>OZ038394.1:14062109-14662109 GCA_964036045.1 Eutreptiella sp. 'Long Island Sound 2002'
CTTTGAGGATGCCAGCAATAGTTCTCTCCATGACTCTCAGCTTGGGGTACTACACTACTGTTTTTCCCACACCTAAGCGGCCAAAGCGGAAGTACACAAACAGCGAATGAAAGCGCCGCCACAGGTTTGTCACAAGGTATTTATAGGGATGCCAACAGCCGTACAAGACGGGCATCTTCTTCAGTTTTGGTGCCACTTCCACCGCTGAGTTCTGTCGGAGTAGAGCAACTTCAGGCATCTATTGTGTATGTTCTCATCAACGAGGATGGGCACAATGGGGTGCATGTGGTTCGACAGGGATGCAATCCAGTACAACACCTCGACCAGGCCCTTGTACGAGGATACTTGATGCGTACTCAGAAGCAACGGTTTCGAACCAGCAGTCGGTGCTGGAGCTCGCACGATGTCAAGGGACGCCCTGATGCTCGATATTGTTGCAGGTCTGTCGGCAAGCATGCCGGGGTCTGTCAAGACCGCATCAAACCTCCGTTTCATTCTGACAAGGACCGCAGCCACACTGCCGATACTGCCGATGAGTACATCTATGTTTGGCTGTCCTGTGACATACGGCAACCTGCACGGAATCTCAACGGCGCAAAGGGCTGTGCAATTTTGCGACTGATCCTAGATCGTTGGACGCTTTCCATACTGCTTAATGTAACCATTGTCAATCCAGACGCAAACGTGCCGGTTGTCCATGCAACGCCATGTTTCAAGCATCTTTTCCGCGGTCCGTCGCTTCATAGGTTCCTCTCGCAGCTGCAGCAGTCCTGTTCTGCGCAACCGGCGCTTGTTCTGGCGGACGATAGAGGCAAAACCGGGGGCGTCCTCGTCCTGGTGCTGGGTTTTGCACCGCAAGCGGAAGATTTTGTATAAGTTGAAGAACTCCTCCTTGAAGTGATTTGCCGCTCGGCTCTCTGGTCTGTCTTTGAGGCTCAGTAATGAGTGCCGTGTCTTTCTGTTCAGTCGCAACAAGCGCGCAAAATCAAAAAAGAAAAGAGCTCCCCTGTTGTTCTTTTCAACGGCAACCCATAGTGACTCGGCAGTGGTATATCCATGTTCCGTTGCACAGAAAGCTCGCAATCGCTTGAAAGTCCGTTCCAGCTCCCTCTGCGCTCGATGCGCAACGTTACGTGGCATGAAGAATCAACTCCAAAACTTAAAAATGTGTATCTCGATTCTACAATTCCGCACAAAATAGGCTCCTTTGACGCTACAGGTAGATAAAATTTCTTGCCAGCACAGCGCTGCACACGCGACACGCACATATTGATCTTTGCGCGCAACTCCGCCCAGCGTGCGCATTCTCGGTTACTGGTAACGGTCAAGTGGTCCCACATTTCTCTTGTTTATCCCACTTACGGTACCCAGCTGCGAATCGCGACCGTAGCTGTTGGGCAGTGAAGCCAGCAGTGACCACAGTATGAAAGCTAGAGATGCCGGCGGGGCGTGTATGGGCGCCCATACAGTAGCACCGCATCAAAGGGAATGCACATGCTGTGTAGTTTGGTAGATTTGTCCATTATTGCGAGACCTCGCATTTCGATTCGCGAAACTGCACCTTTTTCGAATATTTCGAGACGGAATGCGAGGCCTCGCATGCGAAGAAGATTGTTACTTGTCGTAATTACCCTGATGCGAACTCTGCATGCGCTCGATTCCAGTAAAACAACTGAAATCGAATCCTTGTGTTGCGAGGCCTCGCAATCTGTTGCAAGAAAAAGGCGTAATAACCTACACGTGGTACGACGCATAGTGGGTTACCCTTCTGTATTGAGATACCATCGTACGTAATACAAAGCGGCCCAATTTGTTGCAACCTCATGAAAAAAGTACCTTTTTTTACTCAAAAAACATTCATGAAAAATCAGGGCCAGAAAAACAAGGTGATTCACTAAAATAACCCACAACATTTCTCGGTATTTTTTTTTTAAAAACAGCGGTACAAAAGTGTACCTGATTCGGCCGCCTAAGTATTTGGCGTCCCTCGATTATTAAATGGGGATAAATGACTTGAAGGCTTTGTGCAAGCAATATTCATTAAATGTGTCATACTATTCGATGTATTCGATATACCGACACGGTGCTAATGATTTTTGCAGAAGTAAGTGGATGGAACACACAAGCTAACATGTTGCATCGGAACTAGCACCTTCGGGCTTATGGTGGAGACTGGAGATGACAAGCGCGAAGATCATTTTGCGTTTTTTGACAACACGCTTGATTTTATAGCCTAGAACTAAACGCGCATGTTACGGATTGATATGCTCCGCCGTTCATGGGCAGGAAATTGATGTGGATGCTCAAGGCAAAGTTGGACACGGATTTTGCGACGGTGAATTGTAATTTTAAACAAGTGGTTCATTTGCGAATTTAGTGCAAAAATGGCCGTGAGGCCTAGTTCAAGAATGTGTCGAAAATATGTTGCTTGTTCGCTAAAAAGTGCATCCTGCATCAAACCACTTGGTTCACCTCTTTCATAAAGTAACCCATTTGTTAAGCAAAAATTTTCCAATCCTCTACTACCAACTTGAAAACTTCTTACAATAAATTGCAACGAAAGACACAAGAGTAAAACCAGTGAAAAAAAAACAGATTAATGTCCAACAAAAGACACTAACCAACACTAACAGCAGAACCTTTGTGGGTAAACCTTCTCCTTTGTAATTCAAACCTAAATCTCTAAAAAGCAATGCCAAAACTCATTTTATACAATGTGCATTACATGTAGGGATGGCTGTTGCATGGCTGCAGGATTGCTGCAAAACCAGGAACCACCGCTTTTTCTGAAACTTTTCAGTTGCAACCAGTTGGTCAATGCTACATCCTTAGTCTTCAAAATTGATCATTTTCATCATCAGGAAACATGTTGCAACCACAGAAACTGCTTTTTGCACTCAGATATTGTTTCAGAATAAATTTCTGTGAAGACAAAAGACTAATCATCACCAATAACAACAGCTGTTCCTTTTTTCACTCAGATTTTGTTTCAGAATAATGTTCTGTTAAGACAAAAGACTGGTCATCACGAACAACAACAGCTTTAACAGCGGGTGGGCAATGAAATGGGTCAGCAGCCAGCAGGTATAGCAATGAATGTACATGCAAAAGCCAAATAGATTTCCCAAAAGAATTGCAACATTGTGCTACTTGTTGGTTTGCTGTTTATTTTGTCAGTGTATGCACTTGTTATGCTGTGACCAAATTTGTCAGGGCCCAAAGACCATGCCCTCTTTTCCTTCAGGAAATGCATGAAGAATTCTGCATACTTGTATGTTTGGAATACTTTTTTCCTTGACTTTGAGTGCTAGGGGGCAGGACACATTCCCTGTCATGCAGCAAACGGGTTTTCGCCTGTGGCCACTTGGATGCTTGGGACTCCAAAGCTGAGGTTGGGCTGGGTGATGGGATGATCAGCCTTTTAGTGAATGCAAAAAGAGCCACCCGGGGTGGGCGGCAGGCTACACAACACACCATGTTCCATAGAAATGAAACAAACCTTAAATTGCACCTGGCACACTTACTGGCGTGCTTGGACACACAAGACAGCTTGCACAACTGAAAGACGTTGGCTTTGCCAATGTCTGTAAGCATGTGTTCCTTGGTTCCATAGGTTAAAATATGAACTATCAAGCGGATGAGCTGATTAGTGGGTCAACCATCAGACCAAAACTGTGCGGATATCTACAGATATGTTGGGGAACGGGAGGGAAAAGTGGGACTTACAGCTGTCTGCACCTGTGTGATCCATGTGTCCAAGCCCAGCACTATGTTATGCCACCAAATCACAAGTGCAATGCAAAAGCTTCGGCCTGGCCACTGAGGAGTACTCCAAAGTGGCCTGTGCACCCTGAGCAAATCCAACAAAACATGTCACACTCCATTTAAGAAGGTGATAAAGAAAGCTCAGCGACAAAAGTCAACACTTTGCCTGTCCCGGATCGCAGGTGCAGCAAGCATGCAACATAATTGCGCACTTAAACAACCCAGACCAGGCTCCTTCAACTCAAACTTTTGGCCATATGCTCATGTCTGAAATTGTGTCAATCATGCCTGAAGTGGCAGCCCCAATTCAATGACTCAATACCTCTATTGCAGACTGAGGTGAGTGCACCGTGATTTTCACACCTATCAAGTAATGCAACACATTCCCAAAGGTTGGTCCCTCCTAACCCCTTATTGGTGTCGTCTAAGATAAAAAAACCCACCATTGCGGCAACCCCCCCCCCCCCCCCCAAATTGTACAAAGACCCCCACCTGGGTGGGGTGGTACCATACCTGTGGCAACCACATAAAATCTTCTATCCCCTGTAGGGTACAAATCCCTCTCCTGTGGGGGTGGAAAAAAACCCTCCACTGCAAGCCCATGGTGGATAACCTCAACCCCCCATTGTGGATGAACCCCCCCCCCCCCCCCGCCCGCCCGGCCGGACCCAAGCAGTGCAAAGCAACAAGGCAGTAATGCTCCAATCACTTCGGACCGTCACATGATGTTGACCAATGCATTTTCTGATAATACAAGAGCCAACAATATCATGTATGGTTGGTATACAATCCAAAATGGAGGCTGAAAACAACTGCGGGCAGAAGAGCACATTTTCGTCAAATAATGCCTACTGTTCGCAAAGCACGCGCATGGCGCGGGCGCAGCACAGCGCCCCCGAAATCCCCAAATTCCAAAACCCTGCCTCAATCCCAAACCCCTACCTTCATTCACAACACTCTGCCTTTCAAACCCCTGCCTTCTTTATCCCTCTTCCCAATCCCAAACACCCTACCTTCTTGGTGCTCTTCATGCCTCGATGCCTATGCCTTGTCCCATGTGGCACCCCAACCCACTGTTGGCACATTGCAAATCAAGCCAAATATGCATCTGATTGACATTGTAACATGTATTGTGGTACTGCACACCTGACACTACACAACCCCCCACCCCCCACTATGGACACCCCCCCCTTTCTATGTGGACAAACCCCCCTGTCACTTGGTCACCCCCCCCCTCCCCCAGATTTGGACAAAAAGCCCCACGCATGGTGAGAAAGTGAGAAAGAACTAATCCAACCTAGGGGGTTTTCTTGTACCTCACCACTTCTTGGTGGTTGTGATGACTGGGCAGTAGCTGGAATCATCCTAGTATCTTCCTTTCCAACCAAATGGAGGGATACAATATGTTGCCATGAGAGCCCATGCTTTGCATTCCTTTACGTAGCCTCACAAACTACGGTGTCCACCGCAGCCCCCATCCAACATAAGCGTCATGCGGTACCCCAGCCTGAAAAATTGACGTGTTATTCCACGAGCTCCGTTTAATTGCACACAAGCAACAAGGGGCGGGAAGATTCGGGGGGGAGCAAGGGGATGTCAATATGAACAACCTTTTCTGCAATGCCGCGTTCAAATAGCCTCGCAGTGAATAGCAATTTTTGATGCACGTTGCATGGCACACATTGCAAATTGGTCCATTGGCAGCCGAACATTCAAATGTAAAGCCCGCAAGAGAGGCAGAAAACCAAAGCCATTAGTTTGAAATTAGTGCTGCTATTCATTGGAAATTCACAAATCTGAGCTTTTTGGCTGAAAACCTAGGAACCCTGGATGTTGAAGTTCCGTAATGCCATGGAACTGGCCCTGCAGCCAACGAAAAAACTAAAGTGGCACCACTCGGAGAAAGTGGGCCCAGGGCTTTCAGACGGGCCATGGGTGCCAAGGCTAGAAGCCAAAAGATGGGACCTCTTACTTCCCACCATAAAAACTGACCTACCCACCTGCCCACCTACTTGCCCAAGTATCCTTCGGACAACAACCAATCCATACTTGTTACCTTGATTTTCGAGAAGCAATGGCCCAGAAAGGGACCTTGGGACCTTCAACCATGATAGGCTACAAAGGTTCGTCAATTAAGGTTCCCACTGTAGGAGACAGTAGTGGGGAACAAAGGCGCCAAACTGGGTTACCTAGACTAAGGACCTAGGACCCCAAATATCATTGATGGGGCCAATACATGACAAACGCCAAGATTGACACCCCCCCCTGATGGGAGCAACATTGAGGTGGAGAGAGGGAAGCGGGCCCCAGCTACCTTACGTGCTGCTCAAGCTCAACCCAGGAACCCTGAGTTTGCCAAAGGGTGAAGGAACACACAGCACCAAGCAGGATCAGTCATGGAACTCAAACTGACAGAAAACTGCCAGAAGAAAAAAGGGGAACAATTGTTTGAGTACAAACAAGGGTTTTGACCCCCTATGTTGGGGTTTTTGATCCGTCTCGACACGACAAGGCCAAGCCAGCGTGCCGCCTCCCTATGCCTTCCCCTTAGTGTACACGCCGCGAGGGAAGGACCCTCACCAAGGGCTCAGGTGTCCTCGCTGCCGGCTCTCCCGTGGCCCTCGCCGGGACCTGTCTGTGCTCCGTGGGGTGTCGGCACCCAAATGCCCGGCCCTGATGGACCCCATTCCTTCTGCATTGGCTGCGGCGTCCCCTGGCGTACACATATAGCCCTCACGCGTGCATGCATCCCCCAGTGGCAGGACATAACACATCAAATGTCATCGGTCAGCAATGAAGGGGTTTTCATTTGTGCCCAGCTAGCCGGTGGTGTTGAAAAACACTGTAAACTCCCTCTTCCTCGGCTGTTGCCGAAGAGCTGGAAGTTGAGACGTCTTGTTGAAGTCCACGGGGCTTGCGCTGCGAGGAACAACCCGAACTGTGGCCGTTGTGGCGGCGGGGGGGCGGACTGAGAGGTTCGTGGCAGCAACGAACCAAACTGCGGCCGTTGGGGAGGCAAGGAGGCTGGGGCGGGGCACGGCCGCTTTGGGGCTGATGCAACTGGCAGCGGTGAGGAACAACGGTGCTTGTTCCGGATGAGCTGCAGTGTCTTAGCACTGTAGGGCCCGTGGACAATGGGTTTTGTGGGGCTGGGTGGGTCTATGGGTATATTTGGGGGGCCGCGGGGCGGATGGTGGTGGCACTGCGGTGGACATTAGTGCCTCTCCCAAGGCTTCTAGGGCCACCTGGTATGGAGTTAAGGAAACATTGGGTGTGGGAGGAGGACTTGCTGTCGGCGGAGGGGGTGATAGTTCCCGGATGGATGGAGGGGGACAAGGGGGTGGTATCAATATCGGGGGTTGTGGCGAGGCCAATTCGTTGTGTGGCGAGGCCAATTCGTTGAGACACCTCTCAGCATCAGAGTCCAACAGTGGCAATGGGGGTTGGTCCCCAAACTGCCACACCTCTGGCAGATCCCCCCAAGCCCCGGTCCTTGTCCAAGAAGGAGGGGCTGGAAGGCACTAAAGAGGCCACGTTGATGGGGCTGGACGACATAGCGAGCTGAACATGGGTCCCGACTACTAGTACTTGACACAGAGATAGTTGACCGAGCCGGCGACAGAGCCCTTGGGCTGGCAGAACCTTGGGAAATGTTCTGATCCCTCCCGGCCGAGGCATCGGAAATGTCTTCCTCCCCAACCTGGCGCCTGGGCAGCGCACAGACGCCCCCCCCCCCCCTCTCCCCCCGTCCTGCATGTCGCTGTGCAGGGCATTGCGGAGTGCAGTGCGCATTTTTTTGCGCTTCTGCTTCCTTTCCAGCTGCGTCCACTGGGATTTTCTCTTCCAAAAAGCCCCCTCCCCCTCCCCCTCCCCGAGGATAACAATCTGATCCAGGCCCCAATCCCATTGCGCTGTGCGCTCGTCACTCACCCGGAGGTCCGGGTGTTGCTGCTCACAGTGGCGGCGCATGTTGTGCCGCCACTGCCAGCCGCACCCCTAGACAGGGTAGTCAACAGGTAGGGCTTGCACACCCTGCTTGCGTGCTGCCCGCAAGCTGAACTCACAAAAAAACCCCTTTTCGCACGAAACCGTCTACGCCTGTGCCCCACCCCCCCGCCCGCCCCCCCGGCGCATACGGAGGATGCAGCCGGAATCCCCACAAAACCCATAGCAAGGAGGGGGGAGGGTTTCCGAGTGCAGATGGAACGCAATGTGAATCCGCATCCTCCCCATCGGTACTGTCTTCCCACACCTTGGCACACGGCAGGCAACCTTCCCATCCCCCCTGTGGACCATTGCTAGCAGCAGTGTAACCCCTTCGTAGGCAGTAGCCTCCCTAACACGACAGCCACCGCCTCTGCTTTGGGGATCAGCTGCTAGGCAAAACTGTCCAAGAACCCCGCTTGCAGAACCCAAACCCCCTCTTCAAGGTCAGGGTTCACTCACTCACAAGCAGCATATTCCGCCTGCACCAATTTTTCCACTGCCCCTTCCCGTGCCAACTTCCCATCTCCCTCCCTACAAGAAAACCTGCGGCATCCCTATCACAAACACCGCCCCCGTTGATGGGCTCCTGATGGGAAGGGTCAGTGACAATCCTACCCCCAATGAGTGCAGATGAAAATGTGAGCAAGAAGGGCGCACTTTGCGAAGGTTGCCCTGGCGAGTTCAAGATTGCCACAAAGGGGCAGCCCTTCCACAAGTGAGACGGGCCCATTGTGGGCTCCGGACCCCCCCCCCAACAGCCGGGATGCCGGAAATCCCGGTAAGGCGGTTGGCTGACCGCCGGACATGCTTCCCATTGATGCACAAATTTAGTGCACTCATAATATGCATGTTGCGCCCTTGATACACAATACGCCCCCGTTGAGCTTCCCAAAATAGCTCAGCGCGTGTATCCACATCGTACTCCGTTTCCCCAGCCCCACTATCCCTTGGAGTCACCCACACATGGTCAGGGTCAACATGTAAAAGGACCTCCCCGAATGGTTTGAAGGAATTACACTCCTTAGGGCCAGGGTAGGTTGCACCGGGCCACCACTCACGAACGACGGCTAGAGCCTTGTGGGCAGCCCGCTGGAAACGGAGGGCAGGTCGACCCCGCTGATGTCCATGTCCGCCGTGTAGTGGCACGGCCGCGCACGGTCAATGGAAGAATAGTGGGACCGCTCCCGCTGCCAGGTGGGGTGGCAGCGGTAGAGCCGTACAGCCAGCTCAGCCACATCAGTTGCGGTCGATCACTATTGTCCTCACAAGGCAAAAGCTGTCCTCGGCCCTCTGGTTGCCACAGAGGCATTGAAAAAAATTTTGTGGTCCATGCCCATTTCTGGCCAGCCTTTGGAGAAAGGCGGCATTCACCAGGAAAGCCTGGACTGTGCGAACAAAATCCTACTACCAGCAATCCCGAAAAGGTTGACACCGAAGCCGGATGAGGTAAATCATGTATCGAGCCTTGGTGATATATTGCAGTGCTACCGTTGGCGGCAGCTTTGTGTTACAAACCCCCCCCATGAATTTTTCAAGTGTCGTTCCCAACACAACGGCATCGTGGGCAGTGTCGGCCAGACGGGGCGGCATGGCAGTGTTGTCAAGGGCTGCCCGGCCTACTGCAACCATCGACTTCAAGAGGTCAAACGCGGGCTGAACCTCTTGTTTGAACCTGTTGGCAGGGGGGGGGAGGATAGGCTTGGGGTTATCACAATGGTTCTGCACCTTCTGCAGCACACCAAAAGACAACCCCCCTTGCAAAATAAGGGTCACCCCCCCCAACATGTGGGACACCGGGTACATCAGATGGGGGGGGGGGGGTCAACATTTCGACATATTCCAAACTCATCCGTTTGGAATGGAATGTGTGGAACCTTAGGCATCTAGGTGTGCGTGCTAGCACCCTCAACATACATTGCAGCCTGCATCTCGCGCGACCGCCGTGCATCACCGTCAGTATCTGCGGATAGGAGAAAACCGTGGCGGTCCCGAAATGCAGCATTGATGCAGAGCTCCACCGCGTGTTTCCGCACAGCATGACAGCGCTCTGCCTTGAGCCTGCTGCATGTGGGGATGACCGACACGGAGATGGCAAAGCACCCCTCCTCCGTGTGGGGAGCTAAAAACACCACCGTCGCCTGGTTAGCGGTGTGGTATGTATCTGGGTCTTGCTCAAGCCGCTGTGCCATATCCTCCACATCGTCGCCACTAGCCAATGGCATGGGATGCCGGCAACACGCAGCGCACAATTCCACCGCGACTGCCTCACGAGAGACCGTGATGACGTGCTCCACATGGATTTCGTCGATGCATAGGTGCCACACATGGACACCCGCGATATGGCTTGGGGCCTCCGGAAGCCAGGGCAGGCTGGGTGGCTCATTGGGGCGTACAAGGGGGGCTCCTTCAACGTGCCTGCGGCCCGTGTCGTAGTTGGGTAGGTACCCGGCATTGTTCAGTGCTTGCAGCAGCTTGGGCCCCCCAACGCCCAGTGGTGCTAGCGTGGCGGCATCCCTATCTTGGGCATCCCACGACTGCACGCTCCATCCCTTGCAGAGGTGCCCCAACACTTTGGCGGGCGCCCACTCGGCTTTCAAAAGGCGTGCTGCCCGACGCCGAGCAAGGGGACGGTTGTCGTCGGCTATGGCAACAGCGAGAGCCTTGTACGTCTCGCAACGCCGCCTGAACTTGTGCAGGTCCTCCTGCAACTGGCCTAGCGTCTCGTGGGCAACATACCCCTTGTCATTGGCCTCGTCAAGGCGGCGGCAAAGCAAATGGGCCTCTTGCCGGTAATGCGGCCCCGTGTCCTCTGGATGGATGGCGGTGTTCATCCAGCCGTTCGGCCTACCGGCATGCTTCCCCGATAGCAAATTTAGGCAAGGCAGACAAGCGCCGTAGCGGCGTGCTATGTCGTCCCAACGACCATCCGTACGGCAGTCGAGGGCGAATAGCCCTCGGCGGTCGCAGAACTCCCAAGGTGGCTTCTCATAGTTGCCCCGCATGATGGGGTACATGTGCCGCAGCTGCTGCAATGTGGGGGCCTGCCTAGGAACAGGGGTGTCCTTAACAGGAAAAAAAAGGGGGGGGAAAGTGTTACGGTTTCCCAAAAAAGCCCGCGGGCACTCCATGTGCTCAAACATGGTTGGTGGCAGTTGGCGGTTGGCGGTTGGCGGCGGTTGGCGGTTGGCAGTTGGCCACTGGCGGTTGGTGGCGGTTGGTGGTGGTTGGCGGCGGTTGGTGGCTGGCGGTTGGTGGTTGGCGGCAGTTGGCAGTTGGCGGTTGGTCGCCGCTGGCGGTTGGCGGCGGTTGGTGGTTGGCGGTTGGTGGCGGTTGGTGGTTGGCGGTTGGTGGCGGTTGGCAGTTGATGGGAGTTGGCGGTTGGTGGTTGGTGGTCCCTTGGGGCGGTCCTTGAGGGCTGTCCTTAGCCAAAAAAAAAATCTCGTCCCTTAAGGCCGCCCCTGCCTAGGCAGCACCCCGGGACACTTGCGCTGGCGAAGGGGAATCGGAGCGTCAAGGTCCATCTCCGATGCAGCATCTATGGAGTCCTCATCCAGGTCTGGGACCGGGAGGGTGGGCACGAGCTATGCTACAACAGCTGCACCAGCTGCAACCAACGTAGAAGCGGGCCAAGCAGCCCCCAGGAGCTCCAAATGCTTGTCTACGCGGATGAACATAATTAGTAGGGAAGTATCCGGGGCGACACTACCCCGGAGAACTCCGGCTCGGCTTTGCCGTACCGCACCCAATCCGTATGTTGGGCACCCGAGCAGTGGATGCCAAACGCCTTGCTCCCTGGGGTCTGCACTGTACGCAGGACCGTGCCACACGGGCACTACCACTTCATCGTCCGGATGCGGTGGTTGTGCCACCGTGCCGCAATGCTAAGGGGAGGCAAGCAGCAGGAAGATGCGCGCGTGTGAGCCATTGATGAGGAAGTGGACGATTAGTAGTATCTGCAACGAACACGGGCGGGGGGGGGGGGTTAACAGCAATGCTTGCATTGTCCAGGAGCTCCCACAGGCCATGTGTGTGACCACGTAGCCCGGTGACACTCCCGAAAAGTACGAGCATTCAGCACGACGAAGCAACATTTGAGCAACATTTTTTTTTTAGATGTGTAACCAGAATCAGTCCGTGATGATCCCATTGACCACGTGTCTAACCACATAGCCCAGGCCCAAACAGACAAACGAACAACGTATGAGCAAGTCGCACAACTGTGAAAGGCGCCCCTGGGGGCCCCTACTTGGGGAGTACGCCCTGAAAAAAAGAGCGTACTGCCCAAATAGGGGGATACCTAGATTCCGGCATAGCTGCAATAGCAGCTCTGAGCTTCCAAGCTCAGAGAGAGTTACCCTGTTTAATGAACCGTCCACCAGGACCTCCAATGCGGCAATCACTCGGGGGCGATTAATTGTGCGTCCTAACATGCATTTTTTTCAACCCCAACAATGGTCCCGGACATAGCCCCAAAACCTGCCACTTCTTCAACTTTGGGTCTTTTTTCTTCAACCGCGACACTTGTCCCCACCCTACGGGGTTGAAATTTCGCCTGCTGTGGTGAATTTTTTCTCCCCCCTCCCCCCGGCTGGTTCGGGCACAAGGGCGCAGCGCGGATGAGCCCAAGAGTCCCTCTACCCCTCATTTCTTGTGCTACGGTCAGCGGCAGTGGTCTGTCCTACCAGATATCCTTTGTCTCCGGCCCACACATGTACGGTGTTAGGGCACTTCATTAGCGGCACATGCGAAAATTTTTACGGCTTCTTTGGCATCGCCCTATTAACCAGCACCAAATTGACAATTAGGCTACACTTCTCAAGCGTCTTCGGAATGGCAAAAACCCGCCCGTTAGGACCCGGTGACCCCGGCAGTAAGGGGAACAGCAACCTCTGATGTCGCAAAGCGCGCAGCATGATCAACGCCTCGTCCGAAGGGGGACCTACGCCAGAAAAATGCCGACTCATCGATGACTCAAAAGAGACCGGCACATACGTATCCCAGCTTTGGACCGGGATGGGGAGATGCCCTCAACCCTCAACCCCCGGCGCAGCACCTCCTCCTTGACGCGTTGCATTAGCAGCATTGGCAACGTGGAATCGTGCGGCGAACATTCCCACACCCTTGAATCAAGGAAGGACACAACCGTCGTAATTATGGATAAAAAATCCGGCTGGCAGAGGTCCCTAGCCGCCTCCACTCCCCACGACAAAAACTGGATGAGACGCCGCTCCAACAACCCCAGCGGGGCCCTGAGCAAGCATACGCATAGGTTTCCCAGCCACTCATCCCAATCACCGCACTGCAAGCGCTCCCAAACTCACCGACCCACCTCCGACCCGGCGGGAAATTGCCACTCGGGTAGCCGCACCCACATTTCCAAAACAGACACGACCGCACCCGTCCTATGTGCCACAATGTAGAGTCTCCAGATGGACGGGGTGGTCGCCGAAGGGAGGAGGGGGGGGGTCGCCATTGACGTCGATTACTTCGCCCCCCCCCCCCCTACCGCCCCGTCTCCGCTCAGACCCAGAGCACCCCTTAACGGCCGCAAAGGCCACTCGGGCACCCGGGACCCTTGCTCTCCTGCATGCGGCCAAAACCTGCGTGTGTCCTATCGCAGCACAGCCCCGCAAAGGGTGGCCTCTGTGTCGCTCCAGCCCTTCTAGGCAATGCTATGGACCTACCGGACACAAAGCGCCTCCTTCTCCATCAGGCCATGCTCCAAGGTCCTCCTCCGCCCCAAGCTCCCTGTCTGGGACACAGAGAGCCAAGAGATGCTCCGGAAAGATGTACCTGAGGGACACAACTCTGCACTCCCATTCCATACGTCCCCGGGCACTGGGCCATGGCAGCTCCACGTTGTCCGCCAGGACGAAGTCGTTTGGGGCGTCGCCGTAGTGGGCCGCCAATATAGCTAGCGGCCGCACCAGGCGAGCCAAAAGACGGGCAACCCCAACCAACGTGGGGCCGCCAATCCCGCCCTCCGCCATGCGTGCCACCTCGCGTGGGAGCTCGCACACCCACTAAGGGCGTCTGCCATGACCATATGGAAACAGCAGATCCTTGCTGGCAGAAGTGCGCTAGGGGGACTATCGATGTGGCCCCCTCAACATCAAACCACCGCAACCAGACTCTGCCGTAGCGTCCTAGTTTGCGCCGAAAGAAGCATGTGTCACTTTTGACCGTGTGAAATCCGAGACCCCGGCTGTGCGAGCCGCCCCTCCGGATTAGGGCCGCTTTGCCCACCTAGAGGGGGCACGTGAGTGATAATACTGCCATGCCGTATACCGTCCGTTGCGCTCTGCCATCACGCGCCAATGCGAAGGCCCCCAGCTCCTCCAACCCGGCGTACGGCCAGACCACTGCCTCAGAAGTCGCCCACTTCGCGCACCTCCAAACCTGGCTGCTGATCAATTCCGGCATCCAACCATCTCCCCCAACGCCCGCAGAGCGGACACTGCTCCACGTCGGAAGCTTCTTGAATATCCCAACCCCCAAAGGTGGAATGGGTACTCGCAGCCTGCCATCTCCAACTCCGCGACCAGTGTGTAGCCGACCCGGAAGGCCAGCTTCTGATAGTGCGTACAATAGATACCCATGGTGCTTTTGGCCCATGGGGACACTTGTACGGCGTCCACTGAAGTGATCTCATCCTCCTTCCACAACCACCTCCATGGGGCAACCCCCTTAGGTTCTGCAAAAGGGGGCCCCTTAGTACGGTTGTGTGTACCAAAACAATCCCGTTAGGCGTATAACCTGAAGCACCTGTAGTCTCATGCCACGCTCGTACAACGGCGGGCAAAACTTCTACCCAATTTGTGCCCTTGTTCAAGGTAAGGGCTTTAGCAACGGCACGCCTTAGCTGCTTGCCAGTATTTTCGGCTTTGCCATTACCTTGGTGTCTACCCGCGAGACACATAGTTGAGCGGGCACCAATCTTAGAACAAAGGGTTTGGAAATATTGGCTCACAAATTGTGGCCCAGGGTCGAAGCATATCTCACGAGGGGCTCCGAACCTATCAACCCAACGTTCCATTACCAAATGGGCCGCTCTTTTCCCCGTTAGCCCTTCATCCTTGTCTTCATGACGAGGTTTAGGAATAGGGAAAAAGAGTGCTACGCCATAGTGGCGGCACTTCTCAAGTGGCATGGTTGGTTGGGGAACAAGCGAGTGGAGGTCCGTACGGACCACCGTAGCCTTCAAAACTGGGCTACGGAGGACCTTAAAACCGTGGAGGGTCCCTCTCCACGCCAAGCGCGTTGGCATGAATTGTTCCCCAAATTTGACCTCCATGTTGTTTACACCCCGGGGCCCGTAAACGCCGTGGGTGATTTCTTGTCCCGTTGGGCTTACCCTGCTAACCTGGCGTTGGGCGATGTGTCCATACATGGAACGGCCCAAGCGGCCGGGGATGTGCGGGACATGATGGCGGCCGAGAAAGAGGAACTCCTGGCCCGCCCCCTTGTATTTCGGGCGGTTGCCCGATCCACATTGCCAAGATTGCTTGCGATGGCAGTGGCACTCCACGGCGTGGGGCTGGAAGAAGCAGCAGACTTGGATCTGGCCCGTTTGGAGACGAGCAATCTTTGGGCATCTAGGGACCCTCCATCTAGGGCTCGGTAGAGCGAAGGAACTGGCCCACTGCTTGTTGTCGTCCGGGCATAGGGCATCACCGGTTATGAGGGTCAAGTATGAGCCCCTGGTTTGACTGGGCGGGGTGGCACAGGTATCAGGGGCGGGGCGGCACGGGTCATCTGCAAACCATACGGGAATGCAGGATGTGCCCACCTTTACACGGTCCGTTGGGCAAGGCTCTGTAAGCAGCTCAGTTGTTGGGGTGGGCGTAGCTGTGGAGTTGATTGCGGTGCTGGGCAATGCCTGGCCAACATGAGGAGGTCAACTTGGTCGTGGAAGATTGGAATCTACTCCGCCACCGGATGCGGGACGGCATCCGTCATGGGGCACTGCGGCAGCTTGAAGCCCGCCGCCCCCACACATTTGTGGAGCTGGCAGACACCATCCACAAGCGGGCGTGCACCGCAAGGCTGGAGCAACAAGACGGGGCCCTCTCCGTGCTGCGCAGGCTCGTGACCGGTGCCA
Source organism: Eutreptiella sp. 'Long Island Sound 2002' (assembly GCA_964036045.1). Classification (NCBI taxonomy): domain Eukaryota; phylum Euglenozoa; class Euglenophyceae; order Eutreptiales; family Eutreptiaceae; genus Eutreptiella; species Eutreptiella sp. 'Long Island Sound 2002'. The sequence goes on from OZ038394.1 coordinate 14,077,963, forward strand.
CGGGGGCTGCCTTGATGGTGGGCAAGCAAGGCATGCATGGTACACAGTTGTCCCTACAAGCTAGCGCAAGCAAAGGAGATTGAGTGCCACGTGTTGTGGGAGTGCCCATGCTGGGCAGCGGAGAGCGGTGTGTGGATGCCTCACCTCAAGGCTTCGATAGCGGCGCTGCCCACGTTGGGGCCTATGGGGGAGCACCTAACGTGGTGCGCGTGCGGCACAGAGATTTAGCGGTTAGGCCTGACCAAGCAGCTGCAGATTGTGCCCAAGGGGCCCCTTGTCTAAGGTTTTTCAGCCTAGTCCATGATACTCTTGCGTTGAACTACTGATGGTATTGCTAAGGCACACACATATGCGCGCAGGGATTGAAGAAAGCCGACACATGAATGTGTTGAGGTGCCGTTGTGGTTGTGCTATGTTTCAGGGCAGGAGGGATGGGTGCACAACTGTTGTACCCAGTGGTTTCCTCTTTTGAGGGGGCATTTTGGGTGGTTTGTCAAAGCTAGCCTCTTACGGGTAAACAGGTTGGAAAAGTAGCGCGTCGTGTGCGTACTCCCCCTATGGGGCAATGTCCAATGCACGCCCTTGGTGCTGCCATGGGCTGCGGAGGGAGTCTACATCAAGGATGCGCGCGAATTTGTCTTTCGCCTTTTTGGGCTTGCGCTGGCGGTATTGATGGCATGCAGGAACGTCAAGAGGCGTGCCTCGGCGGATGGCGGCTTGGGCTGCTATTTGCTAACCTACCCTGCTGAGGATGTGGGCGCTCCTACCCGTACAGGGAGTTCATGGGACTACTGCCGCAGCCGGACGGGCCGCCCCTACGATTGGCCCTCAAGGTTGGAAGTGGGACCCACACTTGGCGGCGGACCCGTTGGCCTGAGATGGCAGGTTGCGTTGGATGGAAGGAGAGGCCAATTATGCGGAGCTGGCCCTCGACTTATGTACCATAGCAAGCGGGGCGCTTCCGGCGCACCTAGGGCACGCTATCCGCCTTACAATGTCACCACTGCCACAGTGGGCCACCGTCCTCAGGCAAGCCTTGCGGTCGCTGTACCCGCACTTGGTAGTGGCACAATAGCTGCTGCACGTAAAACAAATGCCAAGGTGGAAACGCTACTACCCAAACGCACCCACATGCAAGCGACCGGAGTGCGCAGCGTCACTAGGAACCTCTACCCCTAGCAAAGCCAAGTGGCACCGCGGGGGGACAGGCAGCACGGGGATTGCCAGGGCTTCGGGGAGGGGGCGCACGGCTCCCATCCCCGGCCTATTGGCACTAGGCATCACCGCAACGCTGTCAGCTACAAAGCCGCCACATGAAGGAGAGGGGAGGGGGAGAACGTCCACTCCCCCAATAGGGTCCAAGGCCCCGGGTGAAGCACACGGCAGGTGCAGCTCGGAGGCAACCTAAGCGCTTGGCGCAGGTCCTTCTCTCGCACTGACTACTCCAAAGGGGAGACTAAGGGAGATGGGATGAGGCCGTGCCGCATCCTGCATTTGCGCTAACCCCTTTGCACACAGTGCATAGGACCTAAATCAATTGACTTGCTTCCACATTTTTTGCAGCCAGACCCGCTACGGAATTGGGGGGGGGGGGGCTAGCCCGGATGTTGGCACAATAGCTGAGAGGGGTTCAGGACCCAATGACATGCTGTGATTCGGGGTTGCGGTAGCCAATGTCACAACCCTTAGGACGCGAGTGGAAGAGGTGGTGTCATGGGAAGTGGATCCCGTGATCTTGAGCGACACTTGTCTGACTAGGTAGGGACAGAGGGCGCTCATCGGAGAACTTTGCGACAGAGATTCACACGTCTTGTGGGGGGCGCCGCTCCCGTCAGGAGGCTGGGACGTTTGGGAACCCCCACCTAGGGTGGTTGCCATACTGGTGAAAGATGGCATCTCAGCGCGGGCCGCACAACTACCGAGGTCACAGGAGGGGACACCCCAGGTGCACCGCCTTCACCATTCTACACAATGGATCCATGTTCACATGGCGGCTGGGGACGGTGCCGCGGTCCTCCACCTACAGGGGGTGTACAGCATGGTCGACTCCCATGAGGCCAATTCCCAGCTCATGGACCCAGTGCTCCAACATTCGGCGAGGCTCGGAAAAGCCCCACACATGGTGGTGCGGGGGATGTCAATGCCGTGCTGTGGGACCTGCTGCGCTTTCCTCGGTTCCCAGCCCTTGCGCTAGTCACTCGGAGGCTCGTGGATTTAGACCACGACCAAGCAACAGCACAGGTGCGTAGCCCCCCCTGCCGGTACCAGCGGCCGCCGCGCACACAACCATCGCGCATTAATGGGTGCCTCGTAGACGTCCGCATGGCGTCGTTGGCAGAGGCGGTGTGTGCGATGCCCGCGGAAAGCTTCCTTGCACACCGCCCGGTTGCGTTCATGCCGAATATGCCCCATGCAAGTCAGCAGGTGTACCGGTTAGTGCGCCCACCTCAACTATAGGCACTCGCCATTGAGGCCAAGCTCCTCCTAGTAGCAATTGCGCAACGGGATGTGGAGAAGGCCTAGAGGTTGTCGTCATGGGCCGCCAAGGCTAGCACTGTGCGTGCCTAGGATGGAGGCGAATGATATGCGGCTGGACAGACTCTTAGATCACTTTTCGATCTATGGTTTAGCTTCGTTTTTGGTGTGCATATGTGTGTGCGTGCGGTGGGCATGTGTGTATGTGTGTCTTGTGGTAGTGCAATTTTTTGCTTTTTGAACCGGCAAACAAGAGGTGGGTTGCACGTAGAGTCGAACTCCGTATAAATGAAGTACAAACCCGGTCAGGAGCAATGTCAGTCGCACATTTCGCAGCCTTTGCCAGGGGCAATATTTGCTCCACGTTTATTGATTCGGTCCGCCACATCAAAATCGCACGGGCAACATTGACGGTCGAAATGGCGTTGTCACTATTGTGGGAGAGGAAGAAGGAGTTGGAAGACACATTTATGAAGAAGGTTGCAGTACCGGTACACAACATGGTGGGTCTACCAAAAATGATGGGAGCTTTTTGCATCATGGCGCAGTGCAGCCTCGACATGCAAGGGGTGGAATTCGTGAAATTTGTGCCGCCTTAGGATCCCACGCCGGAGGTACATGAGTTCAAGGGGCTACTAGAGGACCAACACATGGCAATGGAGGGGCTGCGCAACGAGCTGGCGGAGGTGAGTGCTAAGTTCCAGGCCGCGGCGAAGAGGAAAAATGCAAGGGTGTCCCCATTGTGCACATTGGAACTGCTGAAAATACATGATCTGCATGCCAAGCCTCAGTGGGTTTATGCCGGCTTGCTGGCACTATAAACCTTCTTGTGGCGCAGGGAGGTCCGGGCGCACGAATTTGTGTCGCGGTTCCGGGATAAGAAAAAATTCACAGATGTCACGCTGGACGAGTTGGCGCCGCTCCAGGACTCGGATGCCCTGGACAACGAGGTGTGGTGCCTGGAGTCGATGAACGACGAAGAGATCGAGCGATCTAGGCGCGGCGGTGATGGATGTTACGGGTGCGCCCGTGACGGTGTGTTTTGCGTGCAAGCGTGACGCACCATTGGTTTCACGAATGCCCCGTGTTTGACTGATGGGGTTGCTGCCCCGTTGGGCGCAATGGGCCCGAGTCCCGTGCCGGTGTGGTGGGGTTACAATTGGTCGACTTCTGGGACGGTGACGACGTGGTCTGGCGATTGGTACATTGGCCGGTGTTTTTTCTTGGGATCCTCAAGGTCTTCAAAGATTCAAGGGACATTATTTCATGATATCTTATGGGATGGGAAAGTATTACGCAGCCGTCTTGAGCTGGGGTAGCTGGGGTGGCCTAATTTTTAGGGTGTTTGGAAGGGGTTGGTTTGGGGGTTCTTCACACAGGAATCTAGTCTAAAAGTAGCGGGCAGTGCAAAGATTTCCCCTATGTAGCCATTCCGCCCACAAATAGGCCCCCAAGACAGGAGGGTTTAAGCAGCCACTACTACGTGACAAAGGAAGCCGAAGTACGTACATTGTGCGCTTATGGGCACAAGTGGTAAGGAAGTTTGTGCTGAGTGTAAGGAGTTCTATTGTTGTGAATGTATTGACACATAAACACACACTTGTGGGGATGATATTATTTATTTCTGGACATTCTGGGTGAATTTTTGTGTTGTTGCATTATCATATTGCGCATTGTGCAATGTGCGTTGCAATGAAGGTCTGCGGTCAAGTGCGGTCTACTTGGGGGGCTTGCCTAAGTGAGAACCAAATTTGGGCTAGAGCCACGATATTTGATACAAAGGTAACACGCTGGGCAAACATCCCTCCTTATGTCTTTTGCACAGGGATGTGCCGGATGTCGCCGCACGAGCAAGTTTTAGCAAGCACGGCTAGTTGTGGCGCCCGCAAAAGGAAATGCAGCGGGATGCGGCGTCCCAAGAGCCACCACACGGGGTGGCGAGAATGGAACGCACCAGCGGCGGGAAGGAACCGCCACCGCTGCCGCTACCGGCATTGGCAAAAACGCCAACAACACCTTCTACTGAGGGGAGCACACAGGCCATCCGCCCCAACCCCCCTCAGTGATTTGTAGCAATGACCATAGGCCGGTGACATTGGGGGATATGCAAGCTCTAAATCTGTTGCTTCATGGCCATGGGAAAGCGTTAGGTGTGGCCTGGGTCGCCAAGGCTGCCAACACCCACAGGATCTAAAAGTGGTCGTGGGCTAACGGGGGGCATAACAACGGGGCGGGCAGAGACCAGGGCTACAGCCTCCTTTCTGCGGCACGTGGGCTCTTCCCATAACGGGAAGAGCGGCAAGGGAGAGCATCAACGCCCCTAGAGTATCAAAGGCCCCGGGCGGGAGCCATAGCATGGCCAGTAGCGAAGATACCCTCGCCCTTGGCGCGCATTCTCTTGCGCCATGCATGGTAAGTGGGAGGCATATCGTGGTGTCTCTACGTTGACCTCTGTACACACAACGCTCCGGACCTAAATCGGTTGACCAACTTCCGCAAGTTTTGGAGAGTTCCACGGTCTAGATCCTAGGCGGAGACTTTGCTCCACCCATCCACCTGCTAGGGCGCAGCAAAGGAGTTCTACGGGCTGGGTATTAGCGGACATGCATGACCGGTGCACGGCACCGGGCCATTCAAGAAGAACCGTATGGAACGGGGGACAAGTGTCCTAACAGGCATGCCCCAAATTCTCACGTCCGCTCTCTTGATTTGCATCCTGCATGGGATACCATTATCAAAGTAAACATCAACATGCAGATGACAAGCGTGCAAATGAAGATCAAGCATTAGGGGGGGCCCTTAAGCGCAGTGCGGGCGCAGTGCAACTATTTTGGGTGTCTGGCCGCACTGGAGACCCATGCTTGGAGATGCTAGGGGCATCATTGTTGCCCCTATTGGCGTAAATTTTGATGCTTTTTCCACATTGGGGAAATGGCATTTTTGGATTTTCACCCATTTTCACCCATTTCCACCCTTTTTCACACGTTTTTGCTCATCTCCATCACATCCACGGTTTTCTAGGAGGGAGTGTAAGTATGGGCATGATGAGATACTTCCACGCGAACATTTGTTCCGCTTCTTTTTCTTCCGTAAGCACACTCCACCTCATAGGTGTGCTCATCTCCTCTTTGGAGCAACGGGGTGCTCCCAGGAGGCTTGCTGGGCAAGTCTGCATCGTGTTCGTTCCTACTTGAATGGTGTTGTCGCTGAATTTCGATGGGCAGAAAGATTGTCGGAGTGGAACCACGTCCCACACTTTCCTTATTTTGTGACACATTACGTGGATAGCATGCCCATTGCTTCCATAGGAGAGATCCTTTGCGATTTCCTATTTAATCCCCAATACACCGGGTGCGTATATACAGTTACGGTTGCCATTGACAGCCTTGGCAACATTGTGTGGATTAGTGGGGCAATTTGGGTCACCTAATTCTAAGGGCGTTTCCAATGCGTGTGCTTGGGGGCTCTTCGGGGGGAACAGAGTCTAAAAGTAGGGCGCACTGCAAGGATTCCCCCAAATCCAAGGATGCATGGTGGGCAATGCATCGTGTGTAGTCTTGCTTGAATCGTATTGCTTGCGAGATTCGACAGGGAGAAAGACTTTCCTTTGTCCCACTTTGAGGGTTGCCATAGTGGGAGAAATCAACCTAGAAAGTAGAAAATGCAACGAGTGAAAGTAGGTGAAAATGGGGGCAACTGGGGGAAACCCCAAAAATGCCATATCCGATGCAAAAGAAGCACCAAGATACGTGTTATCGAACAATAATGATGCCTCTAGAACCACAAAGTGTGGGTTTCTAGTATGGCGAGATGCCCAAATAGCCGCACTGCGCGCGCACTACCCCCCCCCATAAACGCTGCCTTCGCGGGAGTCCCCAATGAAAGGGGACAAATTTAGAATTGCCTGCATCACCCGTGCATTCTTGGGGGCACACAGTTTGGTGGTGGGGGGGGGGGGGGGGCTGGGATAGGCACATATGGGGATTGGTAAAAAAAAAGATGCCTGGCGCGTTAATACTCCCCCTAAGGCATGCGCCCGGTCGGGGCCCAATCTATCTGTTTATGCCCTTCATGTGCGTACCCGCAGTAGTTGGTGACGCCTTGCTGAGACTCATGACAGCGCTAGCACAACGGTGCCCTATGCACAAGGCAGAAGCCTCGCGTGGACCTGTGGCCCTTTCTAAGGCCCTGTGTAGCCGTGGGCGCTTTGTCTGCCCGCTTGTGGACACTTGCTCTACTGGGCTCCAACGGCATCGCCATCAGACAGATGGGCCCATTTGCCAATGCTGGGGCTGGCCCTAGTGCAGCAGCTGGTGCCACTGAACATACTAGAAATGCTTGTCGGCCACTACCGCAGTGCCTCCCCACGTTGGTGACACACGGTAGAAGCCCCCTACAAAATCCTTCATGGGTGCGGCCGCATGCGGCCGTGTCCTTTATTACAGCGTGGTATGGCGCCGCTAGGTGCTTGAGCTAGCGCATCATAGATAGCTTGCTTGTAAGGTTGCTTGGTGAGCCCAAGGCAGGTGTGGCCACAAAGAGGGATCAACGAGCGGTAGTGGGATGTCTTGCTCCCCTTTAGTAGTCCTCCCACCACCGAGTGCACCTACAGGGACTGGATGGCCTATTGTAGGACGTAGGCTTGTTCTTGCAGCGGCAGCATGGTCATACGCAAGCTGTGCTCAGGCCTTGCTAGCAACTCCCTGCTAACGGTGAGTTCGAAACCCACCCGTAAGCACGGCGTACGAGGCGTCTCCGCCCATCAACCGTAGGTCCATCGACTACCGCAACAAAGTTGTGGGCAATTGTATGTCCCATTTCCACCACATTCCTGTCGCTTATCTTGTCGCTATGTCTTGTTTCCTGTCGCTTCCCTGTCGTCTCCCTGTCGCCACCCTGTCGCCGCCCTGTCGCCCTCCTGTCACCCTCCTGTCGCAGCTCTCCTGTCGCCTTCTTGCCGCCTGCCTGTCGCTTCCTGTCGCTTTCCTGCCGCTTTGGAAAAGCAGACCGCCTTGTCCACCCATGGCGGCATCACGCGAATACTCACCAAGCCGAGCCAAGCCGGGCCGAGCCGAATTGGGCGATTGTCTGAGGGTGGACGCCCGCGGAGACCCAAGCTGGAAGAAAGTAGGCCCTAGATAGGCACACTGGCTAGTGAGTCACCGGCCCTCGTAGCGGCGAGATTGCTGTAGCTGCCAAGACCTAGGGGACCCACGCATTCCTCGCAACATCCTAGCGTAGGCAATCCCATAGCATGGGGTAGTCCATTGCCTCCATTACGCGCCAATGAAGGCTGTGTGTGGGAGTCGGTCTCCCCCTTGAAGCGGGATAGCCCCGGTTTGCATGGCTGGCAGTCCACGGCTCCCGCCTCACCGGCAAATGTTTGAGGTCGGCGTTCCCCCAGCTGCAGCACTGAATGGGTGTATTGACTCTCCCACATCCTCTGGCGTAGCACGTCCCAGTCACCGGCGACCATTTCAAGCTCCTCATGCTGCCCCCGGGACCGCCCCACACCACCAGCACCCCTGCAATACCAAACCTAGGCTATGCTCTGCCCGGAGTACGGTGCCCATGAGGCTGGTCTGCCGGGGGGCCTCCTTGGTCTCTCACACAGCCTGCAAGAGAGCCTGCATAGTTCCAGGGCTATGCGCCGCCGTGGCAAGCCATGCCAGCTTGCTGTACTTGACCCGCATGACGGGCTACCTCGGAAGCTGAGGCGGTAGAAGAGCTCCTCAGGGGGGGTGTTTGCCCGGCCTGCGTCCAGCGCATGCCCAGGGCACTACTTTTGTATTGACCATCGCGACATATCGGCGGCAACAATGGGCTTGTAAACATGCGACACAAGTCAACACTCCATATGCCACCAATGGAATTGATGGGCATGGAGTCCGTGAAATGTGTCATGAAGAACAGGAAATGGGGACAATGGTTGAAAGGATTCAACCTCTTAGCCCAGGGAATTTCTTGTACAACATGGTTAAGATATCCGTGAACACAAGCAACGCTTTGACGCCAAGCTGCCTCCGACCACCCTTTGGTGCCCAACATGAAAGCACCGGTTTCTGCGGGTGGGTATCCTCAACCCGAAAGGGGCCAATCCATATCCCCAACCCAAAAGCGGCCTCGCAAAAAGCGTGGAGAAGGGCTTCATATCAAAAGTGGCCCAAAAAGATGCCCCGCACGCTGACGCTCCCGCTTAGCTTGCCCAGGCCAAGTAGGCCCCATGATCATGCCGAGTGTGTACGTCTCTAGCCAAGCCACATAAAGGTCCACTGTGTCAGCCAACTCAACCTCATATAGCCCTATAGCCAGAGCTAGCAACCTCGCGACCGTTGAGCGCTGGTGGACAGTGACTAGCTGCGGCATGCACGTAAGCACGCTTGCCCCCCGCCAAACTTGGGACTGCACTAGGGGGCTTCAGTGCCCACTCTTCTGGCACGCCACCCCCCCCCCCCCCGTCGCCAGCGTACCCACCGGTGCCAATGTCTGCTCGCCCTGGTCCCTGCGGGGCCACGGTGATGGTTTTTAGGCGCTCCTTGTCCCACACAAGCTAGGGCGGGAGCGCACGCATGGTGACCACCACTTGCTCCCGGAGGCTGTCAATCTTGGCCTTGCACACGCCCACGAGGGCATTGAGCAGGATCACCAACAGCTGCAGCCCTGAAGTATGCCATTGGTGGCCCTCCACCACTTGGCTAGGCTGCCGGCGAGCTTGAAGGCTCGCACCAGCTGGCCATACATGGTCTAGAGCACGCAGCCCACATCCAAGCAGACGCCCAGGCGCCTACATACCTGGAAAACAATGCCTTGCCTTGCGGCATCAGATCGAAGTATTACTTCCAGTCAGTCCAGCCCCATGCCAGCCGCCTGCCAACGATCCAAAAGTTGCGGAAACAGCACCTACTGTTGCCCTCATAAAGGGTGTTGCTCTTGCAGGGGGGGGGGGGGGACCACAAGCACAACTACATCAAAATGGTCAAAATGGTCCTACACTGTGTGACCCAATTGCCTTGATGTTAGCAACATCTGCAATGTGATGTCAAAGTGCATGCGCAGACCAGGGGGTGTTGAGGGGCTTTGTTGACAGGACATGTTCACGGAGCACCTGAGGTGAGGTTTGGGCCTCACCACGGGGGGGGGGGACCCCTCGGTCCTGGACGCCAACTACCCCCCCCAACTAACTGTTGGCCGAAGGCCCCTAGGGGGGGGGGGGGGGGGGGGGGGGGGGGGGCTTGGAGGGGGGGGGGGGTCTAGGAGGGGCGCCGGGCAGGGCAGTTCCGGGGGGGGGGGGGGGGGGGGGCGGTTCCGAACAGTTGGGTATGCGGCCCAGGTGTGATCCGACAGTTCGCACCGCCCCTTCCCACAATAGAGGGTAGGGTATCATCGGCTTGGGTATTCCCAGCCACACTGGGAACCTCAGGGGGGTGGGCTCCTGGGGCGGCCATGGGATTAGAGTTACACCATGCCACAAGACATACATACATACATACAAAGATATATATATATATATATATATATATATATATATATATATATGGCATAACGCCGCAACGGCCCCCTCCCCCCCCAGGGCCCCACCGGCCGGGGTTGGGTTGGGGTTAGGGACCCCCCCCCCCTATTTTTGGGCTGGGAAACGCAAAAAAATAGGTTTTACGGTCATTGGAGACGGTGGTGGGTCGCTATGACCCTTCAAAATTGCTAAAAATAGGTATTTCCTACTGAGTGACATCATCACCAAAAATACCCTCAAAATCCAAAAATAGCGCTTTCTGCGTCACAAAACCCACCTACATCCCGCACCATTGCTGACAATGCCTTCCACTAGATGCATTCCTCACCCTTTTGCCCTACTAGGGGCCAAGGAAGGGGCACCTTGACCCCACGGTACCATTTTTTGAGCCAACCTTGAATATTTTGCTATTTTGAGGTCACTGGTTAAGACCCTATTTTTGGTGATGTCATACCCTGTTTTTAGCCCTACCCACACCTTTGTATGCCCAAATGCTCCACCCCAACCATCGAAAAACCTTCTCAAAGGTGTTTATTTGTGTTCCCCACCCTTAAAATAGGGGGTGTGGTCCTTACGTGCCCTCCAATCCTCCCCAAGTCACAGGGGTGGGGGGGGGGGGGGCGTTGCCACGTTATGCCATATATATATATATATATATATATATATATATATATATATATATATATATATATATATATATATATATATATATATATATATATATATATATATATATATATATATATATATATATATATATATATATATATATATATATATATATATATTCATATATATAGGGGTTGGAATGCAACCGCAAACGTGTGGTCATAGCAACTCGGGGCGGTGGCCTCGGACCACACCGCCATGATGGTACATCACCCCTCCCCGCTTACACCACACTTGCAGCAGCCTTCTCCCCAAACGTTCCGAGGAATGAAAAAGAAGGGCCTAAGACCAAGATTGACTCCTTGGAACACTTTCTACGGATTGACCTAAGGAGGGAGGGGCCTAAGACCAAGAGTGGCTCCTTGGAACACTCTCTACGTATCGACCTAATAAGGGCACAGGAAAAAGCCCTTACTTAAATAACTCACCTTCACTTGATGAGCTATCAGAATCATATGCTGCAGCGGCCGACCTCTTCTTTGGCTGCCAACTAAACACCTGGTTCCTCCTCCCTACACTCTGCAACGGGCGAGAACGCTCCGCCCCGGAAGATGCCTCGGAGGAGGAGGAGGAGGAGGAGGAGGAGGAGGAGGAGGAGGAGGAGGAGGAGGACTTGATCCTCTTGGGGTGCGGGGCTGGTGCTGTGCTGGCACTAGGAGGGCCCTCAGCTACGTCCCCTCCATCCTCAGCATGCATCTCATGATGAGACCGCTTGCTGTTGTTCTTCTTTCCCGACCAGTTCACCAACAAAGCGTGGATTCAAAGATTGTCCCGGTTTCCTCAATAGCACCGGACGGTTGGGGCCCAAAAGAGGGCGGAAATGCTACATCACCCCTGCATTCTCGGGGGTCCCCAACAAAGGGAACAAAATCAGAACTCAAAACCTACGCCGGGAGTCACCATGATGCGCCTAGGGGCCCCTAGTATCTCAAAGTATGGGTCTCTAGTACGGCCAGACGCCCAAATAGCCACCGCTATAGAGCGGGGGGGCAGAATCAGAATTGGCCCACTTGTGGGCAAGGTGGCTACATAACCCCTGCCGCCTAGGGGATCCCCAACGCCTCAGAGCGGGGGGCAGAATCAGAAAAGGGCCCACAAGTGGGCAAGGTGGCTACATAACCCCATTGGGCGCCTTCGGCGCCAGGGCGCCTTCGGCGCCCATTGGCTCCTTGGGCTCATACCTTTGACAACTAACTGTCGGCCGGAGGCCCCTTGGGGGGGGGGGGGGGGGGGAGTTGGCGTCCTAGGACCCGCGGAGTCGCCCCCCCCCCGGGGGCCTCACCAGAATGCCAAAAAAAAACCACTAGTGGCGGTCAAACATGCCAATAAGGGCGTGTGTCAAGATGGAAATGGACAGCAATCCACAGGCCATACGGGGGCTGCAAAGCCACCATATTATATGCTGAAGAGCAAAGACACTGCATCATTCTGCTGAGGTCAAGCTTCTACACCAAAAGCAGGGAAGCAGGCAATCGTCCTTCCAGTCCCAGTGCCATGTAACATCAATTTGTACAAGATGCTGCAGATGGATCTTTACAAGTAGAATGACTTGGACAAGAATTGCCTCTGGGGCCAGTGGGGAGGGACAGGTCTCTGAGGGAGGGGAAGTGGGGTATCAGCAGAAGCCAGCCTGAAGGCCACAAATCCTGAGTACTATAAGCACAACATAACTGCTGCAGCTGGGGGTCAGGCTTTTTTTTTTCCTTCTGCTGCAACTGGAGACACGCACGTACGAATGTATGCAGCACCAGCTGTTGTTCTATACCAACAGCAGTGCCGGTAATGCTCAGCAACACTACAATTATCCTTTCAGCCATGCCCAGGCATGGCAAAATGCCACCAACCCCTGGAGCAACGCCTGCATGGGCAGGCATGCAAATAAACAGAATGATCAAAGGAAGAGGGAGCGGAGAAAAGGGTAGAGAGAGGCGACGGATGGCTGCAGAAGCTGTCGATAGGTGATCCTGAGAAAAAGGAGCCACAGGCAGTGTCCGCGTGTCCTTTGGAGAGCCTGAAATTGAATGAGAGAGATTGACTTGAGGTGGGGCAGAATGCAGACTTTCTGGTACAACGCCATGAGCCATGCGGCAGGCTCATACTGGGCAGATGTCAGGCGGCAGCACAGAATTTAGCACCTGTGGAAAAAAAAGACGGACAAAGACAGCCAAGACACGAAGCAGACCTACCAAAATGCACACTTCATCAAATCAAAGTGTTGTCCACTTCTGGGGCTGAATGAATATCCTACACTATGGGCGTGGGGAGAGGGATGGCACGATTGATAGATGGATTGCTGGCGGCTCAGGGGGCTGGCTCAGGACGTCGGGTGTTTCGGCAATGTAGTAGTTGTGAACAAGGTGCATGCACGGAGGGCAGGAGATGTGGAGGGCAGGACAAAACACAAGGTTGGAAGAAATTGGGAAGAAGAGGCAGGGTTGGGCAGGGAGTGCTATGCACTTGACTTAGCATCCCAGCAGTGGCACTGTACTGGGGAGTAAGCAGTCACACAGCACTGCAAGTGTAAGTTGAAGAGGACTTCTAAATGTGATGACACGATTGTGGGCCCTTCTAGTTATGCAAGGGCCTCCTTCTCCCTACGCCCCAGGTCAGCCTCATGGTTAATGTACTCGGGCAGGTGTACCAAAACAGCAGGAAGATTCTCTAGCACAATATCAAGCTCGTGGAACATAGCTTCCACCCAACGCACACCAGTGCGACGGGAGAAACAAAACTTCCCCCCTTTGCGCCACAACCACAAGCAAGAAAGTTCAAGCGACCAAGGGGGCACGGGTCGCCGCCGTCCAGGGTTTGATGAACGTGATGTGCCCACAGCTGTTGCACACCATGCCAACGCCACCCTCATGGGCCAGCCAAGGGGGGAGAGCAAGGGGTGCCGGCACTATGGGTGCCTATGTGGGTTTGTTGAACGCTATCAGGGAGAAAGGACGTAAGGAACTAATTGGTTGGGTGAAAGATGCAGCACATTGCCTGATGTGAGCTATCAGCACTGCGAAGGGAAAGGTCAAAGTGTGGTGGGATGCACTAGATGATCTGGTGTGCTTTCTGGCCTGCTTCTGAGGACCAGCAATCCGAGACCACTGCAATGATGCGCTCCTCGATCACCTTCCACTCAATGCCCAGCTGGTCAAACACCTTCCGGACGGTGTCATCGTACAGCTGAGCATTCGCGGCATCAGGGTCATCATCGGTGGTTGCACTCCCTCCCCGCCCCTCCCTCCGCTGGGGTCGCACCATGTCAGCAAGGCCGACAAAAATTGTGGGCAAGGTGGCTACATAACCCCTGCCGCCTCGGGGATCCCCTCCGCTTCAGAGAGGGGGGCAAAATCAGAAGTGGCACACTTGTGGGCAAGGTGGCTACGTAACCCCGAGGCGGCAGGGGTTACATAGCCACCTTGCCCACAAGTGCGCCACTTCTGATTTCGCCCCCCTCTCTGAAGCGGAGGGGATCTCCGAGGCGGCAGGGGTTACGTAGCCACCTTGCCCACAAGTGGGCCACTTCTGATTTTGCCCCCCGTTGTGAAGCGGAGGGGATCCCCGAGGCGGCAGGGGTTACGTAGCCACCTTGCCCACAAGTGGGCCACTTCTGATTTTGCCCCCCTCTCTGAAGCGGAGGGGATCCCCGAGGCGGCAAAGGTTACGTAGCCACCTTGCCGGCAAGTGGGCCACTTCTGATTTTTCCCCCCGCTCCGAAGTGGAGGGGATCCCCGAGGCGGCAGGGGTTACGTAGCCACCTTGCCCACAAGTGCGCCACTTCTGATTTCGCCCCCCTCTCTGAAGCGGAGGGGATCCCCGAGGCGGCAGGGGTTACATAGCCACCTTGCCCACAAGTGGGCCACTTCTGATTTTGCCCCCCTCTCTGAAGCGGAAGGGATCCCTGAGGCGGCAGGGGTTACGTAGCCACCTTGCCCACAAGTGGGCCACTTCTGATTTTGCCCCCCGCTTTAAAGCGGAGGGGATCCCCGAGGCGGCAGGGGTTACGTAGCCACCTTGCCCACAAGTGGGCCACTTCTGATTTTGCCCCCCGCTTTGAAGCAGAGGGGATCCCCGAGGCGGCAGGGGTTACGTAGCCACCTTGCCCACAAGTGGGCCACTTCTGATTTTGCCCCCCGCTTTGAAGCGGAGGGGATCCCCGAGGCGGCAGGAGTTACGTAGCCACCTTGCCCACAAGTGGGCCACTTCTGATTTTGCCCCCCGCTGTGAAGCGGAGGGGATCCCCGAGGCGGCAGGGGTTACGTAGCCACCTTGCCCACAAGTGGGCCACTTCTGATTTTGCCCCCCGCTCTGAAGCGGAGGGGATCCCCGAGGCGGCAGGGGTTACGTAGCCACCTTGCCCACAAGTGGGCCACTTCTGATTTTGCCCCCCGCGCTGTGAAGCAGAGGGGATCCCCGAGGCGGCAGGGGTTACGTAGCCACCTTGCCCACAAGTGGGCCACTTCTGATTTTGCCCCCCGCTCCGAAGCGGAGGGGATCCCCGAGGCGGCAGGGGTTACGTAGCCACCTTGCCCACAAGTGGGCCACTTCTGATTTCGCCCCCCTCCCTGAAGCGGAGGGGATCCCCGAGGCGGCAGGAGTTACATAGCCACCTTGCCCACAAGTGGGCCACTTCTGATTTTGCCCCCCTCTCTGAAGTGGAGGGGATCCCCGAGGCGGCAGGGGTTACGTAGCCACCTTGCCCACAAGTGGGCCACTTCTGATTTTGCCCCCCGCTTTGAAGCGGAGGGGATCCCCGAGGCGGCAGGGGTTACATAGCCACCTTGCCCACAAGTGGGCCACTTCTGATTTTGCCCCCCGCTTTGAAGCAGAGGGGATCCCCGAGGCGGCAGGGGTTACGTAGCCACCTTGCCCACAAGTGGGCCACTTCTGATTTCGCCCCCCGCTCTGAAGCGGAGGGGATCCCCGAGGCGGCAGGGGTTACGTAGCCACCTTGCCCACAAGTGGGCCACTTCTGATTTTGCCCCCGGCTTTGAAGCGGAGGGGATCCCCGAGGCGGCAGGGGTTACGTAGCCACCTTGCCCACAAGTGGGCCACTTCTGATTTTGCCCCCCGCTCTGAAGCGGAGGGGATCCCCGAGGCGGCAGGGGTTACGTAGCCACCTTGCCCACAAGTGGGCCACTTCTGATTTTGCCCCCCGCTTTGAAGCGGAGGGGATCCCCGAGGCGGCAGGGGTTACGTAGCCACCTTGCCCACAAGTGGGCCACTTCTGATTTTGCCCCCCTCTCTGAAGCGGAGGGGATCCCCGAGGCGGCAGGGGTTACATGGCCACCTTGCCCACAAGTGGGCCACTTCTGATTTTGCCCCCCTCTCTGAAGCGGAGGGGATCCCCGAGGCGGCAGGGGTTACATAGCCACCTTGCCCACAAGTGGGCCACTTCTGATTTTGCCCCCCTCTCTGAAGCGGAAGGGATCCCCGAGGCGGCAGGGGTTACATAGCCACCTTGCCCACAAGTGGGCCACTTCTGATTTTGCCCCCCGCTTTGAAGCGGAGGGGATCCCCGAGGCGGCAGGGGTTACGTAGCCACCTTGCCCACAAGTGGGCCACTTCTGATTTCGCCCCCCTCCCTGAAGCGGAGGGGATCCCCGAGGCGGCAGGGGTTACGTAGCCACCTTGCCCACAAGTGGGCCACTTCTGATTTTGCCCCCCGCGTCGTGAAGCAGAGGGGATCCCCGAGGCGGCAGGGGTTACGTAGCCACCTTGCCCACAAGTGGGCCACTTCTGATTTTGCCCCCCGCTCCGAAGCGGAGGGGATCCCCGAGGCGGCAGGGGTTACGTAGCCACCTTGCCCACAAGTGGGCCACTTCTGATTTTGCCCCCCTCTCTGAAGCGGAGGGGATCCCCGAGGCGGCAGGGGTTACGTAGCCACCTTGCCCACAAGTGGGCCACTTCTGATTTTGCCCCCCGCTTTGAAGCGGAGGGGATCCCCGAGGCGGCAGGGGTTACGTAGCCACCTTGCCCACAAGTGGGCCACTTCTGATTTTGCCCCCCTCTCTGAAGCGGAGGGGATCCCCGAGGCGGCAGGGGTTACATGGCCACCTTGCCCACAAGTGGGCCACTTCTGATTTTGCCCCCCTCTCTGAAGCGGAGGGGATCCCCGAGGCGGCAGGGGTTACATAGCCACCTTGCCCACAAGTGGGCCACTTCTGATTTTGCCCCCCTCTCTGAAGCGGAGGGGATCCCCGAGGCGGCAGGGGTTACATGGCCACCTTGCCCACAAGTGGGCCACTTCTGATTTTGCCCCCCTCTCTGAAGCGGAGGGGATCCCCGAGGCGGCAGGGGTTACATAGCCACCTTGCCCACAAGTGGGCCACTTCTGATTTTGCCCCCCGCTTTGAAGCGGAGGGGATCCCCGAGGCGGCAGGGGTTACGTAGCCACCTTGCCCACAAGTGGGCCACTTCTGATTTCGCCCCCCTCCCTGAAGCGGAGGGGATCCCCGAGGCGGCAGGGGTTACGTAGCCACCTTGCCCACAAGTGGGCCACTTCTGATTTTGCCCCCCGCGTCGTGAAGCAGAGGGGATCCCCGAGGCGGCAGGGGTTACGTAGCCACCTTGCCCACAAGTGGGCCACTTCTGATTTTGCCCCCCGCTCCGAAGCGGAGGGGATCCCCGAGGCGGCAGGGGTTACGTAGCCACCTTGCCCACAAGTGGGCCACTTCTGATTTTGCCCCCCTCTCTGAAGCGGAGGGGATCCCCGAGGCGGCAGGGGTTACGTAGCCACCTTGCCCACAAGTGGGCCACTTCTGATTTCGCCCCCCTCTCTGAAGCGGAGGGGATCCCCGAGGCGGCAGGGGTTACATAGCCACCTTGCCCACAAGTGGGCCACTTCTGATTTCGCCCCCCTCTCTGAAGCGGAGGGGATCCCCGAGGCGGCAGGGGTTACGTAGCCACCTTGCCCACAAGTGGGCCACTTCTGATTTCGCCCCCCGCTCTGAAGCGGAGGGGATCCCCGAGGCGGCAGGGGTTACGTAGCCACCTTGCCCACAAGTGGGCCACTTCTGATTTTGCCCCCCGCTTTGAAGCGGAGGGGATCCCCGAGGCGGCAGGGGTTACATAGCCACCTTGCCCACAAGTGGGCCACTTCTGATTTCGCCCCCCTCTCTGAAGCGGAGGGGATCCCCGAGGCGGCAGGGGTTACGTAGCCACCTTGCCCACAAGTGGGCCACTTCTGATTTCGCCCCCCGCTCTGAAGCGGAGGGGATCTCCGAGGCGGCAGGGGTTACGTAGCCACCTTGCCCACAAGTGGGCCACTTCTGATTTTGCCCCCCGCTTTGAAGCGGAGGGGATCCCCGAGGCGGCAGGGGTTACGTAGCCACCTTGCCCACAAGTGGGCCACTTCTGATTTTGCCCCCCGCTGTGAAGCGGAGGGGATCCCCGAGGCGGCAGGGGTTACGTAGCCACCTTGCCCACAAGTGGGCCACTTCTGATTTTGCCCCCCGCTTTGAAGCGGAGGGGATCCCCGAGGCGGCAGGGGTTACGTAGCCACCTTGCCCACAAGTGGGCCACTTCTGATTTTGCCCCCCTCTCTGAAGCGGAGGGGATCCCCGAGGCGGCAGGGGTTACATAGCCACCTTGCCCACAAGTGGGCCACTTCTGATTTTGCCCCCCTCTCTGAAGCGGAGGGGATCCCCGAGGCGGCAGGGGTTACATAGCCACCTTGCCCACAAGTGGGCCACTTCTGATTTTGCCCCCCTCTCTGAAGCGGAAGGGATCCCCGAGGCGGCAGGGGTTACATAGCCACCTTGCCCACAAGTGGGCCACTTCTGATTTTGCCCCCCGCTTTAAAGCGGAGGGGATCCCCGAGGCGGCAGGGGTTACGTAGCCACCTTGCCCACAAGTGGGCCACTTCTGATTTTGCCCCCCGCTTTGAAGCGGAGGGGATCCCCGAGGCGGCAGGGGTTACGTAGCCACCTTGCCCACAAGTGGGCCACTTCTGATTTTGCCCCCCGCTTTGAAGCGGAGGGGATCCCCGAGGCGGCAGGGGTTACGTAGCCACCTTGCCCACAAGTGGGCCACTTCTGATTTTGCCCCCCTCTCTGAAGTGGAGGGGATCCCCGAGGCGGCAGGGGTTACATAGCCACCTTGCCCACAAGTGGGCCACTTCTGATTTTTCCCCCCGCTCTGAAGCGGAGGGGATCCCCAAGGCGGCAGGGGTTACGTAGCCACCTTGCCCACAAGTGGGCCACTTCTGATTTCGCCCCCCTCCCTGAAGCGGAGGGGATCCCCGAGGCGGCAGGGGTTACGTAGCCACCTTGCCCACAAGTGGGCCACTTCTGATTTTGCCCCCCGCGTCGTGAAGCAGAGGGGATCCCCGAGGCGGCAGGGGTTACGTAGCCACCTTGCCCACAAGTGGGCCACTTCTGATTTCGCCCCCCGCTCTGAAGCGGAGGGGATCCCCGAGGCGGCAGGGGTTACGTAGCCACCTTGCCCACAAGTGGGCCACTTCTGATTTTGCCCCCGGCTTTGAAGCGGAGGGGATCCCCGAGGCGGCAGGGGTTACGTAGCCACCTTGCCCACAAGTGGGCCACTTCTGATTTTGCCCCCCGCTCTGAAGCGGAGGGGATCCCCGAGGCGGCAGGGGTTACGTAGCCACCTTGCCCACAAGTGGGCCACTTCTGATTTCGCCCCCCGCTCTGAAGCGGAGGGGATCTCCGAGGCGGCAGGGGTTACGTAGCCACCTTGCCCACAAGTGGGCCACTTCTGATTTTGCCCCCCGCTTTGAAGCGGAGGGGATCCCCGAGGCGGCAGGGGTTACGTAGCCACCTTGCCCACAAGTGGGCCACTTCTGATTTTGCCCCCCGCTGTGAAGCGGAGGGGATTCCCGAGGCGGCAGGGGTTACGTAGCCACCTTGCCCACAAGTGGGCCACTTCTGATTTTGCCCCCCGCTTTGAAGCGGAGGGGATCCCCGAGGCGGCAGGGGTTACGTAGCCACCTTGCCCACAAGTGGGCCACTTCTGATTTTGCCCCCCTCTCTGAAGCGGAGGGGATCCCCGAGGCGGCAGGGGTTACATAGCCACCTTGCCCACAAGTGGGCCACTTCTGATTTTGCCCCCCTCTCTGAAGCGGAGGGGATCCCCGAGGCGGCAGGGGTTACATAGCCACCTTGCCCACAAGTGGGCCACTTCTGATTTTGCCCCCCTCTCTGAAGCGGAAGGGATCCCCGAGGCGGCAGGGGTTACATAGCCACCTTGCCCACAAGTGGGCCACTTCTGATTTTGCCCCCCGCTTTAAAGCGGAGGGGATCCCCGAGGCGGCAGGGGTTACGTAGCCACCTTGCCCACAAGTGGGCCACTTCTGATTTTGCCCCCCGCTTTGAAGCGGAGGGGATCCCCGAGGCGGCAGGGGTTACGTAGCCACCTTGCCCACAGGTGGGCCACTTCTGATTTTGCCCCCCGCTTTGAAGCGGAGGGGATCCCCGAGGCGGCAGGGGTTACGTAGCCACCTTGCCCACAAGTGGGCCACTTCTGATTTTGCCCCCCTCTCTGAAGTGGAGGGGATCCCCGAGGCGGCAGGGGTTACGTAGCCACCTTGCCCACAAGTGGGCCACTTCTGATTTTTCCCCCCGCTCCGAAGCGGAGGGGATCCCCAAGGCGGCAGGGGTTACGTAGCCACCTTGCCCACAAGTGGGCCACTTCTGATTTTGCCCCCCGGTTTGAAGCGGAGGGGATCCCCGAGGCGGCAGGGGTTACATAGCCACCTTGCCCACAAGTGGGCCACTTCTGATTTTGCCCCCCGCTTTGAAGCAGAGGGGATCCCCGAGGCGGCAGGGGTTACGTAGCCACCTTGCCCACAAGTGGGCCACTTCTGATTTCGCCCCCCGCTCTGAAGCGGAGGGGATCCCCGAGGCGGCAGGGGTTACGTAGCCACCTTGCCCACAAGTGGGCCACTTCTGATTTTGCCCCCGGCTTTGAAGCGGAGGGGATCCCCGAGGCGGCAGGGGTTACGTAGCCACCTTGCCCACAAGTGGGCCACTTCTGATTTTCCCCCCCGCTCTGAAGCGGAGGGGATCCCCGAGGCGGCAGGGGTTACGTAGCCACCTTGCCCACAAGTGGGCCACTTCTGATTTTGCCCCCCGCTTTGAAGCGGAGGGGATCCCCATGGCGGCAGGGGTTACGTAGCCACCTTGCCCACAAGTGGGCCACTTCTGATTTTGCCCCCCTCTCTGAAGCGGAGGGGATCCCCGAGGCGGCAGGGGTTACATAGCCACCTTGCCCACAAGTGGGCCACTTCTGATTTTGCCCCCCTCTCTGAAGCGGAGGGGATCCCCGAGGCGGCAGGGGTTACATAGCCACCTTGCCCACAAGTGGGCCACTTCTGACTTTGCCCCCCTCTCTGAAGCGGAGGGGATCCCCGAGGCGGCAGGGGTTACATAGCCACCTTGCCCACAAGTGGGCCACTTCTGATTTTGCCCCCCGCTTTGAAGCGGAGGGGATCCCCGAGGCGGCAGGGGTTACGTAGCCACCTTGCCCACAAGTGGGCCACTTCTGATTTCGCCCCCCTCCCTGAAGCGGAGGGGATCCCCGAGGCGGCAGGGGTTACGTAGCCACCTTGCCCACAAGTGGGCCACTTCTGATTTTGCCCCCCGCGTCGTGAAGCAGAGGGGATCCCCGAGGCGGCAGGGGTTACGTAGCCACCTTGCCCACAAGTGGGCCACTTCTGATTTTGCCCCCCGCTCCGAAGCGGAGGGGATCCCCGAGGCGGCAGGGGTTACGTAGCCACCTTGCCCACAAGTGGGCCACTTCTGATTTCGCCCCCCTCTCTGAAGCGGAGGGGATCCCCGAGGCGGCAGGGGTTACGTAGCCACCTTGCCCACAAGTGGGCCACTTCTGATTTCGCCCCCCTCTCTGAAGCGGAGGGGATCCCCGAGGCGGCAGGGGTTACGTAGCCACCTTGCCCACAAGTGGGCCACTTCTGATTTCGCCCCCCTCTCTGAAGCGGAGGGGATCCCCGAGGCGGCAGGGGTTACGTAGCCACCTTGCCCACAAGTGGGCCACTTCTGATTTCGCCCCCCTCTCTGAAGCGGAGGGGATCCCCGAGGCGGCAGGGGTTACGTAGCCACCTTGCCCACAAGTGGGCCACTTCTGATTTCGCCCCCCGCTCTGAAGCGGAGGGGATCCCCGAGGCGGCAGGGGTTACGTAGCCACCTTGCCCACAAGTGGGCCACTTCTGATTTTGCCCCCCTCTCTGAAGCGGAGGGGATCCCCGAGGCGGCAGGGGTTACATAGCCACCTTGCCCACAAGTGGGCCACTTCTGATTTTGCCCCCCTCTCTGAAGCGGAGGGGATCCCCGAGGCGGCAGGGGTTACATAGCCACCTTGCCCACAAGTGGGCCACTTCTGACTTTGCCCCCCTCTCCGAAGCGGAAGGGATCCCCGAGGCGGCAGGGGTTACATAGCCACCTTGCCCACAAGTGGGCCACTTCTGATTTTGCCCCCCGCTTTGAAGCGGAGGGAATCCCCGAGGCGGCAGGGGTTACGTAGCCACCTTGCCCACAAGTGGGCCACTTCTGATTTCGCCCCCCTCCCTGAAGCGGAGGGGATCCCCGAGGCGGCAGGGGTTACGTAGCCACCTTGCCCACAAGTGGGCCACTTCTGATTTTGCCCCCCGCGTCGTGAAGCAGGGGGGATCCCCGAGGCGGCAGGGGTTACGTAGCCACCTTGCCCACAAGTGGGCCACTTCTGATTTTGCCCCCCGCTCCGAAGCGGAGGGGATCCCCGAGGCGGCAGGGGTTACGTAGCCACCTTGCCCACAAGTGGGCCACTTCTGATTTCGCCCCCCTCTCTGAAGCGGAGGGGATCCCCGAGGCGGCAGGGGTTACGTAGCCACCTTGCCCACAAGTGGGCCACTTCTGATTTCGCCCCCCTCTCTGAAGCGGAGGGGATCCCCGAGGCGGCAGGGGTTACATAGCCACCTTGCCCACAAGTGGGCCACTTGTGATTTCGCCCCCCTCTCTGAAGCGGAGGGGATCCCCGAGGCGGCAGGGGTTACGTAGCCACCTTGCCCACAAGTGGGCCACTTCTGATTTTGCCCCCCGGCTTTGAAGCGGAGGGGATCCCCGAGGCGGCAGGGGTTACGTAGCCACCTTGCCCACAAGTGGGCCACTTCTGATTTTGCCCCCCGCTGTGAAGCGGAGGGGATCCCCGAGGCGGCAGGGGTTACGTAGCCACCTTGCCCACAAGTGGGCCACTTCTGATTTTGCCCCCCGCTCTGAAGCGGAGGGGATCCCCGAGGCGGCAGGGGTTACATAGCCACCTTGCCCACAAGTGGGCCACTTCTGATTTTGCCCCCCGCTTTGAAGCGGAGGGGATACCCGAGGCGGCACGGGTTACGTAGCCACCTTGCCCACAAGTGGGCCACTTCTGATTTTGCCCCCCTCTCTGAAGCGGAGGGGATCCCCGAGGCGGCAGGGGTTACATAGCCACCTTGCCCACAAGTGGGCCACTTCTGATTTTGGCCCCCTCTCTGAAGCGGAGGGGATCCCCGAGGCGGCAGGGGTTACGTAGCCACCTTGCCCACAAGTGGGCCACTTCTGATTTTGCCCCCCGCTTTGAAGCGGAGGGGATCCCCGAGGCGGCAGGGGTTACGTAGCCACCTTGCCCACAAGTGGGCCACTTCTGATTTTGTCCCCCGCTCCGAAGCGGAGGGGATCCCCGAGGCGGCAGTGGTTACGTAGCCACCTTGCCCACAACACTTCTGATTTTGCCCCCCTCTCTGAAGCGGAGGGGATCCCCGAGGCGGCAGGGGTTACGTAGCCACCTTGCCCATAAGTGGGCCACTTCTGATTTTGCCCCCCTCTCTGAAGCGGAGGGGATCCCCGAGGCGGCAGGGGTTACGTAGCCACCTTGCCCACAAGTGGGCCACTTCTGATTTCGCCCCCCGCTATGAAGCGGAGGGGATCTCCGAGGCGGCAGGGGTTACGTAGCCACCTTGCCCACAAGTGGGCCACTTCTGATTTTGCCCCCCGCTTTGAAGCGGAGGGGATCCCCGAGGCGGCAGGGGTTACGTAGCCACCTTGCCCACAAGTGGGCCACTTCTGATTTTGCCCCCCGCTTTGAAGCGGAGGGGATCCCCGAGGCGGCAGGGGTTACGTAGCCACCTTGCCCACAAGTGGGCCACTTCTGATTTTGCCCCCCGCTTTGAAGCGGAGGGGATCCCCGAGGCGGCAGGGGTTACGTAGCCACCTTGCCCACAAGTGGGCCACTTCTGATTTTGCCCCCCTCTCTGAAGCGGAGGGGATCCCCGAGGCGGCAGGGGTTACATAGCCACCTTGCCCACAAGTGGGCCACTTCTGATTTTGCCCCCCTCTCTGAAGCGGAGGGGATCCCCGAGGCGGCAGGGGTTACATAGCCACCTTGCCCACAAGTGGGCCACTTCTGATTTTGCCCCCCTCTCTGAAGCGGAAGGGATCCCCGAGGCGGCAGGGGTTACATAGCCACCTTGCCCACAAGTGGGCCACTTCTGATTTTGCCCCCCGCTTTAAAGCGGAGGGGATCCCCGAGGCGGCAGGGGTTACGTAGCCACCTTGCCCACAAGTGGGCCACTTCTGATTTTGCCCCCCGCTTTGAAGCGGAGGGGATCCCCGAGGCGGCAGGGGTTACGTAGCCACCTTGCCCACAAGTGGGCCACTTCTGATTTTGCCCCCCGCTTTGAAGCGGAGGGGATCCCCGAGGCGGCAGGGGTTACGTAGCCACCTTGCCCACAAGTGGGCCACTTCTGATTTTGCCCCCCTCTCTGAAGTGGAGGGGATCCCCGAGGCGGCAGGGGTTACGTAGCCACCTTGCCCACAAGTGGGCCACTTCTGATTTTTCCCCCCGCTCTGAAGCGGAGGGGATCCCCGAGGCGGCAGGGGTTACGTAGCCACCTTGCCCACAAGTGGGCCACTTCTGATTTTGCCCCCCGCTTTGAAGCGGAGGGGATCCCCGAGGCGGCAGGGGTTACATAGCCACCTTGCCCACAAGTGGGCCACTTCTGATTTTGCCCCCCGCTTTGAAGCAGAGGGGATCCCCGAGGCGGCAGGGGTTACGTAGCCACCTTGCCCACAAGTGGGCCACTTCTGATTTCGCCCCCCGCTCTGAAGCGGAGGGGATCCCCGAGGCGGCAGGGGTTACGTAGCCACCTTGCCCACAAGTGGGCCACTTCTGATTTTGCCCCCGGCTTTGAAGCGGAGGGGATCCCCGAGGCGGCAGGGGTTACGTAGCCACCTTGCCCACAAGTGGGCCACTTCTGATTTTGCCCCCCGCTCTGAAGCGGAGGGGATCCCCGAGGCGGCAGGGGTTACGTAGCCACCTTGCCCACAAGTGGGCCACTTCTGATTTTGCCCCCCGCTTTGAAGCGGAGGGGATCCCCATGGCGGCAGGGGTTACGTAGCCACCTTGCCCACAAGTGGGCCACTTCTGATTTTGCCCCCCTCTCTGAAGCGGAGGGGATCCCCGAGGCGGCAGGGGTTACATAGCCACCTTGCCCACAAGTGGGCCACTTCTGATTTTGCCCCCCTCTCTGAAGCGGAGGGGATCCCCGAGGCGGCAGGGGTTACATAGCCACCTTGCCCACAAGTGGGCCACTTCTGATTTTGCCCCCCTCTCTGAAGCGGAAGGGATCCCCGAGGCGGCAGGGGTTACATAGCCACCTTGCCCACAAGTGGGCCACTTCTGATTTTGCCCCCCGCTTTGAAGCGGAGGGGATCCCCGAGGCGGCAGGGGTTACGTAGCCACCTTGCCCACAAGTGGGCCACTTCTGATTTCGCCCCCCTCCCTGAAGCGGAGGGGATCCCCGAGGCGGCAGGGGTTACGTAGCCACCTTGCCCACAAGTGGGCCACTTCTGATTTTGCCCCCCGCGTCGTGAAGCAGAGGGGATCCCCGAGGCGGCAGGGGTTACATAGCCACCTTGCCCACAAGTGGGCCACTTCTGATTTTGCCCCCCGCTCCGAAGCGGAGGGGATCCCCGAGGCGGCAGGGGTTACGTAGCCACCTTGCCCACAAGTGGGCCACTTCTGATTTCGCCCCCCTCTCTGAAGCGGAGGGGATCCCCGAGGCGGCAGGGGTTACGTAGCCACCTTGCCCACAAGTGGGCCACTTCTGATTTCGCCCCCCTCTCTGAAGCGGAGGGGATCCCCGAGGCGGCAGGGGTTACACAGCCACCTTGCCCACAAGTGGGCCACTTGTGATTTCGCCCCCCTCTCTGAAGCGGAGGGGATCCCCGAGGCGGCAGGGGTTACGTAGCCACCTTGCCCACAAGTGGGCCACTTCTGATTTCGCCCCCCGCTCTGAAGCGGAGGGGATCCCCGAGGCGGCAGGGGTTACGTAGCCACCTTGCCCACAAGTGGGCCACTTCTGATTTTGCCCCCCGCTTTGAAGCGGAGGGGATCCCCGAGGCGGCAGGGGTTACGTAGCCACCTTGCCCACAAGTGGGCCACTTCTGATTTTGCCCCCCGCTCTGAAGCGGAGGGGATCCCCGAGGCGGCAGGGGTTACATAGCCACCTTGCCCACAAGTGGGCCACTTCTGATTTTGCCCCCCTCTCTGAAGCGGAGGGGATCCCCGAGGCGGCAGGGGTTACGTAGCCACCTTGCCCACAAGTGGGCCACTTCTGATTTTGCCCCCCGCTTTGAAGCGGAGGGGATCCCCATGGCGGCAGGGGTTACGTAGCCACCTTGCCCACAAGTGGGCCACTTCTGATTTTGCCCCCCTCTCTGAAGCGGAGGGGATCCCCGAGGCGGCAGGGGTTACATAGCCACCTTGCCCACAAGTGGGCCACTTCTGATTTTGCCCCCCTCTCTGAAGCGGAGGGGATCCCCGAGGCGGCAGGGGTTACATAGCCACCTTGCCCACAAGTGGGCCACTTCTGATTTTGCCCCCCTCTCTGAAGCGGAAGGGATCCCCGAGGCGGCAGGGGTTACATAGCCACCTTGCCCACAAGTGGGCCACTTCTGATTTTGCCCCCCGCTTTGAAGCGGAGCAGATCCCCGAGGCGGCAGGGGTTACGTAGCCACCTTGCCCACAAGTGGGCCACTTCTGATTTCGCCCCCCTCCCTGAAGCGGAGGGGATCCCCGAGGCGGCAGGGGTTACGTAGCCACCTTGCCCACAAGTGGGCCACTTCTGATTTTGCCCCCCGCGTCGTGAAGCAGAGGGGATCCCCGAGGCGGCAGGGGTTACGTAGCCACCTTGCCCACAAGTGGGCCACTTCTGATTTTGCCCCCCGCTCCGAAGCGGAGGGGATCCCCGAGGCGGCAGGGGTTACGTAGCCACCTTGCCCACAAGTGGGCCACTTCTGATTTCGCCCCCCTCTCTGAAGCGGAGGGGATCCCCGAGGCGGCAGGGGTTACGTAGCCACCTTGCCCACAAGTGGGCCACTTCTGATTTCGCCCCCCTCTCTGAAGCGGAGGGGATCCCCGAGGCGGCAGGGGTTACATAGCCACCTTGCCCACAAGTGGGCCACTTGTGATTTCGCCCCCCTCTCTGAAGCGGAGGGGATCCCCGAGGCGGCAGGGGTTACGTAGCCACCTTGCCCACAAGTGGGCCACTTCTGATTTCGCCCCCCGCTCTGAAGCGGAGGGGATCCCCGAGGCGGCAGGGGTTACGTAGCCACCTTGCCCACAAGTGGGCCACTTCTGATTTTGCCCCCCGCTTTGAAGCGGAGGGGATCCCCGAGGCGGCAGGGGTTACGTGGCCACCTTGCCCACAAGTGGGCCACTTCTGATTTTGCCCCCCGCTTTGAAGCGGAGGGGATCCCCGAGGCGGCAGGGGTTACGTAGCCACCTTGCCCACAAGTGGGCCACTTCTGATTTTGCCCCCCTCTCTGAAGTGGAGGGGATCCCCGAGGCGGCAGGGGTTACGTAGCCACCTTGCCCACAAGTGGGCCACTTCTGATTTTTCCCCCCGCTCTGAAGCGGAGGGGATCCCCGAGGCGGCAGGGGTTACGTAGCCACCTTGCCCACAAGTGGGCCACTTCTGATTTTGCCCCCCGCTTTGAAGCGGAGGGGATCCCCGAGGCGGCAGGGGTTACATAGCCACCTTGCCCACAAGTGGGCCACTTCTGATTTTGCCCCCCGCTTTGAAGCAGAGGGGATCCCCGAGGCGGCAGGGGTTACGTAGCCACCTTGCCCACAAGTGGGCCACTTCTGATTTTGCCCCCCGCTCTGAAGCGGAGGGGATCCCCGAGGCGGCAGGGGTTACGTAGCCACCTTGCCCACAAGTGGGCCACTTCTGATTTTGCCCCCCGCTCTGAAGCGGAGGGGATCCCCGAGGCGGCAGGGGTTACGTAGCCACCTTGCCCACAAGTGGGCCACTTCTGATTTTGCCCCCCGCTCTGAAGCGGAGGGGATCCCCGAGGCGGCAGGGGTTACGTAGCCACCTTGCCCACAAGTGGGCCACTTCTGATTTTGCCCCCCGCTTTGAAGCGGAGGGGATCCCCATGGCGGCAGGGGTTACGTAGCCACCTTGCCCACAAGTGGGCCACTTCTGATTTTGCCCCCCTCTCTGAAGCGGAGGGGATCCCCGAGGCGGCAGGGGTTACATAGCCACCTTGCCCACAAGTGGGCCACTTCTGATTTTGCCCCCCTCTCTGAAGCGGAGGGGATCCCCGAGGCGGCAGGGGTTACATAGCCACCTTGCCCACAAGTGGGCCACTTCTGATTTTGCCCCCCTCTCTGAAGCGGAAGGGATCCCCGAGGCGGCAGGGGTTACATAGCCGCCTTGCCCACAAGTGGGCCACTTCTGATTTTGCCCCCCGCTTTGAAGCGGAGGGGATCCCCGAGGCGGCAGGGGTTACGTAGCCACCTTGCCCACAAGTGGGCCACTTCTGATTTCGCCCCCCTCCCTGAAGCGGAGGGGATCCCCGAGGCGGCAGGGGTTACGTAGCCACCTTGCCCACAAGTGGGCCACTTCTGATTTTGCCCCCCGCGTCGTGAAGCAGAGGGGATCCCCGAGGCGGCAGGGGTTACATAGCCACCTTGCCCACAAGTGGGCCACTTCTGATTTTGCCCCCCGCTCCGAAGCGGAGGGGATCCCCGAGGCGGCAGGGGTTACGTAGCCACCTTGCCCACAAGTGGGCCACTTCTGATTTCGCCCCCCTCTCTGAAGCGGAGGGGATCCCCGAGGCGGCAGGGGTTACGTAGCCACCTTGCCCACAAGTGGGCCACTTCTGATTTCGCCCCCCTCTCTGAAGCGGAGGGGATCCCCGAGGCGGCAGGGGTTACATAGCCACCTTGCCCACAAGTGGGCCACTTGTGATTTCGCCCCCCTCTCTGAAGCGGAGGGGATCCCCGAGGCGGCAGGGGTTACGTAGCCACCTTGCCCACAAGTGGGCCACTTCTGATTTCGCCCCCCGCTCTGAAGCGGAGGGGATCCCCGAGGCGGCAGGGGTTACGTAGCCACCTTGCCCACAAGTGGGCCACTTCTGATTTTGCCCCCCGCTTTGAAGCGGAGGGGATCCCCGAGGCGGCAGGGGTTACGTAGCCACCTTGCCCACAAGTGGGCCACTTCTGATTTTGCCCCCCGCTTTGAAGCGGAGGGGATCCCCGAGGCGGCAGGGGTTACGTAGCCACCTTGCCCACAAGTGGGCCACTTCTGATTTTGCCCCCCTCTCTGAAGTGGAGGGGATCCCCGAGGCGGCAGGGGTTACGTAGCCACCTTGCCCACAAGTGGGCCACTTCTGATTTTTCCCCCCGCTCTGAAGCGGAGGGGATCCCCGAGGCGGCAGGGGTTACGTAGCCACCTTGCCCACAAGTGGGCCACTTCTGATTTTGCCCCCCGCTTTGAAGCGGAGGGGATCCCCGAGGCGGCAGGGGTTACATAGCCACCTTGCCCACAAGTGGGCCACTTCTGATTTTGCCCCCCGCTTTGAAGCAGAGGGGATCCCCGAGGCGGCAGGGGTTACGTAGCCACCTTGCCCACAAGTGGGCCACTTCTGATTTTGCCCCCCGCTCTGAAGCGGAGGGGATCCCCGAGGCGGCAGGGGTTACGTAGCCACCTTGCCCACAAGTGGGCCACTTCTGATTTTGCCCCCGGCTTTGAAGCGGAGGGGATCCCCGAGGCGGCAGGGGTTACGTAGCCACCTTGCCCACAAGTGGGCCACTTCTGATTTTGCCCCCCGCTCTGAAGCGGAGGGGATCCCCGAGGCGGCAGGGGTTACGTAGCCACCTTGCCGACAAGTGGGCCACTTCTGATTTTGCCCCCCGCTTTGAAGCGGAGGGGATCCCCATGGCGGCAGGGGTTACGTAGCCACCTTGCCCACAAGTGGGCCACTTCTGATTTTGCCCCCCTCTCTGAAGCGGAGGGGATCCCCGAGGCGGCAGGGGTTACATAGCCACCTTGCCCACAAGTGGGCCACTTCTGATTTTGCCCCCCTCTCTGAAGCGGAGGGGATCCCCGAGGCGGCAGGGGTTACATAGCCACCTTGCCCACAAGTGGGCCACTTCTGATTTTGCCCCCCTCTCTGAAGCGGAAGGGATCCCCGAGGCGGCAGGGGTTACATAGCCACCTTGCCCACAAGTGGGCCACTTCTGATTTTGCCCCCCGCTTTGAAGCGGAGGGGATCCCCGAGGCGGCAGGGGTTACGTAGCCACCTTGCCCACAAGTGGGCCACTTCTGATTTCGCCCCCCTCCCTGAAGCGGAGGGGATCCCCGAGGCGGCAGGGGTTACGTAGCCACCTTGCCCACAAGTGGGCCACTTCTGATTTTGCCCCCCGCGTCGTGAAGCAGAGGGGATCCCCGAGGCGGCAGGGGTTACATAGCCACCTTGCCCACAAGTGGGCCACTTCTGATTTTGCCCCCCGCTCCGAAGCGGAGGGGATCCCCGAGGCGGCAGGGGTTACGTAGCCACCTTGCCCACAAGTGGGCCACTTCTGATTTCGCCCCCCTCTCTGAAGCGGAGGGGATCCCCGAGGCGGCAGGGGTTACGTAGCCACCTTGCCCACAAGTGGGCCACTTCTGATTTCGCCCCCCTCTCTGAAGCGGAGGGGATCCCCGAGGCGGCAGGGGTTACATAGCCACCTTGCCCACAAGTGGGCCACTTGTGATTTCGCCCCCCTCTCTGAAGCGGAGGGGATCCCCGAGGCGGCAGGGGTTACGTAGCCACCTTGCCCACAAGTGGGCCACTTCTGATTTCGCCCCCCGCTCTGAAGCGGAGGGGATCCCCGAGGCGGCAGGGGTTACGTAGCCACCTTGCCCACAAGTGGGCCACTTCTGATTTTGCCCCCCGCTTTGAAGCGGAGGGGATCCCCGAGGCGGCAGGGGTTACGTAGCCACCTTGCCCACAAGTGGGCCACTTCTGATTTTGCCCCCCGCTCTGAAGCGGAGGGGATCCCCGAGGCGGCAGGGGTTACATAGCCACCTTGCCCACAAGTGGGCCACTTCTGATTTTGCCCCCCGCTTTGAAGCGGAGGGGATACCCGAGGCGGCACGGGTTACGTAGCCACCTTGCCCACAAGTGGGCCACTTCTGATTTTGCCCCCCTCTCTGAAGCGGAGGGGATCCCCGAGGCGGCAGGGGTTACATAGCCACCTTGCCCACAAGTGGGCCACTTCTGATTTTGCCCCCCTCTCTGAAGCGGAGGGGATCCCCGAGGCGGCAGGGGTTACGTAGCCACCTTGCCCACAAGTGGGCCACTTCTGATTTTGCCCCCCGCTTTGAAGCGGAGGGGATCCCCATGGCGGCAGGGGTTACGTAGCCACCTTGCCCACAAGTGGGCCACTTCTGATTTTGCCCCCCTCTCTGAAGCGGAGGGGATCCCCGAGGCGGCAGGGGTTACATAGCCACCTTGCCCACAAGTGGGCCACTTCTGATTTTGCCCCCCTCTCTGAAGCGGAGGGGATCCCCGAGGCGGCAGGGGTTACATAGCCACCTTGCCCACAAGTGGGCCACTTCTGATTTTGCCCCCCTCTCTGAAGCGGAAGGGATCCCCGAGGCGGCAGGGGTTACATAGCCACCTTGCCCACAAGTGGGCCACTTCTGATTTTGCCCCCCGCTTTGAAGCGGAGCAGATCCCCGAGGCGGCAGGGGTTACGTAGCCACCTTGCCCACAAGTGGGCCACTTCTGATTTTGCCCCCCGCTCCGAAGCGGAGGGGATCCCCGAGGCGGCAGGGGTTACGTAGCCACCTTGCCCACAAGTGGGCCACTTCTGATTTCGCCCCCCTCTCTGAAGCGGAGGGGATCCCCGAGGCGGCAGGGGTTACGTAGCCACCTTGCCCACAAGTGGGCCACTTCTGATTTTGCCCCCCGCTTTGAAGCGGAGGGGATCCCCATGGCGGCAGGGGTTACGTAGCCACCTTGCCCACAAGTGGGCCACTTCTGATTTTGCCCCCCTCTCTGAAGCGGAGGGGATCCCCGAGGCGGCAGGGGTTACATAGCCACCTTGCCCACAAGTGGGCCACTTCTGATTTTGCCCCCCTCTCTGAAGCGGAGGGGATCCCCGAGGCGGCAGGGGTTACATAGCCACCTTGCCCACAAGTGGGCCACTTCTGATTTCGCCCCCCTCCCTGAAGCGGAGGGGATCCCCGAGGCGGCAGGGGTTACGTAGCCACCTTGCCCACAAGTGGGCCACTTCTGATTTTGCCCCCCGCGTCGTGAAGCAGAGGGGATCCCCGAGGCGGCAGGGGTTACGTAGCCACCTTGCCCACAAGTGGGCCACTTCTGATTTTGCCCCCCGCTCCGAAGCGGAGGGGATCCCCGAGGCGGCAGGGGTTACGTAGCCACCTTGCCCACAAGTGGGCCACTTCTGATTTCGCCCCCCTCTCTGAAGCGGAGGGGATCCCCGAGGCGGCAGGGGTTACGTAGCCACCTTGCCCACAAGTGGGCCACTTCTGATTTCGCCCCCCTCTCTGAAGCGGAGGGGATCCCCGAGGCAGCAGGGGTTACATAGCCACCTTGCCCACAAGTGGGCCACTTGTGATTTCGCCCCCCTCTCTGAAGCGGAGGGGATCCCCGAGGCGGCAGGGGTTACGTAGCCACCTTGCCCACAAGTGGGCCACTTCTGATTTCGCCCCCCGCTCTGAAGCGGAGGGGATCCCCGAGGCGGCAGGGGTTACGTAGCCACCTTGCCCACAAGTGGGCCACTTCTGATTTTGCCCCCCGCTTTGAAGCGGAGGGGATCCCCGAGGCGGCAGGGGTTACGTAGCCACCTTGCCCACAAGTGGGCCACTTCTGATTTTGCCCCCCGCTCTGAAGCGGAGGGGATCCCCGAGGCGGCAGGGGTTACATAGCCACCTTGCCCACAAGTGGGCCACTTCTGATTTTGCCCCCCGCTTTGAAGCGGAGGGGATACCCGAGGCGGCACGGGTTACGTAGCCACCTTGCCCACAAGTGGGCCACTTCTGATTTTGCCGCCCTCTCTGAAGCGGAGGGGATCCCCGAGGCGGCAGGGGTTACATAGCCACCTTGCCCACAAGTGGGCCACTTCTGATTTTGCCCCCCTCTCTGAAGCGGAGGGGATCCCCGAGGCGGCAGGGGTTACGTAGCCACCTTGCCCACAAGTGGGCCACTTCTGATTTTGCCCCCCGCTTTGAAGCGGAGGGGATCCCCGAGGCGGCAGGGGTTACGTAGCCACCTTGCCCACAAGTGGGCCACTTCTGATTTTGTCCCCCGCTCCGAAGCGGAGGGGATCCCCGAGGCGGCAGTGGTTACGTAGCCACCTTGCCCACAACACTTCTGATTTTGCCCCCCTCTCTGAAGCGGAGGGGATCCCCGAGGCGGCAGGGGTTACGTAGCCACCTTGCCCATAAGTGGGCCACTTCTGATTTTGCCCCCCTCTCTGAAGCGGAGGGGATCCCCGAGGCGGCAGGGGTTACGTAGCCACCTTGCCCACAAGTGCGCCACTTCTGATTTTGCCCCCCACTGTGAAGCGGAGGGGATCCCCGAGGCGGCAGGGGTTACGTAGCCACCTTGCCCACAAGTGGGCCACTTCTGATTTTGCCCCCCGTTGTGAAGCGGAGGGGATCCCCGAGGCGGCAGGGGTTACGTAGCCACCTTGCCCACAAGTGGGCCACGTCTGATTTTGCCCCCCTCTCTGAAGCGGAGGGGATCCCCGAGGCGGCAGGGGTTACATAGCCACCTTGCCCACAAGTGGGCCACTTCTGATTTTGCCCCCCGCTGTGAAGCGGAGGGGATCCCCGAGGCGGCACGGGTTACGTAGCCACCTTGCCCACAAGTGGGCCACTTCTGATTTTGCCCCCCTCTCTGAAGTGGAGGGGATCCCCGAGGCGGCAGGGGTTACATAGCCACCTTGCCCAAAAGTGGGCCACTTCTGATTTTGCCCCCCGCTGTGAAGCGGAGGGGATCCCCGAGGCGGCAGGGGTTACGTAGCCACCTTGCCCACAAGTGGGCCACTTCTGATTTTGCCCCCCGCGCTGTGAAGCAGAGGGGATCCCCGAGGCGGCAGGGGTTACATAGCCACCTTGCCCACAAGTGGGCCACTTCTGATTTTGCCCCCCGCTTTGAAGCGGAGGGGATACCCGAGGCGGCACGGGTTACGTAGCCACCTTGCCCACAAGTGGGCCACTTCTGATTTTGCCGCCCTCTCTGAAGCGGAGGGGATCCCCGAGGCGGCAGGGGTTACATAGCCACCTTGCCCACAAGTGGGCCACTTCTGATTTTGCCCCCCTCTCTGAAGCGGAGGGGATCCCCGAGGCGGCAGGGGTTACGTAGCCACCTTGCCCACAAGTGGGCCACTTCTGATTTTGCCCCCCGCTTTGAAGCGGAGGGGATCCCCGAGGCGGCAGGGGTTACGTAGCCACCTTGCCCACAAGTGGGCCACTTCTGATTTTGTCCCCCGCTCCGAAGCGGAGGGGATCCCCGAGGCGGCAGTGGTTACGTAGCCACCTTGCCCACAACACTTCTGATTTTGCCCCCCTCTCTGAAGCGGAGGGGATCCCCGAGGCGGCAGGGGTTACGTAGCCACCTTGCCCATAAGTGGGCCACTTCTGATTTTGCCCCCCTCTCTGAAGCGGAGGGGATCCCCGAGGCGGCAGGGGTTACGTAGCCACCTTGCCCACAAGTGCGCCACTTCTGATTTTGCCCCCCACTGTGAAGCGGAGGGGATCCCCGAGGCGGCAGGGGTTACGTAGCCACCTTGCCCACAAGTGGGCCACTTCTGATTTTGCCCCCCGTTGTGAAGCGGAGGGGATCCCCGAGGCGGCAGGGGTTACGTAGCCACCTTGCCCACAAGTGGGCCACGTCTGATTTTGCCCCCCTCTCTGAAGCGGAGGGGATCCCCGAGGCGGCAGGGGTTACATAGCCACCTTGCCCACAAGTGGGCCACTTCTGATTTTGCCCCCCGCTGTGAAGCGGAGGGGATCCCCGAGGCGGCACGGGTTACGTAGCCACCTTGCCCACAAGTGGGCCACTTCTGATTTTGCCCCCCTCTCTGAAGTGGAGGGGATCCCCGAGGCGGCAGGGGTTACATAGCCACCTTGCCCAAAAGTGGGCCACTTCTGATTTTGCCCCCCGCTGTGAAGCGGAGGGGATCCCCGAGGCGGCAGGGGTTACGTAGCCACCTTGCCCACAAGTGGGCCACTTCTGATTTTGCCCCCCGCGCTGTGAAGCAGAGGGGATCCCCGAGGCGGCTGGGGTTACGTAGCCACCTTGCCCACAAGTGGGCCACTTCTGATTTTTCCCCCCGCTCTGAAGCGGAGGGGATCCCCGAGGCGGCAGGGGTTACGTAGCCACCTTGCCCACAAGTGGGCCACTTCTGATTTTGCCCCCCGCTTTGAAGCGGAGGGGATCCCCGAGGCGGCAGGGGTTACATAGCCACCTTGCCCACAAGTGGGCCACTTCTGATTTCGCCCCCCTCTCTGAAGCGGAGGGGATCCCCGAGGCGGCAGGGGTTACGTAGCCACCTTGCCCACAAGTGGGCCACTTCTGATTTCGCCCCCCGCTCTGAAGCGGAGGGGATCCCCGAGGCGGCAGGGGTTACGTAGCCACCTTGCCCACAAGTGGGCCACTTCTGATTTTGCCCCCCTCTCTGAAGCGGAGGGGATCTCCGAGGCGGCAGGGGTTACGTAGCCACCTTGCCCACAAGTGGGCCACTTCTGATTTTGCCCCCCTCTCTGAAGCGGAGGGGATCCCCGAGGCGGCACGGGTTACGTAGCCACCTTGCCCACAAGTGGGCCACTTCTGATTTTGCCCCCCTCTCTGAAGCGGAGGGGATCCCCGAGGCGGCAGGGGTTACATAGCCACCTTGCCCACAAGTGGGCCACTTCTGATTTTGGCCCCCTCTCTGAAGCGGAGGGGATCCCCGAGGCGGCAGGGGTTACGTAGCCACCTTGCCCACAAGTGGGCCACTTCTGATTTTGCCCCCCGCTTTGAAGCGGAGGGGATCCCCGAGGCGGCAGGGGTTACGTAGCCACCTTGCCCACAAGTGGGCCACTTCTGATTTTGTCCCCCGCTCCGAAGCGGAGGGGATCCCCGAGGCGGCAGTGGTTACGTAGCCACCTTGCCCACAAGTGGGCCACTTCTGATTTTGCCCCCCTCTCTGAAGCGGAGGGGATCCCCGAGGCGGCAAAGGTTACGTAGCCACCTTGCCCACAAGTGGGCCACTTCTGATTTTGCCCCCCTCTCTGAAGCGGAGGGGATCCCCGAGGCGGCAGGGGTTACATAGCCACCTTGCCCACAAGTGCGCCACTTCTGATTTTGCCCCCCACTGTCAAGCGGAGGGGATCCCCGAGGCGGCAGGGGTTACGTAGCGACCTTGCCCACAAGTGGGCCACTTCTGATTTTGCCCCCCTCCCTGAAGCGGAGGGGATCCCCGAGGCGGCAGGGGTTACGTAGCCACCTTGCCCACAAGTGGGCCACTTCTGATTTTGCCCCCCTCTCTGAAGCGGAGGGGATCCCCGAGGCGGCAGGGGTTACATAGCCACCTTGCCCACAAGTGGGCCACTTCTGATTTTGCCCCCCGCTGTGAAGCGGAGGGGATCCCCGAGGCGGCAGGGGTTACGTAGCCACCTTGCCCACAAGTGGGCCACTTCTGATTTTGCCCCCGGCTTTGAAGAGGAGGGGATCCCCGAGGCGGCAGGGGTTACGTAGCCACCTTGTCCACAAGTGGGCCACTTCTGATTTTGTCCCCCGCTCCGAAGCGGAGGGGATCCCCGAGGCGGCAGTGGTTATGTAGCCACCTTGCCCACAAGTGGGCCACTTCTGATTTCGCCCCCCTCTCTGAAGCGGAGGGGATCCCCGAGGCGGCACGGGTTACGTAGCCACCTTGCCCACAAGTGGGCCACTTCTGATTTTGCCCCCCGCTGTGAAGCGGAGGGGATCCCCGAGGCGGCAGGGGTTACATAGCCACCTTGCCCACAAGTGGGCCACTTCTGATTTCGCCCCCCTCTCTGAAGCGGAGGGGATCTCCGAGGCGGCAGGGGTTACGTAGCCACCTTGCCCACAAGTGGGCCACTTCTGATTTTGCCCCCCTCTCTGAAGCGGAGGGGATCCCCGAGGCGGCAGGGGTTACATAGCCACCTTGCCCACAAGTGGGCCACTTGTGATTTTGCCCCCCGCTCTGAAGCGGAGGGGATCCCCGAGGCGGCAGGGGTTACGTAGCCACCTTGCCCACAAGTGGGCCACTTCTCATTTTGCCCCCCGCTTTGAAGCGGAGGGGATCCCCGAGGCGGCAGGGGTTACGTAGCCACCTTGCCCACAAGTGGGCCACTTCTGATTTTGCCCCCCGCTGTGAAGCGGAGGGGATCCCCGAGGCGGCAGGGGTTACGTAGCCACCTTGCCCACAAGTGGGCCACTTCTGATTTTGCCCCCCGCTGTGAAGCGGAGGGAATCCCCGAGGCGGCAGGGGTTACGTAGCCACCTTGCCCACAAGTGGGCCACTTCTGATTTCGCCCCCCTCTCTGAAGCGGAGGGGATCCCCGAGGCGGCAGGGGTTACGTAGCCACCTTGCCCACAAGTGGGCCACTTCTGATTTCGCCCCCCGCTCTGAAGCGGAGGGGATCCCCGAGGCGGCAGGGGTTACATAGCCACCTTGCCCACAAGTGGGCCACTTCTGATTTCGCCCCCCTCTCTGAAGCGGAGGGGATCTCCGAGGCAGCAGGGGTTACGTAGCCACCTTGCCCACAAGTGGGCCACTTCTGATTTTGCCCCCCTCTCTGAAGCGGAGGGGATCCCCGAGGCGGCAGGGGTTACGTAGCCACCTTGCCCACAAGTGGGCCACTTCTGATTTTGTCCCCCGCCCCGAAGCGGAGGGGATCCCCGAGGCGGCAGTGGTTACGTAGCCACCTTGCCCACAAGTGGGCCACTTCTGATTTCGCCCCCCTCTCTGAAGCGGAGGGGATCCCCGAGGCGGCACGGGTTACGTAGCCACCTTGCCCACAAGTGGGCCACTTCTGATTTTGCCCCCCGCTGTGAAGCGGAGCAGATCCCCGAGGCGGCAGGGGTTACATAGCCACCTTGCCCACAAGTGGGCCACTTCTGATTTCGCCCCCCTCTCTGAAGCGGAGGGGATCTCCGAGGCGGCAGGGGTTACATAGCCACCTTGCCCACAAGTGGGCCACTTCTGATTTTGCCCCCCTCTCTGAAGCGGAGGGGATCCCCGAGGCGGCAGGGGTTACATAGCCACCTTGCCCACAAGTGGGCCACTTCTGATTTTGCCCCCCGCTGTGAAGCGGAGGGGATCCCCGAGGCGGCACGGGTTACGTAGCCACCTTGCCCACAAGTGGGCCACTTCTGATTTTGCCCCCCTCTCTGAAGCGGAGGGGATCCCCGAGGCGGCAGGGTTTACATAGCCACCTTGCCCACAAGTGGGCCACTTCTGATTTTGCCCCCCGCTGTGAAGCGGAGGGGATCCCCGAGGCGGCAGGGGTTACGTAGCCACCTTGCCCACAAGTGGGCCACTTCTGATTTTGCCCCCCGCTTTGAAGCGGAGGGGATCCCCGAGGCGGCAGGGGTTACATAGCCACCTTGCCCACAAGTGCGCCACTTCTGATTTTGCCCCCCACTGTCAAGCGGAGGGGATCCCCGAGGCGGCAGGGGTTACGTAGCCACCTTGCCCACAAGTGGGCCACTTCTGATTTTTCCCCCCGCTCTGAAGCGGAGGGGATCCCCGAGGCGGCAGGGGTTACGTAGCCACCTTGCCCACAAGTGGGCCACTTCTGATTTTGCCCCCCTCTCTGAAGCGGAGGGGATCCCCGAGGCGGCAGGGGTTACATAGCCACCTTGCCCACAAGTGCGCCACTTCTGATTTTGCCCCCCACTGTCAAGCGGAGGGGATCCCCGAGGCGGCAGGGGTTACGTAGCCACCTTGCCCACAAGTGGGCCACTTCTGATTTTGCCCCCCGCTCTGAAGCGGAGGGGATCCCCGAGGCGGCAGGGGTTACGTAGCCACCTTGCCCACAAGTGGGCCACTTCTGATTTTGCCCCCCGCTTTGAAGCGGAGGGGATCCCCGAGGCGGCAGGGGTTACATAGCCACCTTGCCCACAAGTGGGCCACTTCTGATTTCGCCCCCCTCTCTGAAGCGGAGGGGATCCCCGAGGCGGCAGGGGTTACGTAGCCACCTTGCCCACAAGTGGGCCACTTCTGATTTCGCCCCCCGCTCTGAAGCGGAGGGGATCCCCGAGGCGGCAGGGGTTACGTAGCCACCTTGCCCACAAGTGGGCCACTTCTGATTTTGCCCCCCGCTTTGAAGCGGAGGGGATCCCCGAGGCGGCACGGGTTACGTAGCCACCTTGCCCACAAGTGGGCCACTTCTGATTTTGCCCCCCTCTCTGAAGCGGAGGGGATCCCCGAGGCGGCAGGGGTTACATAGCCACCTTGCCCACAAGTGGGCCACTTCTGATTTTGCCCCCCGTTGTGAAGCGGAGGGGATCCCCGAGGCGGCAGGGGTTACGTAGCCACCTTGCCCACAAGTGGGCCACTTCTGATTTTGCCCCCCTCTCTGAAGCGGAGGGGATCCCCGAGGCGGCAGGGGTTACATAGCCACCTTGCCCACAAGTGGGCCACTTCTGATTTTGCCCCCCGCTGTGAAGCGGAGGGGATCCCCGAGGCGGCAGGGGTTACGTAGCCACCTTGCCCACAAGTGGGCCACTTCTGATTTTGCCCCCGGCTTTGAAGAGGAGGGGATCCCCGAGGCGGCAGGGGTTACGTAGCCACCTTGTCCACAAGTGGGCCACTTCTGATTTTGTCCCCCGCTCCGAAGCGGAGGGGATCCCCGAGGCGGCAGTGGTTATGTAGCCACCTTGCCCACAAGTGGGCCACTTCTGATTTCGCCCCCCTCTCTGAAGCGGAGGGGATCCCCGAGGCGGCACGGGTTACGTAGCCACCTTGCCCACAAGTGGGCCACTTCTGATTTTGCCCCCCGCTGTGAAGCGGAGGGGATCCCCGAGGCGGCAGGGGTTACATAGCCACCTTGCCCACAAGTGGGCCACTTCTGATTTCGCCCCCCTCTCTGAAGCGGAGGGGATCTCCGAGGCGGCAGGGGTTACGTAGCCACCTTGCCCACAAGTGGGCCACTTCTGATTTTGCCCCCCTCTCTGAAGCGGAGGGGATCCCCGAGGCGGCAGGGGTTACATAGCCACCTTGCCCACAAGTGGGCCACTTGTGATTTTGCCCCCCGCTCTGAAGCGGAGGGGATCCCCGAGGCGGCAGGGGTTACGTAGCCACCTTGCCCACAAGTGGGCCACTTCTGATTTTGCCCCCCGCTTTGAAGCGGAGGGGATCCCCGAGGCGGCAGGGGTTACGTAGCCACCTTGCCCACAAGTGGGCCACTTCTGATTTTGCCCCCCGCTGTGAAGCGGAGGGGATCCCCGAGGCGGCAGGGGTTACGTAGCCACCTTGCCCACAAGTGGGCCACTTCTGATTTTGCCCCCCGCTGTGAAGCGGAGGGAATCCCCGAGGCGGCAGGGGTTACGTAGCCACCTTGCCCACAAGTGGGCCACTTCTGATTTCGCCCCCCTCTCTGAAGCGGAGGGGATCCCCGAGGCGGCAGGGGTTACGTAGCCACCTTGCCCACAAGTGGGCCACTTCTGATTTCGCCCCCCGCTCTGAAGCGGAGGGGATCCCCGAGGCGGCAGGGGTTACATAGCCACCTTGCCCACAAGTGGGCCACTTCTGATTTCGCCCCCCTCTCTGAAGCGGAGGGGATCTCCGAGGCAGCAGGGGTTACGTAGCCACCTTGCCCACAAGTGGGCCACTTCTGATTTTGCCCCCCTCTCTGAAGCGGAGGGGATCCCCGAGGCGGCAGGGGTTACGTAGCCACCTTGCCCACAAGTGGGCCACTTCTGATTTTGTCCCCCGCCCCGAAGCGGAGGGGATCCCCGAGGCGGCAGTGGTTACGTAGCCACCTTGCCCACAAGTGGGCCACTTCTGATTTCGCCCCCCTCTCTGAAGCGGAGGGGATCCCCGAGGCGGCACGGGTTACGTAGCCACCTTGCCCACAAGTGGGCCACTTCTGATTTTGCCCCCCGCTGTGAAGCGGAGCAGATCCCCGAGGCGGCGGGGGTTACATAGCCACCTTGCCCACAAGTGGGCCACTTCTGATTTCGCCCCCCTCTCTGAAGCGGAGGGGATCTCCGAGGCGGCAGGGGTTACATAGCCACCTTGCCCACAAGTGGGCCACTTCTGATTTTGCCCCCCTCTCTGAAGCGGAGGGGATCCCCGAGGCGGCAGGGGTTACATAGCCACCTTGCCCACAAGTGGGCCACTTCTGATTTTGCCCCCCGCTGTGAAGCGGAGGGGATCCCCGAGGCGGCAC
Organism: Eutreptiella sp. 'Long Island Sound 2002'; assembly: GCA_964036045.1. Classification (NCBI taxonomy): domain Eukaryota; phylum Euglenozoa; class Euglenophyceae; order Eutreptiales; family Eutreptiaceae; genus Eutreptiella; species Eutreptiella sp. 'Long Island Sound 2002'. The sequence goes on from OZ038394.1 coordinate 14,119,308, forward strand.
GGGTTACGTAGCCACCTTGCCCACAAGTGGGCCACTTCTGATTTTGCCCCCCTCTCTGAAGCGGAGGGGATCCCCGAGGCGGCAGGGGTTACATAGCCACCTTGCCCACAAGTGGGCCACTTCTGATTTTGCCCCCCGCTGTGAAGCGGAGGGGATCCCCGAGGCGGCAGGGGTTACGTAGCCACCTTGCCCACAAGTGGGCCACTTCTGATTTTGCCCCCCGCTTTGAAGCGGAGGGGATCCCCGAGGCGGCAGGGGTTACATAGCCACCTTGCCCACAAGTGGGCCACTTCTGATTTCGCCCCCCTCTCTGAAACGGAGGGGATCCCCGAGGCGGCAGGGGTTACGTAGCCACCTTGCCCACAAGTGGGCCACTTCTGATTTTTCCCCCCGCTCTGAAGCGGAGGGGATCCCCGAGGCGGCAGGGGTTACGTAGCCACCTTGCCCACAAGTGGGCCACTTCTGATTTTGCCCCCCTCTCTGAAGCGGAGGGGATCCCCGAGGCGGCAGGGGTTACATAGCCACCTTGCCCACAAGTGCGCCACTTCTGATTTTGCCCCCCACTGTCAAGCGGAGGGGATCCCCGAGGCGGCAGGGGTTACGTAGCCACCTTGCCCACAAGTGGGCCACTTCTGATTTTGCCCCCCGCTCTGAAGCGGAGGGGATCCCCGAGGCGGCAGGGATTACGTAGCCACCTTGCCCACAAGTGGGCCACTTCTGATTTTGCCCCCCGCTTTGAAGCGGAGGGGATCCCCGAGGCGGCAGGGGTTACATAGCCACCTTGCCCACAAGTGGGCCACTTCTGATTTCGCCCCCCTCTCTGAAGCGGAGGGGATCCCCGAGGCGGCAGGGGTTACGTAGCCACCTTGCCCACAAGTGGGCCACTTCTGATTTCGCCCCCCGCTCTGAAGCGGAGGGGATCCCCGAGGCGGCAGGGGTTACGTAGCCACCTTGCCCACAAGTGGGCCACTTCTGATTTTGCCCCCCGCTTTGAAGCGGAGGGGATCCCCGAGGCGGCACGGGTTACGTAGCCACCTTGCCCACAAGTGGGCCACTTCTGATTTTGCCCCCCTCTCTGAAGCGGAGGGGATCCCCGAGGCGGCAGGGGTTACATAGCCACCTTGCCCACAAGTGGGCCACTTCTGATTTTGGCCCCCTCTCTGAAACGGAGGGGATCCCCGAGGCGGCAGGGGTTACGTAGCCACCTTGCCCACAAGTGGGCCACTTCTGATTTTGCCCCCCGCTTTGAAGCGGAGGGGATCCCCGAGGCGGCAGGGGTTACGTAGCCACCTTGCCCACAAGTGGGCCACTTCTGATTTTGTCCCCCGCTCCGAAGCGGAGGGGATCCCCGAGGCGGCAGTGGTTACGTAGCCACCTTGCCCACAAGTGGGCCACTTCTGATTTTGCCCCCCTCTCTGAAGCGGAGGGGATCCCCGAGGCGGCAGGGGTTACGTAGCCACCTTGCCCACAAGTGGGCCACTTCTGATTTTGCCCCCCTCTCTGAAGCGGAGGGGATCCCCGAGGCGGCAGGGGTTACATAGCCACCTTGCCCACAAGTGCGCCACTTCTGATTTTGCCCCCCACTGTCAAGCGGAGGGGATCCCCGAGGCGGCAGGGGTTACGTAGCGACCTTGCCCACAAGTGGGCCACTTCTGATTTTGCCCCCCGTTGTGAAGCGGAGGGGATCCCCGAGGCGGCGGGGGTTACATAGCCACCTTGCCCACAAGTGGGCCACTTCTGATTTTGCCCCCCTCTCTGAAGCGGAGGGGATCCCCGAGGCGGCAGGGGTTACATAGCCACCTTGCCCACAAGTGGGCCACTTCTGATTTTGCACCCCGCTGTGAAGCGGAGGGGATCCCCGAGGCGGCAAAGGTTACGTAGCCACCTTGCCCACAAGTGGGCCACTTCTGATTTCGCCCCCCTCTCTGAAGCGGAGGGGATCCCCGAGGCGGCAGGGGTTACGTAGCCACCTTGCCCACAAGTGGGCCACTTCTGATTTCGCCCCCCGCTCTGAAGCGGAGGGGATCCCCGAGGCGGCAGGGGTTACATAGCCACCTTGCCCACAAGTGGGCCACTTCTGATTTCGCCCCCCTCTCTGAAGCGGAGGGGATCTCCGAGGCAGCAGGGGTTACGTAGCCACCTTGCCCACAAGTGGGCCACTTCTGATTTTGCCCCCCGCTCTGAAGCGGAGGGGATCCCCGAGGCGGCAGGGGTTACGTAGCCACCTTGCCCACAAGTGGGCCACTTCTGATTTTGCCCCCCGCTTTGAAGCGGAGGGAATCCCCGAGGCGGCAGGGGTTACATAGCCACCTTGCCCACAAGTGGGCCACTTCTGATTTCGCCCCCCTCTCTGAAGCGGAGGGGATCCCCGAGGCGGCACGGGTTACGTAGCCACCTTGCCCACAAGTGGGCCACTTCTGATTTTGCCCCCCGCTGTGAAGCGGAGCAGATCCCCGAGGCGGCAGGGGTTACATAGCCACCTTGCCCACAAGTGGGCCACTTCTGATTTCGCCCCCCTCTCTGAAGCGGAGGGGATCTCCGAGGCGGCAGGGGTTACATAGCCACCTTGCCCACAAGTGGGCCACTTCTGATTTTGCCCCCCTCTCTGAAGCGGAGGGGATCCCCGAGGCGGCAGGGGTTACATAGCCACCTTGCCCACAAGTGGGCCACTTCTGATTTTGCCCCCCGCTGTGAAGCGGAGGGGATCCCCGAGGCGGCACGGGTTACGTAGCCACCTTGCCCACAAGTGGGCCACTTCTGATTTTGCCCCCCTCTCTGAAGCGGAGGGGATCCCCGAGGCGGCAGGGGTTACATAGCCACCTTGCCCACAAGTGGGCCACTTCTGATTTTGCCCCCCGCTGTGAAGCGGAGGGGATCCCCGAGGCGGCAGGGGTTACGTAGCCACCTTGCCCACAAGTGGGCCACTTCTGATTTTGCCCCCCGCTTTGAAGCGGAGGGGATCCCCGAGGCGGCAGGGGTTACATAGCCACCTTGCCCACAAGTGGGCCACTTCTGATTTCGCCCCCCTCTCTGAAGCGGAGGGGATCCCCGAGGCGGCAGGGGTTACGTAGCCACCTTGCCCACAAGTGGGCCACTTCTGATTTTGCCCCCCGCTGTGAAGCGGAGCAGATCCCCGAGGCGGCAGGGGTTACATAGCCACCTTGCCCACAAGTGGGCCACTTCTGATTTCGCCCCCCTCTCTGAAGCGGAGGGGATCTCCGAGGCGGCAGGGGTTACATAGCCACCTTGCCCACAAGTGGGCCACTTCTGATTTTGCCCCCCTCTCTGAAGCGGAGGGGATCCCCGAGGCGGCAGGGGTTACATAGCCACCTTGCCCACAAGTGGGCCACTTCTGATTTTGCCCCCCGCTGTGAAGCGGAGGGGATCCCCGAGGCGGCACGGGTTACGTAGCCACCTTGCCCACAAGTGGGCCACTTCTGATTTTGCCCCCCTCTCTGAAGCGGAGGGGATCCCCGAGGCGGCAGGGGTTACATAGCCACCTTGCCCACAAGTGGGCCACTTCTGATTTTGCCCCCCGCTGTGAAGCGGAGGGGATCCCCGAGGCGGCAGGGGTTACGTAGCCACCTTGCCCACAAGTGGGCCACTTCTGATTTGGCCCCCCGCTTTGAAGCGGAGGGGATCCCCGAGGCGGCAGGGGTTACATAGCCACCTTGCCCACAAGTGGGCCACTTCTGATTTCGCCCCCCTCTCTGAAACGGAGGGGATCCCCGAGGCGGCAGGGGTTACGTAGCCACCTTGCCCACAAGTGGGCCACTTCTGATTTTGCCCCCCGCTGTGAAGCGGAGCAGATCCCCGAGGCGGCAGGGGTTACATAGCCACCTTGCCCACAAGTGGGCCACTTCTGATTTTGCCCCCCTCTCTGAAGCGGAGGGGATCCCCGAGGCGGCAGGGGTTACATAGCCACCTTGCCCACAAGTGCGCCACTTCTGATTTTGCCCCCCACTGTCAAGCGGAGGGGATCCCCGAGGCGGCAGGGGTTACGTAGCCACCTTGCCCACAAGTGGGCCACTTCTGATTTTGCCCCCCGCTCTGAAGCGGAGGGGATCCCCGAGGCGGCAGGGGTTACGTAGCCACCTTGCCCACAAGTGGGCCACTTCTGATTTTGCCCCCCGCTTTGAAGCGGAGGGGATCCCCGAGGCGGCAGGGGTTACATAGCCACCTTGCCCACAAGTGGGCCACTTCTGATTTCGCCCCCCTCTCTGAAGCGGAGGGGATCCCCGAGGCGGCAGGGGTTACGTAGCCACCTTGCCCACAAGTGGGCCACTTCTGATTTCGCCCCCCGCTCTGAAGCGGAGGGGATCCCCGAGGCGGCAGGGGTTACGTAGCCACCTTGCCCACAAGTGGGCCACTTCTGATTTTGCCCCCCGCTTTGAAGCGGAGGGGATCCCCGAGGCGGCACGGGTTACGTAGCCACCTTGCCCACAAGTGGGCCACTTCTGATTTTGCCCCCCTCTCTGAAGCGGAGGGGATCCCCGAGGCGGCAGGGGTTACATAGCCACCTTGCCCACAAGTGGGCCACTTCTGATTTTGGCCCCCTCTCTGAAGCGGAGGGGATCCCCGAGGCGGCAGGGGTTACGTAGCCACCTTGCCCACAAGTGGGCCACTTCTGATTTTGCCCCCCGCTTTGAAGCGGAGGGGATCCCCGAGGCGGCAGGGGTTACGTAGCCACCTTGCCCACAAGTGGGCCACTTCTGATTTTGTCCCCCGCTCCGAAGCGGAGGGGATCCCCGAGGCGGCAGTGGTTACGTAGCCACCTTGCCCACAAGTGGGCCACTTCTGATTTTGCCCCCCTCTCTGAAGCGGAGGGGATCCCCGAGGCGGCAGGGGTTACGTAGCCACCTTGCCCACAAGTGGGCCACTTCTGATTTTGCCCCCCTCTCTGAAGCGGAGGGGATCCCCGAGGCGGCAGGGGTTACATAGCCACCTTGCCCACAAGTGCGCCACTTCTGATTTTGCCCCCCACTGTCAAGCGGAGGGGATCCCCGAGGCGGCAGGGGTTACGTAGCGACCTTGCCCACAAGTGGGCCACTTCTGATTTTGCCCCCCGTTGTGAAGCGGAGGGGATCCCCGAGGCGGCAGGGGTTACATAGCCACCTTGCCCACAAGTGGGCCACTTCTGATTTTGCCCCCCTCTCTGAAGCGGAGGGGATCCCCGAGGCGGCAGGGGTTACATAGCCACCTTGCCCACAAGTGGGCCACTTCTGATTTTGCCCCCCGCTGTGAAGCGGAGGGGATCCCCGAGGCGGCAAAGGTTACGTAGCCACCTTGCCCACAAGTGGGCCACTTCTGATTTCGCCCCCCTCTCTGAAGCGGAGGGGATCCCCGAGGCGGCAGGGGTTACGTAGCCACCTTGCCCACAAGTGGGCCACTTCTGATTTCACCCCCCGCTCTGAAGCGGAGGGGATCCCCGAGGCGGCAGGGGTTACATAGCCACCTTGCCCACAAGTGGGCCACTTCTGATTTCGCCCCCCTCTCTGAAGCGGAGGGGATCTCCGAGGCAGCAAGGGTTACGTAGCCACCTTGCCCACAAGTGGGCCACTTCTGATTTTGCCCCCCGCTCTGAAGCGGAGGGGATCCCCGAGGCGGCAGGGGTTACGTAGCCACCTTGCCCACAAGTGGGCCACTTCTGATTTTGCCCCCCGCTTTGAAGCGGAGGGAATCCCCGAGGCGGCAGGGGTTACATAGCCACCTTGCCCACAAGTGGGCCACTTCTGATTTCGCCCCCCTCTCTGAAGCGGAGGGGATCCCCGAGGCGGCACGGGTTACGTAGCCACCTTGCCCACAAGTGGGCCACTTCTGATTTTGCCCCCCGCTGTGAAGCGGAGCAGATCCCCGAGGCGGCAGGGGTTACATAGCCACCTTGCCCACAAGTGGGCCACTTCTGATTTCGCCCCCCTCTCTGAAGCGGAGGGGATCTCCGAGGCGGCAGGGGTTACATAGCCACCTTGCCCACAAGTGGGCCACTTCTGATTTTGCCCCCCTCTCTGAAGCGGAGGGGATCCCCGAGGCGGCAGGGGTTACATAGCCACCTTGCCCACAAGTGGGCCACTTCTGATTTTGCCCCCCGCTGTGAAGCGGAGGGGATCCCCGAGGCGGCACGGGTTACGTAGCCACCTTGCCCACAAGTGGGCCACTTCTGATTTTGCCCCCCTCTCTGAAGCGGAGGGGATCCCCGAGGCGGCAGGGGTTACATAGCCACCTTGCCCACAAGTGGGCCACTTCTGATTTTGCCCCCCGCTGTGAAGCGGAGGGGATCCCCGAGGCGGCAGGGGTTACGTAGCCACCTTGCCCACAAGTGGGCCACTTCTGATTTTGCCCCCCGCTTTGAAGCGGAGGGGATCCCCGAGGCGGCAGGGGTTACATAGCCACCTTGCCCACAAGTGGGCCACTTCTGATTTCGCCCCCCTCTCTGAAGCGGAGGGGATCCCCGAGGCGGCAGGGGTTACGTAGCCACCTTGCCCACAAGTGGGCCACTTCTGATTTTTCCCCCCGCTCTGAAGCGGAGGGGATCCCCGAGGCGGCAGGGGTTACGTAGCCACCTTGCCCACAAGTGGGCCACTTCTGATTTTGCCCCCCTCTCTGAAGCGGAGCAGATCCCCGAGGCGGCAGGGGTTACATAGCCACCTTGCCCACAAGTGCGCCACTTCTGATTTTGCCCCCCACTGTCAAGCGGAGGGGATCCCCGAGGCGGCAGGGGTTACGTAGCCACCTTGCCCACAAGTGGGCCACTTCTGATTTTGCCCCCCGCTCTGAAGCGGAGGGGATCCCCGAGGCGGCAGGGGTTACGTAGCCACCTTGCCCACAAGTGGGCCACTTCTGATTTTGCCCCCCGCTTTGAAGCGGAGGGGATCCCCGAGGCGGCAGGGGTTACATAGCCACCTTGCCCACAAGTGGGCCACTTCTGATTTCGCCCCCCTCTCTGAAGCGGAGGGGATCCCCGAGGCGGCAGGGGTTACGTAGCCACCTTGCCCACAAGTGGGCCACTTCTGATTTCGCCCCCCGCTCTGAAGCGGAGGGGATCCCCGAGGCGGCAGGGGTTACGTAGCCACCTTGCCCACAAATGGGCCACTTCTGATTTTGCCCCCCGCTTTGAAGCGGAGGGGATCCCCGAGGCGGCACGGGTTACGTAGCCACCTTGCCCACAAGTGGGCCACTTCTGATTTTGCCCCCCTCTCTGAAGCGGAGGGGATCCCCGAGGCGGCAGGGGTTACATAGCCACCTTGCCCACAAGTGGGCCACTTCTGATTTCGCCCCCCTCTCTGAAGCGGAGGGGATCTCCGAGGCGGCAGGGGTTACGTAGCCACCTTGCCCACAAGTGGGCCACTTCTGATTTTGCCCCCCGCTTTGAAGCGGAGGGGATCCCTGAGGCGGCAGGGGTTACGTAGCCACCTTGCCCACAAGTGGGCCACTTCTGATTTTGTCCCCCGCTCCGAAGCGGAGGGGATCCCCGAGGCGGCAGTGGTTACGTAGCCACCTTGCCCACAAGTGGGCCACTTCTGATTTTGCCCCCCTCTCTGAAGCGGAGGGGATCCCCGAGGCGGCAGGGGTTACGTAGCCACCTTGCCCACAAGTGGGCCACTTCTGATTTTGCCCCCCTCTCTGAAGCGGAGGGGATCCCCGAGGCGGCAGGGGTTACATAGCCACCTTGCCCACAAGTGCGCCACTTCTGATTTTGCCCCCCACTGTCAAGCGGAGGGGATCCCCGAGGCGGCAGGGGTTACGTAGCGACCTTGCCCACAAGTGGGCCACTTCTGATTTTGCCCCCCGTTGTGAAGCGGAGGGGATCCCCGAGGCGGCAGGGGTTACGTAGCCACCTTGCCCACAAGTGGGCCACTTCTGATTTTGCCCCCCTCTCTGAAGCGGAGGGGATCCCCGAGGCGGCAGGGGTTACATAGCCACCTTGCCCACAAGTGGGCCACTTCTGATTTTGCCCCCCGCTGTGAAGCGGAGGGGATCCCCGAGGCGGCAGGGGTTACGTAGCCACCTTGCCCACAAGTGGGCCACTTCTGATTTCGCCCCCCTCTCTGAAGCGGAGGGGATCCCCGAGGCGGCAGGGGTTACGTAGCCACCTTGCCCACAAGTGGGCCACTTGTGATTTCGCCCCCCGCTCTGAAGCGGAGGGGATCCCCGAGGCGGCAGGGGTTACATAGCCACCTTGCCCACAAGTGGGCCACTTCTGATTTCGCCCCCCTCTCTGAAGCGGAGGGGATCTCCGAGGCAGCAGGGGTTACGTAGCCACCTTGCCCACAAGTGGGCCACTTCTGATTTTGCCCCCCTCTCTGAAGCGGAGGGGATCCCCGAGGCGGCAGGGGTTACGTAGCCACCTTGCCCACAAGTGGGCCACTTCTGATTTTGTCCCCCGCCCCGAAGCGGAGGGGATCCCCGAGGCGGCAGTGGTTACGTAGCCACCTTGCCCACAAGTGGGCCACTTCTGATTTCGCCCCCCTCTCTGAAGCGGAGGGGATCCCCGAGGCGGCACGGGTTACGTAGCCACCTTGCCCACAAGTGGGCCACTTCTGATTTTGCCCCCCGCTGTGAAGCGGAGCAGATCCCCGAGGCGGCAGGGGTTACATAGCCACCTTGCCCACAAGTGGGCCACTTCTGATTTCGCCCCCCTCTCTGAAGCGGAGGGGATCTCCGAGGCGGCAGGGGTTACATAGCCACCTTGCCCACAAGTGGGCCACTTCTGATTTTGCCCCCCTCTCTGAAGCGGAGGGGATCCCCGAGGCGGCAGGGGTTACATAGCCACCTTGCCCACAAGTGGGCCACTTCTGATTTTGCCCCCCGCTGTGAAGCGGAGGGGATCCCCGAGGCGGCACGGGTTACGTAGCCACCTTGCCCACAAGTGGGCCACTTCTGATTTTGCCCCCCGCTTTGAAGCGGAGGGGATCCCCGAGGCGGCAGGGGTTACATAGCCACCTTGCCCACAAGTGGGCCACTTCTGATTTCGCCCCCCTCTCTGAAGCGGAGGGGATCCCCGAGGCGGCAGGGGTTACGTAGCCACCTTGCCCACAAGTGGGCGACTTCTGATTTTTCCCCCCGCTCTGAAGCGGAGGGGATCCCCGAGGCGGCAGGGGTTACGTAGCCACCTTGCCCACAAGTGGGCCACTTCTGATTTTGCCCCCCTCTCTGAAGCGGAGGGGATCCCCGAGGCGGCAGGGGTTACATAGCCACCTTGCCCACAAGTGGGCCACTTCTGATTTTGCCCCCCACTGTCAAGCGGAGGGGATCCCCGAGGCGGCAGGGGTTACGTAGCCACCTTGCCCACAAGTGGGCCACTTCTGATTTTGCCCCCCGCTCTGAAGCGGAGGGGATCCCCGAGGCGGCAGGGGTTACGTAGCCACCTTGCCCACAAGTGGGCCACTTCTGATTTTGCCCCCCGCTTTGAAGCGGAGGGGATCCCCGAGGCGGCAGGGGTTACATAGCCACCTTGCCCACAAGTGGGCCACTTCTGATTTCGCCCCCCTCTCTGAAGCGGAGGGGATCCCCGAGGCGGCAGGGGTTACGTAGCCACCTTGCCCACAAGTGGGCCACTTCTGATTTCGCCCCCCGCTCTGAAGCGGAGGGTATCCCCGAGGCGGCAGGGGTTACGTAGCCACCTTGCCCACAAGTGGGCCACTTCTGATTCTGCCCCCCGCTTTGAAGCGGAGGGGATCCCCGAGGCGGCACGGGTTACGTAGCCACCTTGCCCACAAGTGGGCCACTTCTGATTTTGCCCCCCTCTCTGAAGCGGAGGGGATCCCCGAGGCGGCAGGGGTTACATAGCCACCTTGCCCACAAGTGGGCCACTTCTGATTTTGGCCCCCTCTCTGAAGCGGAGGGGATCCCCGAGGCGGCAGGGGTTACGTAGCCACCTTGCCCACAAGTGGGCCACTTCTGATTTTGCCCCCCGCTTTGAAGCGGAGGGGATCCCCGAGGCGGCAGGGGTTACGTAGCCACCTTGCCCACAAGTGGGCCACTTCTGATTTTGTCCCCCGCTCCGAAGCGGAGGGGATCCCCGAGGCGGCAGTGGCTACGTAGCCACCTTGCCCACAAGTGGGCCACTTCTGATTTTGCCCCCCTCTCTGAAGCGGAGGGGATCCCCGAGGCGGCAGGGGTTACGTAGCCACCTTGCCCACAAGTGGGCCACTTCTGATTTTGCCCCCCTCTCTGAAGCGGAGGGGATCCCCGAGGCGGCAGGGGTTACATAGCCACCTTGCCCACAAGTGCGCCACTTCTGATTTTGCCCCCCACTGTCAAGCGGAGGGGATCCCCGAGGCGGCAGGGGTTACGTAGCGACCTTGCCCACAAGTGGGCCACTTCTGATTTTGCCCCCCGTTGTGAAGCGGAGGGGATCCCCGAGGCGGCAGGGGTTACATAGCCACCTTGCCCACAAGTGGGCCACTTCTGATTTTGCCCCCCTCTCTGAAGCGGAGGGGATCCCCGAGGCGGCAGGGGTTACATAGCCACCTTGCCCACAAGTGGGCCACTTCTGATTTTGCCCCCCGCTGTGAAGCGGAGGGGATCCCCGAGGCGGCAAAGGTTACGTAGCCACCTTGCCCACAAGTGGGCCACTTCTGATTTCGCCCCCCTCTCTGAAGCGGAGGGGATCCCCGAGGCGGCAGGGGTTACGTAGCCACCTTGCCCACAAGTGGGCCACTTCTGATTTCGCCCCCCGCTCTGAAGCGGAGGGGATCCCCGAGGCGGCAGGGGTTACATAGCCACCTTGCCCACAAGTGGGCCACTTCTGATTTCGCCCCCCTCTCTGAAGCGGAGGGGATCTCCGAGGCAGCAGGGGTTACGTAGCCACCTTGCCCACAAGTGGGCCACTTCTGATTTTGCCCCCCTCTCTGAAGCGGAGGGGATCCCCGAGGCGGCAGGGGTTACGTAGCCACCTTGCCTACAAGTGGGCCACTTCTGATTTTGTCCCCCGCCCCGAAGCGGAGGGGATCCCCGAGGCGGCAGTGGTTACGTAGCCACCTTGCCCACAAGTGGGCCACTTCTGATTTCGCCCCCCTCTCTGAAGCGGAGGGGATCCCCGAGGCGGCACGGGTTACGTAGCCACCTTGCCCACAAGTGGGCCATTTCTGATTTTGCCCCCCGCTGTGAAGCGGAGCAGATCCCCGAGGCGGCAGGGGTTACATAGCCACCTTGCCCACAAGTGGGCCACTTCTGATTTCGCCCCCCTCTCTGAAGCGGAGGGGATCTCCGAGGCGGCAGGGGTTACATAGCCACCTTGCCCACAAGTGGGCCACTTCTGATTTTGCCCCCCTCTCTGAAGCGGAGGGGATCCCCGAGGCGGCAGGGGTTACATAGCCACCTTGCCCACAAGTGGGCCACTTCTGATTTTGCCCCCCGCTGTGAAGCGGAGGGGATCCCCGAGGCGGCAGGGGTTACGTAGCCACCTTGCCCACAAGTGGGCCACTTCTGATTTTGCCCCCCGCTTTGAAGCGGAGGGGATCCCCGAGGCGGCAGGGGTTACATAGCCACCTTGCCCACAAGTGGGCCACTTCTGATTTCGCCCCCCTCTCTGAAGCGGAGGGGATCCCCGAAGCACAGGGGTTACGTAGCCACCTTGCCCACAAGTGGGCCACTTCTGATTTTTCCCCCCGCTCTGAAGCGGAGGGGATCCCCGAGGCGGCAGGGGTTACGTAGCCACCTTGCCCACAAGTGGGCCACTTCTGATTTTGCCCCCCTCTCTGAAGCGGAGGGGATCCCCGAGGCGGCAGGGGTTACATAGCCACCTTGCCCACAAGTGCGCCACTTCTGATTTTGCCCCCCACTGTCAAGCGGAGGGGATCCCCGAGGCGGCAGGGGTTACGTAGCCACCTTGCCCACAAGTGGGCCACTTCTGATTTTGCCCCCCGCTCTGAAGCGGAGGGGATCCCCGAGGCGGCAGGGGTTACGTAGCCACCTTGCCCACAAGTGGGCCACTTCTGATTTTGCCCCCCGCTTTGAAGCGGAGGGGATCCCCGAGGCGGCAGGGGTTACATAGCCACCTTGCCCACAAGTGGGCCACTTCTGATTTCGCCCCCCTCTCTGAAGCGGAGGAGATCCCCGAGGCGGCAGGGGTTACGTAGCCACCTTGCCCACAAGTGGGCCACTTCTGATTTCGCCCCCCGCTCTGAAGCGGAGGGGATCCCCGAGGCGGCAGGGGTTACGTAGCCACCTTGCCCACAAGTGGGCCACTTCTGATTTTGCCCCCCGCTTTGAAGCGGAGGGGAGCCCCGAGGCGGCACGGGTTACGTAGCCACCTTGCCCACAAGTGGGCCACTTCTGATTTTGCCCCCCTCTCTGAAGCGGAGGGGATCCCCGAGGCGGCAGGGGTTACATAGCCACCTTGCCCACAAGTGGGCCACTTCTGATTTTGGCCCCCTCTCTGAAGCGGAGGGGATCCCCGAGGCGGCAGGGGTTACGTAGCCACCTTGCCCACAAGTGGGCCACTTCTGATTTTGCCCCCCGCTTTGAAGCGGAGGGGATCCCCGAGGCGGCAGGGGTTACGTAGCCACCTTGCCCACAAGTGGGCCACTTCTGATTTTGTCCCCCGCTCCGAAGCGGAGGGGATCCCCGAGGCGGCAGTGGTTACGTAGCCACCTTGCCCACAAGTGGGCCACTTCTGATTTTGCCCCCCTCTCTGAAGCGGAGGGGATCCCCGAGGCGGCAGGGGTTACGTAGCCACCTTGCCCACAAGTGGGCCACTTCTGATTTTGCCCCCCTCTCTGAAGCGGAGGGGATCCCCGAGGCGGCAGGGGTTACATAGCCACCTTGCCCACAAGTGCGCCACTTCTGATTTTGCCCCCCACTGTCAAGCGGAGGGGATCCCCGAGGCGGCAGGGGTTACGTAGCGACCTTGCCCACAAGTGGGCCACTTCTGATTTTGCCCCCCGTTGTGAAGCGGAGGGGATCCCCGAGGCGGCAGGGGTTACGTAGCCACCTTGCCCACAAGTGGGCCACTTCTGATTTTGCCCCCCTCTCTGAAGCGGAGGGGATCCCCGAGGCGGCAGGGGTTACATAGCCACCTTGCCCACAAGTGGGCCACTTCTGATTTTGCCCCCCGCTGTGAAGCGGAGGGGATCCCCGAGGCGGCAGGGGTTACGTAGCCACCTTGCCCACAAGTGGGCCACTTCTGATTTTGCCCCCCGCGCTGTGAAGCAGAGGGGATCCCCGAGGCGGCTGGGGTTACGTAGCCACCTTGCCCACAAGTGGGCCACTTCTGATTTTGCCCCCCGCTTTGAAGCGGAGGGGATCCCCGAGGCGGCAGGGGTTACATAGCCACCTTGCCCACAAGTGGGCCACTTCTGATTTCGCCCCCCTCTCTGAAGCGGAGGGGATCCCCGAGGCGGCAGGGGTTACGTAGCCACCTTGCCCACAAGTGGGCCACTTCTGATTTCGCCCCCCGCTTTGAAGCGGAGGGGATCCCCGAGGCGGCAGGGGTTACATAGCCACCTTGCCCACAAGTGGGCCACTTCTGATTTCGCCCCCCTCTCTGAAGCGGAGGGGATCCCCGAGGCGGCAGGGGTTACATAGCCACCTTGCCCACAAGTGCGCCACTTCTGATTTTGCCCCCCACTGTCAAGCGGAGGGGATCCCCGAGGCGGCAGGGGTTACGTAGCGACCTTGCCCACAAGTGGGCCACTTCTGATTTTGCCCCCCGTTGTGAAGCGGAGGGGATCCCCGAGGCGGCAGGGGTTACGTAGCCACCTTGCCCACAAGTGGGCCACTTCTGATTTTGCCCCCCTCTCTGAAGCGGAGGGGATCCCCGAGGCGGCAGGGGTTACATAGCCACCTTGCCCACAAGTGGGCCACTTCTGATTTTGCCCCCCGCTGTGAAGCGGAGGGGATCCCCGAGGCGGCAGGGGTTACGTAGCCACCTTGCCCACAAGTGGGCCACTTCTGATTTTGCCCCCCGCGCTGTGAAGCAGAGGGGATCCCCGAGGCGGCTGGGGTTACGTAGCCACCTTGCCCACAAGTGGGCCACTTCTGATTTTGCCCCCCGCTTTGAAGCGGAGGGGATCCCCGAGGCGGCAGGGGTTACATAGCCACCTTGCCCACAAGTGGGCCACTTCTGATTTTTCCCCCCGCTCTGAAGCGGAGGGGATCCCCGAGGCGGCAGGGGTTACGTAGCCACCTTGCCCACAAGTGGGCCACTTCTGATTTTGCCCCCCGCTTTGAAGCGGAGGGGATCCCCGAGGCGGCAGGGGTTACATAGCCACCTTGCCCACAAGTGGGCCACTTCTGATTTCGCCCCCCTCTCTGAAGCGGAGGGGATCCCCGAGGCGGCAGGGGTTACGTAGCCACCTTGCCCACAAGTGGGCCACTTCTGATTTCGCCCCCCGCTCTGAAGCGGAGGGGATCCCCGAGGCGGCAGGGGTTACGTAGCCACCTTGCCCACAAGTGGGCCACTTCTGATTTCGCCCCCCGCTTTGAAGCGGAGGGGATCCCCGAGGCGGCACGGGTTACGTAGCCACCTTGCCCACAAGTGGGCCACTTCTGATTTTGCCCCCCTCTCTGAAGCGGAGGGGATCCCCGAGGCGGCAGGGGTTACATAGCCACCTTGCCCACAAGTGGGCCACTTCTGATTTTGCCCCCCGCTTTGAAGCGGAGGGGATCCCCGAGGCGGCAGGGGTTACGTAGCCACCTTGCCCACAAGTGGGCCACTTCTGATTTTGCCCCCCGCTTTGAAGCGGAGGGGATCCCCGAGGCGGCAGGGGTTACGTAGCCACCTTGCCCACAAGTGGGCCACTTCTGATTTTGTCCCCCGCTCCGAAGCGGAGGGGATCCCCGAGGCGGCAGTGGTTACGTAGCCACCTTGCCCACAAGTGGGCCACTTCTGATTTTGCCCCCCTCTCTGAAGCGGAGGGGATCCCCGAGGCGGCAGGGGTTACGTAGCCACCTTGCCCACAAGTGGGCCACTTCTGATTTTGCCCCCCTCTCTGAAGCGGAGGGGATCCCCGAGGCGGCAGGGGTTACATAGCCACCTTGCCCACAAGTGCGCCACTTCTGATTTTGCCCCCCACTGTCAAGCGGAGGGGATCCCCGAGGCGGCAGGGGTTACGTAGCGACCTTGCCCACAAGTGGGCCACTTCTGATTTTGCCCCCCCGTTGTGAAGCGGAGGGGATCCCCGAGGCGGCAGGGGTTACGTAGCCACCTTGCCCACAAGTGGGCCACTTCTGATTTTGCCCCCCTCTCTGAAGCGGAGGGGATCCCCGAGGCGGCAGGGGTTACATAGCCACCTTGCCCACAAGTGGGCCACTTCTGATTTTGCCCCCCGCTGTGAAGCGGAGGGGATCCCCGAGGCGGCAGGGGTTACGTAGCCACCTTGCCCACAAGTGGGCCACTTCTGATTTTGCCCCCGGCTTTGAAGAGGAGGGGATCCCCGAGGCGGCAGGGGTTACGTAGCCACCTTGCCCACAAGTGGGCCACTTCTGATTTTGCCCCCGGCTTTGAAGAGGAGGGGATCCCCGAGGCGGCAGGGGTTACATAGCCACCTTGCCCACAAGTGCGCCACTTCTGATTTTGCCCCCCACTGTCAAGCGGAGGGGATCCCCGAGGCGGCAGGGGTTACGTAGCCACCTTGCCCACAAGTGGGCCACTTCTGATTTTGCCCCCCGCTCTGAAGCGGAGGGGATCCCCGAGGCGGCAGGGGTTACGTAGCCACCTTGCCCACAAGTGGGCCACTTCTGATTTTGCCCCCCGCTTTGAAGCGGAGGGGATCCCCGAGGCGGCAGGGGTTACATAGCCACCTTGCCCACAAGTGGGCCACTTCTGATTTCGCCCCCCTCTCTGAAGCGGAGGAGATCCCCGAGGCGGCAGGGGTTACGTAGCCACCTTGCCCACAAGTGGGCCACTTCTGATTTCGCCCCCCGCTCTGAAGCGGAGGGGATCCCCGAGGCGGCAGGGGTTACGTAGCCACCTTGCCCACAAGTGGGCCACTTCTGATTTTGCCCCCCGCTTTGAAGCGGAGGGGATCCCCGAGGCGGCACGGGTTACGTAGCCACCTTGCCCACAAGTGGGCCACTTCTGATTTTGCCCCCCTCTCTGAAGCGGAGGGGATCCCCGAGGCGGCAGGGGTTACATAGCCACCTTGCCCACAAGTGGGCCACTTCTGATTTTGGCCCCCTCTCTGAAGCGGAGGGGATCCCCGAGGCGGCAGGGGTTACGTAGCCACCTTGCCCACAAGTGGGCCACTTCTGATTTTGCCCCCCGCTTTGAAGCGGAGGGGATCCCCGAGGCGGCAGGGGTTACGTAGCCACCTTGCCCACAAGTGGGCCACTTCTGATTTTGTCCCCCGCTCCGAAGCGGAGGGGATCCCCGAGGCGGCAGTGGTTACGTAGCCACCTTGCCCACAAGTGGGCCACTTCTGATTTTGCCCCCCTCTCTGAAGCGGAGGGGATCCCCGAGGCGGCAGGGGTTACGTAGCCACCTTGCCCACAAGTGGGCCACTTCTGATTTTGCCCCCCTCTCTGAAGCGGAGGGGATCCCCGAGGCGGCAGGGGTTACATAGCCACCTTGCCCACAAGTGCGCCACTTCTGATTTTGCCCCCCACTGTCAAGCGGAGGGGATCCCCGAGGCGGCAGGGGTTACGTAGCGACCTTGCCCACAAGTGGGCCACTTCTGATTTTGCCCCCCGTTGTGAAGCGGAGGGGATCCCCGAGGCGGCAGGGGTTACGTAGCCACCTTGCCCACAAGTGGGCCACTTCTGATTTTGCCCCCCTCTCTGAAGCGGAGGGGATCCCCGAGGCGGCAGGGGTTACATAGCCACCTTGCCCACAAGTGGGCCACTTCTGATTTTGCCCCCCGCTGTGAAGCGGAGGGGATCCCCGAGGCGGCAGGGGTTACGTAGCCACCTTGCCCACAAGTGGGCCACTTCTGATTTTGCCCCCCGCGCTGTGAAGCAGAGGGGATCCCCGAGGCGGCTGGGGTTACGTAGCCACCTTGCCCACAAGTGGGCCACTTCTGATTTTTCCCCCCGCTCTGAAGCGGAGGGGATCCCCGAGGCGGCAGGGGTTACGTAGCCACCTTGCCCACAAGTGGGCCACTTCTGATTTTGCCCCCCGCTTTGAAGCGGAGGGGATCCCCGAGGCGGCAGGGGTTACATAGCCACCTTGCCCACAAGTGGGCCACTTCTGATTTCGCCCCCCTCTCTGAAGCGGAGGGGATCCCCGAGGCGGCAGGGGTTACGTAGCCACCTTGCCCACAAGTGGGCCACTTCTGATTTCGCCCCCCGCTCTGAAGCGGAGGGGATCCCCGAGGCGGCAGGGGTTACGTAGCCACCTTGCCCACAAGTGGGCCACTTCTGATTTTGCCCGCCGCTTTGAAGCGGAGGGGATCCCCGAGGCGGCACGGGTTACGTAGCCACCTTGCCCACAAGTGGGCCACTTCTGATTTTGCCCCCCTCTCTGAAGCGGAGGGGATCCCCGAGGCGGCAGGGGTTACATAGCCACCTTGCCCACAAGTGGGCCACTTCTGATTTTGCCCCCCGCTTTGAAGCGGAGGGGATCCCCGAGGCGGCAGGGGTTACGTAGCCACCTTGCCCACAAGTGGGCCACTTCTGATTTTGCCCCCCGCTTTGAAGCGGAGGGGATCCCCGAGGCGGCAGGGGTTACGTAGCCACCTTGCCCACAAGTGGGCCACTTCTGATTTTGTCCCCCGCTCCGAAGCGGAGGGGATCCCCGAGGCGGCAGTGGTTACGTAGCCACCTTGCCCACAAGTGGGCCACTTCTGATTTTGCCCCCCTCTCTGAAGCGGAGGGGATCCCCGAGGCGGCAGGGGTTACGTAGCCACCTTGCCCACAAGTGGGCCACTTCTGATTTTGCCCCCCTCTCTGAAGCGGAGGGGATCCCCGAGGCGGCAGGGGTTACATAGCCACCTTGCCCACAAGTGCGCCACTTCTGATTTTGCCCCCCACTGTCAAGCGGAGGGGATCCCCGAGGCGGCAGGGGTTACGTAGCGACCTTGCCCACAAGTGGGCCACTTCTGATTTTGCCCCCCGTTGTGAAGCGGAGGGGATCCCCGAGGCGGCAGGGGTTACGTAGCCACCTTGCCCACAAGTGGGCCACTTCTGATTTTGCCCCCCTCTCTGAAGCGGAGGGGATCCCCGAGGCGGCAGGGGTTACATAGCCACCTTGCCCACAAGTGGGCCACTTCTGATTTTGCCCCCCGCTGTGAAGCGGAGGGGATCCCCGAGGCGGCAGGGGTTACGTAGCCACCTTGCCCACAAGTGGGCCACTTCTGATTTTGCCCCCGGCTTTGAAGAGGAGGGGATCCCCGAGGCGGCAGGGGTTACGTAGCCACCTTGCCCACAAGTGGGCCACTTCTGATTTTGTCCCCCGCTCCGAAGCGGAGGGGATCCCCGAGGCGGCAGTGGTTACGTAGCCACCTTGCCCACAAGTGGGCCACTTCTGATTTCGCCCCCCTCTCTGAAGCGGAGGGGATCCCCGAGGAGGCACGGGTTACGTAGCCACCTTGCCCACAAGTGGGCCACTTCTGATTTTGCCCCCCGCTGTGAAGCGGAGGGGATCCCCGAGGCGGCAGGGGTTACATAGCCACCTTGCCCACAAGTGGGCCACTTCTGATTTCGCCCCCCTCTCTGAAGCGGAGGGGATCTCCGAGGCGGCAGGGGTTACGTAGCCACCTTGCCCACAAGTGGGCCACTTCTGATTTTGCCCCCCTCTCTGAAGCGGAGGGGATCCCCGAGGCGGCAGGGGTTACATAGCCACCTTGCCCACAAGTGGGCCACTTGTGATTTTGCCCCCCGCTCTGAAGCGGAGGGGATCCCCGAGGCGGCAGGGGTTACGTAGCCACCTTGCCCACAAGTGGGCCACTTCTGATTTTGCCCCCCGCTTTGAAGCGGAGGGGATCCCCGAGGCGGCAGGGGTTACGTAGCCACCTTGCCCACAAGTGGGCCACTTCTGATTTTGCCCCCCGCTGTGAAGCGGAGGGGATCCCCGAGGCGGCAGGGGTTACGTAGCCACCTTGCCCACAAGTGGGCCACTTCTGATTTTGCCCCCCGCTGTGAAGCGGAGGGAATCCCCGAGGCGGCAGGGGTTACGTAGCCACCTTGCCCACAAGTGGGCCACTTCTGATTTCGCCCCCCTCTCTGAAGCGGAGGGGATCCCCGAGGCGGCAGGGGTTACGTAGCAACCTTGCCCACAAGTGGGCCACTTTTGATTTTGCCCCCCGCTGTGAAGCGGAGGGGATCCCCGAGGCGGCAGGGGTTACGTAGCCACCTTGCCCACAAGTGGGCCACTTCTGATTTTGCCCCCCTCTCTGAAGCGGAGGGGATCCCCGAGGCGGCAGGGGTTACGTAGCCACCTTGCCCACAAGTGGGCCACTTCTGATTTTGCCCCCCTCTCTGAAGCGGAGGGGATCCCCGAGGCGGCAGGGGTTACATAGCCACCTTGCCCACAAGTGGGCCACTTCTGATTTCGCCCCCCTCTCTGAAGCGGAGGGGATCTCCGAGGCAGCAGGGGTTACGTAGCCACCTTGCCCACAAGTGGGCCACTTCTGATTTTTCCCC
Organism: Eutreptiella sp. 'Long Island Sound 2002'; assembly: GCA_964036045.1. NCBI lineage: Eukaryota > Euglenozoa > Euglenophyceae > Eutreptiales > Eutreptiaceae > Eutreptiella > Eutreptiella sp. 'Long Island Sound 2002'. Next base: position 14,138,829 of record OZ038394.1, read on the forward strand.
CCTCTCTGAAGCGGAGGGGATCCCCGAGGCGGCAGGGGTTACGTAGCCACCTTGCCCACAAGTGGGCCACTTCTGATTTTGTCCCCCGCCCCGAAGCGGAGGGGATCCCCGAGGCGGCAGTGGTTACGTAGCCACCTTGCCCACAAGTGGGCCACTTCTGATTTCGCCCCCCTCTCTGAAGCGGAGGGGATCCCCGAGGCGGCACGGGTTACGTAGCCACCTTGCCCACAAGTGGGCCACTTCTGATTTTGCCCCCCGCTGTGAAGCGGAGGGGATCCCCGAGGCGGCAGGGGTTACATAGCCACCTTGCCCACAAGTGGGCCACTTCTGATTTCGCCCCCCTCTCTGAAGCGGAGGGGATCCCCGAGGCGGCAGGGGTTACGTAGCCACCTTGCCCACAAGTGGGCCACTTCTGATTTTGCCCCCCTCTCTGAAGCGGAGGGGATCCCCGAGGCGGCAGGGGTTACATAGCCACCTTGCCCACAAGTGGGCCACTTCTGATTTTGCCCCCCGCTGTGAAGCGGAGGGGATCCCCGAGGCGGCAGGGGTTACGTAGCCACCTTGCCCACAAGTGGGCCACTTCTGATTTTGCCCCCGGCTTTGAAGAGGAGGGGATCCCCGAGGCGGCAGGGGTTACGTAGCCACCTTGCCCACAAGTGGGCCACTTCTGATTTTGTCCCCCGCTCCGAAGCGGAGGGGATCCCCGAGGCGGCAGTGGTTACGTAGCCACCTTGCCCACAAGTGGGCCACTTCTGATTTCGCCCCCCTCTCTGAAGCGGAGGGGATCCCCGAGGAGGCACGGGTTACGTAGCCACCTTGCCCACAAGTGGGCCACTTCTGATTTTGCCCCCCGCTGTGAAGCGGAGGGGATCCCCGAGGCGGCAGGGGTTACATAGCCACCTTGCCCACAAGTGGGCCACTTCTGATTTCGCCCCCCTCTCTGAAGCGGAGGGGATCTCCGAGGCGGCAGGGGTTACGTAGCCACCTTGCCCACAAGTGGGCCACTTCTGATTTTGCCCCCCTCTCTGAAGCGGAGGGGATCCCCGAGGCGGCAGGGGTTACATAGCCACCTTGCCCACAAGTGGGCCACTTGTGATTTTGCCCCCCGCTCTGAAGCGGAGGGGATCCCCGAGGCGGCAGGGGTTACGTAGCCACCTTGCCCACAAGTGGGCCACTTCTGATTTTGCCCCCCGCTTTGAAGCGGAGGGGATCCCCGAGTTGGCAGGGGTTACGTAGCCACCTTGCCCACAAGTGGGCCACTTCTGATTTTGCCCCCCGCTGTGAAGCGGAGGGGATCCCCGAGGCGGCAGGGGTTACGTAGCCACCTTGCCCACAAGTGGGCCACTTCTGATTTTGCCCCCCGCTGTGAAGCGGAGGGAATCCCCGAGGCGGCAGGGGTTACGTAGCCACCTTGCCCACAAGTGGGCCACTTCTGATTTCGCCCCCCTCTCTGAAGCGGAGGGGATCCCCGAGGCGGCAGGGGTTACGTAGCAACCTTGCCCACAAGTGGGCCACTTTTGATTTTGCCCCCCGCTGTGAAGCGGAGGGGATCCCCGAGGCGGCAGGGGTTACGTAGCCACCTTGCCCACAAGTGGGCCACTTCTGATTTTGCCCCCCTCTCTGAAGCGGAGGGGATCCCCGAGGCGGCAGGGGTTACGTAGCCACCTTGCCCACAAGTGGGCCACTTCTGATTTTGCCCCCCTCTCTGAAGCGGAGGGGATCCCCGAGGCGGCAGGGGTTACATAGCCACCTTGCCCACAAGTGGGCCACTTCTGATTTCGCCCCCCTCTCTGAAGCGGAGGGGATCTCCGAGGCAGCAGGGGTTACGTAGCCACCTTGCCCACAAGTGGGCCACTTCTGATTTTTCCCCCCTCTCTGAAGCGGAGGGGATCCCCGAGGCGGCAGGGGTTACGTAGCCACCTTGCCCACAAGTGGGCCACTTCTGATTTTGTCCCCCGCCCCGAAGCGGAGGGGATCCCCGAGGCGGCAGTGGTTACGTAGCCACCTTGCCCACAAGTGGGCCACTTCTGATTTCGCCCCCCTCTCTGAAGCGGAGGGGATCCCCGAGGCGGCACGGGTTACGTAGCCACCTTGCCCACAAGTGGGCCACTTCTGATTTTGCCCCCCGCTGTGAAGCGGAGGGGATCCCCGAGGCGGCAGGGGTTACATAGCCACCTTGCCCACAAGTGGGCCACTTCTGATTTCGCCCCCCTCTCTGAAGCGGAGGGGATCTCCGAGGCGGCAGGGGTTACATAGCCACCTTGCCCACAAGTGGGCCACTTCTGATTTTGCCCCCCTCTCTGAAGCGGAGGGGATCCCCGAGGCGGCAGGGGTTACGTAGCCACCTTGCCCACAAGTGGGCCACTTCTGATTTTGCCCCCCGCTTTGAAGCGGAGGGGATCCCCGAGGCGGCAGGGGTTACGTAGCCACCTTGCCCACAAGTGGGCCACTTCTGATTTTGCCCCCCGCTCCGAAGTGGAGGGGATCCCCGAGGCGGCAGGGGTTACGTAGCCACCTTGCCCACAAGTGGGCCACTTCTGATTTTGCCCCCCGCTGTGAAGCGGAGGGGATCCCCGAGGCGGCAGGGGTTACGTAGCCACCTTGCCCACAAGTGGGCCACTTCTGATTTTGCCCCCCGCTGTGAAGCGGAGGGGATCCCCGAGGCGGCAGGGGTTACGTAGCCACCTTGCCCACAAGTGGGCCACTTGTGATTTCGCCCCCCAATCTGAAGCGGAGGGGATCCCCGAGGCAGCAGGGGTTACGTAGCCACCTTGCCCACAAGTGGGCCACTTTTGATTTTGCCCCCCGCTGTGAAGCGGAGGGGATCCCCGAGGCGGCAGGGGTTACGTAGCCACCTTGCCCACAAGTGGGCCACTTCTGATTTCGCCCCCCTCTCTGAAGCGGAGGGGATCCCCGAGGCGGCAGGGGTTGCGTAGCCACCTTGCCCACAAGTGGGCCACTTCTGATTTTGCCCCCCTCTCTGAAGCGGAGGGGATCCCCGAGGCGGCAGGGGTTACATAGCCACCTTGCCCACAAGTGGGCCACTTCTGATTTCGCCCCCCTCTCTGAAGCGGAGGGGATCTCCGAGGCGGCAGGGGTTACGTAGCCACCTTGCCCACAAGTGGGCCACTTCTGATTTTGCCCCCCTCTCTGAAGCGGAGGGGATCCCCGAGGCGGCAGGGGTTACGTAGCCACCTTGCCCACAAGTGGGCCACTTCTGATTTTGCCCCCCGCTGTAAAGCGAAGGGGATCCCCGAGGCGGCAGGAGTTACGTAGCCACCTTGCCCACAAGTGGGCCACTTCTGATTTCGCCCCCCTCTCTGCAGCGGAGGGGATCTCCGAGGCGGCAGGGGTTACGTAGCCACCTTGCCCACAAGTGGGCCACTTCTGATTTTGCCCCCCTCTCTGAAGCGGAGGGGATCCCCGAGGCGGCAGGGGTTACATAGCCACCTTGCCCACAAGTGGGCCACTTCTGATTTTGGCCCCCTCTCTGAAGCGGAGGGGATCCCCGAGGCGGCAGGGGTTACGTAGCCACCTTGCCCACAAGTGGGCCACTTCTGATTTTGCCCCCCGTTGTGAAGCCTGTGTTGTGGGGAGGGAGCTGCCTCAATGGGCCCGGTGATGGAGAGAGCAGTGGCTGTTGGGTCGGCAGTAAAGAGGCAGTTTAGGAAATGAGCCTTGGTTGTTGCGTGACAATCTTAGCAACAACTGTACAGTTAGTGGTAGGGGAAAACTTGAGCAGTGGCAGTACCCTATCCGTGCCCTGTGCCCCTTGCTCCTCCCCTGTGCCCCTTGCCCCCCTACCTCTGGCACTCTTTGCTGTCCCCCGTGCATTGCACTATGATCACTGCCCTGTGCCCCATCTCCCCCCTTTTTGCCAAACAGCCCTGCCTCTGCTCTTTTGTGGCCTCCACCGCAGTGGGAAGCAAGCATTAATTGCGGCACTAGATGGCAGTTGCGCCGCAGCTTTCGGGTATTTTGGGCTGAGGGGCGACCTTGAGCACTCGCAGTACGTTGACCCTTCCCCTTGCATAATGCTTTTTTCCCCCATGCCCATTTCCCCCCATTTTCCGCTTCCTTGCCCTAAGCTTGTTGCTTTGCCCTATGACCATTGCCCCTTACCCCACTTTACATCCTAGATGGCCATATCTCTCGGGGACAACGGGAATCCTGCCAACTTTCTGGGTTTTCGCGGGTTGCTGACCTTGTTGCCTCATTTCTGCCAACTGAGTGTTCGGGAGGTAGGGGTATGTGGGGTATATCCGGAAAGCCCTTGAAAAGGGCTATTTGGAACACCCCAGGTCTGCTTGCTGGACTGACGACATGTCTGAGATTTTCGTCCGTTTCGGACGGTGCATGAGTTGCTTGCTGCCTCTTTTTGTTAACAGGCAGCTGCCATCTCTTCATACAAATTCACGCCACGCACCACAAAAGCCTTTGGCGCGCAAAAGGGCTCGCTCTGGGGGTGCACAGTGGGTGCGGGTGACTCGAGAGGAGCCCGGTAGCCGGGCAAAAAAACCCCGTACCGCCCGCTCACAGCCACCCGCATGCTCCCACAAGGAGCATGACATTCTGACGACCGCTGAGGCTACCGCTTTTGCTGCCCAGTTTTGGGATCGAATAAAGCTCCCCAACAAGGCTTCGCAACATGAATTTTTGGCCACATGCATTGACGTTGATGTGGAGAAAAACGTGAAGTACAACAATTACGACAAGTACACCTTCAAAACGGGTCATCGAAATATTTTGAACCGCCCTGCCTGAAAAAAGCAATGCTGACAGTGACAGTGATTCTGAATAAAAGTGGCCAAACGGTGCAGTGTCGTGTTTGTGTGCACCGTCCCATGTGTTGTGCTGCGCTGAAAAATGTCAACCCCTCCCCCCCAAACCCATACATTTCTGAAATGGCGTTTTCTTGCAGATTTCAAAAAGTATACACACAGGGTAACACCGTTAAAAGTTGTGAGGTGTTGGCAATTGCCTGTGATTGTTGCACTGACCGTGCGCAGGGCCCAGGATGGACCGCGCACGAGGGAGAGGGAGGGATCGGAGTGGCCGCCAAATTTCTAATGTTTGCAAATGAGCAATGGTGCCCACGCACAATACAGGTGGCAGGCGTTATGTAGCCACGCGGCCCCTTTTTGGGCCACTTCTAATTGTTTCCCCCGCTCCGAAGCGTTCGGGACCCCCTACGCGGCAGTGGTTATGTAGCCACCCGGCCCACTTGTGGGCCGTTGATGATTCTTTCCCCCGCTCTGACGCGTTGGGGACCCCCCAGATGGGAGGGGCTATGTAGCCACGTAGCCCACTTGTGGGCGACTTCTGATTCTTTTGCTTGATCTGAAGCGTGTGGGACGCCCCCAAGCGGCGGGGGTTATGTCGCCATCCCGCCTAGTTGTGAGCCACTTTTGTTTCTTTCCCCGGCTTTGAAGCGTTGGGGACCCCATAGGCGGCGGGGGTTATGTCGCCATGTGGCCCAGTTGTGGGCCACTGTTGATTGTTTCCCTCGCTGTGAAGTGTTGCCAACCCCTTGGGCGGCAAGGGTTATGTCGCAACCCGGCCCACTCGTGGGCCACTGCTGATTCTTTCCCCCGCTCTGAAGCGTTGGGGACCCTCCAAGCAGCATGGGTTATTTAGCCACCTGTCCCCTTTTTGGGCTACTTCCGATTCCTTCTCTTGCTTTGAAGTGTTGGGGACCCGCCAGTCGACTAGGGTTACGTAGCCACCCGGCCCACGTGTGGGCCGTTCATGATTCTTTCCCCGGCTCTAAAGCATCCCCCCCCCCCCCCCGGGACGCAAAGGGTGTGTAGCCACCTGGCCCACAAGTGGGCCAGTTGTGTTTTCCCCCCGCTTTGAAGCCATGCGGACATCCATGCAGCGGGGGTTATGTCGCCATCCGGCCCAGTGGTGGGCCACCGCCGATTCTTTCCCCCTCTCTGAAGTGTTGGGGACCCCCTAGGCGGCAGTGGTAATGTAGCCACTCGGCCCACTTGTGGCCCAAGCCTGATTCCTTGCCCCGATCCAAAGCGTTGGGGACCCCCCAAGGGGCGGGGGTTATCTCGCCATCCGGCCCAGTTGTGGGACAATTAGGATTCTTTCCCTTGCTCTGAAGTGTTGGGGACCTGCCAGGCGGCAGGGGCTATGTAGCCACCCGGCCCACTTGTGGGCCACTTGTGATTCTTTCCCCCGCTCTAAAGCGTTGGCCCCTCCCAGCGGGCGGCAAGGGTTGTGTAACCACCCGGACACTTGTGATTCTGTCCCCCACTCTGAGGCATTCGGGACCCCCGAGGCGGTAGGGATTATGGGGGCTATGAGCCACCCAGCCCCTTTTTGGGCCACTTGTGGTTGTTTTCCCCTCTCTGAAGCATTGGGGACCTCCCCAGGCGGCGGGGGCTTGTGTAGCCACCCGGCCCAGTTGCGGGCCACTTCTGATTCTTTCCCCCGCTCTGAAGCGTTGGAGACCCTCGGGGCGGCAGGGGTTATGCAGCCACCCGGCCCAGTTGTCAGCCACTCTTGATTCTTTCCCCCGCTCCAAACCGTTGGGGACCCCCCGAGGCGGGCGTTATGTCGCCATCCAGCTCAGTTGTTGGCCGCTTCTGATTCCTTCCCCCGTTGTGAAGTGTTGGGGACCCCTTCGGCGGTAGGGGTTTTGTAGCCACCCAGCCCCTTTTTGGGCCACTTGTGACTATTTCCCCCGCTCCAAAGCGTTGGGGACCCCCCGAGGCGGCGGGGGTTATGTCGCCCTCTGCTCAGTTGTGCGCCACTTCTAATTCTTTCCCCCACTCTAAAGTGTTGGGGACCCCCCTAGACGGCAAGGGTTATGTAGCCACCCGGCCCCTTTTTGGGCTACTTTTGATTCTTTCCCTCTCTCTGAAGCGTTTGGGAACCCTAGGCGGCACGAGTTATGTAGCCACCCGACCCACTTGTGGGCCACTTTTGATTCTTTCCCCCGCTGTGAAGTGTTGGGGACACCCCAAGCGGCAGTGCTTATCTGGCCACCAGCCCAGTTGTGGGCCACTTATGATTCTGCCCCCCGCTCTGAAGCGTTGGGGACCCTTTAGGCGGCAGGGGCCATGTACCCACCCGGCCAACTTGTGGGACACTTTTGATTGTTTCTCCCGCTCTTAAGTGTTTGGGACCCCCCAAGTGGCAAGGATTATGTACCCACCCGCCCCACTTGTGGGCCGCTTGTAATTCTGCCCCCTGCTCTGAAGCGTTAGGGACCCCCTAGGCGGAAGGGGCCATGTAGCCACCCGGCCAACTTACATTCATTGTCGGTCCCCCACATGCACTGCACCTCCGCATGGAGTTGCAACTCTTCACCAGTGAATGACGAATAAGCTCCTTCGTCAACTGAAGGGTGGACGGTCCCAAACAAGCAATCAGACAATGCATGTGTATTCTAAGGGTATCATCCGTGCCCACTAGACAAATTGTGGCCAATTTCTTCGTGCATGCCTCGGTGCCATTCACAGAGCATTGCTGAAGGACACTATTGCATACACAAAGTGCGAATACATACATATATAACCCCTACATAACCCCTAGACAACCCCTGCCGCCTGGGCGGTCCGGAACACTTCAAAGCGGGGGAAAGAATCAGAAGTGGCCAAAAAAGGGGCCGGGTAGCTACATAACCCCTGCTGCCTGGGGGTCCCCAACACTTCAAAGAGGTGGGCAAAATTAGAATTGGCCCACAAAGGGGCCGGTTGGCTACATAACCCCTGCTGCCTGGAGGTCCCACAAAGCTTCACAGCGGGGGAAACAATTACAAGTAGCCCACGAGTGGGCCGGGTGGCTACATAACCCTTGCCGCTTGGGGGCTCCGAAGCAGAGCAGGGGAAACAATTAGAAGTGTCCCACAATCCCACAATGCATTGGCACGTTGTGATCATCTTCTCTTTGCAATTGCACCTCTTCAATTATTCCCCTTTTTAGCCTCTTTTTAGTGTTGCATTTTGGCCAAGGTTTGTGTGTTACACATGTGGTGTAAGCGGGGAGAGGTGATGTACCCTTGTGGGCTGTGGTCGGCGACCACCACCTCGAGTTGCTATGACCATAGGCAAAACGCTTGCCGTTGCCCACGATTCAGCTAGTGTTTTTTGTACACTATTGCTAGTGGGGGATTGCGGTTTCTCAGGGACACCTGCGATCTCCCTCAGTTACCCCAACGTCTATAGTGGTGTGGCGGCGCATGGGGCTGAACATGTTCGCCACTGGAAAGACACAATGGTAACTATGGAGTGTGGCGACCCCGTTCCCTGGCCCATGTTTGCGGATTTCATTCGTTTTCGCCGCACTAGTGCCTCACATTGCACGTATGGTACGTTCCAAGTTATGGGTGTTTGTGAGGAGAAACGGTTGTGGTTGATCCTCAAGGAGCCCCAATTCCAGGTCTCGCTTATGTATTCATTGCGATATTTGGTTTCACGACCTTATAAATTTTCCAAGGTTAGGCGGGGCGTGATGGAGCGGGGTGACACTTGGGATGAAAGGGGTCGGAGGGGCCGAGGTACAACCAAGGGAAGTGCCTTGCTCTTGCATGGCAATGACAGTGATTGTGATATTCTGTCTCAAGGGATTGCCCCTTTAGTTCCTACGGAGTGCCACGATCATAGTGGGGCGCAGGATGTGTCCCACAATTTTTTTTTTACAAATAGCGATTGTTCTTCCGGGGTCCATTGGTTTGTTTTGGGGGCAGTTGTTGAACCCGCCACACATGTGTTTTTGTGGGCTGCTAAGGGAAGTGAGCTGTACATGTGCCCCCTTATTCAGCAACTTCGCGACAAAGGCATCCCACTAACGGCCAAGGCTTTGGGTTTCCAACACCTTGATGGCTGGACCTATGGTTATCAGTCCCTGAGTTTGTTGTAGCAATTGTTGCAGACCCCAGTACTGATTTGGGCATGTCCATTGCCGAACGCATGCCCCCGGCCTATGTGACGCATGTTCAAGACAGTGTGAACAGCGCTCCCTAGGTGCCATGCCCCTTTTTTCACCTCCTCTCTCCCCCTTTTCACAACAACTAACCTGTTGTACGTTGCGTTTTTATGTGCAGTGTATCCAATATTTATTGGTTCTCCCTCAACCCCTTCCTCTCCTATTCCCTCTGCTCATCAAACCGGATAGACCCTAACCTACCAACTGATTTGTTGTACACCTACTACTTGTGGTGTATCTAATGCCCAACCATTGGTCTCCCCTCCCAACCCTGTTATCATCCATATGCGCCACGGCCACATTGCCTTGGCCATGCTTTGAGTACCCAAAATGTCCGTGGGACTCAGCGTTCCTAATTTCACCTCTCCAAGTAGCAATGGCGGTCGGATTGGAATTTTTGTTCATCCGCACTCGCGCTGGCACTCAAAAAAAATGATATGAAAATATTTTTTTGAGTGTCACGCGAGTACACTCGCGTGACACTTCCCCAGGGGGGTCCTAAGGGGCGAGATTTTTTTTTGTTAAGGACCCCTCCTTAAGGACCGCCCCCAAAGGCCTTTTTGCCCCGGCCCAACGTGGGCCATGTCTATCCCCCCTTTTTGGGGATCGCCAAGAAAGCAGGGCTTACGTAGCAATTCCGCCCTCTTTTGGGCGCCACTTCTGATTTTGCCCCCCGCTCTGAAGCGGTGGGGATCCCCCAGGCGGCAGGGGTTATGTAGCCACCTTGCCCACAAGTGGGCCACTTCTGATCCTGCCCTCCGCTGTGAAGCGGAGGGGATCCCCGAGGCGGCAGGGGTTATGTAGCCACCTTGCCCACAAGTGGGCCACTTCTGATTTTGCCCCCCGCTCCGAAGCGGAGGGGATCCCCGAGGCGGCAGGGGTTACACAGCCACCTTGCCCACAAGTGGGCCACTTCTGATCCTGCCCTCCGCTGTGAAGCGGAGGGGATCCCCGAGGCGGCAGGGGTTATGTAGCCACCTTGCCCACAAGTGGGCCACTTCTGATTTTGCCCCCCGCTCCGAAGCGGAGGGGATCCCCGAGGCGGCACGGGTTACATAGCCACCTTGCCCACAAGTGGGCCACTTCTGATTTTGCCCCCCGCTAGTTGAAGCGGAGGGGATCCCCGAGGCGGCAGGGGTTACGTAGCCACCTTGCCCACAAGTGGGCCACTTCTGATTTCGCCCCCCTCTCTGAAGCGGAGGGGATCCCCGAGGCGGCAGGGGTTACGTAGCCACCTTGCCCACAAGTGGGCCACTTCTGATTTTGCCCCCCTCTCTGAAGCGGAGGGGATCCCCGAGGCGGCAGGGGTTACATAGCCACCTTGCCCACAAGTAGGCCACTTCTGATTTTGCCCCCCGCTCTAAAGCGGAGGGGATCCCCGAGGCGGCAGGGGTTACGTAGCCACCTTGCCCACAAGTGGGCCACTTCTGATTTTGCCCCCCGCTTCGAAGCGGAGGGGATCCCCGAGGCGGCAGGGGTTACGTAGCCACCTTGCCCACAAGTGGGCCACTTCTGATTTTGCCCCCCGCTCCGAAGTGGAGGGGATCCCTGAGGCGGCAGGGGTTACGTAGCCACCTTGCCCACAAGTGGGCCACTTCTGATTTTGCCCCCCGCTGTGAAGCAAAGGGGATCCCCGAGGCGGCAGGGGTTACGTAGCCACCTTGCCCACAAGTGGGCCACTTCTGATTTCGCCCCCCTCTCTGAAGCGGAGGGGATCCCCGAGGCGGCAGGGGTTACATAGCCACCTTGCCCACAAGTGGGCCACTTCTGATTTTGCCCCCCTCTCTGAAGCGGAGGGGATCCCCGAGGTGGCGGGGGTTACATAGCCACCTTGCCCACAAGTGGGCCACTTCTGATTTTGCCCCCCTCTCTGAAGCGGAGGGGATCCCCGAGGCGGCAGGGGTTATGTAGCCACCTTGCCCACAAGTGGGCCACTTCTGATTTTGCCCCCCGCTTTGAAGCGGAGGGGATCCCCGAGGCGGCAGGGGTTACACAGCCACCTTGCCCACAAGTGGGCCACTTCTGATTTTGCCCCCCGCTCCGAAGTGGAGGGGATCCCTGAGGCGGCAGGGGTTACGTAGCCACCTTGCCCACAAGTGGGCCACTTCTGATTTTGCCCCCCTCTCTGAAACGGAGGGGATCCCCGAGGCGGCAGGGGTTACATAGCCAACTTGCCCACAAGTGGGCCACTTCTGATTTGCCCCCCGCTCTGAAGCGGAGGGGATCCCCGAGGCGGCAGGGGTTACGTAGCCACCTTGCCCACAAGTGGGCCACTTCTGATTTTGCCCCCCGCTTTGAAGCGGAGGGGATCCCCGAGGCGGCAGGGGTTACGTAGCCACCTTGCCCACAAGAGGGCCACTTCTGATTTTGTCCCCTGCTCCGACGTGGAGGGGATCCCCGAGGCGGCAGGGGTTACGTAGCCACCTTGCCCACAAGTGGGCCACTTCTGATTTTGCCCCCCTCTTTGAAGCGGAGGGGATCCCCGAGGCGGCAGGGGTTACGTAGCCACCTTGCCCACAAGTGGGCCACTTCTGATTTTGCCCCCCTCTCTGGGGCGCAGGGGATCCCCGAGGCGGCAGGGGTTACGTAGCCACCTTGCCCACAAGTGGGCCACTTCTGATTTTGCCCCCCGCTGTGAAGCGGAGGGGGTCCCCGAGGCGGCAGGGGTTACGTAGCCACCTTGCCCACAAGTGGGCCACTTGTGATTTTGCCCCCCGCTGTGAAGCGGAGGGGATCCCCGAGGCGGCAGGGGTTACGTAGCCACCTTGCCCACAAGTGGGCCACTTCTGATTTTGCCCCCCGCTCCGAAGTGGAGGGGATCCCTGAGGCGGCAGGGGTTACGTAGCCACCTTGCCCACAAGTGGGCCACTTCTGATTTTGCCCCCCGCTGTGAATTAAAGGGGATCCCCGAGGCGGCAGGGGTTACGTAGCCACCTTGCCCACAAGTGGGCCACTTCTGATTTTGCCCCCCTCTGTGAAGCGGAGGGGATCCCCGATGCGGCAGGGGTTACATAGCCACCTTGCCCACAAGTGGGCCACTTCTGATTTTGCCCCCCTCTCTGAAGCGGAGGGGATCCCCGAGGCGGCAGGGGTTACATAGCCACCTTGCCCACAAGTGGGCCACTTCTGATTTTGCCCCCCTCTCTGAAGCGGAGGGGATCCCCGAGGCGGCGGGGGTTACATAGCCACCTTGCCCACAAGTGGGCCACTTCTGATTTTGCCCCCCTCTCTGAGGCGGAGGGGATCCCCGAGGCGGCAGGGGTTACATAGCCACCTTGCCCACAAGTGGGCCACTTCTGATTTTCCCCCCCGCTATGAAGCGGAGGGGATCCCCGAGGCGGCAGGGGTTACGTAGCCACCTTGCCCACAAGTGGGCCACTTCTGATTTTGCCCCCCGCTTTGAAGCGGAGGGGATCCCCGAGGCGGCAGGGGTTACACAGCCACCTTGCCCACAAGTGGGCCACTTCTGATTTTGCCCCCCTCTCTGAAGCGGAGGGGATCCCCGAGGCGGCAGGGGTTACGTAGCCACCTTGCCCACAAAGTGGGCCACTTCTGATTTTGCCCCCCGCTTTGAAGCGGAGGGGATCCCCGAGGCGGCAGGGGTTACGTAGCCACCTTGCCCACAAGTGGGCCACTTCTGATTTTGCCCCCCTCTTTGAAGAGGAGGGGATCCCCGAGGCGGCAGGGGTTACGTAGCCACCTTGCCCAAAAGTGGGCCACTTCTGATTTTGCCCCCCGCTGTGAAGCAAGGAGGATCCCCGAGGCGGCAGGGGTTACGTAGCGACCTTGCCCACAAGTGGGCCACTTCTGATTTTGCCCCCCGCTGTGAAGCAAAGGGGATCCCCGAGGCGGCAGGGGTTACGTAGCCACCTTGCCCACAAGTGGGCCACTTCTGATTTTGCCCCCCTCTCTGAAGCGGAGGGCATCCCCGAGGCGGCAGGGGTTACATAGCCACCTTGCCCACAAGTGGGCCACTTCTGATTTTCCCCCCCGCTATGAAGCGGAGGGGATCCCCGAGGCGGCAGGGGTTACGTAGCCACCTTGCCCACAAGTGGGCCACTTCTGATTTTGCCCCCCGCTTTGAAGCGGAGGGGATCCCCGAGGCGGCAGGGGTTACACAGCCACCTTGCCCACAAGTGCCACTTCTGATTTTGCCCCCCTCTCTGAAGCGGAGGGGATCCCCGAGGCGGCAGGGGTTACATAGCAACCTTGCCCACAAGTGGGCCACTTCTGATTTTGCCCCCCGCTCCAAAGCGGAGGGGATCCCCGAGGCGGCAGGGGTTACGTAGCCACCTTGCCCACAAGTGGGCCACTTCTGATTGTGCCCCCCGCTTTGAAGCGGAGGGGATCCCCGAGGCGGCAGGGGTTACGTAGCTACCTTGCCCACAAGTGGGCCACTTCTGATTTTGCCCCCCGCTTTGAAGCGGAGGGGATCCCCGAGGCGGCAGGGGTTACATAGCCACCTTGCCCACAAGTGGGCCACTTCTGATTTTGCCCCCCTCTCTGAAGCGGAGGGGATCCCCGAGGCGGCAGGGGTTACATAGCCACCTTGCCCACAAGTGGGCCACTTCTGATTTCCCCCCCCCCGCTATGAAGCGGAGGGGATCCCCGAGGCGGCAGGGGTTACGTAGCCACCTTGCCCACAAGTGGGCCACTTCTGATTTTGCCCCCCTCTCTGAAGCGGAGGGGATCCCCGAGGCGGCAGGGGTTACATAGCAACCTTGCCCACAAGTGGGCCACTTCTGATTTTGCCCCCCGCTCCGAAGCGGAGGGGATCCCCGAGGCGGCAGGGGTTACGTAGCCACCTTGCCCACAAGTGGGCCACTTCTGATTTTGCCTCCCGCTTTGAAGCGGAGGGGATCCCCGAGGCGGCAGGGGTTACGTAGCTACCTTGCCCACAAGTGGGCCACTTCTGATTTCGCCCCCCTCTCTGAAGCGGAGGGGATCCCCGAGGCGGCAGGGGTTGCGTAGCCACCTTGCCCACAAGTGGGCCACTTCTGATTTTGCCCCCCTCTCTGAAGCGGAGGGGATCCCCGAGGCGGCAGGGGTTACATAGCCACCTTGCCCACAAGTGGGCCACTTCTGATATTGCCCCCCGCTCTGAAGCGGAGGGGATCCCCGAGGCGGCAGGGGTTACGTAGCCAACTTGCCCACAAGTGGGCCACTTCTGATTTCGCCCCCCTCTCTGAAGCGGAGGGGATCCCCGAGGCGGCAGGGGTTACGTAGCCACCTTGCCCACAAGTGGGCCACTTCTGATTTTGCCGCCCGCTCCAAAGCGGAGGGGATCCCTGAGGCGGCAGGGGTTACATAGCCACCTTGCCCACAAGTGGGCCACTTCTGATTTTGCCCCCCGCTTTGAAGCGGAGGGGATCCCCGAGGCGGCAGGGGTTACGTAGCCACCTTGCCCACAAGTGGGCCACTTCTGATTTTGCCCCCCGCTCCGAAGTGGAGGGGATCCCCGAGGCGGCAGGGGTTACATAGCCACCTTGCCCACAAGTAGGCCACTTCTGAGTTGCCCCCCGCTCTGAAGCGGAGGGGATCCCCGAGGCGGCAGGGGTTACGTAGCCAGCTTGCCCACAAGTGGGCCACTTCTGATTTTGCCCCCCTCTCAGAAGCGGAGGGGATCCCCGAGGCGGCAGGGGTTACGTAGCCACCTTGCCCACAAGTGGGCCACTTCTGATTTTGCCCCCCGCTCCGAAGTGGAGGGGATCCCCGAGGCGGCAGGGGTTACGTAGCCACCTTGCCCACAAGTGGGCCACTTCTGATTTTGCCCCCCGCTTTGAAGCGGAGGGGATCCCCGAGGCGGCAGGGGTTACGTAGCCACCTCCCCCCCAAGTGGGCCACTTCTGATTTTGCCCCCCTCTCTGAAGCGGAGGGGATGCCCGAGGCGGCAGGGGTTACATAGCCACCTTGCCCACAAGTGGGCCACTTCTGATTTTGCCCCCCGCTGTGAAGCGGAGGGGATCCCCGAGGCGGCAGGGGTTACGTAGCCACCTTGCCCACAAGTGGGCCACTTCTGATTTTGCCCCCCGCTTTGAAGCCGAGGGGATCCCCGAGGCGGCAGGGGTTACGTAGCCACCTTGCCCACAAGTGGGCCACTTCTGATTTTGCCCCCCGCTCCGAAGTCGAGGGGATCCCCGAGGCGGCAGGGGTTACGTAGCCACCTTGCCCACAAGTGGGCCACTTCTGATTTTGCCCCCCTCTCTGAAGCGGAGGGGATCCCCGAGGCGGCAGGGGTTACATAGCCACCTTGCCCACAAGTGGGCCACTTCTGATTTTGCCCCCCGCTTTGAAGCGGAGGGGATCCCCGAGGCGGCAGGGGTTACATAGCCACCTTGCCCACAAGTGGGCCACTTCTGATTTTGCCCCCCGCTCTGAAGCGGAGGGGATCCCCGAGGCGGCAGGGGTTACGTAGCCACCTTGCCCACAAGTGGGCCACTTCTGATTTTGCCCCCCGCTTTGAAGCGGAGGGGATCCCCGAGGCGGCAGGGGTTACGTAGCCACCTTGCCCACAAGTGGGCCACTTCTGATTTTGCCCCCCGCTCCGAAGCGGAGGGGATCCCCGAGGCGGCAGGGGTTACGTAGCCACCTTGCCCACAAGTGGGCCACTTCTGATTTTGCCCCCCGCTGTGAAGCGGAGGGGATCCCCGAGGCGGCAGGGGTTACATAGCCACCTTGCCCACAAGTGGGCCACTTCTGATTTTGCCCCCCTCTCTGAAGCGGAGTGGATCCCCGAGGCGGCAGGGGTTACATAGCCACCTTGCCCACAAGTGGGCCACTTCTGATTTTGCCCCCCGCTCCGAAGTGGAGGGGATCCCCAAGGCGGCAGGGGTTACGTAGCCACCTTGCCCACAAGTGGGCCACTTCTGATTTTGCCCCCCTCTGTGAAGCGGAGGGGATCCCCGAGGCGGCAGGGCTTACGTAGCCACCTTGCCCACAAGTGGGCCACTTCTGATTTTGCCCCCCTCTCTGAAGCGGAGGGGATCCCCGAGGCGGCAGGGGTTACATAGCCACCTTGCCCACAAGTGGGCCACTTCTGATTTTGCCCCCCTCTCTGAAGCGGAGGGGATCCCCGAGGCGGCAGGGGTTACATAGCCACCTTGCCCACAAGTGGGTCACTTCTGATTTTGCCCCCCGCTTTGAAGCGGAGGGGATCCCCGAGGCGGCAGGGGTTACGTAGCCACCTTGCCCACAAGTGGGCCACTTCTGATTTTGCCCCCCGCTTTGAAGCGGAGGGGATCCCCGAGGCGGCAGGGGTTACGTAGCTACCTTGCCCACAAGTGGGCCACTTCTGATTTCGCCCCCCTCTCTGAAGCGGAGGGGATCCCCGAGGCGGCAGGGGTTGCGTAGCCACCTTGCCCACAAGTGGGCCACTTCTGATTTTGCCCCCCGCTCTGAAGCGGAGGGGATCCCCGAGGCGGCAGGGGTCACGTAGCCACCTTGCCCACAAGTGGGCCACTTCTGATTTTGCCCCCCGCTCTGAAGCGGAGGGGATCCCCGAGGCGGCAGGGGTTACATAGCCACCTTGCGCACAAGTGGGCCACTTCTGATTTTGCCCCCCGCTTTGAAGCGGAATGGATCCCCGAGGCGGCAGGGGTTACGTAGCCACCTTGCCCACAAGTGGGCCACTTCTGATTTTGCCCCCCGCTCCGAAGTGGAGGGGATCCCCGAGGCGGCAGGGGTTACATAGCCACCTTGCCCACAAGTAGGCCACTTCTGATTTGCCCCCCGCTCCGAAGCGGAGGGGATCCCCGAGGCGGCAGCGGTTACGTAGCCACCTTGCCCACAAGTGGGCCACTTCTGATTTTGCCCCCCTCTCAGAAGCGGAGGGGATCCCCGAGGCGGCAGGGGTTACGTAGCCACCTTGCCCACAAGTGGGCCACTTCTGATTTTGCCCCCCGCTGTGAAGCGGAGGGGATCCCCGAGGCGGCAGGGCTTACATAGCCACCTTGCCCACAAGTGGGCCACTTCTGATTTTGCCCCCCTCTCTGAAGCGGAGTGGATCCCCGAGGCGGCAGGGGTTACATAGCCACCTTGCCCACAAGTGGGCCACTTCTGATTTTGCCCCCCGCTCCGAAGTGGAGGGGATCCCCAAGGCGGCAGGGGTTACGTAGCCACCTTGCCCACAAGTGGGCCACTTCTGATTTTGCCCCCCTCTGTGAAGCGGAGGGGATCCCCGAGGCGGCAGGGCTTACGTAGCCACCTTGCCCACAAGTGGGCCACTTCTGATTTTGCCCCCCTCTCTAAAGCGGAGGGGATCCCCGAGGCGGCAGGGGTTACATAGCCACCTTGCCCACAAGTGGGCCACTTCTGATTTTGCCCCCCTCTCTGAAGCGGAGGGGATCCCCGAGGCGGCAGGGGTTACATAGCCACCTTGCCCACAAGTGGGTCACTTCTGATTTTGCCCCCCGCTTTGAAGCGGAGGGGATCCCCGAGGCGGCAGGGGTTACGTAGCCACCTTGCCCACAAGTGGGCCACTTCTGATTTTGCCCCCCGCTTTGAAGCGGAGGGGATCCCCGAGGCGGCAGGGGTTACGTAGCTACCTTGCCCACAAGTGGGCCACTTCTGATTTCGCCCCCCTCTCTGAAGCGGAGGGGATCCCCGAGGCGACAGGGGTTGCGTAGCCACCTTGCCCACAAGTGGGCCACTTCTGATTTTGCCCCCCGCTCTGAAGCGGAGGGGATCCCCGAGGCGGCAGGGGTTACATAGCCACCTTGCCCACAAGTGGGCCACTTCTGATTTTGCCCCCCGCTTTGAAGCGGAATGGATCCCCGAGGCGGCAGGGGTTACGTAGCCACCTTGCCCACAAGTGGGCCACTTCTGATTTTGCCCCCCGCTCCGAAGTGGAGGGGATCCCCGAGGCGGCAGGGGTTACATAGCCACCTTGCCCACAAGTAGGCCACTTCTGATTTGCCCCCCGCTCTGAAGCGGAGGGGATCCCCGAGGCGGCAGCGGTTACGTAGCCACCTTGCCCACAAGTGGGCCACTTCTGATTTTGCCCCCCTCTCAGAAGCGGAGGGGATCCCCGAGGCGGCAGGGGTTACGTAGCCACCTTGCCCACAAGTGGGCCACTTCTGATTTTGCCCCCCGCTCCGAAGTGGAGGGGATCCCCGAGGCGGCAGGGGTTACGTAGCCACCTCCCCCCCAAGTGGGCCACTTCTGATTTTGCCCCCCGCTCTGAAGCGGAGGGGATCCCCGAGGCGGCAGGGGTCACGTAGCCACCTTGCCCACAAGTGGGCCACTTCTGATTTTGACCCCCGCTTTGAAGCCGAGGGGATCCCCGAGGCGGCAGGGGTTACGTAG
The DNA here is from genome assembly GCA_964036045.1 of Eutreptiella sp. 'Long Island Sound 2002'. Taxonomy (NCBI): domain Eukaryota; phylum Euglenozoa; class Euglenophyceae; order Eutreptiales; family Eutreptiaceae; genus Eutreptiella; species Eutreptiella sp. 'Long Island Sound 2002'. The sequence continues at coordinate 14,157,072 of OZ038394.1, forward strand.
CCACCTTGCCCACAAGTGGGCCACTTCTGATTTTGCCCCCCGCTCCGAAGTCGAGGGGATCCCCGAGGCGGCAGGGGTTACGTAGCCACCTTGCCCACAAGTGGGCCACTTCTGATTTTGCCCCCCTCTCTGAAGCGGAGGGGATCCCCGAGGCGGCAGGGGTTACATAGCCACCTTGCCCACAAGTGGGCCGATTCTGATTTTGCCCCCCGCTCTGAAGCGGAGGGGATCCCCGAGGCGGCAGGGGTTACATAGCCACCTTGCCCACAAGTGGGCCGATTCTGATTTTGCCCCCCGCTCTGAAGCGGAGGGGATCCCCGAGGCGGCAGGGGTTACATAGCCACCTTGCCCACAAGTGGGCCGATTCTGATTTTGCCCCCCGCTCTGAAGCGGAGGGGATCCCCGAGGCGGCAGGGGTTACGTAGCCACCTTGCCCACAAGTGGGCCACTTCTGATTTTGCCCCCCGCTTTGAAGCGGAGGGGATCCCCGAGGCGGCAGGGGTTACGTAGCCACCTTGCCCACAAGTGGGCCACTTCTGATTTTGCCCCCCGCTGTGAAGCGGAGGGGATCCCCGAGGCGGCAGGGGTTACATAGCCACCTTGCCCACAAGTGGGCCACTTCTGATTTTGCCCCCCGCTCCGAAGCGGAGGGGATCCCCGAGGCGGCAGGGGTTACGTAGCCACCTTGCCCACAAGTGGGCCACTTCTGATTTTGCCCCCCGCTGTGAAGCGGAGGGGATCCCCGAGGCGGCAGGGGTTACATAGCCACCTTGCCCACAAGTGGGCCACTTCTGATTTTGCCCCCCTCTCTGAAGCGGAGTGGATCCCCGAGGCGGCATGGGTTACGTAGCCACCTTGCCCACAAGTGGGCCACTTCTGATTTTGCCCCCCGCTCCGAAGTGGAGGGGATCCCCGAGGCGGCAGGGGTTACATAGCCACCTTGCCCACAAGTGGGCCACTTCTGATTTTGCCCCCCGCTGTGAAGCGGAGGGGATCCCCGAGGCAGCAGGGGTTACATAGCCACCTTGCCCACAAGTGGGCCACTTCTGATTTTGCCCCCCTCTCTGAAGCGGAGGGGATCCCCGAGGCGGCAGGGGTTACATAGCCACCTTGCCCACAAGTAGGCCACTTCTGATTTTGCCCCCCGCTGTGAAGCGGAGGGGATCCCCGAGGCGGCAGGGCTTACGTAGCCACCTTGCCCACAAGTGGGCCACTTCTGATTTTGCCCCCCTCTCTGAAGCGGAGGGGATCCCCGAGGCGGCAGGGGTTACGTAGCCACCTTGCCCACAAGTGGGCCACTTCTGATTTTGCCCCCCTCTCTGAAGCGGAGGGGATCCCCGAGGCGGCAGGGGTTACGTAGCCACCTTGCCCACAAGTGGGCCACTTCTGATTTTGCCCCCCTCTCTGAAGCGGAGGGGATCCCCGAGGCGGCAGGGGTTACATAGCCACCTTGCCCACAAGTGGGCCACTTCTGATTTTGCCCCCCTCTCTGAAGCGGAGGGGATCCCCGAGGCGGCAGGGGTTACATAGCCACCTTGCCCACAAGTAGGCCACTTCTGATTTTGCCCCCCGCTGTGAAGCGGAGGGGATCCCCGAGGCGGCAGGGCTTACGTAGCCACCTTGCCCACAAGTGGGCCACTTCTGATTTTGCCCCCCTCTCTGAAGCGGAGGGGATCCCCGAGGCGGCAGGGGTTACGTAGCCACCTTGCCCACAAGTGGGCCACTTCTGATTTTGCCCCCCGCTGTGAAGCGGAGGGGATCCCCGAGGCGGCAGGGGTTACATAGCCACCTTGCCCACAAGTGGGCCACTTCTGATTTTGCCCCCCTCTCTGAAGCGGAGTGGATCCCCGAGGCGGCATGGGTTACGTAGCCACCTTGCCCACAAGTGGGCCACTTCTGATTTTGCCCCCCGCTCCGAAGTGGAGGGGATCCCCGAGGCGGCAGGGGTTACGTAGCCACCTTGCCCACAAGTGGGCCACTTCTGATTTTGCCCCCCGCTGTGAAGCGGAGGGAATCCCCGAGGCGGCAGCGCTTACGTAGCCACCTTGCCCACAAGTGGGCCACTTCTGATTTTGCCCCCCTCTCTAAAGCGGAGGGGATCCCCGAGGCGGCAGGGGTTACATAGCCACCTTGCCCACAAGTAGGCCACTTCTGATTTTGCCCCCCGCTGTGAAGCGGAGGGGATCCCCGAGGCGGCAGGGCTTACGTAGCCACCTTGCCCACAAGTGGGCCACTTCTGATTTTGCCCCCCTCTCTGAAGCGGAGGGGATCCCCGAGGCGGCAGGGGTTACGTGGCCACCTTGCCCACAAGTGGGCCACTTCTGATTTTGCCCCCCTCTCTGAAGCGGAGGGGATCCCCGAGGCGGCAGGGCTTACGTAGCCACCTTGCCCACAAGTGGGCCACTTCTGATTTTGCCCCCCTCTCTGAAGCGGAGGGGATCCCCGAGGCGGCAGGGGTTACATAGCCACCTTGCCCACAAGTGGGCCACTTCTGATTTTGCCCCCCTCTCTGAAGCGGAGGGGATCCCCGAGGCGGCAGGGGTTACATAGCCACCTTGCCCACAAGTAGGCCACTTCTGATTTTGCCCCCCGCTGTGAAGCGGAGGGGATCCCCGAGGCGGCAGGGCTTACGTAGCCACCTTGCCCACAAGTGGACCACTTCTGATTTTGCCCCCCTCTCTGAAGCGGAGGGGATCCCCGAGGCGGCAGGGGTTACGTAGCCACCTTGCCCACAAGTGGGCCACTTCTGATTTTGCCCCCCGCTGTGAAGCGGAGGGGATCCCCGAGGCGGCAGGGGTTACATAGCCACCTTGCCCACAAGTGGGCCACTTCTGATTTTGCCCCCCTCTCTGAAGCGGAGTGGATCCCCGAGGCGGCATGGGTTACGTAGCCACCTTGCCCACAAGTGGGCCACTTCTGATTTTGCCCCCCGCTCCGAAGTGGAGGGGATCCCCGAGGCGGCAGGGGTTACGTAGCCACCTTGCCCACAAGTGGGCCACTTCTGATTTTGCCCCCCGCTGTGAAGCGGAGGGGATCCCCGAGGCGGCAGGGCTTACGTAGCCACCTTGCCCACAAGTGGGCCACTTCTGATTTTGCCCCCCTCTCTGAAGCGGAGGGGATCCCCGAGGCGGCAGGGGTTACATAGCCACCTTGCCCACAAGTAGGCCACTTCTGATTTTGCCCCCCGCTGTGAAGCGGAGTGGATCCCCGAGGCGGCAGGGCTTACGTAGCCACCTTGCCCACAAGTGGGCCACTTCTGATTTTGCCCCCCTCTCTGAAGCGGAGGGGATCCCCGAGGCGGCAGGGGTTACGTAGCCACCTTGCCCACAAGTGGGCCACTTCTGATTTTGCCCCCCTCTCTGAAGCGGAGGGGATCCCCGAGGCGGCAGGGCTTACGTAGCCACCTTGCCCACAAGTGGGCCACTTCTGATTTTGCCCCCCTCTCTGAAGCGGAGGGGATCCCCGAGGCGGCAGGGGTTACATAGCCACCTTGCCCACAAGTGGGCCACTTCTGATTTTGCCCCCCTCTCTGAAGCGGAGGGGATCCCCGAGGCGGCAGGGGTTACATAGCCACCTTGCCCACAAGTAGGCCACTTCTGATTTTGCCCCCCTCTCTGAAGCGGAGGGGATCCCCCAGGCGGCAGGGCTTACGTAGCCACCTTGCCCACAAGTGGGCCACTTCTGATTTTGCCCCCCTCTCTGAAGCGGAGGGGATCCCCGAGGCGGCAGGGGTTACGTAGCCACCTTGCCCACAAGTGGGCCACTTCTGATTTTGCCCCCCGCTGTGAAGCGGAGGGGATCCCCGAGGCGGCAGGGGTTACATAGCCACCTTGCCCACAAGTGGGCCAATTCTGATTTTGCCCCCCTCTCTGAAGCGGAGGGGATCCCCCAGGCGGCAGGGCTTACGTAGCCACCTTGCCCACAAGTGGGCCACTTCTGATTTTGCCCCCCTCTCTGAAGCGGAGTGGATCCCCGAGGCGGCATGGGTTACGTAGCCACCTTGCCCACAAGTAGGCCACTTCTGATTTTGCCCCCCGCTCCGAAGTGGAGGGGATCCCCGAGGCGGCAGGGGTTACGTAGCCACCTTGCCCACAAGTGGGCCAATTCTGATTTTGCCCCCCGCTGTGAAGCGGAGGGGATCCCCGAGGCGGCAGGGCTTACGTAGCCACCTTGCCCACAAGTGGGCCACTTCTGATTTTGCCCCCCTCTCTGAAGCGGAGGGGATCCCCGAGGCGGCAGGGGTTACATAGCCACCTTGCCCACAAGTGGGTCACTTCTGATTTTGCCCCCCGCTTTAAAGCGGAGGGGATCCCCGAGGCGGCAGGGGTTACGTAGCCACCTTGCCCACAAGTGGGCCAATTCTGATTTTGCCCCCCGCTTTGAAGCGGAGGGGATCCCCGAGGTGGCAGGGGTTACGTAGCCACCTTGCCCACAATTGGGCCACTTCTGATTTTGCCCCCCGCTCCGAAGCAGAGGGGATCCCCGAGGCGGCAGGGGTTACGTAGCCACCTTGCCCACAAGTGGGCCACTTCCGATTTTGCCCCCCGCTGTGAAGCGGAGGGGATCCCCGAGGCGGCAGGGGTTACGTAGCCACCTTGCCCACAAGTGGGCCACTTCTGATTTTGCCCCCCGCTTTGAAGCGGAGGGGATCCCCGAAGCGGCAGGAGTTACATAGCCACCTTGCCCACACGTGGGCCACTTCTGATTTTGCCCCCCGCTGTGAAGCGGAGGGGATCCCCGAGGCGGCAGGGGTTACATAGCCACTTTGCCCACAAGTGGGCCACTTCTGATTTTGCCCCCCGCTCTGAAGCGGAGGGGATCCCCGAGGCGGCAGGGGTTACGTAGCCACCTTGCCCACAAGTGGGCCACTTCTGATTTTGCCCCCCGCTTTGAAGCGGAGGGGATCCCCGAGGCGGCAGGTGTTACGTAGCCACCTTGCCCACAAGTGGGCCACTTCTGATTTTGCCCCCCGCTCCGAAGCGGAGGGGATCCCCGAGGCGGCAGGGGTTACGTAGCCACCTTGCCCACAAGTGGGCCACTTCTGATTTTGCCCCCTGCTCCCAAGCGGAGGGGATCCCCGAGGCGGCAGGGGTTACGTAGCCAACTTGGCCATAAGTGGGCCACTTCTGATTTTGCCCCCCGCTGTGAAGCGGAGGGGATCCCCGAGGCGGCAGGGGTTACGTAGCCACCTTGCCCACAAGTGGGCCACTTCTGATTTTGCCCCCCTCTCTGAAGCGGAGGGGATCCCCGAGGCGGCAGGAGTTACATAGCCACCTTGCCCACACGTGGGCCACTTCTGATTTTGCCCCCCGCTTTGAAGCGGAGGGGATCCCCGAGGCGGCAGGGGTTACATAGCCACCTTGCCCACAAGTGGGCCACTTCTGATTTTGCCCCCCGCTCTGAAGCGGAGGGGATCCCCGAGGCGGCAGGGGTTACGTAGCCACCTTGCCCACAAGTGGGCCACTTCTGATTTTGCCCCCCGCTTTGAAGCGGAGGGGATCCCCGAGGCGGCAGGTGTTACGTAGCCACCTTGCCCACAAGTGGGCCACTTCTGATTTTGCCCCCCGCTCAGAAGCGGAGGGGATCCCCGAGGCGGCAGGGGTTACGTAGCCACCTTGCCCACAAGTGGGCCACTTCTGATTTTGCCCCCCGCTGTGAAGCAAAGGGGATCCCCGAGGCGGCAGGGGTTACATAGCCACCTTGCCCACAAGTGGGCCACTTCTGATTTTGCCCCCCTCTCTGAAGCGGAGGGGATCCCCGAGGCGGCAGGGGTTACATAGCCACCTTGCCCACAAGTGGGCCACTTCTGATTTTGCCCCCCGCTCTGAAGCGGAGGGGATCCCCGAGGCGGCAGGGGTTACGTAGCCACCTTGCCCACAAGTGGGCCACTTCTGATTTTGCCCCCCGCTTTGAAGCGGAGGGGATCCCCGAGGCGGCAGGGGTTACGTAGCCACCTTGCCCACAAGTGGGCCACTTCTGATTTTGCCCCCCGCTCCGAAGCGGAGGGGATCCCCGAGGCGGCAGGGGTTACGTAGCCACCTTGCCCACAAGTGGGCCACTTCTGATTTCGCCCCCCTCTCTGAAGCGGAGGGGATCCCCGAGGCGGCAGGGGTTACATAGCCACCTTGCCCACAAGTGGGCCACTTCTGATTTCGCCCCCCTCTCTGAAGCCGAGGGGATCCCCGAGGCGGCAGGGGTTACATAGCCACCTTGCCCACAAGTGGGCCACTTCTGATTTCCCCCCCCTCTCTAAAGGGGAGGGGATCCCCGAGGCGGCAGGGGTTACGTAGCCACCTTGCCCACAAGTGGGCCACTTCTGATTTTGCCCCCCGCTTTGAAGCGGAGGGGATCCCCGAGGCGGCAGGGGTTACGTAGCCACCTTGCCCACAAGTGGGCCACTTCTGATTTCGCCCCCCGCTCTGAAGCGGAGGGGATCCCCGAGGCGGCAGGGGTTACGTAGCCACCTTGCCCACAAGTGGGCCACTTCTGATTTTGCCCCCCGCTCCGAAGCGGAGGGGATCCCCGAGGCGGCAGGGGTTACGTAGCCACCTTGCCCACAAGTGGGCCACTTCTGATTTTGCCCCCCGCTCCGAAGCGGAGGGGATCCCCGAGGCGGCAGGGGTTACGTAGCCACCTTGCCCACAAGTGGGCCACTTCTGATTTTGCCCCCCTCTCTGAAGCGGAGAGGATCCCCGAGGCGGCAGGGGTTACGTAGCCACCTTGCCCACAAGTGGGCCACTTCTGATTTTGCCCCCCGCTGTGAAGCGGAGGGGATCCCCGAGGCGGCAGGGGTTACGTAGCCACCTTGCCCACAAGTGGGCCACTTCTGATTTTGCCCCCCTCTCTGAAGCGGAGGGGATCCCCGAGGCGGCATGGGTTACGTAGCCACCTTGCCGCCTCGGGGATCAGAGCGGGGGGCAAAATCAGAAGTGGCCCACTTGTGGGCAAGGTGGCTACGTAACCCCTGCCGCCTCGGGGATCCCCTCTGCTTCGGAGCGGGGGGCAAAATCAGAAGTGGCCCACTTGTGGGCAAGGTGGCTACGTAACCCCTGCCGCCTCGGGGATCCCCTCCGCTTCATAGCGTGGGGCAAAATCAGAAGTGGCCCACTTGTGGGCAAGGTGGCTGCGTAACCCCTGCCGCCTCGGGGATCCCCTCCGCTTCGGAGCGGGGGGCAAAATCAGAAGTGGCCCACTGGTGGGCAAGGCGGCTACGTAACCCCTGCCGCCTCGGGGATCCCCTCCGTTTCAAAGCGGGGGGCAAAATCAGAAGTGGCCCACTTGTGGGCAAGGTGGCTACGTAAGCCCTGCCGCCTCGGGGATCCCCTCCACTTCACAGCGGGGGGCAAAATCAGAAGTGGCCCACTTGTGGGCAAGGTGGCTATGTAACCCCTGCCGCCTCGGGGATCCCCTCCGCATCGGAGCGGGGGGCAAAATCAGAAGTGGCCCACTTGTGGGCAAGGTGGCTACGTAACCCCTGCCGCCTCGGGGATCCCCTCCGCTTCGGAGCGGGGGGCAAAATCAGAAGTGGCCCACTTGTGGGCAAGGTGGCTATGTAACCCCTGCCGCCTCGGAGATCCCCTCCACTTCGGAGCGGGGGGCAAAATCAGAAGTGGCCCACTTGTGGGCAAGGTGGCTACGTAACCCCTGCCGCCTCGGGGATCCCCTCCGCTTCAAAGCTGGGGGCAAAATCAGAAGTGGCCCACTTGTGGGCAAGGTGGCTACGTAACCCCTGCCGCCTCGGGGATCCCCTCCGCTTCAGAGCGGGGGGCAAAATCAGAAGTGGCCCACTTGTGGGCAAGGTGGCTGCGTAACCCCTGCCGCCTCGGGGATCCCCTCCGCTTCGGAGCGGGGGGCAAAATCAGAAGTGGCCCACTGGTGGGCAAGGCGGCTACGTAACCCCTGCCGCCTCGGGGATCCCCTCCGTTTCAAAGCGGGGGGCAAAATCAGAAGTGGCCCACTTGTGGGCAAGGTGGCTACGTAAGCCCTGCCGCCTCGGGGATCCCCTCCACTTCACAGCGGGGGGCAAAATCAGAAGTGGCCCACTTGTGGGCAAGGTGGCTATGTAACCCCTGCCGCCTCGGGGATCCCCTCCGCATCGGAGCGGGGGGCAAAATCAGAAGTGGCCCACTTGTGGGCAAGGTGGCTACGTAACCCCTGCCGCCTCGGGGATCCCCTCCGCTTCGGAGCGGGGGGCAAAATCAGAAGTGGCCCACTTGTGGGCAAGGTGGCTACGTAACCCCTGCCGCCTCGGGGATCCCCTCCGCTTCGGAGCGGGGGGCAAAATCAGAAGTGGCCCACTGGTGGGCAAGGCGGCTACGTAACCCCTGCCGCCTCGGGGATCCCCTCCGTTTCAAAGCGGGGGGCAAAATCAGAAGTGGCCCACTTGTGGGCAAGGTGGCTACGTAAGCCCTGCCGCCTCGGGGATCCCCTCCACTTCACAGCGGGGGGCAAAATCAGAAGTGGCCCACTTGTGGGCAAGGCGGCTACGTAACCCCTGCCGCCTCGGGGATCCCCTCCGTTTCAAAGCGGGGGGCAAAATCAGAAGTGGCCCACTTGTGGGCAAGGTGGCTACGTAAGCCCTGCCGCCTCGGGGATCCCCTCCACTTCACAGCGGGGGGCAAAATCAGAAGTGGCCCACTTGTGGGCAAGGTGGCTATGTAACCCCTGCCGCCTCGGAGATCCCCTCCACTTCGGAGCGGGGGGCAAAATCAGAAGTGGCCCACTTGTGGGCAAGGTGGCTACGTAACCCCTGCCGCCTCGGGGATCCCCTCCGCTTCAAAGCTGGGGGCAAAATCAGAAGTGGCCCACTTGTGGGCAAGGTGGCTACGTAACCCCTGCCGCCTGGGGGATCCCCTCCGCTTCAGAGCGGGGAGCAAAATCAGAAGTGGCCCACTTGTGGGCAAGGTGGCTATGTAACCCCTGCCGCCTCGGGGATCCCCTCCGCTTCAGAGAGGGGGGCAAAATCAGAAGTGGCCCACTTGTGGGCAAGGTGGCCACGTAACCCCTGCCGCCTCGGGGATCCCCTCCGCTTCGGAGCGGGGGGCAAAATCAGAAGTGGCCCACTTGTGGGCAAGGTGGCTACGTAACCCCTGCCGCCTCGGGGATCCCCTCCGCTTCGGAGCGGGGGGCAAAATCAGAAGTGGCCCACTTGTGGGCAAGGTGGCTACGTAACCCCTGCCGCCTCGGGGATCCCCTCCGCTTCACAGCGGGGGGCAAAATCAGAAGTGGCCCACTTGTGGGCAAGGTGGCTACGTAACCCCATGCCGCCTCGGAGATCCCCTCCGCTTCAAAGCGGGGGGCAAAATCAGAAGTGGCCCACTTGTGGGCAAGGTGGCTACGTAACCCCTGCCGCCTCGGGGATCCCCTCCACTTCAGAGAGGGGGGCAAAATCAGAAGTGGCCCACTTGTGGGCAAGGTGGCTACGTAACCCCTGCCGCCTCGGGGATCCCCTCCGCTTCAGAGAGGGGGGCAAAATCAGAAGTGGCCCACTTGTGGGCAAGGTGGCTACGTAACCCCTGCCGCCTCGGGGATCCCCTCCGCTTCGCAGCGGGGGGCAAAATCAGAAGTGGCCCACTTGTGGGCAAGGTGGCTACGTAACCCCTGCCGCCTCGGGGATCCCCTCTGCTTCGGAGCGGGGGGCAAAATCAGAGGTGGCCCACTTGTGGGCAAGGTGGCTACGTAACCCCTGCCGCCTCGGGGATCCCCTCCGCTTCAAAGCGTGGGGCAAAATCAGAAGTGGCCCACTTGTGGGCAAGGTGGCTATGTAACCCCTGCCGCCTCGGGGATCCCCTCCGCTTCAGAGAGGGGGGCAAAATCAGAAGTGGCCCACTTGTGGGCAAGGTGGCTACGTAACCCCTGCCGCCTCGGGGATCCCCTCCGCTTCACAGCGGGGGGCAAAATCAGAAGTGGCCCACTTGTGGGCAAGGTGGCTACGTAACCCCTGCCGCCTCGGGGATCCCCTCCACTTCGGAGCGGGGGGCAAAATCAGAAGTGGCCCACTTGTGGGCAAGGTGGCTACGTAACCCCTGCCGCCTCAGGGATCCCCTCTACTTCGGAGCGGGGGGCATAATCAGAAGTGGCCCACTTGTGGGCAACGTGGCTACGTAACCCCATGCCGCCTCGGAGATCCCCTCCACTTCGGAGCGGGGGGCAAAATCAGAAGTGGCCCACTTGTGGGCAAGGTGGCTACGTAACCCCTGCCGCCTCGGGGATCCCCTCCGCTTCAGAGCGGGGGGCAAAATCAGAAGTGGCCCACTTGTGGGCAAGGTGGCTACGTAACCCCTGCCGCCTCGGGGATCCCCTCCGCTTCACAGCGGGGGGCAAAATCAGAAGTGGCCCACTTGTGGGCAAGGTGGCTACGTAACCCCTGCCGCCTCGGGGATCCCCTCCGCTTCGGAGCGGGGGGCAAAATCAGAAGTGGCCCACTTGTGGGCAAGGTGGCTACGTAACCCCTGCCGCCTCAGGGATCCCCTCTGCTTCGGAGCGGGGGGCATAATCAGAAGTGGCCCACTTGTGGGCAAGGTGGCTACGTAACCCCTGCCGCCTCGGGGATCCCCTCCGCTTCAGAGCGGGGGGCAAAATCAGAAGTGGCCCACTTGTGGGCAAGGTGGCTATGTAACCCCTGCCGCCTCGGGGATCCCCTCCGCTTCAGAGAGGGGGGCAAAATCAGAAGTGGCCCACTTGTGGGCAAGGTGGCTACGTAACCCCTGCCGCCTCGGGGATCCCCTCCGCTTCACAGCGGGGGGCAAAATCAGAAGTGGCCCACTTGTGGGCAAGGTGGCTACGTAACCCCTGCCGCTTCGGGGATCCCCTCCGCTTCAGAGAGGGGGGCAAAATCAGAAGTGGCCCACTTGTGGGCAAGGTGGCTACGTAACCCCTGCCGCCTCAGGGATCCCCTCTGCTTCGGAGCGGGGGGCATAATCAAAAGAGGCCCACTTGTGGGCAACGTGGCTACGTAACCCCATGCCGCCTCGGGGATCCCCTCCACTTCGGAGCGGGGGGCAAAATCAGAAGTGGCCCACTTGTGGGCAAGGTGGCTACGTAACCCCTGCCGCCTCGGAGATCCCCTCCACTTCGGAGCGGGGGGCAAAATCAGAAGTGGCCCACTTGTGGGCAAGGTGGCTACGTAACCCCTGCCGCCTCGGGGATCCCCTCCGCTTCAGAGAGGGGGGCGAAATCAGAAGTGGCCCACTTGTGGGCAAGGTGGCTACGTAACCCCTGCCGCCTCAGGGATCCCCTCTGCTTCGGAGCGGGGGGCATAATCAGAAGTGGCCCACTTGTGGGCAAGATGGCTACGTAACCCCATGCCGCCTCGGAGATCCCCTCCACTTCGGAGCGGGGGGCAAAATCAGAAGTGGCCCACTTGTGGGCAAGGTGGCTATGTAACCCCTGCCGCCTCGGGGATCCCCTCCGCTTCAAAGCGGGGGGCAAAATCAGAAGTGGCCCACTTGTGGGCAAGGTGGCTACGTAACCCCTGCCGCCTCGGGGATCCCCTCCGCTTCACAGCGGGGGGCAAAATCAGAAGTGGCCCACTTGTGGGCAAGGTGGCTACGTAACCCCTGCCGCCTCGGGGATCCCCTCCGCTTCGGAGCGGGGGGCAAAATCAGAAGTGGCCCACTTGTGGGCAAGGTGGCTACGTAACCCCTGCCGCCTCAGGGATCCCCTCTGCTTCGGAGCGGGGGGCATAATCAGAAGTGGCCCACTTGTGGGCAAGGTGGCTACGTAACCCCTGCCGCCTCGGAGATCCCCTCCACTTCGGAGCGGGGGGCAAAATCAGAAGTGGCCCACTTGTGGGCAAGGTGGCTACGTAACCCCTGCCGCCTCGGGGATCCCCTCCGCTTCGGAGCGGGGGGCAAAATCAGAAGTGGCCCACTTGTGGGCAAGGTGGCTACGTAACCCCTGCCGCCTCGGGGATTCCCTCCGCTTCATAGAGGGGGCCAAAATCAGAAGTGGCCCACTTGTGGGCAAGGTGGCTACGTAACCCCTGCCGCCTCGGGGATCCCCTCCGCTTCAAAAGGGGGGCAAAATCAGAAGTGGCCCACTTGTGGGCAAGGTGGCTACGTAACCCCTGCCGCCTCGGGGATCCCGTCTGCTTCACAACGGGGGGCAAAATCAGAAGTGGCCCACTTGTGGGCAAGGTGGCTACGTAACCCCTGCCGCCTCGGGGATCCCCTCCGCTTCACAACGGGGGGCAAAATCAGAAGTGGCCCACTTGTGGGCAAGGTGGCTATGTAACCCCTGCCGCCTCGGGGATCCCCTCCGCTTCAGAGAGGGGGGCAAAATCAGAAGTGGCCCACTTGTGGGCAAGGTGGCTACGTAACCCCTGCCGCCTCGGGGATCCCCTCCGCTTCAGAGAGGGGGGCAAAATCAGAAGTGGCCCACTTGTGGGCAAGGTGGCTATGTAACCCCTGCCGCCTCGGGGATCCCCTCCGCTTCAGAGAGGGGGGCAAAATCAGAAGTGGCCCACTTGTGGGCAAGGTGGCTACGTAACCCCTGCCGCCTCGGGGATCCCCTCCGCTTCAGAGCGGGGGGCGAAATCAGAAGTGGCCCACTTGTGGGCAAGGTGGCTACGTAACCCCTGCCGCCTCGGGGATCCCCTCTGCTTCGGAGCGGGGGGCAAAATCAAAAGTGGCCCACTTGTGGGCAAGGTGGCTACGTAACCCCTGCTGCCTCGGGGATCCCCTCCGCTTCAGAGAGGGGGGCGAAATCAGAAGTGGCCCACTTGTGGGCAAGGTGGCTACGTAACCCCTGCCGCCTCGGGGATCCCCTCCGCTTCGGAGCGGGGGGCGAAATCAGAAGTGGCCCACTTGTGGGCAAGGTGGCTACGCAACCCCTGCCGCCTCGGGGATCCCCTCCGCTTCACAGCGGGGGGCAAAATCAGAAGTGGCCCACTTGTGGGCAAGGTGGCTACGTAACCCCTGCCGCCTCGGGGATCCCCTCCACTTCGGAGCGGGGGGCAAAATCAGAAGTGGCCCACTTGTGGGCAAAGTGGCTACGTAACCCCTGCCGCCTCGGGGATCCCCTCCGCTTCAAAGCGGGGGGCAAAATCAGAAGTGGCCCACTTGTGGGCAAGGTGGCTACGTAACCCCTGCCGCCTCGGGGATCCCCTCCGCTTCAGAGCAGGGGGCAAAATCACAAGTGGCCCACTTGTGGGCAAGGTGGCTATGTAACCCTTGCCGCCTCGGGGATCCCCTCCGCTTCAGAGAGGGGGGCAAAATCAGAAGTGGCCCACTTGTGGGCAAGGTGGCTACGTAACCCCTGCCGCCTCGGGGATCCCCTCCGCTTCAGAGAGGGGGGCAAAATCAGAAGTGGCCCACTTGTGGGCAAGGTGGCTACGTAACCCCTGCCGCCTCGGGGATCCCCTCCGCTTCAGAGAGGGGGCCAAAATCAGAAGTGGCCCACTTGTGGGCAAGGTGGCTACGTAACCCCTGCCGCCTCGGGGATCCCCTCCGCTTCACAACGGGGGGCAAAATCAGAAGTGGCCCACTTGTGGGCAAGGTGGCTACGTAACCCCTGCCGCCTCGGGGATCCCCTCCGCTTCACAGGGGCCGCGTGGCTACATAACGCCTGCCACCTGTATTGTGCGTGGGCACCATTGCTCATTTGCAAACATTAGAAATTTGGCGGCCACTCCGATCCCTCCCTCTCCCTCGTGCGCGGTCGATCCTGGGCCCTGCGCACGGTCAGTGCAACAATCACAGGCAATTGCCAACACCTCACAACTTTTAACGGTGTTACCCTGTGTGTATACTTTTTGAAATCTGCAAGAAAACGCCATTTCAGAAATGTATGGGTTTGGGGGGGAGGGGTTGACATTTTTCAGCGCAGCACAACACATGGGACGGTGCACACAAACACGACACTGCACCGTTTGGCCACTTTTATTCAGAATCACTGTCACTGTCAGCATTGCTTTTTTCAGGCAGGGCGGTTCAAAATATTTCGATGACCCGTTTTGAAGGTGTACTTCTCGTAATTGTTGTGCTTCACGTTTTTCTCCACATCAACGTCAATGCATGTGGCCAAAAATTCATGTTGCGAAGCCTTGTTGGGGAGCGTCTTTCGATCCCAAAACTGGGCAGCAAAAGCGGTAGCCTCAGCGGTCGTCAGAATGTCATGCTCCTTGTGGGAGCATGCGGGTGGCTGTGAGCGGGCGGTACGGGGTTTTTTTGCCCGGCTACCGGGCTCCTCTCGAGTCACCCGCACCCACTGTGCACCCCCAGAGCGAGCCCTTTTGCGCGCCAAAGGCTTTTGTGGTGCGTGGCGTGAATTTGTATGAAGAGATGGCAGCTGCCTGTTAACAAAAAGAGGCAGCAAGCAACTCATGCACCGTCCGAAACGGACGAAAATCTCAGACATGTCGTCAGTCCAGCAAGCAGACCTGGGGTGTTCCAAATAGCCCTTTTCAAGGGCTTTCCGGATATACCCCACATACCCCTACCTCCCGAACACTCAGTTGGCAGAAATGAGGCAACAAGGTCAGCAACCCGCGAAAACCCAGAAAGTTGGCAGGATTCCCGTTGTCCCCGAGAGATATGGCCATCTAGGATGTAAAGTGGGGTAAGGGGCAATGGTCATAGGGCAAAGCAACAAGCTTAGGGCAAGGAAGCGGAAAATGGGGGGAAACGGGCATGGGGGAAAAAAGCATTATGCAAGGGGAAGGGTCAACGTACTGCGAGTGCTCAAGGTCGCCCCTCAGCCCAAAGTACCCGAAAGCTGCGGCGCAACTGCCATCTAGTGCCGCAATTAATGCTTGCTTCCCACTGCGGTGGAGGCCACAAAAGAGCAGAGGCAGGGCTGTTTGGCAAAAAGGGGGGAGATGGGGCACAGGGCAGTGATCATAGTGCAATGCACGGGGGACAGCAAAGAGTGCCAGAGGTAGGGGGGCAAGGGGCACAGGGGAGGAGCAGGGGGCACAGGGCAGGGATAGGGTACTGCCACTGCTCAAGTTTTCCCCTACCACTAACTGTACAGTTGTTGCTAAAATTGTCACGCAACAACCAAGGCTCATTTCCTAAACTGCCTCTTTACTGCCGACCCAACAGCCACTGTTCTCTCCATCACCGGGCCCATTGAGGCAGCTCCCTCCCCACAACACAGGCTAGACAGGCATTGCTTTGCCTCGCATGAATTTAACGGGCACTGGTTCCTTGCACAGCTGACAAATTGAAGAGGGATACCTGGGGCATCTTTAAAAGAAATACCAAGGGATTCTACAACACCTGGGCCTAACACATAAAAAGCGGCAGTTGATGGGCCACATCCCTGCTGAACACAGTGCTTCCTCAATCTTGCATTGCTTGATTCTTCTGGCCCTGTTACTAGCAGCAGCCTACAGAGCCCCCTTTTGTTGCAGGAAGGAGGGGGGGGGGGGTTAGGTGCTGAGTTCCAAGCCCTGTTGAGGAGCATGGGGAAGGATTGGGAAAAGAGGCTCTTTCGGCCTTCCCCCTTCCCTGGCATGTCAATTTGTGCACTTCATAGACACTCCTGCTCATTGTACCCAACGACCTGCTCCTGGTCCCTGTTGACAGACCTTGCTCGGCACAGTTTTCCCCCACAGAGGTCACTCAGACCTCCATGGTCGCTGCCTCCAGAACCCGAGTGACTCGGTCCATCCCAATTCTCGAGTAGAGTTCATGGAGGTTACCATAGCGGGAGTCTTTGGAGCGGTGCACTAGATCCCACATGTACTGTGCACACTCGTAGAAATCCCCCACTGAAAATTCGGTGCACTGCTCCACTGCGGGAGGCCAGGGGTCTGGCAGTGAAAGGGCACGGTGTGCCAGCCAGATGGCCGCACAGGCAATGTGGGACGGACGAAAACGAGAGACCCCAGAGGGCTTGAGAAGGGTGAGTTTGGCCAGGTACATGGCAGTGTTGGTGAGCTTGGGATGGCGGGTGTGTACAAGGTCTAGATAGCGAGCCAGGAAAGTGATGGGGGTCGTCACCAGGAGGTTGTAGTCAAGCTTCGAAAGGATGAGGAGTTCGACATCAAGGAGCTCTGCAAGGCCCCAGTCCAGGTTAGGGGAGTGAGCCAGGAGTTGACCGGCATCCTGCAAGCAAGTGCATGAAGATGGCAACTTGGCGGGATGAAGATATGGAGGTCTCCAATTAAGAATTGCAGGAAGGAGGGTATGGGCTCAGCGGTGATGGGCAGGCTGCTTCCAAGGGCATGCGTGCCGTATGTGTGGCTGGCTCAATGGGTAGCCGCCTGCTGCCATGCATGACGAGGGCGGCTCATTCTGTAAGTGCCCTGTGTCCTCAGCAAAGGCACAGAGTAGATTCACATGTCACCTCATGCGTGGCTACATGGGATTTGAAGGTGAAGGAGTATACGCACCTACCCCTGGGGTAGTGCTGGAATGGCAACACCTCAACCGGTAGCCATGGTTCGTATGTAACAATGCATGGTGCAACATACTTACAAACAAAAATACCATGCAATTGGTGCATGAAAATATTGCCCAAAACAAAGATACTTGACTGAAACCCTTCCAAAGCTGCCAAAATCCGTTTATGCTTGCCTTTGGGGGGAATACAATCTCGGGGGGGCGAGTACAACTGGTCCTGATGCGACACCCCCCCAGCTATCTGTCAAAACTTGGGGGGGGGGGGTCGGCGGGAGGTCGGGGGGGTATTGGCAGCTTGGCCGCCGGGGGGGGGGGGGGGCAACCCACTACCATCACATGCATACCTCAAGGGGGTGTCTGAGGGCATGGGGCTATAGAGGTATGTATGCGATAATAGCGATATCTTGTCTTTGCCGGGAAGAAAGTCTTAAGGGTCTTAAGGACTGAAGGCATAGTACCCCTCTCAACTAAGCATGGGACAAAAAATTTGGCGCCGTTGGCGCCATGGCCCCCGCACCACTATCTTTCAAAACTTCGGGGGGGTGGGGGGGGGGGGGGTGAGGGGTGTCGCATACAAGGACCCCCCCCTCCGGGAACACAATGTTCTTCCTTTCCCAACAACACCAAAAATCCTGGGTCCTCAAACAAGGGAGTACCAATGTGGGGACAGTGCCACAAAGGAGTCTACTAAGTGAGTAAATTCCCAGCAAGAGCCCAATAGCTGGGTATATCATATATTTCACACGTAACGTTGAGTTGGGAAAAGTGCCACAGCAGCAGAGTGCATTGTGTCTAGGTGTTTCATATCTTCCTTACCCACCCCTTCCCCTTGCGGAGTTAGGTACACACAATGGTTCCCTCACACCCAAAGGGAACACGGCCCCTCTATGGTTCCATCGCCCACCCCCCAATGGGACATACAGGGATGGGTGGCACAGAGCAAGACATGCACACAGCAACGGTATATAATGCACAAAATGAGCACGAAAGCATATGTTACGATGTGTGTTCATGTTGAATGAGAAATTGGTGTCCTGTGTCACTTTTTCATACTTGACTCTGAAGAGGGGAAAATGCAATGGGCTATCACTGAGGCTACATGTTTGGCTACCCCGCCCCCTTGCGAGAGCAACACTACAACTCCAACATTCGACAGAAATGACACCTAATGTTGCTCTGACAAGGGTGATGTTTGTGCGTGCCCTGAAAAGACACAAGCAGTGACCATTGCATCGTGAGTGTACTAGTCATCAGGTGATTCCTCAATCTCCAACACCAAAGGACAAGAAAGGGTGAAAGTGGATGGCAGGCCCTAGCCTCAAATCACTGAAAAAACGTGATCTTCATGGACCAAAAGAAAAAGGCACCGCCAAATTCCACAGTTCCAAAAGTTGCGGAAACAAAGTAGCCGATTAAAGTCCTGCACGCTGTGCTCCAAAAGTTGCAGAAACAACACCTTGTGTTGCTCTGACACGGGCGTTGCTCTTGCAGGGGGGGGGGGGGGGGTTTGGCTTAGGATCAGGCATGAGGGTTGGCAGCAGCTTTGGGAGGGGACTTAACAACATGTTCAGCAGGGTATTCCACCAGGAACACCTCATGCACAGTACAACTTCCTGTTGGTAACACTGTTTGCTGGCCCACATACTCCACATGCACTCTTTGCCCACACCACCTCAGTATCTAAGGCACTATTACCATTCTCTTCCACATGACTCACCACTTGATATGCCACGGCCAAAAGATCTTACAGAAGACATGACAATCGTACAACTGAGGTACATATCAGTGTGATCGATATACATGGCTAAGTGTTCTGCATGACACAGGGATGAATGCATTGCCCTCAATGCCACAAAATGCATTTGCACAACAATGCACCAATATTACTGCCTTGTCCGAACACTGGAAACACGGGAAATGCACCCCTCTTTTTAAACCAAAAAAATAACTAAAGTGACAGTTCCTACAACCCCCCCCCCCACCTACCCACTTGAGGAAACATAAGGGCGAGTACTCCACAGGGGAGGGGGGCTGGGGGCAGCAGCAAGCAAGACAACTGAGACAGGGTGCCCTGAGTAGCACTGTCCTGGCCTTTTGTTGTGGCGGGTGCAAACTTGCGCCCCATCCTACTTTTGCAATGCACACTGCACCTCACCCCTTTGCCTTACATCTCTTGCAGGGTGCACCTTTGTCTGCAGACACATACACCCTTGGCAATATGCACACTATGCCACACACCACCAAACCATAGCTGCATTGGGCATGGCAGAAGAAATGGGAAAATCCATGCCCAGGGAGTGGACCACGTGGCATATGAGCACCACAAAGGACTGCATGTCCCAACCCACCCCAAACCCCCGATGGTATCGCGCTTTGCTGAAGATGCTCTTGGATATGGGCGAAGCCTTCTTCTAGTGATGGGGCAGGGGGGGCATCAAATCCGAGAGGAGGTTGGCGCTTTACAATCGCAGTGTCTATGCTGTACCCCAAGCCCGTTCTAGCCTAGGAGGCGGGGAACTCAACGTGGGCAGTCCTGTCCTTAAAGGATAAAAAAATTGTCGCTGATTTTCACTGTACCCCAAAAATGTGCACACCGCCATGGAGAAGGCAACCAAGCACTACACAAAGCACCATCAAATCATCCAGCAATACATCAATCTAAAGTTTCACATTGGTTTACCATCAGCAGTTGGCAGTTAACTGCTGACCCAGAGGGCGATCCTTCAGGGGTAGTGAAAATAAAAGTAAAACCTCCTTTTGGAAGGACCACCCTGACCAAGGCACAAAGGATTCAAACACAATGCAACATCATGCATAGCACTTGCATGGTCGGAAAGGGACGAACTACATTTGCATACTATCATCATTTTGAGCTTTTTTGAAGAAACAATCAGAACAAGAGCATGCATAAAACAAACAACAAAATGACTCACTGCGCAAAAAGGTACACACTACAAGAAGTGAACCAAATACTATCACAATTCAACTTTTCTGCCTAATACAGAAACCCCTGTGCTAACCTCCATATCTCACATATGATGACCAACACTTGGGCTGTAGTTTGGACGCTACCTGCGACAAAACCTGACCAGCACGACATTCCTGCGTGAAAAAAACAAAACTTCAAGCGTCCTTGACGGCAGTTCAAAAAATAGATGTACATCACCACACTTGCCACTCTGAACTAAAATAGTACTCGCTCCAGGCTTTGGAGAAATAGATTAAATAAATAATAAATAAGTATTTTGCATTGGCTACATGCAAAAGCAAACATAAACACAACTTTGTAAAGATTGAATGTGCAGCTACATTCTTAGACAAAGGAATATGTTCATGGGTGAGTTCCGCACCACCCCCCTTGTAGCGGTGTACCGACGAGATGCCGGGTGACGAGTTGCAAAGCAATCCCCGATGGCCAACCATAAAGGGCACCCGGCGTAATACCATGGTTTGGGTTTGGGTTTGGGTTGGACCCTTGCGCCAGGCCACGTCGCCATCGGTTGCCTCTCCGGGTCCGTGAGGCCTGAGGGGTGGAGCCACTGCCGCCTTTGCCATGGGCAGGCGAAACTGCCTTAATAATCCCTTATTAATCCCAAGGGTAATCCCAGCGTAATCCGGGGGGGGACTGGGGGGGGGGGGGGGGGTGGTTGACACCATGCAACAGAAGCAAAGAGGAAAATCCTAGTTAGAAAGTGGAAGTAAAAAAGAGGGCCATGGCTGTGGTTGAGACACCGGTCAAAGTGGCGTGCAAGCGCAAAATCTACTTCATAAGTATCATCGTCCCATTCACAGAGCTGCGTGGGTTAAGAGGGCCAGAGGTAAATGATGGGGTCCTAGGCCATGGCTGCCAGTCGGAACTCTAGAGCATAGTCGCCAACTGTGTCCAATACCGCAGGCTATGAGCTTGGCCTCCTACAGCATTTGGAAACTTGCGGCAGACGAGGTGAAAGTGGCATGCAAAGGGCTAAAAGTAGTTGGGGTAGGGTTAGGAAACGAGGATGGAAACATGGCACTTGGTTGACCTTGGAGTCCTTTTCAAATTTGGTTTTTTTATTCTTTTGACTCCTTCTGGTTCAACTTCTTTTTCTTTCTTTTTTGGGGCCTTCATACATTTCTGAATTTTTTTTGCCAAACTACCCCATTGGGTCAACCATTCGGTCTTGACATGTTGACGGTTTTTTTCTAGACATTGTGCGGTGGCATGTTTTTTTAAAAATCTTTTGTGGGGGCTTCAATCAACGTTCATTACGGTTTTTTTTTCCAGCACTCATTTAGCGCCGTACAAGTACAAGGGGGTTGGGGTGGGGGACAAGGGAGTTAGGGGTCAGTGTGGTTCTGGTCAGAGAGCTGCATTCCTAAAGGGGTGGAGGTGTCACTAGTGGGGTCCCGGGTCATGGCTGCTATTCGGAACCTGCTAGACTCTAAGATTTGTCGTATTCCGTGTTGTCGTGCAAAAAATTCTTGTATTCAAAAACAGTTTTTGCCGGAACACCACCGGAACACGCAGGGGACACAAAGACGAAAGGGCGGATAAAGGGTAAGTGGAACATACATTGTAGGTCAAGGTGCCGGCGAGGGTGCATGGGGTTGGTCTCTTTGTGAGTCCTTCGCCCAGTAGTCTTTGTTCCTCATGGGGCCAAAGAGCACCATGGAAAGTTTCCCACCGGCCCCACTACTCCCCCCTTCTCAATCTCTAACCACCACACCCTCACCCTGCACCCCTACACCCACACTTGTGTCCCTGTTAGCCGTGGGTGCACCCCCCCCCCCTCCCCTCACATACGCACACACAAAGACGATGATGAATGCACCTCCACACACCCATCCCCTCCCACACACGTCCCTCCTTCCTCCTTCCTCTATCCTCCCCTTCCCCTACCAGTTAAGGTTAGAGAGGGTATGCCCTTTTCTTTTTGCAGGTTCGTTATGTGTGTTATGTGTGTTTCCTTTGTTGCATACAACAAGTATGAAGAGTACTTAACCCGTCTGCCGGTATGTTGACCTTCACCTTCCTCCTCTGTGCTGGTGTGTGTGGTGGATGTGTAGGTGGATCAGTGGATTGGTTGGTTGGTGTATTGTGATGTTTTTGGGTGCGAGCCATGTGTTTATGTGTGTGTGTCCTTTTTCTTGCCCAAATCAATCTCCCTCAACAGCCCCCCCCCCCCCCCCCCCCCCCGCATGCCGTCCTTCCTCACTGTGCTCGCAAGGGCTTGGGTGGCTATGTTGTGCTCTATTGCACAATGATGTGTCGCTTGTGTTGTGTTGTGCTGTGTGTGGCAGTTGTGTTACTAGTGCCACCCAGCGTTGTGTGATGTGGGCGGTGGGCGGTGGGCCTTGGGCTGTGGGCTATGGGTTGTGGGCTGTGGGCTGTGGGCTATGATCTGTTGTTGGTGGTGTGTGGTCTATGGTCTGTGGTCTGTGATTGGTGGTCTTTGGTCTATGGTCTGTGGTCTGTGGTTTGTGGTCTGTGGTCTATGGTTTTTGGTCAATGGTTGGTGGTCTGTGGTCTGTGGTTTGTGGTCTGTGGTCTGTGATCTGTGGTTGATGGTCTGTGGTCTGTGGTCTGTGGTCTGTGGTCTGTGGTCTGGTTGGTGGTACACAGGTTTTTTGGTTGTTCCGGCAACGTTCAAACAACTTGTTCCGGCGAGGCTCTAGCAACGTTCTGGCTTTTTTTTGTCGTCTAGACTGGAATGTCGCTAGGACAACTCATGAGAACGCCGCCGGAACAAGTTCTCGGGGAGGACGCCAAACATTTTTTCTCGCCCCAGTGGCCCTTATTACTAGCGGGAAAGTGGTCTGCGGTCTGTTGTGGGTGGTTTGTGGTTGGTGGTCCGTGGTTGGGGGTCTGTGGTCTGTGGTGAGTGGTCGGTGGTCAGTGGTCAGTGGTCACTAGTCAGTGGTCAGTGCTCTGTGGTATGTGGTCCATGGTTGGTGGTCTGTGGTGTGTGGCCGGTGGGTTGTGGTCTGTGGCCATGGGGCTATGGTCTGTGGTTGGTGGTCTGTGGTCTGTGGTCTGCGGTCTGTGGTTGGTGGTCTGTGGTCTATGGTTGGTGGTCTGTGATTTGTGGCCAGTGGTCGTTGGATGGTGGTCTGTGGTTGGTGGTCAGTGGTTGGTGGTCAGTGGTTGGTGGTAAGTGGTCAGTGGTCAATGGTATGTGGTCTGTGATCTGTGATAGTGGTTTGTGGTCTGTGGCCGGTTGTCTATGGATGTGGCCGGTTGTCTATGGATGGTGGTTGGTGGTCACTGGTCAGTGGCCTGTGGTTTGTGGTCTCTAGCTGGTGGTCTGTGATCTGTGGTCCGTGGTCGGTGGTCGGTGGTTGGTCGTCTGTGGTTGGTGGTCGGTGGAGGGTGGCCTGTGGTTGGCGGTCTGTGGTTAGTGGTCACTGGTCAGTGGACAATGGTCTGTGGTCTGTGGCCTATGGTTTGTGGTCTCTAGATGGTGGTCTGTGATCTGTGGTCTGTGGTCTGTGGCTGAGGGTCTGTGGTTGGTGGTCTGTTGTTGGTGGTCTGTTGTTGGTGGTCTGTGGTCTGTGGTTTGTGGTCTGTGGTCTGTGGTCTGTGGTCTATGGTCTAAGGTCTGTGGTCTGTGGTCTGTGGTCTAAGGTCTGTGGTCTGTGGTCCAAGGTCTGTGGTCTAGTACAAACCACAAACCACAGACCAGAGACAACAAACCAAAGACCACAGACCACAGACCACAGACCACAGACCACAGACCACAGACCACAGACCACAGACCACAGACCACAGACCACAGACCACGAGCCACGGACCACAGACCACAGACCACCAGACCACCAGACCACCAGACCACCAGACCACCAGACCACCAGACCACCAGACCACCAGACCACCAAACCACCAGACCACCAGACATAGACCAAAGAGCACAGACCACAGACCACAGACCACAGACCAAAGACCACCAGCCATTGGCCAAAGACCAGGGACACAGACCACAAACTATGAACCACAGACCACAGACCAAAGACCACCAGCCATAGACCACAGACCATAGACCACAGACCACAGACCACCAACCATTGACCAAAGACCAGGGACCACAGACCGCAGACCATAGACCACAGACCACAGACCAAAGACCACAAACCACAAACCACACACCACAGACCACAGACCACAGACCAAAGACCACAGACCACAGACCACAGACCACAGACCACTACACCACCAGCCATAGATCAAAGACCACAAACTACAGACCAAAGACCACAGACCACAGACCATAGACCACAGACCACCAACCATAGGCCAAAGACCAGGGACACAAACCACAGACTATAGACCACAGACCACAGACCACAGACCAAAGACCACCAGCCATAGACCACAGACCACAGACCACAGACCACAGACCACAGACCACAGACCACCAGCCATAGACCAAAGACCAGGGACCACAGACCACAGAATATAGACCACAGACAACAGACCGCAGACCACAGACCACAGACCACAGACTACAGATCACAGACCACCAACCATAGACCAAAGTCCACAGACCACAAACCACAGTCCTAAGACCACCGACCACATACCACCGCCCACCGCCCACCGCCCACCGCGCACATCACACAACACTGGGTGGCACTAGCAACACGGCACGCTGCAACATACGCCAACGCAACACAACACAAGCAACACATTATTGTACAACAGAGCACAGCACAGCCACCCTAGCCCTTGCGAGCACAGTGAGGAAGCATGGCATGCGCGGGGGGGGGGGGGGCTGCTGGGGGAGATTGATTTAGGCAAGAAAAAGGACACACGCACACACACACACACACACACAGCTCACCGGGAAAACATCACAATACACCAACCAACCAATCCACCGATCCACATACACACCCGCCACACACAAAAACACAGAGGAGGAGGGTTAAGGTCAACATACCTGCATGCAGTTTGAGTAATCTTCATACTTGTTGTATGCAACAAAGGAAACACACATAACACATATAAAGAACCCGCCAAAAGAAAAGGGCATACCCTCCCTAACCTTAAATGCTCGGGGAAGGGGAGGATAGAGGAAGGAGGAAGGAGGGGCGTGTGTGGGAGGGGATATGTGTATGGAGGTGCCCTCATCATTGTCTTTGTATGTGTGGGGGGGGTGTGGGAGTGAGCCCAACGTGGGGAGCCAAGCAATCCATTGACCAACCAAGTGACTATCCTAGCCACTTACCAATGCACCAACACACCAACCACACTACTACACAGCAAGAGAAGGATGGGGGCTTGTTGGATGTACTCAAAAAGAAATTTTGCAATTTGTTGGAACCAACATGTTCTGGCGGTAGTTCAAACAATTGGCTTGAACGCCACCGGAACATCGCCGGAACAACTTACTAGAACTCAACCGGAACAAAGGTTGCCAAAAGTCTCAAACCCATGCATGTAGTGGGGGCAACCTCTAGCCCCCAACGACAAATGTACAGGCACAAAACAACAAAAGTTGGCTGCAGGCGCATTCACAGGGCAAAAACATAGATGGAATGAAGTTTTCCCAACTTCGGAGCAGGATACGTTCATACCAACCAAGAACAGCTGCCACTGTGGAGCACAATTGACCATAGCCGTCCTGGAGATTCCCGTATTCCAAGCAATATGCGCATGGGGACGCAAATAGCAAAAAGAAACACGAGGCACAACAACGGGACACACTAGCGAGAAAAAAGCATATGTCCCAACCTTGGATAAATTGTGGAAATACGGATGTGGAGAGGCAAAAGGAGCCACTGACAAAGATGGGTGACAAAAGTTTAGAATGCATGCACCTAGTGGAGGTTGGCCCTAGCCCCACACAACATGCAAGCAAGGCCCGAATGACAAAAACAAGCCGCTAACACGCTAAACACGCAAGAAATAGATGGAAAACATCATTTGCACGTTTCGGAAATTATGGATTGTGTCTGTTTCATAGGCACGGTGATCTACAAACATTAAACACAGATGCCAACATTTTGAAGTGCATACTCCCGGGGGACGCTACCTTTGAACCTACATAGCATTTGTCATGAGACCAACTAGTACAAAGAAGCACAAGGCACAACAACCATACACAAGTGAAACGGGAAAACCCAAATGTCACCCTTGGAAAGTCATAGAATTATGACTTTGCACCAAGAATACCAGCAGTGTTGAAGACGGGTGTCAAAAGTTCAAAATGCATGCACTTAGTGGAAGTTGACCCTAATCCCACACAACATGTGAGCCAGGCTGCAACGACACAGACAAGCCCCTAACACGCGCAGCACGCAAGAAAAGGACGGAACACATCATTTGCAAAGTTCGGAAATTATGGCGATACACCAGATTATTTGGTCCCTACTGCTTGTTCCGGTGGTGTTCCCGTACGAAATGGTCCGGACCAAAATTGTTCCCATTTGGAATGTTCTCACCGGAACAACCTTTATGTTCAAACGTGTACCAAGGGTATGATCATTGAGAGGCAAATTCGATCGTACCAAGCATTGTAGCCCTAGCTTTCCAAAATACCTATTGCATTGCAAACACCTCAAATTCTCCTAGTGCCTGTTGCATTGCAAATTTCCTTCTTCGTCCATTGCACCCCTCCCGTCTTGGGAGCCCGAATGTGAGCAAAGGCAACATAACCCCTATTGTCTCGAGGGCACCCCAAAAGGGGACGGAAATCAAAGTGGCTACAAAACCCCTACCATAACCCCAAGGCAAGGGCTCCCAGCCGCAAGGAGAACTCAAAACGGCTTCATCATCCTAGGAAAAGGGATCTCCATGGTGGGGAGAAATCAACATGGCTCCATCCATCAACCAAGGCCAAGGGGTCCCTACAAAGGCACATGTGCACAGAAGCATGGGCGAAGACATAGTCCACACAACATGCCATCATTTTCGCGGGCACATCTACGGGCACCAATCTACAAGCAATGAGTGAAGTGTGTTTATGACCTTTTTTATAGGAAAGTTGTGGGACTACACAACATGCATTTTCGGACCGCTTAGGGATGAGAAAGGGCAGATGTAAGGCATGTAGGTGACATGTGAGACCTACACACTTTGCAGTGCCAAAGGCCTGATCTCTACGAGTCCCCATGAGATTTTGGCCTTACATCCCTGGTATGCCAATTGGGGCGTCCAGAAGGAATCGGGGAAGCGTTAGTGACGTGCTAGGAAAGTGTCACGTGGCATCAACGGTGAGTTGGTCAAGGGCCTTGTCACAAAGGGCATCGGGGGGGCGTCAAGAAGCATCACACATGCATTGGGGGGTGCAGCAGGCAAACATCATGGGGCAGTAGGGAGGCGCCAGGGGCCACAGCGGCCCATAGAGGTATCGGTAGCTGGGGCGCTAGGGGCACGTTGGGGACATGCCACGAAGGTTATTGGCCACCAACTCCACCTAGCTGACTAGACACCCTAGCCTGCCGAATCCCCGCCAACATTTCACAAGCTCAACATGCCACCAACCCCCCCACCCCCCACCCAAGCCAAGCCAGCCGCCGAGACCATCCCCTATGGTTGTGGTCCATCGCACCCTCTGGCAACTGAGGCAATCGATAGCATGGACGGGCTTTGGCAGCAACCGCATCGGCGGTTGGAATAGCTTCCTCCTTGGTATGGAGTGTCAATCCCCGTATGGGCCGGTTTCCCGGAGATAATTGTCGTTGTACGGAATACAACTTTTCTTACCGATGGCTCTTGGTTTCCCTCACACAGTCGTGGAGGCGCCTTCGCGGTGGTGTGTTTTGATACCCTCACTTGGGTCACGTACCCCGCGCCCATACCATGCAAGCTGGACCACTCCTAGGCAGTGGAGGTGTACACCTCTTGGGCGCTGTTCTAGATCACAGTAGCTCTCAGTGAGTCTCACGCCGCTTCCTTTGCTACGTTCCATAGTGTGCGGGACGGAAGAAATTCCATGGCCGCTAAGTCTTGCATCACAACTCTACACTCACGTAGGCCCAGGACCCTAGGCACGGGACTGGTGGATTTGCCAAACGTTGATTGCCCACGAATGCCAGCTAAGTGTCCCGCCCCACGGCACTTGTATTCACACCAATAGGGCACCTTCCCCGATGAGGCAGGGGATGATGTAGACCCCACAGCGAAGGCGTATATATAGGCACTCCGACAATCCCACCCGATGATAGTAGGATAGAACGAGGGTCTCCAACCCCCGCAGCCCGGCTTTTGGCAAGATGGCTTCCGCTGGTTTTCAGCGACCCAGGTACCACACCCACCAATGTGGCCCTCCTTGGCACGATGGGGTGCGGTGGCACGACCCGGCCACTTTGTAGGATGGGTTGATGCGTCAAGAGTATGTGGTTAAACAAGAAGGGGATTTCACTCCATCCTTAGCTTCCTATGCCTACCATGTGACCTGTGTAGCCTCGGGTGCGCTAACGTGGGGGCAGCATCTTCGTATGGCCTTTTTCCGGCAAGGGTTAACAAATGGCCAAACGTGTAGAGTGTGGGCTTTCGGTGGGCTTTCAGTGGGCTTTCAGTGGGCTTTTAGTGGGCTTTTAGTGGGCTTTCAGTGGGCTTTCCGTGGGCTTTCACTGGGCTTTCAGTGGGCTTTCCGTGGGCTTTCCGTGGGCTTTCCGTGGGCTTTCCGTGGGCTTTCAGTGGGCTTTCAGTGGGCTTTCAGTGGGCTTTCAGTGGGCTTTCAGTGGGCTTTCCGTGGGCTTTCCGTGGGCTTTCCGTGGGCTTTCCGTGGGCTTTCAGTGGGCTTTCAGTGGGCTTTCAGTGGGCTTTCAGTGGGCTTTCAGTGGGCTTTCAGTGGGCTTTCAGTGGGCTTTCCGTGGGCTTTCGGTGGGCTTTCGGTGGGCTTTCAGTGGGCTTTCAGTGGGCTTTCAGTAGGCTTTCACTGGGCTTTCCGTGGGCTTTCAGTGGGCTTTTAGTGGCCTTTCCGTGGGCTTTCCGCGCGCTTTCCCTGGGCTTTCGGTGGGCTTTCGGTGGGCTTTCAGTGGGATTTCACTAGGCTTCCAGTAGGCTTTCACTGGGCTTACACTAGGCTTCCAGTAGGGTTGCAGTGCGGTTTCAGAGGCCTGCAGTGGACGTTCAGTTCACGGGGTCAGGGTGGGGGGAGTGCATTTCGTGGCAAGTGTTTCTCCGTTTCACATTTTCAAGATGAATGTCAGAATGGAACCCTTTGGCAAGCAATCTTGTGCACTAAACCGTGAGAGGAGCTGCACCACATTGTTCCCGAGTGGAGTGTCTCACTCTCCACATACTAATGTCCACCTACACTGGGTAGGCAAGCATTTTGGCTCAACTGTTGGCAGTGTGAATTAGTGTGTTGCCTTTGTACAACTCAGCGCTCCCATCGTCAATGCAAGCAATGGTTTGGCATGGCGCCACCTCACGGCAAACCCACGCAGTTGTTGTGGGCTTTTGGAGGGCACATCCTTCTCAATTACAAAACAACGGCGCTTGAAGCTCGCGGCGACACGGATTGACAGTGCCCCATACCTTGTATCCATCTCACAGTTTCCCCTGAGCATGACACTCGGAAACATCCTATACTAGCTTCATTACAATGTCTGAGTGCCTAATCAAGGGGGAGTATCTGCGCCACGCGCACTGTGCGCTACCTTTCCAACGTGTTTACCCGTAAGGGGCTAGCTCTGACACACCTCCATAAATGCCCCCTAAGGAGAGATAACCCTTGGGTACCATACGCCGGGGCTGAGCTTCGAGGACAGGACCTTCAAAGAGCAAGAAACGACATTTGTATAGCGCCTCGTCTTGCACGATCTGGTGCTCAAACCATGGACAGTTTGATGGAACAACTTGTTACAGTTTTTCAACTCAAGAGTATCACGTACTAGGCTCAGAACCACTAGACAAGGGGCCCCCGGGGCACAAGCTGCAATTGGTCAGGCCACCCTCCTAAATCTCTCTGCCGCACGCGCGCCGCGTTAGGTGCCCCCCCCCCCCCCCCCCCACCGTCCGGTGGTGGGTTTTGGTCCGCCGACGGTGCAACACCTTCATCGTCAAAGACTTGCCCACAGCATTGGTAGCAAGGGAGCTCCAGGCTGTCACCAGTGGTGGGTTGTGAGGTGTGGCGCCAAGCCGTACCAGTATCTTGCCAAATACTCTGCGCATACACCCGTCCCAGCATGCGCCAGGCCCGGAAGTGGTGGTACGAGTTGTTACTTACAAAGCGCAGAACATTTTGCACATTCACACTATGCAGACACGTGCTTACGCATGCCGGGCCCTTGAAGATGCGGCATTGAGGTTCTCATGTGGACTTGCCGTGTCGTTTGGTGCTATGTCCTATGCTTTCGGGCCACTCGATTACACCATGGGTGGAAGCTTCTGCAAACAACAATGCACGCCTCTAATGGCATCAGGCTAATGCGAGGGAATAGTACAAAGAGGCGCGGTACACCAATCGGGAGGCGAGGTTCACCTTGTGATAATGCAACCACACATGTAGCTTGCAGGTACGTGGTGCCTGAAATCAGTCCCGTGGCATGTGGTCTTGGGCTCCCCAAATGTGCCTGCATAGTCCTCCAACCAATCCTCATTGAGAACCGACTCGCGGGGTCACGGGTGAGATGGTGTACTCCTCGATGTCCGCCTCCATTAGAACCCGATCTTGGCGTCCCCAAGAGGGGCAAGGTTTGTGTGAGACCATTACGGTGGGGTGATTTGCCCTTGTTACACGCTAGAAGACCCAATCTCGTTATAGCCTAGACGCCGCTAGAGTGGCTAGAACGAAAAAAAGTAGTGGTTGCCCCCACCCATGGGCATAGGGGGGTGGGGGTATGAAGGGTGCAAATTGGACCCCTATTACCCTACTAGGGGGTCCATACCTTGTTTTTCTGCAAAACACATTTTTGATCCGAAATTCAATAATTACAAAAAACAGTTCTAGGAACGTTCTAGCGGCGCTCTAGCGCCGCCCCGTTAGAACGGCGCTAGAACGTCGCTAGAACGCTTCGCTAGAACAAGGCTAGAACAAAAACATGCACACACATTTGGCAAGTAAAAGACACCAATGTAGGAAGGGGGGGGGGGTTCCATGACACATAGACACATAGTAACCATCACATTTGGTACATGTCTAGTCACACACACACACACACACATGCACGCACACATTTTGACATTGGCACGGGCACTCTGGGGCTGCCCTCCCTTCAAGCGTTGGTTGGGGGGGGGGGGGGGCATCTTTGCTTTTGTCACACATTTTTCAGGGGGGGCCTTGAGAACTACCTTGGGCGGGGGGGGGGGGGTTGAACTCAAGGGTCTGGGAGGGTGTTCTTTTCCTTGTTTCACAGGTGGTTTTTTTATTGGATTTTATGGATACTCGACTAACGGGCTGCAATTTCAAGTTGCAGGTATGCCATGCAATGCTATGCAGTGTTGTGGTGTGTTGTGGTCTCGTAAGGTGTAAAGTGGTGTCGTTTGGTGTGGTGTGTTGTGGTGTGCTACGGTCTGCTGTAGTGGGTGATATGTTGTGGTGTGTTGTACTATGCGGGGGGGGGGGGGGGGGTAGTGTGTTGTGGTCACATGACGTGCCCTGTGGTGTGCTGTGTTGTCATGTGGTGCGGTCGGGTGTCATGTGGTGTGGTCTGGTGCCATGTGGTGTGGTGTGGTGTGGTGTTGTGGGGTATCGTGCGATAGGGTTGCCTGTCTGGTTGGTTGAATGGTGTGTTGGTTGCTTGGCAGGTTGGGTTGTTTGGCAGCTTGGGTTATTTGTTGGGTGTTTGGCTGGTTGGGGCACGTTGTGTGGTGTTTGCATCCTGTGGTGTTTGGTGCCGTATGCCGCCGTATGCTTTGTGATGTCATGTCTGTGGGTACCCATGTAATTACTGCCATTCCAAGGGAAGGGGGGGGGGGGGCTGATAAGCAGTTACTATTTTTGTTCTAGCGGCGTTCTAGAAGCTGTTCTAGCGGTGTTCTAGCGGCCGCTAGAGCGCCGCTAGAGCAGTTCCGGCGACCGCCGCTAGAACAAAAATAGTAACTGCTTATCAGCCCCCCCCCCCTCCCTTGGAATGGCAGTAATTACATGGGTACCCACAGACATGACATCATAAAGCATACAACAGCATACGGCACGACACACCACAGGGTGCAAACACCACACAGCATGCCCCAACCGGCCAAACACCCAACAAATAACCCAGGCTGCCAAACAACCCAACCTGCCAATCAACCAACACACCATTCAACCAACCAGACAAGCAACCCTATCGCACGATACCACCACACCACACCACACCACATGACACTGTGTTGTAGTCTCTTGTGGTGTGTGATATGCTTTGGCTTGTAGCTACGTTGAGTTGTTTGGCAGCTTGGCTTATTTGATCGGTGTTTGGCCAGACCACATCACCAGACCACCAGACCACACCACATGACACCGCAACACGCAACAGCGCACCTCACGTGACCACAACACAACACACCACGCTACTACACAGCACAGCACACCATAGCAGATCACACACCACAACAGACTACAACACAGCACACCACACCACTTTACACCTAACGAGACCACAACACACCTCAACACTGCACTGCATTGCATGGCATACGTGCAACTTGAAATTGCAGTTCGTCAGTCCAATATCCAAAAAATCCAATAAAAAACCACCCAAGAAACAAAGAAAAGAACACCTTCCCAGATCCCTGAGTTCAACCCCCCCCGCGCCCAAGGTAGTTCTCAACCCCCCCCCCCCCTGAAAAATGTGTGACAAAAGCAAAGACGCCCCCCCCCCAACCAACCAACGCTTGAAGGGAGGGCAGCCCCAGAGTGCCCATGCCAATGTCAAAATGTGTGCGTGCATGTGTGTTTGTGTGTGTGTGTGTGTGTGTGATAATTTGTTTTTTGTGTTCTACCTAGGCGATTATATCGTTCTAGTATTGATCCATTCTAGGCTAGAACATCTAGGCTAGAGTGTTCTAGCCTAGAACGAGATTGGGTCTTCTAGCGTGTACCAAGGGGGGGTGGGGTGGGAGTGGGGGGGGGGGGGGATTGCCCCACAAGGCCCCCAAGGGCAAGTGTTGGGCAATCACAGGCTCCCTTTACCTACCCTTGCCCTCGCTGTAACCAAACCATCACCCTAAACCTTACCGTAACCTTTGCGGTGAGCAGGTTTGGCCATGCCATCCATGTTTGATTACACCGTACAAGATCCCCCAAATTTCGTTCAATGCTGCTTTTTCGATTAGTGCTCTCCTTTTTGGACCCCAACACTAATTGTCACCCCAGCTCGAGCTAGGGTTAGGGTTGTGGTCACCGAGCTCGTGGAACCCGTCTTGGTGTTATAACCTTCTTTAGTGTCTAGGGTGGACCTAACAGGGTTGGCAAGCAAGCAAGCAGCAAGCAGCAAGGACGCACAAAATGGGGCAAATCACATCTCCGTCGTGGTGCTTCGGATTCGGCCAAAACTTGGGTGGATGGCACCTATGGGTGTGAGGGACAACCACACAAAGTATGAGCCAGAAACTCAACGGTGGTGGCCGGGAACGGGCGTCGCAAGTGCTAGACCTCCATTTCAAAATCTGCAATTTAGGGCCAAAATCAGCCTTTTTTTTTGCCCAAAACCACCCTAGAACCTGCTGAAAATAACCAAATGAAAGGAAATGGTGGCTACTCTACACATGCAGCTAGACTTCCCCGTGCCGAAGGGCCCTCTAGGGCCCTCAAACTCCACAATATGTCCGCGAACCGCCCCTAAAAGGCCCCCGAAAGCCCTAGAATTTGTGCACATATGCCCAAACCAAAATAGACCATATCTTGGGCTACATGGTTCAAACCGTGATTTCGAGCGCACCTAATCCACCCGCAACCACCCACTTTTGGTGGTTTCCACCCCTCAAAATTGCCCTAGCCGACGCCTAGACCCCTGTACCTAGGCCCGTGGGTTGCAGCAAGCTGCAGGAGGTAACCCAAAGATGGCCCCGAAGGAGAGATAGCCCTTGGGTACCACACGGCGGGGCTCATGTTCAAGGGCGGGAAACGGACGCCTAGACCCCCGTACTTGGGCCCGCTGGGCTACGACAAGCTGCAAGAAGAAGCCCAAAGGGGCGGGTGCCAAAACCGAAAAAAAGATTTTTTTTCAAAAATTATCCTTGGCCACTTGGCATGTTTTGAGCCTATAGTGGCCCATTTTGGCCCACCAAACTTGGGATGCCAAAAGAAGGACTTTTGGTGTGTTTTGAGCCTGTAGTAGACCATTTTGGCCCACCGAAAATCCCAAAATTCCTTGAAAATGGGCTGATTTGGGACCCAAAAAAAAGTGAAATATGGGTCAGAAAATGCCTTTTTCCAAAAATAACCTTGGACCATGTGGGGTGCACAAACAAGAGACAGGAGCCTATTTGGAGCCCATTTTGAGCACTTTTGGCCCCTCTCAAGTCCGAAAGAGCCTTGAAAATGGGACGTTTTTGCACCACAAGTGACCACAAATTAGGGTAGCGTTGGGGTCACCAAGTTGGTAGAACGAGCCTTGGTTTTACAACCTTCTTTAGGGTCTAGGGCTGACCAACTAGGTTTAGAAGCAGCAAGCCAGAAGCAGGCGCAGAATGGGCAAAAAGCATAACTCCGTCCTGGTGTTTCGGATTCGGCTGAAATTTTGGTGATTGATACCCATGGGTGTGAAGAAGAATCACACAAAATATGAGTAAAACACCCAATGCTGGCGGCCACTGGGACGCGGCATCGCCGTTGGCCAACTCTGGTTTCAAACGCTACAATTTTGGACAAAAATAGCCTTTTTTCGCCCAAAACCGCCCTGGAACCCATTCAAAACGCCTTTAGCCCAAGATATGGCCAATTTTCGGTTTAAAGCTAACAATAGCCATCGTGCGCCAATTCTCCAGCTTTTGGGGGGCGTGTGTGCACAGCGCGCGCAGCGCGGGCACAACGCGCACATGATAGGAAGAAATTGGGTGTTTTTGCTACAATTGGCAACATTCTTGCCTATACAAACCATACTACACCCCAACAATGTTGAATAGCCTGAGGTTTCACACCCCGGACAAGAGATGCCAGTGAACCAAGCCACAGCAAAGACACATGCAAAAAAAGGCAAGAATAAAGTTTGTCCTTAACTCGAAGCGTGAACGCCGTACTCCCCTTTGCTTAGCATACGTATAGGACATGCATCACTCGACATGGCGCCCACATCCACAACCTGTTTTCAGCTGTGTACAGCCACACGGCGATACTTCTTGCTTTGCGATGGGATTCCTGTGGTGCCGGCTGATGAGGAGGACGAATCAGAACTATCTCCACTTACAGCAGAGCCACTGGATATGTATTGCGCGAATCTCGAAAAAGATACCACGAACCCATAGGAAAGGATGCACAACAACACATACCAATGCACTAGAAACGAGGGCAAAGCATGCATGCAACTCATATAAATGCATAACAAGGCTCATTGTTACGGGTACTAGGCACTACTATGTATGTGCGCCATGGTCCTGTACAAACTTTGTGCACAGTGCGGGCATAGCGCACAAAGTGCCCCCTTGGGGGCCATGTGGAGGCGTTACTCGGCCATATCGTGGAGTTTGAGGGCCCTAGAGGGCTCGTTGACACGGGGAAGTCAAGCTGCATGTAGAGTGTAGCCATCATTTCCCTTCCTTTGGCAATTTTGAGGGCTTCTCTTGCACCCGCAACCACCCACTTTTTGTGGTTTTCACCCCCTCCGAATTGCCCAAACGGACACCTAGACCCCCGTACTTCTGGGCTATGACAAGCTCCAAGAAGAAGCTCAAAGAGGTGGGTGCTGAAACGGGTCAACAAAAGCCACTAGGTCCAAAAAAAAAAGACTTTTTGTTACAAAAATTATGCTTGACCACGTGGGATGCCGAAAGAAGTGTTGTTGGCGCAATTTGAGCCTTTAGTGGCCCGTTTGGGCCCACCGCAAATCCCAAAAAGCCTTGAAAATGGGCAGATGTGGGACCAAAAATG
This sequence comes from Eutreptiella sp. 'Long Island Sound 2002', assembly GCA_964036045.1. Classification (NCBI taxonomy): domain Eukaryota; phylum Euglenozoa; class Euglenophyceae; order Eutreptiales; family Eutreptiaceae; genus Eutreptiella; species Eutreptiella sp. 'Long Island Sound 2002'. The sequence goes on from OZ038394.1 coordinate 14,192,359, forward strand.
GGTTTAAAATGGGTCAAAACCACGTTCTTTCCAGAAATGATGCCGGGCATTTGACGTGCCCAAACAAGTGAAACATTTTGAGCACACTTGAGCAATTTTGGCACCTCTCAAGTCTGAAAGACCCTTGAAAATGGGCCACTTTGGGATCACAATTGGCTCAAAATGGGTCAAAATAAAACACAAAAAATACTTTTTTCCACACCAAGGTCGGGCTAGAAGTAGTCATCTGCAAGTTCTCCAATCTACCTCTAAACTCCAAAGTCTCAAACTTCCTATGATTGTGCAGCTCACTACCATGTAGGTAAAACCGCACCCAAATTGCAAAGCGTGCATCGACTTTGTTGTGGCTGTTTCATGTGTGCCCCACTTCCCCACTAGCTCGGTCCCAATATTCCTTCTTGATTAGGGCTGGGGGCAAGGGTAGGTGTGGGGTTAGCACTAGAGTGAGGGTTTGAGGATAGTGTTGGGGTACAAAGTGGACAAAACTTTCCTTCGGGTGCCTTCGGTGCCCATGGAGCGTCGGGCGCCTTTGGCAACCGTGGACGCCTGAGACCGGCACCTTTGGCAACTAACTATTGGCCGGAGGCCCCCTAGGGGCGGCGGGGGGGGGGGGGGATACCGCCTGGCGGTGGGACTAGAAGGTGAGATACCCATGCATCTCAGCCCCCGAAGTGGCCTTTGCCATCCCCATCGACCTGTCAACAACATAAAGAGGTCCGCGAGGTGCTAAGGTGTCCACCCGCAGGCAGCCGCTGTATTTCGAGGGCGGTGTTGGCATCCCAAGACCGCGGATTCCCCCACCCACCCGGGGTCTTGCCCTCCTCCATTGCCTTCTGCATCTCGATGATCCACTCGATTACACCATGGGTGGAAGCTTCTGCAAACAACAATGCACGCCTCTAATGGCATCAGGCTAATGCGAGGGAATAGTACAAAGAGGCGCGGTACACCAATCGGGAGGCGAGGTTCACCTTGTGATAATGCAACCACACATGTAGCTTGCAGGTACGTGGTGCCTGAAATCAGTCCCGTGGCATGTGGTCTTGGGCTCCCCAAATGTGCCTGCATAGTCCTCCAACCAATCCTCATTGAGAACCGACTCGCGGGGTCACGGGTGAGATGGTGTACTCCTCGATGTCCGCCTCCATTAGAACCCGATCTTGGCGTCCCCAAGAGGGGCAAGGTTTGTGTGAGACCATTACGGTGGGGTGATTTGCCCTTGTTACACGCTAGAAGACCCAATCTCGTTATAGCCTAGACGCCGCTAGAGTGGCTAGAACGAAAAAAAGTAGTGGTTGCCCCCACCCATGGGCATAGGGGGGTGGGGGTATGAAGGGTGCAAATTGGACCCCTATTACCCTACTAGGGGGTCCATACCTTGTTTTTCTGCAAAACACATTTTTGATCCGAAATTCAATAATTACAAAAAACAGTTCTAGGAACGTTCTAGCGGCGCTCTAGCGCCGCCCCGTTAGAACGGCGCTAGAACGTCGCTAGAACGCTTCGCTAGAACAAGGCTAGAACAAAAACATGCACACACATTTGGCAAGTAAAAGACACCAATGTAGGAAGGGGGGGGGGGGGGGTTCCATGACACATAGACACATAGTAACCATCACATTTGGTACATGTCTAGTCACACACACACACACACACACACATGCACGCACACATTTTGACATTGGCACGGGCACTCTGGGGCTGCCCTCCCTTCAAGCGTTGGTTGGGGGGGGGGGGGCATCTTTGCTTTTGTCACACATTTTTCAGGGGGGGGCTTGAGAACTACCTTGGGCGGGGGGGGGGGGGGGGGTTGAACTCAAGGGTCTGGGAGGGTGTTCTTTTCCTTGTTTCACAGGTGGTTTTTTTATTGGATTTTATGGATACTCGACTAACGGGCTGCAATTTCAAGTTGCAGGTATGCCATGCAATGCTATGCAGTGTTGTGGTGTGTTGTGGTCTCGTAAGGTGTAAAGTGGTGTCGTTTGGTGTGGTGTGTTGTGGTGTGCTACGGTCTGTTGTAGTGGGTGATATCTTGTGGTGTGTTGTACTATGCGGGGGGGGGGGGGGGGGGGTAGTGTGTTGTGGTCACATGACGTGCCCTGTGGTGTGCTGTGTTGTCATGTGGTGCGGTCGGGTGTCATGTGGTGTGGTCTGGTGCCATGTGGTGTGGTGTGGTGTGGTGTTGTGGGGTATCGTGCGATAGGGTTGCCTGTCTGGTTGGTTGAATGGTGTGTTGGTTGCTTGGCAGGTTGGGTTGTTTGGCAGCTTGGGTTATTTGTTGGGTGTTTGGCTGGTTGGGGCACGTTGTGTGGTGTTTGCATCCTGTGGTGTTTGGTGCCGTATGCCGCCGTATGCTTTGTGATGTCATGTCTGTGGGTACCCATGTAATTACTGCCATTCCAAGGGAGGGGGGGGGGGGGGGCTGATAAGCAGTTACTATTTTTGTTCTAGCGGCGTTCTAGAAGCTGTTCTAGCGGTGTTCTAGCGGCCGCTAGAGCGCCGCTAGAGCAGTTCCGGCGACCGCCGCTAGAACAAAAATAGTAACTGCTTATCAGCCCCCCCCCCCTCCCTTGGAATGGCAGTAATTACATGGGTACCCACAGACATGACATCATAAAGCATACAACAGCATACGGCACGACACACCACAGGGTGCAAACACCACACAGCATGCCCGAACCGGCCAAACACCCAACAAATAACCCAGGCTGCCAAACAACCCAACCTGCCAATCAACCAACACACCATTCAACCAACCAGACAAGCAACCCTATCGCACGATACCACCACACCACACCACACCACATGACACTGTGTTGTAGTCTCTTGTGGTGTGTGATATGCTTTGGCTTGTAGCTACGTTGAGTTGTTTGGCAGCTTGGCTTATTTGATCGGTGTTTGGCCAGACCACATCACCAGACCACCAGACCACACCACATGACACCGCAACACGCAACAGCGCACCTCACGTGACCACAACACAACACACCACGCTACTACACAGCACAGCACACCATAGCAGATCACACACCACAACAGACTACAACACAGCACACCACACCACTTTACACCTAACGAGACCACAACACACCTCAACACTGCACTGCATTGCATGGCATACGTGCAACTTGAAATTGCAGTTCGTCAGTCCAATATCCAAAAAATCCAATAAAAAACCACCCAAGAAACAAAGAAAAGAACACCTTCCCAGATCCCTGAGTTCAACCCCCCCCGCGCCCAAGGTAGTTCTCAACCCCCCCCCCCCCCCCCCTGAAAAATGTGTGACAAAAGCAAAGACGCCCCCCCCGCCAACCAACCAACGCTTGAAGGGAGGGCAGCCCCAGAGTGCCCATGCCAATGTCAAAATGTGTGCGTGCATGTGTGTTTGTGTGTGTGTGTGTGTGTGTGATAATTTGTTTTTTGTGTTCTACCTAGGCGATTATATCGTTCTAGTATTGATCCATTCTAGGCTAGAACATCTAGGCTAGAGTGTTCTAGCCTAGAACGAGATTGGGTCTTCTAGCGTGTACCAAGGGGGGGTGGGGTGGGAGTGGGGGGGGGGGGGATTGCCCCACAAGGCCCCCAAGGGCAAGTGTTGGGCAATCACAGGCTCCCTTTACCTACCCTTGCCCTCGCTGTAACCAAACCATCACCCTAAACCTTACCGTAACCTTTGCGGTGAGCAGGTTTGGCCATGCCATCCATGTTTGATTACACCGTACAAGATCCCCCAAATTTCGTTCAATGCTGCTTTTTCGATTAGTGCTCTCCTTTTTGGACCCCAACACTAATTGTCACCCCAGCTCGAGCTAGGGTTAGGGTTGTGGTCACCGAGCTCGTGGAACCCGTCTTGGTGTTATAACCTTCTTTAGTGTCTAGGGTGGACCTAACAGGGTTGGCAAGCAAGCAAGCAGCAAGCAGCAAGGACGCACAAAATGGGGCAAATCACATCTCCGTCGTGGTGCTTCGGATTCGGCCAAAACTTGGGTGGATGGCACCTATGGGTGTGAGGGACAACCACACAAAGTATGAGCCAGAAACTCAACGGTGGTGGCCGGGAACGGGCGTCGCAAGTGCTAGACCTCCATTTCAAAATCTGCAATTTAGGGCCAAAATCAGCCTTTTTTTTGCCCAAAACCACCCTAGAACCTGCTGAAAATAACCAAATGAAAGGAAATGGTGGCTACTCTACACATGCAGCTAGACTTCCCCGTGCCGAAGGGCCCTCTAGGGCCCTCAAACTCCACAATATGTCCGCGAACCGCCCCTAAAAGGCCCCCGAAAGCCCTAGAATTTGTGCACATATGCCCAAACCAAAATAGACCATATCTTGGGCTACATGGTTCAAACCGTGATTTCGAGCGCACCTAATCCACCCGCAACCACCCACTTTTGGTGGTTTCCACCCCTCAAAATTGCCCTAGCCGACGCCTAGACCCCTGTACCTAGGCCCGTGGGTTGCAGCAAGCTGCAGGAGGTAACCCAAAGATGGCCCCGAAGGAGAGATAGCCCTTGGGTACCACACGGCGGGGCTCATGTTCAAGGGCGGGAAACGGACGCCTAGACCCCCGTACTTGGGCCCGCTGGGCTACGACAAGCTGCAAGAAGAAGCCCAAAGGGGCGGGTGCCAAAACCGAAAAAAAGATTTTTTTTCAAAAATTATCCTTGGCCACTTGGCATGTTTTGAGCCTGTAGTGGCCCATTTTGGCCCACCAAACTTGGGATGCCAAAAGAAGGACTTTTGGTGTGTTTTGAGCCTGTAGTAGACCATTTTGGCCCACCGAAAATCCCAAAATTCCTTGAAAATGGGCTGATTTGGGACCCAAAAAAAAAGTGAAATATGGGTCAGAAAATGCCTTTTTCCAAAAATAACCTTGGACCATGTGGGGTGCACAAACAAGAGACAGGAGCCTATTTGGAGCCCATTTTGAGCACTTTTGGCCCCTCTCAAGTCCGAAAGAGCCTTGAAAATGGGACGTTTTTGCACCACAAGTGACCACAAATTAGGGTAGTGTTGGGGTCACCAAGTTGGTAAACGAGCCTTGGTTTTACAACCTTCTTTAGGGTCTAGGGCTGACCAACTAGGTTTAGAAGCAGCAAGCCAGAAGCAGGCGCAGAATGGGCAAAAAGCATAACTCCGTCCTGGTGTTTCGGATTCGGCTGAAATTTTGGTGATTGATACCCATGGGTGTGAAGAAGAATCACACAAAATATGAGTAAAACACCCAACGCTGGCGGCCACTGGGACGCGGCATCGCCGTTGGCCAACTCTGGTTTCAAACGCTACAATTTTGGACAAAAATAGCCTTTTTTCGCCCAAAACCGCCCTGGAACCCATTCAAAACGCCTTTAGCCCAAGATATGGCCAATTTTCGGTTTAAAGCTAACAACAGCCATCGTGCGCCAATTCTCCAGCTTTTGGGGGGCGTGTGTGCACAGCGCGCGCAGCGCGGGCACAACGCGCACATGATAGGAAGAAATTGGGTGTTTTTGCTACAATTGGCAACATTCTTGCCTATACAAACCATACTACACCCCAACAATGTTGAATAGCCTGAGGTTTCACACCCCGGACAAGAGATGCCAGTGAACCAAGCCACAGCAAAGACACATGCAAAAAAAGGCAAGAAAAAAGTTTGTCCTTAACTCGAAGTGTGAACGCCGTACTCCCCTTTGCTTAGCATACGTATAGGACATGCATCACTCGACATGGCGCCCACATCCACAACCTGTTTTCAGCTGTGTACAGCCACACGGCGATACTTCTTGCTTTGCGATGGGATTCCTGTGGTGCCGGCTGATGAGGAGGACGAATCAGAACTATCTCCACTTACAGCAGAGCCACTGGATATGTATTGCGCGAATCTCGAAAAAGATACCACGAACCCATAGGAAAGGATGCACAACAACACATACCAATGCACTAGAAACGAGGGCAAAGCATGCATGCAACTCATATAAATGCATAACAAGGCTCATTGTTACGGGTACTAGGCACTACTATGTATGTGCGCCATGGTCCTGTACAAACTTTGTGCACAGTGCGGGCATAGCGCACAAAGTGCCCCCTTGGGGGCCATGTGGAGGCGTTACTCGGCCATATCGTGGAGTTTGAGGGCCCTAGAGGGCTCGTTGACACGGGGAAGTCAAGCTGCATGTAGAGTGTAGCCATCATTTCCCTTCCTTTGGCAATTTTGAGGGCTTCTCTTGCACCCGCAACCACCCACTTTTTGTGGTTTTCACCCCCTCCGAATTGCCCAAACGGACACCTAGACCCCCGTACTTCTGGGCTATGACAAGCTCCAAGAAGAAGCTCAAAGAGGTGGGTGCTGAAACGGGTCAACAAAAGCCACTAGGTCCAAAAAAAAAAAGACTTTTTGTTACAAAAATTATGCTTGACCACGTGGGATGCCGAAAGAAGTGTTGTTGGCGCAATTTGAGCCTTTAGTGGCCCGTTTGGGCCCACCGCAAATCCCAAAAAGCCTTGAAAATGGGCAGATGTGGGACCAAAAATGGGTTTAAAATGGGTCAAAACCACGTTCTTTCCAGAAATGATGCCGGGCATTTGACGTGCCCAAACAAGTGAAACATTTTGAGCACACTTGAGCAATTTTGGCACCTCTCAAGTCTGAAAGACCCTTGAAAATGGGCCACTTTGGGATCACAATTGGCTCAAAATGGGTCAAAATAAAACACAAAAAATACTTTTTTCCACACCAAGGTCGGGCTAGAAGTAGTCATCTGCAAGTTCTCCAATCTACCTCTAAACTCCAAAGTCTCAAACTTCCTATGATTGTGCAGCTCACTACCATGTAGGTAAAACCGCACCCAAATTGCAAAGCGTGCATCGACTTTGTTGTGGCTGTTTCATGTGTGCCCCACTTCCCCACTAGCTCGGTCCCAATATTCCTTCTTGATTAGGGCTGGGGGCAAGGGTAGGTGTGGGGTTAGCACTAGGGTGAGGGTTTGAGGATAGTGTTGGGGTACAAAGTGGACAAAACTTTCCTTTGGGTGCCTTCGGTGCCCATGGAGCGTCGGGCGCCTTTGGCAACCGTGGACGCCTGAGACCGGCACCTTTGGCAACTAACTATTGGCCGGAGGCCCCCTAGGGGCGGCGGGGGGGGGGGGGGATACCGCCTGGCGGTGGGACTAGAAGGTGAGATACCCATGCATCTCAGCCCCCGAAGTGGCCTTTGCCATCCCCATCGACCTGTCAACAACATAAAGAGGTCCGCGAGGTGCTAAGGTGTCCACCCGCAGGCAGCCGCTGTATTTCGAGGGCGGTGTTGGCATCCCAAGACCGCGGATTCCCCCACCCACCCGGGGTCTTGCCCTCCTCCATTGCCTTCTGCATCTCGATGATCCGCTTTGGCCTCATCCGTCTCTTCGGTGCCTCTGTGGTTGGATATGTCCATACATGACTTGCCCACCGGGTAGACCCAACGACTCAGGCGATCCGCCACAATATTGTCCTTTCCCGGGATGTAGACGACGCTCAAGTCAAACTTGGCGAACAAATCCTGCCAACGGGGACGCCTTTCCGCAGGTCCCCAGGGGGTGTCCACATGCTCGCAGTACCAACTCTGCAGCCCATTGGTGATTAGTGCAAACCACTACCGGCTGCAAGCCAATGTGACCCAACGACTTTCGCATGGCACACACGATTCTTTCTCCCTCGCTGTCCACGGGTGACGTTGGCCTTCGGCTCCAGTAGAGAACAGGGACATGGGTTCCATCCTCCCGGACTTGCTCGAGGACTACCCCCATGGTGTAGTCCGAGGCCTCTGTTCAGAGTACAAACCCTTGTCTGGATGCACCAAAACTAGCCCCAATTCCCCCAAAAGCTTGTCCTTGAGCTTTTCAAATGCAATCTCCGCTTTGCTGAACCAAGATAGCTTCTTCTTGCATCCCTTTCTTCCACCAAACTTTCCCATATGAAGCATTTCTATGTAGTGGCCCCGACACGTTTGCATACATCCAGACGTATCCGGAGTATTAGTTGCAGAATCCCGCAAACGACCTCAATTCGCTTATGGTTTGCGGCTTTTCCTAGTGGCGGAGGGCTGCGAGCCTCCCCGGCATGGGTCAGCGTTGCCCGTGTTCCACCACGTGGCCTGCGAATTCCACTTCGCTAACGAACAATGTGGCCTTTGTGAGCTTGCACACCATCTGGCGGTGTCCAGCACCTCTAGAACTCGGTGCAGATCCTCCTCATGTGCCACAATGAGTTCTTCATTTGTCATGTCCTCGGTGCCCAACCCAATGCAGAGTCTCGGGCTGGGCTAGGATATCCTCCATCATCCTCACGAAAGTGGTATTCCCGTTCTTGGCACCCATGGGTGGCACTATCCATTGCATGGGCCCATCAATAGACATCACTGTGCAGGACTTGGAGTCATGAACACGAAGCTTCATACGCTGCTTCATTGACGAGGGGCAATGCAAGTCTGGTGCACCCATGTGAAGGTGTGGGCCCTCAAAGCCAGGGCAGGCCCTCAATGCACCATGGCATGGGTGTTGCAGGGGCTCAGGCTCGAACAGCAGGTAGAGAGGCAAGGGGTGCCGAGCCAATCTCAACTGAATGCAACCCCAACAACCCAGTTCTGTGTAAGGTCACCCGGGGGCAGGGTTTCTGAGGCGTAGCTCAGGGTTTACAGTTTTAAGCTCCGCCCATCTACCTGTTCCCATGGGTACAACATGTTCGCCATTGCCTTTCGATGACAGCGCCTTTGGCACACATGCACTCAGACACGCGCACAAACACACAAAATATGATGGAAATTGCAATTACAAAAAGCACCAAAAGCCGTGGAGACAAAGACCAGGAGCCGTCTAGGGAACAACCCAGGCAAATTTTGGTCTGGAACTGGAAGGGTGCAGGCAGGTGTCCGCTGCCCTCGCTCCCAGTCCTGGGCCCCTGCTTTTGGGGATTGCAGCAGTAGCAGAACATGGTGTACTGTGATGCCAAGCATGTGCCCTGAAACTGGGCGTATGAGCCTACTTGTGCGACTGTTGGACCTGCAAAACTAGGTCTGCACGTCACACACACACACACACACACACACAGAGAGAGAGAGAGAGAGAGAGAGAGACAGCATACCGGTAACTCAAGATCTGTGTACTTGCCAGCAATGAAAGCAGCCGCAAGTGCCACCAGTGGAAGCTCCAAACGTGGGACTTGCTCTCGGACAAGGAAACGATCCATCACATTAACTGCAAGAAAGAATGCCTCGTCGCTGAACTCCTCCTTGTCACACACCATCACCAGCCAATTCACAACCGCTAGCCGTGTTCCAGCATTGATTTCCAGCTGGTGATCCAGAAAATCCATCGGCGGCTGATACTTGGTCTCTGTCGCATACAAACTGCCCATGACCCCTTCGTTCAGTAAGGACATGCTCTTGCATCCCTCTGCAGATGTTACTGATGACGACGTCCGTGGATCATTCTTTGATGGCCAAGCTGCAGATTGGGGTGGTATTAGTTGGGCTGGAGCACAAAGCTTGCCACCTCCTTGGGGAGAGACTTGCTGCCTACTCTCATTCAATTTCACAACGACAGTAGAGTGTCTGTTTGTACCAGGCTGGAGCTTGGAGTCCTTGGGCCCTTTGAGGCTGTGGTTGGTGATGTCACTTAGGGCCAGGCGCTGAGGGATAGTGGGTCTGGGAACTGTGTTTACTGAAGGCTGGATGCTCATGGACAACATCTTGTAAAACTCTGAGAGAGAGAGAGAGAGAGAGAGATGGGCATGGTTTGATTGGCCGAATACATTTGGAATGTTGGGGTTGCGGTGGTTTGTGCGGTTTCCGAATTTTGTTGCCCAGTGTTCAGGCATCCGGAGAACCGTCATGGGGAAATGGGGGAAGTTGTAATTGGAGGGTGGGCTGGGGTTGCCCAAAGGGTTTGATTTTCAGCATGGGGAACGCTTCCTCTTCGCCGCAGGGAAAGGGTAATTAGTTAGTGGACACTGCCCAGGAAATTTACAACAGAACAAAAAAGTACCATGCACATTGATCGTTTGACACCATCGCTCTCTACAAGGTGAGAGACTACGGCCCTGGCTCAACGTGCAAAGCATGTAAGGTTCAAAACTGATTCTGGCGATTAATCTATTGGCCGACTAATCAGCAATTGTTGCCAGTACAATCTAAATAATTGCCATTTACGGATTATTTTCCAGTGTTCATTGAAATCGCATTGTTTATTTTCTCATGCCGTTGGCGCTTCTGTGAGGCGTCGCGTGTAGCCAACCCACTACGTTCACGGAATGAAACGTGTGGCAGAATGGCACACGAAAAGGGAATCACGGAGACATTGCACAGTACTTTTGGGTTCCCACCTACAAACCCAGTGCACAACATGCAAAACAACAAAACTGCACAGTCGAAAGATTCTTGCCTCTGGTTTAGAAGTTCTGACTAGTTGAGATATGGTAAGCCATCATCCCTGAAAAATGGACGACATTTGCAGCAAGAAACAATACATACAACCGGCATTGCAAAGATTCTGCATGACGATCATTCAACACCATCATCACCAACACAAATAAGATGAGATGAGGAACACGCTTAAGCGTAGTGATAGAGATCGTGTGTGTAGTTGCATGCCACCAACAAACGGCAACCCAACGTTTCCTCTTTCATAGTGTTTGCAAGGTCGCCGAACGTCGAACCCGCAGCGATACAAAGGCGCTCTAGCGGAAATTGTAGGCGTTGCATGGTACTGTCGCGCCATTATGCTAAGGTTACAACACATTGCTGATGCGATCAAACGCGAAGATGAGGTTGTTGTTTTTCTTTTTTTGAGTTCTTACACTCAATAGTTCGGCCATCACGGCAGCCGGTGTACATAGGCGGCGGGGCCTAGGAAGTATGTACAGTAAGGGTTGCTTGGCCACTGGATGGGATGCGGGTCAGGCATTTCTCCACAAGGGAGAGTCCAATGGGGGCGCGTACCCTGATTGCACTGTACACTCAATGTAGGAGGCGGGGCCTGCCACGACCACGAAGGTCAACACCTGTAATGTAAGTACTGATGGAACATGTAGGAGTAGAGAAATAGGAAGCTCACAATGCAGAATCTACAAACTCATAGATCTAGACTACAGGTAAGCGACAGTTGGGGGTTCAGTGGAGTTCCCTGATGTGATCTGTTACAGTGACCCAGTGGACCCATAGGCGTGTCAGGTGACGTTCCGTGCACAGGGCCGACCTTTGGGGAAAAAATTGGCCTTTTTGGGGCACTAGCCGAGGCATATGCCTCATTGAGGCGTGAGCACACCAACGTCGCATGCGAGTGGCGGATCGCTCGTGAGGTGGACTGGAAGGCTCTATCATACAGTCTGCCTGCCTCCTCCTTGGATCTGTTGAGCCGCTGTTCATGTGCCCGCATTCGGTATACCATCATGGAGGCCCAACCCTAACCTCCGATGGGATAGGGACATATGGTGCAGTGCCGCCCCCCCTATGGTGCGTACTTGTTGCTGGTAGACCCCCAACAATGAGGAGAACAGTGACAGCTTCGGGGCATAAGCCAGCGTGAACGAGTGATGAGCGCGCAACTCCTGAGCCACGGTCGCTTTGGCATATAGCGCGCCCTAGATGGGACGCACCATGCGCACTGATGCATTCCCACAGGTCCTATGCCCTCATAGTCTCGCTGTTAAGTACAATTTCCGCGCAGCCTGAGGGACAGAGCGCATCGGGATTTCTTGGGGTGGCGGGGCTTCATGTGCCGGGGGAACGGGAGAGAGAGGGGCTTGGGGGGCTGGGGTGCGAGAGAGGTATCCATGGACCTGGATCTAGGTGGAAGGGCTCAATGCAAGCAAGATACGGAGAAGGAAGGGTACATGCAGAGCCACCGGTGTATGGTTGTTGGAGGATGCAGGAGGCCGTGGCATCCGGGGATGACTGGGCCCGTTTTGCGCCCTGGCTTTTTGCCCCCCGACGGCGCGGTTTGTAGTGCACTTGGGCACCACTAGGGTTGGGCGGCACAACGCGACGGCGGAGTTTGGTGTACCACGTCGCCTTGCACAGGGAGCCAGGTCGACCAATGCAGGCCCTAGTAAGTTTGGTACGGCCGGGTAGCAGCGATCCATTTACTGGCCGGTGTAGGCGCTTCCGTTCCCCCGACCGAGATGCTTGACGGGCATGTTGGGTTGTGGAGGGGGAGTGGAAGGGATGTGGCTAGCTTGGCGACGCGGTCTACCTCATTATTCCGGCAGTTTTCATCCAGTTCTTGGGCATCTCGTGCGGACGACGCCTCGCGGTGCCCCAGGATCTAGCGGACCCGGATGTTTTTGGACTGTATGACTGTCGCTACAATGTGACGCCAAACGCCACAATGATTTTAAACCCGTGAGCACCAAGTTCAAGGACGGTTCCGAGACCATCTCCGCCGTCATCAACGAAGATGCTCAAAAAGCCATCCATAAGGACACGTACAATGAAAAAATCCGCCTCATCCAAAAAGAACTTGATGACCTACTTCGAGCGCGCAACATGTCATTTAACAAAGCCAAAGCAACACTTCATGATTACCTTGTAGCATTGGATGACGCCGAAAACACACGGATACTGGATATTGTTCGTAGCACACAAATGGACATCAATGGAGCCGCTAGAGTTGGTGAATCACTCATATCATACGAATCATACGAAAACTAGAAGCCGGAAAATTCACAATCCAGTCCTATGCGCTCGCCAGCGCCAGACGACGTCTGCTCGCCAAAGGATAGGAATTATGGGGAATTATGAGGAATTATGGGGAATTGTGGGGAATTATGGGGAATTATAGGGAATTTTGGGGAATTATGGGGAATTATGGGGAATTATGGGGAATTATGGGGAATTATGGGGAATTATGGGGAATGATGGGGTTCTATGGGGAATTATGGGGTTCTATGGGGAATTATGGGGTTCTATGGGGAAATATGGGGAATTATGGGGTTGTATGGGGAAATATGGGGAATTATGGGGTTGTATGGGGTTGTATGGGGTTGTATGGGGAATTTTCATGATGCGTGTGCAACACAAGTCCGGAAGACATTCATTCACATGGCCTCATGTCAAATGCCCATAGGCGGCGGAACAACACTGTTCATCACGAAACTTAAGCGTCCCAAATGATGCGCATCTTTCAAGGAGTGTTGCTTGTCCGTGCGGTTCAGTTTGTAAAAGCTATTGCACCGCTCAACGTCGGCGGCAGTGTGCGGGATGGATAACGTGCGATAATTCCCCATAATTCCCCATAATTCCCCATAATTCTTCAAATTTCCCCATAATTCCCCATGGATGAAGCAAAATTGTCCCATAATTCCCAGGAATTGCCCATGGTTGAACCATAATTCCCCATAATTCCCCATAATTCCCCATAATTCCCCACAATTCCACCCAACGGTCCCTACGCGCCATTGGCCGAGAACCACTCCCACAGTACCCCTTTAGGAATTATGGGAAATTTACTCAACAAGACCAAAGCAAGTCCGCTCGCCAAGCTCGCCAAGGTTTTGGCGCACGCATAGCCCTGACAATCACCGCCAACTACAAGAGGAAATACGAAAAATGGGTCAAGTTCAAAGTCAAGAAAGCCACGGAAGCCAACACACGCATCCAAGCCGCCATCGTACAAAAAGAAGCGCTCCTAGAAAAAGCCCAAAGAGATCGACCAATTGGTGACCAACTTGCACCCTCCGCCTTGCCCTCGCTAAGCTCATGATAGAAGACCATGGCGCAAAAAGAGGCCGCTCGCGAACCAAATCCAAATCGCCCAAATCATCACGCTCTTCCTCAAAAAGTTCCCACCGTTCAAGGAGCGCGTCAAAAAACTCCCGAAACCAAAGGAGTACGCCACAATCAAGATCGAGAGCCAAGAATCGCAATTCTACTTCTACCGAAGGAGAAAAAGGCAAAGGGCGAAGACCGTCTCGCAACCAAAGGCGCACGAGGAGCAATACAGACAACACGAAGGGGAAAGCGCCACACAAAGCTTCCACACAACCGAAATCAAAAAGAAGAAGAAGGCGAGAAGAACCCGGAGAAGAACTCCACCGAAGGCACGAAGGAATTTCCACGAGCTTAGCATTGCCACACACCAAGACCCTCTCATGTTTTCTAATGATAACATTGTTCCGATCCCACCCTATCTCCGTTTCTTGTTAAATCCGGGCCCAAAATTTGTCCCGTATCGCCCAATCCCTTCGCACTTATGCAAGCTTAGGCGCACAGTAACATCACAAGCAAAACAACTTTTGCGCACACTCACATGGAGTGCTCATTTCATCCGCAAGGAATCCACAAGTCTTGAGGCACAAGTGAACCTAGCACAAGTATTCCCCCACCGCCAATGATCCACTGCAACAGATTCAATGCCTAGTGCAAAAGTAGAAGAAGCACTCAGCCCTGCGTTCACCAACATGTCACAGAGCATCCTCTCCTTTCGTGACAAGTGTTTGTTTGGTATTGAGGCCTTAGCCACAACACCACCCAAACGCAAGGGCGCTTCGCTGCACGATTCTTCCTACAATGATTTCCTATCCCACCACGTGATCACACCCGCCGACAAGGACTCTTCCATGGTACCCATGCCCATCCCATTCTACCAAAATGAGGTCAAGTGGAACTTGAACTCCCACCACAAAAATGGCCAAATAGTCCACGCAAAATTGGATGATGAAACACCAAACTCCATCACCAAATGGGTTGACACAACAAAGCAGTGGCTAAAAAACATTTCCCATCTGATTGAGTGCCACCTCCCACTGCTCCCTGAACCCATGAGACAATTGCTCGACAATTTCCTCCACATGGCCCCCGCTCCAGCACACCATAGCAGATCACACACCACAACAGACTACAACACCGCACACCACACCACTTTACACCTTATGAGACCGCAACACACCACAACACGGCAGTGCATTGCATGGCATACTTGCAACTTGAAATTGCATTTCGTCAGTCCAATATAAAAAAAAATCCAATAAAAAAACCACCTGAGAAACAAAGAAAAGAACACCCTCCCAAACCCCTAAGTTCAACCCCCCCCCCCCCCCCCAAAGGTACACTTTCTGAGTGTCAATTTTTTTTCGGTGTCTTTTTATCCATGCTTGCCCAGGCCGCCGGGCCTTGACAAACTGCCGCCGACATCACCTCCCTGTCCCCTCACCGCATGAGTGTCCGGGACACCTAGGCCCGCCATGCCACACCAGGCGAGGAGGTCATCGTCTCTGCCGACGCCGGACAATTGGCGTGTCTGGCAGCCATCGATGATGCCGATTACATCATCCAGGACGAAGTGGTGCTGAAGAGTGGAGTTACAGAGGCTGCCTCCCTGTCGTTCGACCTCTTCAAGGACTGCGACTCGTCCGAAAAACTAGCTGCCGTTCCTTACGGCAGTCGCCCCAACGTTGTGCTTGTTGGGGAAATGACAGAACATGACAAAATTCAGAATGCAATCAAGAGGCTGCTTACCGACTTGCCTATCCTGGGATGCTTTGTTGCCATCCTGCTTGAGCCTGTTAGCGATGACAATGACAAACCATCGTTTCTCAATGGAGCGCTCGCCCTCAACTCCAACCTACCGTTCGGGTTCGACAAGGTGCAAATGGCGGACAACAGGTCTGTGGATAGCGACCTAGTCGGCTATCAGACATCAAACATCAGACTTTTATGCACCATCATTACCAAACCATGAACCCCCCTCCCCCAAACCCCTTGATTATGCACTACATCAACCCCCCCCCCCCCCCGCCGTTGTCCACACCAAATTCTTCACTGGAAAAACCCCCCCCCCCGCCGTGACCCACCCATCCCCCCCCCCCACTATCGGGTGCTTTCCAGTCCCCCCCCCCCCCCCCCAAGGAAAAAGGGCGTCACCGAAAACACAAACCCCCCCGTTTGGAAAACAATTGCAGCCTTGTTGTTGACAGCAGTGTATGTGACAACTTCAATTTAATTCTGATTTTGGTTGTTTGAGCCGACAATTTGCTTATGCACAACACCCTTGAGGTGTTTTGATTGTTTGCGGTCTAGGCCTTTGCGCCTATGACCACAGACCCCTTCAATGATGAACACGCTGATAACAGCTGAGAAGGGGTCCTGACATGTTTGCTTCTGCAACCAATTACAATTTGCTGACTGTGAGCCCCTTCAATGACGATGCATGACAGTTCACATGTGCTGCTCAGTCACGCGTAGGTCTTCGGGGGGACCCCTGCAGGGACCTTTTTCTTAGGACCTGTTTTGTGCGGGCGGAGCTTTGCGGCTTCGCGGCCGAGGAAAGGGACTGCCACCAGCAGTCAGTGTACCATATCCAACCGAATGCGCACCATGTCTTCCAATGGCCAGCAAGCATTTTGAAAACCCTTATTTGTCAATGTCATGTGCAAGCAACATACATCTGAGAAGGGGCTTTGCAGTGAATTTGAATTTGATTTCCTTCTTTTAACCCGACCCTCTTACCCAGCCCTCAAGGCTCATTGCAATGTGCTGCACTTCGGCCTGCTCACGCTTTGTTGTTTATTCGTAGGATATGGTGACAACCATAAAAAACCCTGTGCTCTGTCTTGTTGTGCTCCGTCTTGTTGTGGTGTTTCTTGAGGAAGTTTGGAAAATCATCCAGAGAAATCCATAGTGTAGGGAAAACACCCCCCACGCATCCCCATGCGCAATCGTGTGGAAAAGCCTGCCTTGACTCTTTCAGTGCAATGCGTCACATGGTGTATTCAAAGAAGGTATGCGTGTCTGTGTTGTTTGATGTTCTGTGGCCTACCATGACCATTTTATTTGTGGATCCGAATTTAACTGATGCCAATTGCAATGGTCATGATGCTTTCCCTTGAGATGGCAGCACCCGCCTGCAGTCTCAGCCGTGACGATGTGACTGCAGGTGATGTGTACCACGTATGTACCCTCCCATTTGCCATTGTTTGCACTTTGTCCTGTTTGCAACCCCTTCAGTGATGATCGCATTCATTTCACTACCCTGTGGGGCTGGTCTGCCGATGTTGGGTTTGGGCTGCGCCACAAACCCCTGCAGGGACCATTTTCTTAGGCCTTGTTTCGTGTCGGCAAAGCGGTTGAGAAATGCACCGTTTTGTGCGCTGGGAACCGCCCCTTGTGGATTCTTCAACGTATGGATGCACAGCACAGCATGCAGACGTTCAGCCTTTGAGCGCGCTGAGAAGGCCTGGACCACTGGTCGACCGGCGTGCCATGCCATCAGCAAGCGGACAAGTCCACTCTCCACTGCGGCCTTTCGGTGCCTGAGAGTGGCAGCCCCAAAATTTCCACGTGCACCCACCGGGTGTTCCTAAGGGCTCCCCCACAGGGTATATCCGACCTTCATATCCAAAAACAATACACCTGAGAAGGGGCTCTGCTATGTGTAACATTTGTGTCACAATGTAACGCACTTTGTTGTGTGTTGCCTTCTGTGTTTTGCTCTCATGTTGTCGTCCACGTTCGTCTTCACGCAATGGGAAACAAATTGGAAAATGCCCTCTCCCCCCTCCCCATTCTACGACCACATCCAAGAGCCTGCCCCCCCCCCCCCCCCTTTGACAATGGCATGCTATGTGTCACATTCTCCTTGTACCTATGTCCCTTCAGTGCTTATCTGTTCTTTGTTGTGCATGTCTCTCTTGACACAAAGGGAAATGCGTGTATTGCATAGGAGACAAGTGTGCACTAAGCCTCTCCTACACATAGGGCACTCTTTTGTTTTCAACCTCCCGCTTGAGGCGAGGAAGTGCGTCTTGGGTCGAGACCGTTGCGTCTCTGACCCAGACATTTGAGTTGGGCTTCCCCCAACACCCACGCGTTCATCCCGCACACACTGCGGGCCGCAATTTGCCATGTCATCTAGCCCCCTTAGCGTGGCCTCTTCCGTCCCCTCCAGCCCTTCGTTCCCGGAATGCGGTTGGGGGGATCTGCCGGAGCTCTTGCAGTTTGGAGACCAACCCCCATCGCCACCGTGGGACTCTGACGCCGAGAAGTGTCTCAGTGAACTGGCCTCGTCCCAGCCTCCATTGCTAACACCGCCCCCCTCTCCCCCTTCATCCAGCCGTGCACCAACAACCTCTCCAACCACATGTTACCTCAACCCCATACCAGGTAGCCCTGGAAGCCGTGGAGGAGGCCCTGATGTGCATTGCCGTGCCACCGCCACCCCCCCCACAACCCCCCCAAGTAGGTACCCAAGGACCCCGCCACCCCCCCAAACCCACTGTTCACGGGCCCTACAGTGCCAAAACACTGCAGCTCATCCGGGAGAATCACGGGGGTGGGGTTCAGTATTTCTTAGACGGGTGCTGAACAGCCGAGCGATGTACCGGCTGAGACAGTGTGGGGATGTGCGTACAGGTACAAATTGATTGTGACTGCAAGTGGAGACAAAAAGACAGAACTAGATCCCTTGATGGGCAGACAATGCTGTGCAGCGGCAACCAGGGCTATGCCAAGTCTCAAAATCACAAATTCACTAATCTTTCAGCCTATGAAGAACATTACACCACACTGTCCTGGAAATGGCCACAAGAACCGTGCATGGCCCCAACAACAATGGCAGCATGAGGTCCTGTACAAATGGTTGTGGAGAAGTATGATGCCAAACAATCAATATTGGACATAATTGTCATGGCAAAATTGCCATGGCTACACCATATCCAATGTATTCAGGGAGGATTTGAGAGATAGGGCACAAACCTGGTGTCCACTGTGTAAGTCACAAAAAAAAACTCGAATCTGTGATGCTTGTCCTTCATTCCTCTACAATAACTATCAACAGGCCAATCATTTTGGACATACGGCCACCTCAGGCTGGCATCCAATGGGCAGATCGACCTTCCACTCCTGGGGAAATTCCATACTACCTGGGCTTTTTTTTGTTCCAAAAATGTCACACTGACACGTGCTTCTGACACCTGATCATCAATCATCAATCCAAACCACCCCTGTGGCAGACCAATCAAGCAGCTCACCTATGTAAATGCCACAAATGCTGCTCCCTTCATGCGCAGGCCTTCACAGTCAACAAATATAAAATATCACACTTGATGTCTGGAACTCAAGCAGATGCCATTCACATACTTGTGTTGGTGCATCAGGATCCATCAGAGTAAGACGACAAAAATGGTCCACGGCACAAATGGCCAAAACTTCATCAAAATGAATTTGATCTCAAAACTAAAATTTCGGGGTACATGCTGCATAAACATTGATTCCCATGATAGATCTATATATCCATTAACAAATGGAAGGTTACCACAGTTGGACATGCAGACATGCCTCTTGCTGTAAAGCTATCAACAAAGGATTAAATATGCCAGATGCACGCACACAAACCTCCAAGATTCCGGTCGATGCGGACAGTCCACACATGCACATCAGCTGAATAGCCAATTGTTAGCACTGCATCTGGTTCAAATGTAAAATGCAAAGTAAAAACACTGCTCAGGATGTGTGACGCAACGCAACACAGCACAGGAGAACACAACACAACACAACGCAACACAACACAACAGAGGCAAAACGCATTCTGGGGCCTTGAGGGGGGCAGAAGAAGCTATGCTAGAGCAACCACTATCAGAAAACACACTGCATCATAAATCGGTGTGTGCGTCCAAATGGGCATCACACTGCATCATCAGGCATGGCGTGCTCTCAACGATTCCAGAAGAATCAGTGTGGGATTGTGGTGTGGTGAAATTGAGGATAGTAGACAGTTGGAAGTGGTAGACTAGCCAGGGCATGTTGCAAATCAAAAACTGCCCCCCAGCTGCTGAAGGTTCTTGAGTATTGTTGTTGTTTTGGTGCTAAATTTGCAACCAACAAATTGCAAAAGATAATCCCGGAATCATGTGTTCGATGGGTATAATACAATGTGCAGCTTCATGAAGTGGGAGGTCAAACAACTTCGCACCAAGATTAACTACCAAGACAAACACAATCCATTGCGGTGGGTGTCCACCATGGATGTTCCTGTAGTGACCTTCATTCGAACTCCACCTTCAAGCATCTCTGTCTCTTCTTGAATCTTTAGCCTCGATCCAGATGTGGAGACCGCATTTGACGGAGTCCTGGCTACCTCGCCTGTGGGGGTGTGCGCAGCACGAGATTGGCATAAAATATGTGGCACAAATGAACACCAAATTTTGCTCCACTCTGGGACGCTGAGGGCTGGGGGATTGAGAAGAGTGCCTCAGAGTCGCCGTCATCTCACCGGCAGTAGAAGAGCCGTGTCAACCCCCAAAAAGGTTCTTTCCCAAACTAAACTGTACACCGCGTGTGTGTCCTTGTCATGAGTTTGCGTACCCAAAACATATGCACGAGGCATATGGCTCCACAACCTACGCATCGCTATAGAAAAAGACAATTCACAAAAGCATGCAGAGTATCCCGAGATGTCGTACTCTGCTTGTGCCAAATGGCCCTCAAATATCCTCGTATCAATAACTCCCACATCCAACCAACATTTGTGGTGCTCGACAAAAGAGCAGCCTGCTGCGACCACACTGGCATTCAACAAGCATACTCATGGCGCGGTGACAGTACTCCAGTAGTAATGGCAGATATTGTGCACACGTGCTGTGAATGTGTGCATTCAAGCGTATGCACAAAGACGGGGCAGCGAGGGGGCAAGGCAGGGGGGGGGGGGGGACAATCGTCAACTGCAATGGATCTTGAGAATCAGAGGAGATTCATTCATTCTTTAATGCAGTGGATACTCAGGCCTGAGTAGCCAATGTGCAGTTTGTTCTAGGGAATGCCTAAATGCCTAAACCTCACTCCCACGGCCGCCCACCCTCGGTGACCAACAAGGCCGTCATTAATTTGCCACTTGCAAATTGATGGACGTCATTCGAACCAATGGACCACTTTCAGTTAACCACCAACCGCCGTCGGTTGACCATTGAACGCCGCCAGCTGATCGCCAACCGCAGTACGCTGGCATCAACCGCCGAGCCAACCGAAGACGGCTGTCCTTATGGGCAGTCCTTCATGTATGAAACCAAAAACGAAGGAGTGACTAAGAAGCGCCATGCTCCGCGCTGACGCAAGAGGATTAACATGGATGGTGCCCTACCCTGTGCTCTTCTTCAAAGAACAAAATGAGTGGCGGGATGGGGAGTTGCACCCAAAGGCAATCAAACAGGGCGTCGGCGTGGTTCCGGGCACCAAGCATGGACGAGTGGTTAATTTGGTAACACTGATCTGATGGCTGAGGGGGAACCCTTCGCATCGGCCTGCATCGACCACCCCCCTCCCGTTTCGACCAGTACATAAAGGCACCACTCCAATGAAGAGCAGGGGCTCACTCCACTGCACAGTGGCACTGGGGGCGTTTTACATTGTGTTCCCGTTGGCGGACGGTTATTGTGACCTGCCAGCCGTCGTGGTCCTCGGACCCCTCTGAACAAGGACATCCGCAGTCGCACGGTCGCCGGCACCCCGGTGCTCCTACCGCAATGTGTTCTCCGGCGGGAGGCAGTGATGTATGGCGCTGCACCGGGATGCCGGTGCCATGGGTCCTGGCCTGAATCGTCAACACGGCACATCCCGCTCTGGGTCCAAACCATGCATCGCTTCCTCTCAATGCCCGAAACCTTGCCCATAGGATACTTGCCACCTTCATCACGCACCTCTGACATTGCTCCGCTGACAATTCACTTCCCTGGCTTTCGCTCTGCAGCCCCTCAAGCAGTGCTATGAACTCTTCGGGGGCTCTGGTGCAGAATGACTTCCACAGCAGCTGCACTAAGACAGCGGTATCGTGCTCAACCGCCCATCAGATTTGAGTGATATGCCCGTGACCGTGGTTTTCAGCGCAAGTTGGAAGACTGCAGCTTCAGCAACGAATTACACCCGTCCTGATCGACAAAGACCCAGACTCGCTTTCCTAATTTGGTGCCTTCTTTCACACACAGCCCACACACAGCCCGAGGTGTCTGCGGAAAATGCAAACGGTTCCGGGAAGGACGTGGCACGTTTCGCAACCTTGACCCCTTTGTACACAATTCATAGCCCCCCCCCCCCTTGCGCAACGAGCAGCAAGGTTTCACCGTTGGACTGTCGGGTGGTCATTAGACAGTGTTGTAAATCAAAAAGGTGCCCTTTGAGTTGGGGGTAGTCGTTTGGCAAGACCGCAGACGCCCCTGCAGCCTGAGCCTTGCCCCTGGGAGTACATGGTACAGAAGCAGGACCAAACAAGAAGACCAGCAGAATGCTTGCAATGTGCATGCAAATGTGCATGGAACGGTCTATTGCTCAACAGGTCCCGAAAAGGCGCTGCACAAGAGGGGCCAGGGCATCAATCCCGCATTGCTGTTCTGCCCGCAAGGCCATCTGGTCTGTGGATACGCCAGATCTCCTCGCATTAAGCTACAACGATGGTCATCACACCGCACCACCGAGGGCTGGACTGCACAGTTCGGTAATATGCTTCTGCACACATTGGCGTGTCGCTCAAGTTAAAAATCTTTGCAGGGCTGCCTTCATGGTGCATTGGTACCTTCTTCTCCAAAGGCTCCTCAGCCGAAGTCAAGATTTCCAGCGAGGCACACTCGCTCTCCCCTGTCGCGCGCAAGCAATGCAAGTGCAGTGCAGATGCTGCGTCTGGCGCCTCAAGCACAATATGCGCAATGTTGTTCCAGTGATCAGAGTCCGCCTCATTTGTGCCTTTCGTAACACGCATAAGCACCCTGACGTCACTAAGACAATCAGTCTTGTAGTCACTAAGACCAACGAAGTGCTCCGCTCAGTCAGACTGACACCTCACCAGCACCAACACCACCACCAACCACCCGTCCCCCACACTCACCGACGCTCCAGACGGACAGAGGCACAATGGAAACGAGATCTTGACGCGCCAGCGCCTGGACATATTGCCTATACTGCCAACCGTACTGCAGGGAGCACAGAGATGGAGAGTTCGTATTCAAAGACAGGGACTGGCATGTGAGCCAAGTACGTTAGGAAATGGGCTCAGGACGCTACACCAGCTGTTGACGGTCGTTCAGGGGGCGGCGATCACATAAGAAATTGTGGCGAAAAGAAAGATTACGGCAATGATCCCCAAAGCATGAGATACCAGACCCCTGGCGGCAAATCAAACGACAACTCATGCAATATGGCGAAAACAAAAGCTGGTGTGTACAGAACACTGTCCCCCACGTGCCCCTGCCCCTCTTCAATTGAGAAACACTGCACACAGTCTAACCCCAACCTCCGCCACGACGCGCACACTTTGAAGGAGCGCAGCACACAACTTTTCAGGCACACATGCTCATTCCTCCGACACGACCTTTGCCTCTGTCAAAGGCAGTGCAGAATCCAATGCGTTACGTTTCAGCGGGGCATTGAAGGATAAATAATAAACACTCGTGAACAGCAGCAGCAGCAGCACTACGATGCTGTCGCCTCTGAAGTCACCCTTACCCATGAAATCCAGGTCATACAACGCTGCATACTCACACACTGGCACCAGCAACGCAGAGAACAGGTTCCCACACAGCTGCTGCACAGCCTCGATGGCGTTCTCATCAGCGGGATACGTCACCTCCACCGCGAGCTCCGCATTGATGGGCTGCACGGGTCCCAGTGTGGCACCTACGCCAAGCAGCGATAAGAGCACCAACCACGGGGGCAATGCGAGGTCATTGCCGAAGGCAAGGGACAGCACCGTTAGGAGGACCTGTGGAACGTTGTGGAGTGCTGCGGGGAGTGTTGTGAAGAATTATGGAGGCTGGAAGGAGGTTGCAGCGGATTGCGAATAGACATGTGAACGTGGGGAAGGAGCCTGAAGGCCGAGGAGATGTCGGGGCTTGTTGGGTCTCAAAATGGTACCTCAGCACATCTGTCCAGTGTGTACAGCATGTCCCAAACCGTCACAATCCGGGGGAGGTAGCCTCCTGTTGCTTCCACTGCTATCAGCAGGGATTTCAGTTCCAAAATGCTGAGTCTAGCTGTGGGTGTTAGCACTCAGGGTTATTGAAGCATCAGTTGTTTGCCAACTCTGCAATTTACCAGAATTGGACTGAGTGCCCCTATGGCATGGGGGGCAGTTCAGTTCAGTTCTGGACCCCAACACCCAGCATTTTCGTTTTGGTTTTGTCGATCACCAGACACACAGGGTCTAAGGATTGCTTGGTATACGAGTATTTGAGCATGCCGCGGCGTCTCCTCGTAGCAGTCTCCACATGCTGAAGTGCGGTGTCTCCCTGCACCAGTCTTTGCCAAGCATGGACCCGCCGGCATAGTATCCGGGCATTTGGTAAAACCTAGTATGCGCTGTAGTAAAACCTAGCAAAATGTAGTAAAACCTAGTAAAATGTAGTAAAACCTAGTAAGAAAAATTTTTTAAAAAAAATTTTTTCAAAGTTTTTTTTTACTAGGTAAAAAAGGCAAAAATGTGGAAACAAATTTTTCCTTCCTAGGTCAATTCCCGGCCACTGTTGCCAGTGGCGCCCCACCCAGGCCGAACCATGCATGTTGTGAAGAAGGATTTCATGTATGTTTTGAAACCCTTTGGAGGAGAGGGGGGGGGGGGGGGTTGGCAAAGGAGGACAAAATCAGAATTCGCTACCTAACCCCTGCCCTCTCAGGGGCCCACAAGTGGGAGGAAATGCTACGTCACCCCTGCATTCTCGATGATCCCCAACAAGGGGGACAAAATCAAAGCACAAAAAAAAACAAAAAAAGAAACAAAAACAAAAATTTTCCCATGGTGTCCATGATCCAGCCTAAAGTGTTGCAGATTACCCATAATGGGGTTTGAACCCATGATCCTCCACTCACAAAGGCACTGCTTTACCCACTAGGGTATGAGCCACCTCTGATATACCTCTCCACAGGGGTGGTATTGATAGTTGGTCCAATTTGGTTTTCATCCATTATTGGGTTCTCCTGAACAAGTTGAGTATTTTGAGTATAGACACATGGGGTGAAAACCCATTTTTTCGCCCTCTACTAGTTCAAGCAAAATTCCCAGCCGTGGATTGTGAGTCCCTAACCCCAACTCGAGGGGCCACACAACAAAGCGTGGATTGTGAGCCCCTAACCCCAACTCAAGGGGCCACGCAACAAAGTGTGGATTGTGGGTCCCTAACCCCAACTCAAGGGGCCACGCAACAAAGCGTGGGAGTAAAAAAAAAAAAGCAAAGAAAGTGGGAGGCAAAATTGACAAAGGGGAGCAAAATCAGAAGTGTTCCCCAACAAAGGGGAACAAAATCAGAAGTGGCTGCCTCTCGGGGGCCCAAAAGAGGGTGGAAATGCTACGTCATCCCCGCGTTCTCGGGGGTCCACTATAGAAGGGGAGGGAAACAAAAAAGGCCCGCGCCGGGCTCCAGGAAAAAATCCCATAGTGGGGGTCCTTAATGGCGGTCCTTAACAAAAAAGAAATATTGGTCCTAAAGCACCACCCTGCCTCACCGGGCCAGTGGAAAAAAGCCCCTCAGAGCGGGGGACAAGATCAGAAGTGGCCAACAAGTGGCCCGAAAGTTCTAAAGCCTAGTTCTTTTATTTTTGGAGGTTCTGAAACCTACTAAGGAAAAAAACTTTTTTTTACTAGGTTCTGAAACCTAGTAAAAAAAAATTTTTTTGAACTAGGTTCCCGATACCTAGTAAAAAACTGTTCAACCTAGTAGTAGTAAAGTGTTACCTAGTAGGAAAAAAAACTTTTTTCAAAAAACTTTTTTCAAAAAACTTTTTTTACTAAGTTTTACTACAGACCCCATAGTATCCATGGGCAGTACCCGCGTGCAGCAGCCGCATCTGGACCAGCGTCTACTTGCACAAGTCGCTGCCTGCTGTATGCCCCCTTCAGCCATCTATGGTGTCTCCCACAGCAGCTAGGCCGATAGTCAGCCATCAGCAGCCACTGTCACCGTCACGCTCAAGAAAGTACCAGCTGACGCCCAGTCTCGTGTTTCACCACTGGCTGCGCCTCCTCATAGCTGACTGCAAAAGGGCCCTCGTTAACCTCCCCTAGGCTGGGGCTCCCCTGTTGCACCTGTGCAGCTCCCGTCACGTGCAGGGGCATGAGCAAGGAGTCCAGAGGAAGGGGAGGGGAGCCAAACCATTTTACAGGTTTGAGTGAGGCAAAGCAAGAATCCACAAACCACAAACTGAGGCGGCCCTTTTCACAGCGTGCAGGATAAATGGGTATCAAAACCCCCGGATTTTGAGGCTATTTTTCAGCGACCTGCAATGCGCTTTTTTTTTCTGGGTTTCGGAGGCTTCCTCGACCATTTCAAGAGCCTTTGCATCTGGCATACCACAACGAAGTAGGCCATCAACATCAATACACATATGATGCACCACCACCGATACCACAGCTTCAGTGCCACACAAGGGGGGAGGGGAGACCTTCATCAGAGCCTTGTCCCTTCATGGGATGGTCTACTCCGTTATTTGGTCATGGATACAAACCTTCTGCAGTGTGGGTGGGTTGGGGACCGGACTGTCCAACTTGGTAAGAGCTAACGTGGCCGTGAAAAAAGTTATCATGACTGAGTGCTCCCATGAGTGTCCCTTCACCCAAACATGCACTGATGTGGATGGTGTGGGTCGTGTGGCGTGCATGCGACTGATACTGATGTTCTGCACATGAGCCACTCATCCGCAGGGCATGAGTCTGCATCACTGCTTTCCCTGTACATTTTCTAGAATTATCCACCAGTGGATATTTCCAGAAATATCCACTACACCTCAATGCAGCTAGCCCTGTAGCACGAAAAGGCGACAGCCTAAGGTGGGGGCATAACTTTGTCTAAAACTTTGTCTAATCTCACATCTACCCAGCCTTAGACCTCTCACACGCCAATGACAGGGTTCACCAGCCTGGATTCCAAGCTTGTCATAGCTCGTTGTCGGGTGGTTGGCTGAGGTCGAGGGAGAGTGTCGGAGAGGGAGGGTTGGAGAGAATTGGAGACCCCGGAAATGTTGAGGCACAGCATTGTCGTCCTCTTGAAACGCTTCGTGCGGTCCACATAACCTCCCACGAAGATACCACCCAGGACGATTGCGAGTTGGAAGGCAGCCCCTGATAATTCAATGCCGGTGGGGTCCAGGAAGCCGGCCCTTCGGAGAGATGAGTCTGTGAAGGTGGAAATGATGTTGGTCACACCGATGGACGCCACGAAGCCACACAGAGGCACCCTGAAGCCGCCCTGTTGGAGTAATTCCCAGGCAGTGGCAGGAAACTGCAGGCTGAAGGACTTGTCCTGTTCGCTGCGCTCGGAGGCTTCCCGGAGGGCCGCAGACGCCGAGGGTGGGGAGAGGGGCTTGTCTTGGAATTGGAAATACCCACCAATCGTCATGGCGAGACAGAACAGCGAAATGATGGAGAAGTAGAAGCTAATACCCGCTGGATCCTGGG
This sequence comes from Eutreptiella sp. 'Long Island Sound 2002', assembly GCA_964036045.1. Taxonomy (NCBI): domain Eukaryota; phylum Euglenozoa; class Euglenophyceae; order Eutreptiales; family Eutreptiaceae; genus Eutreptiella; species Eutreptiella sp. 'Long Island Sound 2002'. The sequence continues at coordinate 14,219,734 of OZ038394.1, forward strand.
CAAGAGGCCCGCCCACAATAAAGGCTGCAGCAATGCCCACCTGCAAAGGGATATGTGGTAGGAGGGTGGGAGATGCGAAGACGGGATGGCGCTTGGAGGAAAGTGTTGGGTGGGGGGGGGGGGTATAATGAATGGGTGCGGGATGCTGTACGCAGGGTGGAGTCGGGCAGAGTTGGTTGTCGTGGCAGCCAGTGCAGTGATGACAAAAATGTGCAGTGTTGGGGGTAGGGCAGGGATATCTGTTTTGTCGTCGTTGGTGGGGCGGCGAGCGTGGGTGTTCTGTGCTGCAGGTCCAGGGGAGTGTGTTGGATAATGTGTGGACGGGAATGGGTGAGGTTCCAGGGCAACCTGGTTGAAGTTGATGGCTGTCGCCGTGGCCAGGGCCCGCTCCTCGGACCCGAACCACATGGCTGATAGGAGGGGCGGTGTACACTGAAAGAAGGGCTGTGCGGCGCCCACCAGGATCGTGCCCGCCATGACTTGTGAATATGGGGGGAGTCCCCCCACAAACGGGACACCGGATCTCAGGAAGCAGCCGGCGGTCATCAGTGATGCCGCCGCCACAATGCACTTCCGCAACCCGAACTTCCGCGCGATGTCCGTGAACAAGAAGCAGGTCAGAACGTTGGTGAACAGGAACAGATCGACCAACTCCGAGGCGCTGTGCCCATACGCCTCGGACCAAGACTCAGGGATGGCCGCCACGCTGAAGCACACCCAGTCACTGATCAGTGCGTACACACTCAAATAGGCCAACTGTACCCAGCGCTGCGGGTACAGCTTGGGCGGCTGCGGGCCAGACTGCCCCGCCTCGTCCTCAAGCTTGCTCTTGCTCGTGCCCCCGCTCTTGCCGGTCATGGCCATGACAGTGCCCAGACCAACTGGATCGAATGGGGCCTGCCCCGCTCCCGTTGCCCACGCCCCGGCCCATGCAGACTTTGGGGCACTGCCAGTTGAGCGGCTGAAGTAGAGCACCGAAATCAACGCCGGCGCGATTGACAGCAACGCGGCAACCCGGCCCCAGGACCACCGAGATGCGTCGTGCCCGGGGCCGTGATTGAGGGCCGGCAGGGACCTAACGTCCGGCGCGGTCATGCCCGGTCGTTGAGACACAGACCTTGGAGCTGACCAATGGTGCGGGGTGACGAGGGGCGCCGCCGGGATGTCCAGGGCAGAAGCTGGGGCCGAGACGGAGCCCAAGGTGGCCAACGTCATCACAGAGCCCAGTGCTGCGGTCTGGCTCAGGGGCTGGTGTCTTTGCGACGACGGCGCAGGCCCAGTGCCAGGGGCATGCGGGAGCTGCAACAGATGTGTTGTGCGCGTGGCCACCGAAGGGCTGCTGTGTGCCACGGATGTGACAAAGGGCACCGTGAGACAGAGCGCTGTGATGCACATGGCTGCGATGCAGGGCCACGTCAGGGCGGGTCTCAGAGGCATTTCCACTTCCATTGCGGAAGGGGCAACAGTGCGAGGTGCTGCACGCATCACCAACAACAAATTCTGAGTATACGCAGGAAATCAAGGGTGCAGGGGTCCAGTCTCATCCCTCAACTTCCGAAACTAGATCATCACATGCCCATGCCCATGAAATTGTTCAGGTCAGATTGTTAGTTCAATGCTCCTATACCTCCCCAAGAATCCAATGTCATATGCCTTTGGGTACGCGTACAGTTGTCCGCGGCGGACACACAGGTGGACAACAAGGTTGCACACTTTGGACCACTTTAGAATGATGAAAACACCGCTTTCCAAACTGTTTACAGCAGTTTACTCATTTCGCGCACTTTGCTCACTTCGCTCACTTGCCTAAGCATGTCCGGACACGTGCCCAGTCGCATTGTAAAATGGCGCAAGGTGGGGCAAGTGAGGGCTGCAAGGAAGTCACACAAAAATCATACAAAACTTAAACAATGTGGCGTACAGAATGGGGAAAATCAGTTTCCTTCAATGTAACACACATCATACTATTATTGTGTGGCCGAGGAAGGGCTGACCGGGCACACTTCAACGGCAACTATAACAAAGTATGGTAAAGTGCTCCAAAGTGGGGGAAACGGGAGTTACGACCGGACAACCACCAACAGGTTGACTGCTTGCGAAACTTCATTATTTCATGTGTTTTGGACAATACCACGTATGCCATTGCGCCGGGCACCTTCAAAAAATCCCATCCCTCATCTCATCTCCAAAGTGACATGAAGTATCCAAAATGTGGGGACGGTCAACCACCGTATGCACAGCCAAAGCAACATCATTCGATTCCACGGGGGGGACGTCTCCTCAATTTTATACACGACTCCCCCCCCCAGTAGAAGTGGGCCGAAGGCCCCCGGGGGGAGGGGGGGGGGGGGGGCATTGGGGGGGGGGGGTTCAGGGAGGGGCGATGGGGGGGGGTTCAGGGAGGGGCAAGGGGGGGGGGGGTTCAGGGAGGGTCGGCCGGGGGGGGGGTCCAGGTGGGGCAATTTGGGGTGGTTGGTTGGGGGGCGGGGGGCCATGAGGCAACGGATACTGGGCTCACATACGCCCCCGGGTCACAGGCGCATGGTCATCACCACACAGTTCAGTGTTTTGCCTTGCTGCACTGCACCGCAGACCAGTTCTGTACCACTCCAGGTGGCTGTTGATTGTGCTTTGGCCTTGGCCATCTGTACATTTGGGTCAGCTCGCACCCACCACCCTCCCATAGTGCCGGTTAGTCTCTAACCCTTGCTCTGCGGGTCTCTCTCTCTCTCTCTCTCTCTCTCTCTCTGGCCTTTCGCTCTGTGGGCTTCGCTCTCTTTCTCTGTGTCTCGCCCACTCCCTCTCTCTCTGTGTCTCGCCCTCCCTCTCTCTCAGTGTCTCCCCCTCTCTCTCTGTGTGTCTCACCCTCTCTCTCCCTCTGTGTCTCGCCCTCTTCACCCTCCCACAGGGTTTTTCTCTTTTTTCTCACCCTCCCCAGGGGTTGTTCTTTCCTGATGGGGGGTCCATTGACAACGGGGAGGGGGTTGATTCTTTCTGGAGGGCCATGAGGCAACGGATACTGGGCTCGCATACGCCCCCGTGTCACAGGCGCATGGTCATCACCACTCAGTTCAGTGATTCGCCTTGCTGCACCGCAGCGCTGCTCGATTCTGTACCACTCCAGGTGGTTTATGATTGTGCGTTGGCTGCCTATACATTTGGGTCAGCTCGCACCCACCACCCTCCCACAGTGCCGGTTAGTCTCTAACGCTCGCTCTGCGGGTCTCTCTCTCTCTCGCTCTCTCTCTCTCTCTGGCCTTCCTCCCTCCCTCTCTCTCTCTGTGTCCTGCTCTCTCTCTCTCTCTCGCATAAAGGGGGTTTCGGGATGTTCGGTGGGTCTCTATCCCCCCCGGGGTTCGAACCCTCCTCTACGAAACAGAAGAGGTGTGCTGTACCCACTGTACTACGAAGAGATGCTTTCTGCTCTGTAGCGCTTACCTGTTCCGCTCTCTTTCTGTGTCTCCCTCTCTCTCCCTCTGTTTCTCGCTTTCTGTCTCGCTCTCTCTCCCCTCTCTCTCCCCCTCCTCGCCCCTCTTTTGCTCCCTCTCCTCACCCTCCCCAGGGGTTTTTCTTGTGCCTGTGCTGCTTCTTGCTTGCTTTCCCCTGTCAGGCATATCGCTGTTCACACGGCGGTGTGCTCAGCAGCGTGTAGAGGAACCGCACGGCGTCTCCGGATACCGGTCCGCCTGCCTGAAGAGCGTTCTCTAGAACAGCCTTAAGAGGTCAGCTCAGCCCGTCAGCCACACATGCAGGCAGTCTCCACTTCTGCTCACAGAGGAGGGCACCGCTCTGTGTCCCTCTGCCATCAGACAGTGGAGGATCGCCTCCCATTGGAACGGATGCCACTTGCCTGCACTTTTGGGTCGCCACTGAATCTGCATGTTCGTCAGAGCCTGTGTCTTCAGGGTCCAGTTGATTTGAACCATCACCGAGTAGAGTTCTTGGTTGCTCATCAGCAATGGCTCTCCATGATTGTCCACAATTTCACAGTGCATCCTGGTGCTGTGTGGTTGGTCCAGTCGGAGCCAGATCTGCTGATTGCGGGCCCAGGCCATAGTGGTCAGCTCGGCATTGACTGCTCTCAACCCGTCTTCCGCTATGGCGTCTAGCTGGCTCAGTGCTTGCACCTTGAAACGCTGACGTTCTTGCTGGGGCTTGACCTTCTTTGGAGCTGGTTGAATTTGTGGGGGGCCGGGGGGGGGGGGGATCATTACTCTCCATTTTGGACCCCAACACTCACTCTAACCCGAGCCTCGGGTGAGAGCTAGGGCTAGGGGCAGGGCTAGGGCTAGGGCTAGGGTCACCGAGCTGGTGGAACCAGTCTTGGTTTTATAACCCTTTTTAGTGTCTAGGGTGGTCCTACTAGGTTTAGCAGTAGCAGCAAGCAAGTAGCAACACGCGCGAAATGGGCAAAAATCAGAATTCCGTCGTGGTGCTTCGGATTTGGTTGAAATTTTGGTGGATGATACCTATGGGTGTGAAGTACAATCACACAAGCTTGAGCAAGAAACTCAACGGTGGCGGCCAAGAACAACCCTCGCAAGTGGCGGACCTCGGTTTCAAAAACTGCAGTTTAGGGCCAAAAAGAGCCATTTTTGGGCCAAAACGGCCAAACGAAGGGAAAGGGTGGGTACACTCCACGTGCGGCTTGACTTCCCCGTGTCAACGAGCTCTTTGCGGCCCTCTAACTCCATGATATGTCCCGGAAACGGCCCAAAAAGGCCCCCAAAAGCTCCAAATGCCGACAGCCACAAACCAAGAATAGGCCATATCTTTGGCTACATGGCTCAAAATGCGATTCCGAGGGCACCTAATCCACCTGCAACCCCCCACTTTTTTGTGGTTTCCACCCCTCAAAATTGCCCAAACGGACACCTACACCCCAATACCTAGGCCCACTAGATTGCGGCAAGCTGCAAGCTCCAGCCCAAACAAGTGGGTGCCCAAATGGGTCAACAAGGTCCGATGGGGGCAGAAAGATGACTTTTCTCAAAAATGATCCTAGACCATGTGCGACGCTAAAACAAGTGTTTTTGGACCGTTTTGAGGTTGTGGTGGCCCATTTTGGTCCTCCAAAAATCCCAAAAAGCCTTGAAAATGGGCTGTTTTCGGACCAAAAAATGGGTCAAAAATGGGTCAAAAACGCATTTTTCCAAAACTCATCCTAGACCATTTAGGGTGCACCAACGGGTGAAATGAGCCCATTTTCAGCCCATTTTTGGGGGCATTTTGGCCCCTCAGAAGTCCAAAAAGCCTTGAAAGTGGGCCTTGTGGTGCGGTTGACTTGCAAGCTGATTTCACTTTGTCAACAGCCATCAATGTGTGAATCATTCTTGATGTCCCTCACCAGTCATAGCTGATGTTCCCTCCCCCACCAGCTCGGTCCAAATATTCAGTCTTGATTAGGGTTAGGGTCACCGAGCTGGTGGAACCAGTCTTGGTTTTATAACCCTTTTTAGTGTCTAGGGTGGACCTACCAGGTTTAGCAGCAGCAGCAGCAGCAGCAAGCAAGCAGCAATCAAGCAAGCAGCAGCACGCGCGTAATGGGAAAAATCAGAATTCCGTCGTGGTGCTTCACATTTGCGTGAAATTTTGGTGGATGATACCTATGGGTGTGAAGTACAATCACACAAGCTTGAGCAAGAAACTCAACGGTGGCGGCCGGGAACGAGATTTGCAAGTGGCGGACCTCGGTTTCAAAAGCTGCAGTTTAGGGCCAAAAAGAGCCATTTTTGGGCCAAAACGGTCCTAGAACCCATTCAAAACGGCCAAACGAAGGGAAAGGGTGGGTACACTCCACGTGCGGCTTGACTTCCCCGTGTCAACGAGCTCTTTGCGGCCCTCTAACTCCATGATATGTCCCGGAAACGGCCCAAAAAGGCCCCCAAAAGCTCCAAATGCCGACAGCCACAAACCAAGAATAGGCCATATCTTTGGCTACATGGCTCAAAATGCGATTCCGAGGGCACCTAATCCACCTGCAACCCCCCACTTTTTTGTGGTTTCCACCCCTCAAAATTGCCCAAACGGACACCTACACCCCAATACCTAGGCCCACTAGATTGCGGCAAGCTGCAAGCTCCAGCCCAAACAAGTGGGTGCCCAAATGGGTCAACAAGGTCCGATGGGGGCAGAAAGATGACTTTTCTCAAAAATGATCCTAGACCATGTGCGACGCTAAAACAAGTGTTTTTGGACCGTTTTGAGGTTGTGGTGGCCCATTTTGGTCCTCCAAAAATCCCAAAAAGCCTTGAAAATGGGCTGTTTTCGGACCAAAAAATGGGTCAAAAATGGGTCAAAAACGCATTTTTCCAAAACTCATCCTAGACCATTTAGGGTGCACCAACGGGTGAAATGAGCCCATTTTCAGCCCATTTTTGGGGGCATTTTGGCCCCTCAGAAGTCCAAAAAGCCTTGAAAGTGGGCCTTGTGGTGCGGTTGACTTGCAAGCTGATTTCACTTTGTCAACAGCCATCAATGTGTGAATCATTCTTGATGTCCCTCACCAGGCATAGCTGATGTTCCCTCCCCCACCAGCTCGGTCCAAATATTCAGTCTTGATTAGGGTTAGGGTCACCGAGCTGGTGGAACCAGTCTTGGTTTTATAACCCTTTTTAGTGTCTAGGGTGGACCTACCAGGTTTAGCAGCAGCAGCAGCAGCAGCAAGCAAGCAGCAATCAAGCAAGCAGCAGCACGCGCGTAATGGGAAAAATCAGAATTCCGTCGTGGTGCTTCACATTTGCGTGAAATTTTGGTGGATGATACCTATGGGTGTGAAGTACAATCACACAAGCTTGAGCAAGAAACTCAACGGTGGCGGCCGGGAACGAGATTTGCAAGTGGCGGACCTCGGTTTCAAAAGCTGCAGTTTAGGGCCAAAAAGAGCCATTTTTGGGCCAAAACGGTCCTAGAACCCATTCAAAACGGCCAAACGAAGGGAAAGGGTGGGTACACTCCACGTGCGGCTTGACTTCCCCGTGTCAACGAGCTCTTTGCGGCCCTCTAACTCCATGATATGTCCCGGAAACGGCCCAAAAAGGCCCCCAAAAGCTCCAAATGCCGACAGCCACAAACCAAGAATAGGCCATATCTTTGGCTACATGGCTCAAAATGCGATTCCGAGGGCACCTAATCCACCTGCAACCCCCCACTTTTTTGTGGTTTCCACCCCTCAAAATTGCCCAAACGGACACCTACACCCCAATACCTAGGCCCACTAGATTGCGGCAAGCTGCAAGCTCCAGCCCAAACAAGTGGGTGCCCAAATGGGTCAACAAGGTCCGATGGGGGCAGAAAGATGACTTTTCTCAAAAATGATCCTAGACCATGTGCGACGCTAAAACAAGTGTTTTTGGACCGTTTTGAGGTTGTGGTGGCCCATTTTGGTCCTCCAAAAATCCCAAAAAGCCTTGAAAATGGGCTGTTTTCGGACCAAAAAATGGGTCAAAAATGGGTCAAAAACGCATTTTTCCAAAACTCATCCTGGACCATTTGGGGTGCACAAACGGGTGACATGAGCCCATTTTGAGTCCATTTTGGGGGCATTTTGGCCCCTCAGAAGTCCAAAAAGCTTTGAAAGTGGGCCTCGTGGTGAATGGGATCACTTGCAAGCTGATTCCACTCTGTCAACGGCCTTCAATGTGTGACTCATTGGTGTCCCTCACCATTCATAGCTGGGGACAGCCACAAACCAAGAACAGGCCATATATTTGGCTACATGGCACAAAGTGCAATTCCGAGGGCACCTAATCCACCCGCAATCCCCCATTTTTTGTGGTTTCCACCACTCGAAATTGCCCAAACGGATGCCTACACCCCAATACCTAGGCCCGGTAGTCTACGGCAAGCTGCAAGCTCAAACCGAAACAAGTGGGTGCCCAAATGGGTCAGCAGGGTCCAATAGGGGCAAAAAGATGACTTTTCTCAAAAATGATCCTAGACCATGTGTGATGGTAAAACAAGCGTTTTTGGACCGTTTTGAGGTGGTGGTGGCCCATTTTGGTCCTCCAAAAATCCCAAAATGCCTTGAAAATGGGCTGTTTTGGAACCAAAAATGGGTCAAAAATGGGTCAAAAACGCATTTTTCCAAACCTCATCCTAGACCATTTGGGGTGCACCAACGGGTGAAATGAGCCCATTTTCAGCCCATTTTTGGGGGCATTTTGGCCCCTCAGAAGTCCAAAAAGCCTTGAAAGTGGGCCTTGTGGTGCGGTTGACTTGCAAGCTGATTTCACTTTGTCAAGAGCCATCAATGTGTGAATCATTCTTGATGTCCCTCACCAGTCATAGCTGATGTTCCCTCCCCCACCAGCTCGGTCCCAAGATTCAGTCTTGATTAGGGTTAGGGCTAGGGTCACCGAGCTGGTGGAACCAGTCTTGGTTTTGTAACCCATTTAAGTGTCTAGGGTGGACCTACCAAGTTTAGCAGTAGCAGCAAGCAGCAAGCAGCAAGCAAGCAGCACGCGCGAAATGGGCAAAAATCAGAACTCCGCCATGGTGCTTCGGATTTGGTTGAAATTTTGGTGGATGATACCTATGGGTGTGAAGTACAATCACACAAGCTTGAGCAAGAAACTCAACGGTGGCGGCCAAGAACAACCCTCGCAAGTGGCGGACCTCGGTTTCAAAAGCTGCAGTTTAGGGCCAAAAAGAGCCATTTTTGGGCCAAAACGGTCCTAGAACCCATTCAAAACGGCCAAACGAAGGGAAAGGGTGGGTACACTCCACGTGCGGCTTGACTTCCCCGTGTCAACGAGCTCTTTGCGGCCCTCTAACTCCATGATATGTCCCGGAAACGGCCCAAAAAGGCCCCCAAAAGCTCCAAATGCCGACAGCCACAAACCAAGAATAGGCCATATCTTTGGCTACATGGCTCAAAATGCGATTCCGAGGGCACCTAATCCACCTGCAACCCCCCACTTTTTTGTGGTTTCCACCCCTCAAAATTGCCCAAACGGACACCTACACCCCAATACCTAGGCCCACTAGATTGCGGCAAGCTGCAAGCTCCAGCCCAAACAAGTGGGTGCCCAAATGGGTCAACAAGGTCCGATGGGGGCAGAAAGATGACTTTTCTCAAAAATGATCCTAGACCATGTGCGACGCTAAAACAAGTGTTTTTGGACCGTTTTGAGGTTGTGGTGGCCCATTTTGGTCCTCCAAAAATCCCAAAATGCCTTGAAAATGGGCTGTTTTCGGACCAAAAAAGGGTCAAAAATGGGTCAAAAACGCATTTTTCCAAAACTCATCCTGGACCATTTGGGGTGCACAAACGGGTGACATGAGCCCATTTTGAGCCAATTTGGGGGCATTTTGTCCCCTCACAAGTCCAAAAAGCTTTGAAAGTGGGCCTCGTGGTGAAGGGGATCACTTGCAAGCTGATTCCACTCTGTCAACGGCCTTCAATGTGTGACTCATTGGTGTCCCTCACCATTCATAGCTGGGGACAGCCACAAACCAAGAACAGGCCATATATTTGGCTACATGGCACAAAGTGCAAATCCGAGGGCACCTAATCCACCCGCAATCCCCCATTTTTTGTGGTTTCCACCACTCGAAATTGCCCAAACGGATGCCTACACCCCAATACCTAGGCCCGGTAGTCTACGGCAAGCTGCAAGCTCAAACCGAAACAAGTGGGTGCCCAAATGGGTCACCAGGGTCCAATAGGGGCAAAAAACTGACTTTTCTCAAAAATGATCCTAGACCATGTGTGATGGTAAAACAAGCGTTTTTGGACCGTTTTGAGGTGGTGGTGGCCCATTTTGGTCCTCCAAAAATCCCAAAATGCCTTGAAAATGGGCTGTTTTGGGACCAAAAATGGGTCAAAAATGGGTCAAAAACGCATTTTTCCAAAACTCATCCTAGACCATTTGAGGTGCACCAACGGGTGAAATGACCCCATTTTGAGCCCATTTTGGGGGCACTTTGGCCCCTCAGAAGTCCAACAAAAGCCTTGAAAGTGGGCCTTGTGGCGAAGGGGATCACTTGCAAGCTGATTCCACTCTGTCAACGGGCTTCAATGTGTGAGTCATTGGTGTCCCTCAACATTCATAGCTGATGTTCCCTCCCCCACCAGCTCGGTCCCAATATTCAGTCTTGATTGGGGTTAGGGTCAAGGGTAAAGTTTGTGGGTAGGGTTAGGAGTAGGCTGAGGGTAGGGGTGGGCATTAGAGTCAAGGTTGCGTTCAAGGATAGTGTTGGGGTGCAATGTGGACAAAATGGGCAAGGGGAATGAAAAAAATTTTCGGGCGCCTTTGGCGCCACCATATGTATGGCCAGTCGCTGTTGACCCTTGGCAACTAAGTGGGCCCGGAGGGCAAGGAGGGAGGGGGGGGGGGGGTCGTGTACCAGATGCGATGAGACGTCCCCCCTGTGTTCGATTCCTTCTTCATCTAAGCCACATTCCGCCCACAAACCCAGCTAAGAGAGTCAATCAACCCAAAACTATGTTTTTGAGTACTTGAAATTGGATGTTGCTTGCACTGAGGGTTGGTTGTCTTGGACCAAAGAAAGATAGCATAGGGAAAGTGCAATGCATGGTGAATATCACAACTGGTCACATGTCAAATGAAAGATCATGCAAGTCCGTTTGTCACCAAGATGTACCCCAGAAACACACAAGAAGCCACAAAACAAGAATCCACCCCCACCCCTATTTTCGCCCTACCATTCCCTCCGTTCCTTTCTCTTGGTTGCGTTGAATGTGCTCGAAGTATCCGAAGGTGCCGTTAGAAACGCTCTTTGAAGTAACTACACACTACAGCACTGAATATTTTTCTTTGTTGCTAACACCGGACTGAGTTCAGGCCTTTTGCTAAAACCACAAGCAAACACGCAAACACGAGGCAAAACACGCACGTCTCCTGTGGCACATCTCGTCAGTGTGCCGCCTCCTCGTCCATGCCCAGAGGGTATGTACAGCATGAATTGGGTAACCTACAGCTTCATGCGGGTGAGGCATGTCTTCATTCAAGGGACGCTGCACGGGGGGGGGGGGGGATTCGTAGCTACTGCACACGTTATGCGGTGGTGTAGGCTGCCACGGCTTGTTCAAGCCCACCAATCAGATCAAAGAAGCTTTTGCTGGGGACGGTGTCGTGTCAGGGGGGAAGGCCGGGGCATGACACTTGGGTGGAGTGTCGAAAAACACACATCCTCAGGCGGTGGAGTCGGCATAGACATCTAGTCCAGTATCACCCCACCGGATACGGGACCCCGGATGTTGGATGACATTAGTGAAGTGTAGAGTGGGGCGTATCGGGGACGCCGTGAGTTGTACTGCGTTGGTGTCCCCCTGGGGATTGGTGCAAAGACGTTTGTTCCGCATGCCCCCTGGCCATAAGACACGTGTTCGTTTGAGGAGGAGGCGGCAGACGATGTCGGATTCCGCAGCCAGGTGGCGTTCCTTCTGAGTCCGGGCACTTGTCAACAAGTGGTCAGTTAGTGTCTCCAACCATGCTGCCAGATTCTCCAATTGAATGCATCCAATGGATGCCCAGTTGAGGTATTTCTAGTGGGCCATTGCTACATGGTGTAGTGTGGCCCCACTGATGGTCCGCAACCGTCTGGCATAGATCTCGAACAGTTGTCCATGGAGGAGGAGCACAGGGAGGTATGAGTGGGCATAGGAATGGAGAGTCAGGAAGGGGTGCGCTAGCTGCGTCTTCAAGGGCCACGTAGGCCCGGGCCACAGAGTGCCGGAAACGGAGGGCGAGCATAGTGGTGTGCCAGGCCTGCAATGTCTTTTTCAGCGAGTGGGTAAGCCGGTTCGCCCATGTCGTGAGATGGGCGTGCGCTCTGGCGTGGGAGGCCAGGTCCTGCCCGACTGCGGTCCGCAGGCAGCGGGTGTGGGCGACTCCATGCATGGTATACAGGGGTTGCGATTCCTGGTGCTGCTGCAGAGACTCTCCCCACTCTCCCCCCCTAGGGGCAAGAGCGGAGCCACCCCACCACCACCCGCAGTGCAAGCCCTCGATGTGCAGATAATGGTACGCCGCCCAAGGCCACGGCGGTGTCCGGCTCAAGGCAGAACTGACACATTTGCTAGCAGACAGAGCTCACACATACACTGTACACTAACCACGAATGTCCTTCCTGACACTCAATGTTGCGGCACCTTTCTTGGCCCTACGGCGTTGGGGACACCTCGTGGCGGAGATCACGGCAGAATTACGAGCCGCCATCGCCTTGCACGGATTCAAATTCCACGGCGCATCACACCATGCGGCCTAGACGGCCGCCATGGATGGCGAATACCTTCCCGTCACCTTCGGGGACAACAACGTGGACAGGCAGCTCCTCATCCACAAGTCTATGTCCGGATGCGTCTCCAAACGGCCCTCCATGGACAATCAGGCTCGGGGTATGATGCGGGCCCTCCCCGGACAGACCGCGTACGTCATTGCTAACATTCATGGGCTGTTCTCATAGTACCAACGAGAATCGTTGGGTGACTGGCTTGCGCAGCTACGGGACTCGGGTATCCTCATAGGGGACTGAAATTGCAGCATATGGGGAAGACCATACTAGCCGACCAGTGTTTGGCATGCAATCCTACAGGCTTGCAGCCTGCTAGACCTGATGTCGGCACATGCACCGAACACTGACCCATCCAACCTTGCCCCACACTGCCGCAGCCGCAAGCTAAATGCTATCATGTTCTCCCCCACGGTGTGGGGCATCCAATCCCCCATCTCCGCGGATCTGCAATTGGCGGGGATGTGGACGTGATCGGCTGGCGCCCGCCACCGACACCACCTTCTCCGTCAACCCGTCCAAGAAGACTACCCTTGCCTCTGTCATCGACGACCCCATCGACATTTCCCGCTCTGATGCCATTGTGGCCGTCCCCGCGGGCAGTACTCCCTTGCACGACCAGCCGGCCCTTGTTGACGGTGCCCAAACGCTACCTCCTGCACTCACGCCCCTCGCCCTTTCAAGAGAGTGTGGGGATTTGTTCTAAATACAATAGGTGCCTTCACACATGGACATCATGGGTAATGAGAGGGCAGACCAGTTGGCAGAGGAAGAGAGGTTAAGGGCCTACTCTCGTGAGTGGGAGCAGGAGGTACAACAGCATGTCCCGAAACGTGTATCCGCTCGCTCATCGCCTCATGGCACTGGCTCACGAGATTGCGACCAATCCAGGCCCTTCGGCCCACCCTATGCAATTCCTCACGCTTAACGTTTGAACCGGAAGCGATGGGGCACCTGCTCCAGGAAACAACGGCGTCTAAGCCCATGATTATTTGTTTCCAAGAGGTGTGCTTCCGCACGGGCACAGCACACATGGCATACACTGCGCACGCTTGCCCTGAGTACGGCAACTGTACTACGATGACGTTTCCGCCGACATGATCTTCCTCGGGCATGACCGCATATAGCGGTATTGCACCCTGCACACGTCCCGCCACAAATATAGCATTGCACTGCACGTCAACCTCCCAGGGGTCCCAGCGTTTCGGGTTGTGAACCCGCATTGGCAGTTCACCATCACTGAAAGAACATCCTTCGATGAGTGGTTGGACGCCCTTCCCTTGCGCACTATCGTCGGGGGAGACTTCAACAACGCCACATGGCACTCCCCACCACTCCCTCCGCGTATATGGCAGAGCCAACTCCACAACTCGTCTCTGTTGGACCCTCTCTAATGTATCCATCCCCTGCCCACAAGTCCCTCTCACAACCCGGGAGGAAAGAGACTCGGTGCGTTCGTAGTTCCCAACCTCATTTGGGATGTAGTCACCCCGGCGTCATATTAGATCCAACAATATCCGTCAGCGGGTGACCACGCAGGAGTGATCATGCACACTAACGTTGCACTCCCCATGGCGGACACACCGGGTCCCAAACATCCGCCACTGGGCCCGCTTGGACATGTGGAAGTTCCGGGCACACTTCGTGCGTTGGTTACAAAAAATCCCCGCAGACCTACCTTTGGAACAGCACAAGGATACCATCCTCACTGAAATCTGGGACTACGTCACGTCACGGTGAAAACCTAGGCCCAGGGAGGATCCGACACTGATGGCTTTGCGCTCCAAGTTGAAGGGAAACCCTTGAGACAATGAGGCACTGCGCAAGTGGGGGGAGTAAATGCAGAAACTTCGACACACGGTAGTCACAAAGCGACTACGCAGGTTTAGGCATGGTGCAGCACGCGCGTCACGAGAAGTGTTCCAAGAGCTGAGCTCAGCTCCTTTGGCCCTTCGAAAGCTCCCCCCTCTCCCCCACTCCCGAGTCCGCCTTATCCAAACTCCCCCATTTTGCCGGGGAGGCCCCGTGGGACCCTGAGGGAGCCTCGAAATTGCTCCGGGACACGTACAAGGAGCACCCCCACATATCTAGTGATCCCCCAACACGGACGTAGTTTGTTTCTTGCCTTAACGCCCCGAAAGGAAGGGCGGCGGGAATGGACGATGTTTTGTGGGTAGGGACGTTGCACAAGGTGAGGGGGACTAGGCCATGCGATCCGTGCCGGATCGGGGCGGTGGACCCCCCCCAAAAAAAATGGACCGTGGATCGGACATGGAGGTGAAAAACCCCTCACCACCCCCTCGCACCTACCCACCAAAGTGGATCAAACTCGAAAAACCAACCGAAACTCCGGCGTGCCGCCAGCATTGCCCAGGGAACCCCACCATCACGAAGTGTTCGATCAACCTTTGAATGTGGAGCCACAATGGGGATGCATATGCATGAGAAGGGCACAAAGCAAAGAAAATGGAGATCTTTGATGAATGCTGACTTGGGCTCACACTGAAAACTTGTGAATAAGAGAGGGCGGCAAAAACACGCTTAGCCGAAGCTAGTGGAAACTGGTTGCACCGCCAGTAGCTACAAATGTACAAACAAATAGGTGCAACGCCACACCGTTTATGCATCTCAGTTCGTTTTCTACTTGTCTTACCCTCTCTACAAGTAATGCACTACACGTGGCACACGACAGAGGTCATCATATGTATGAACATTTGCACAATCCGTGGCGGGAGGGCGCGGTGGAGCAGCCTTGGTTGCTCCCGCGCCCGACCCCCACGGACCCAACCTCCCCCGCCCCCACACTGAGGCGTGTGGCCTGCACTACGTCGCTCCGCACCATGCAAGGTGCCTTGTCAATACCAAAGCATCATCTCTTCCAGGCGCACCAACTGATGCAAAGCATGTGCATGCCAAAATCGGCGTAGCACCTGCACCCAGCAGCGCCGTGGGTATCGGAAATTAGCTGGAGCGAGTCCACCGTCAATGCATACCACACGCATTTATGCAACAATCACCGGAATTGGGAACGCCACACAAGGCGATAATGTGGACTGCATCGGTCTACCCACGTGCCCCACTCATATTGACCGACAGGCACATCCAGAGACAGGGTACACAACTTCCTTAACGGTATAACAGCACCATTAGGTGCTGCGCCCAGTTTACCTTCCCCCCATGTCACCATGCCGCCATGTTTTTCCCATTTCAGCCGTAGCCCATACACTAGTTGGAGAAACTCGGTAATACCTGCACGCACAATGGGCATCAAGTCGTGTGGGATATACAGGCATATCAAATATAGATTGTCTTCGACCCGTAACAAAAGGACAAGGGGCACACAGGGGAACACATGCTCACTGTTCATCGGCACACACTTGATTTCACCGAGGATAGGGCAGAGGCTTGTAATGCTTGAAAAGCTGCCTCGTAACTTGCTGATCACGGCGCATTGTATCCCCCATAATAGCACCCAGCCGCCCATCAGGTGCCCCATTCCAGTGTGTTGAATGACCCAGGAGGACCTTCCGATCACCGAAAGGCATGCACCAAAACACTTTTCCATGGTGTTCCACCAACCGTCAAAGCCCACTTGAGACAAGGCGGGCATGTTGACCTGCACTATCCTGGGGTGGACCATAACCCGGTGGCGACATAGGATGGTTTGAGCCACAAGAGGGGACGGCGCAAAATCAGTATCCCCCACCCAGGATGGCTCAACGGACGCAATGGCAGGAGCAAGGTTGGGGATGCAAGGCTGCATCGCTGTGCACCATCCGTTGCAAAGCACCGTGCGGAGAAGAAACAATTCCAATGCGGTCAAGATGCTTCGGATGTGCTTTAGCAATTGTAAAACTCAAAGAGGCCGATTCAGCAACCGGCTTAACAAAGGAACATGCCCAACGCACTGCGGACATCGCGTCATGATTTGGTATCTCCCACGGCATATGCTCCATATCCTTTTCCAAGAATACTTTCGGGGCAGAGAAAGCACACAAGCGTTGCACTGCGCGTGCCTGGTCCCGAACCCCCAACAGCCGTTAAAAGTTGTAGGTAGGCATCTTGGAAACAACATAGGAGATCAGTTGTCGCAAGGATCGGCCAACAAGGTTACCCCATGTGGAAAACATGTTATGCTTGAAGGATATGACATCCCTCAACTTTAATTACGGTGCATGCTCACAAAGCTCAGTGGTTTCCACTTGAGCATATTGAAAAATGTCGGGGCAAAGACAGTACACTGACGCCACACACCCGGTTGCGAGAACATTGCATCCCACCAAAGTGCCAATAGGCAGGGGTTACGCAGCATGTGTCGCCACACACCATGTTGCAACGCATCACACACCACAACCAAAGAGCATGCACACTGGACGGTGGTAAAGAGGGCGCACAAGTGTGCCTCGCGCCAGGAATCAGCAACGCCAAACAATGTGAAACGTGCACCAAAGGTTGTGTCAGATGCGATTCGCTGCTGGTGCAAAATTCGACAAACCCCATATTGTCTAGTATGTACCATTCGTGAACGCGGCATAATCGGTCGTTAGAATGAAAGATTCCAATTCACGCGAATTTACCTGAATTTTGAGGTTTTATGAGGAAAACGGCACATTTGGGTTGCTTTTGAGGGAGTTGAGGGGGTAAAAGGAATGCCCCAGCCTTCATTACCCATCATCTAGTGAAAGTCCCGCCCCAAACGCATCCACCACGCCCAAGTGGCGCCCAAAACAAAAAATGGCAAAACCCGGCAAGAGTGTAGCTGGTTCATAGGCATGAATTCCTACGAGTTCACAGAAATTTTGTGCGAATTTCGAACGAAAGTCGTGCAAATTCATGCGACTTCATCCAAATTTCACCCTTGTCCACCCCCTCATTTGCCCTAACAACCGGAGTACACCCCCCCCCATGCACCCCTGCATGCACCCTGGCCATACGCAACAATGGTTCGGGGTCGTGTTGTATTCTCACATTCGTGTCCTTCCACATCGGAACCGCTGCTCTAAGGGCTGAAGGTGCTGCACGTCGGCGCCGTCTTTTTGTGCGGCTCGCGTACCTTTGTACACTGATGGGCCGTTGCCCATTTTGTGCCCTTTTGGTTGCATCCCAACCATGCGCCGCTAGGCTATCATCAATGGTGTGGTTGTCCACAACCACTTGCACCCCCAGTCTCCCCCTGCGAAGGCTGAGGCCCGCGTTGTTGCGCAACATGCACTTCAGCCTCCAGTAACTCCCCTCCATGGCAAAGCAGGCCAACTTTGACAAGATTCGCCACTTCTTTGCAAAAAAATACATGTGGTGGCTCCAAAGATGCGTCCACAGAAGTTTGCCCCACGGAACCTCATTGCGGGAGGTGTTCATGGCTATGCTATGTCTCCGGAGCCGCCGCAAGTGGGCTCTCGAGAAGTATGTAAAACGCTAAGCGAACACACATATGCATGCAAAATTCTCCCACCACGTTTTGCACACCGACTCCCAACTTCCCCCTGCTACTTGATGTTGCCTCACACTAGGGTGTTGAAGGCAAGCATCAATTACGTTTTCCCATCCCTTGTTCCGCATGAAATGGATGGGCTTGCCTTCCCCTTGCACGTCACCCCAAGGGGGGAGTCGACAAGGGGTGCGGTGCAGAGGGGGGGTTCGCTTGAAATAAAGGGGAGGGCACACGATGATCCCTAGAACCATTGCACAGCAGTGGTGCTGTAGAAAGTGGAGGGGTTGATGTCCAGGGATATGAACCTTTGGGTCGATGGTCGGATGGAAAGGGGTGATGCCCAAATCGTCCCACCACCAGGGGTTGGCAAGGGGCTGGAGAAGGGGAAAAAGGAATGCACGGGTAGGCATTCTTGGGGGAGTATTTGATAAGTTCCTTATGTACCCTTCGTGAAGCGGTCGTTTGAATGGGGGATTCGCGGAGGCGCGAATTTGGCAACTTTTTGCTATGTTTTGCACGTAACGTACTGCCATTGTGTGTGTTTCGTTGTGCCATCTTCGCCGAAGTGGTACGACAATAAATGTATCCAAATTTAAGGTTTCAACTAGCCGCCTGTTTCCACATAGTCCGTGTTATTCGGTCAAACCACGCAAATTCACCTCAAGTCACAAAAGATTCGCTCCAAATTCAAGGTTGTGAACTTCATACCAAATTCGTACCAATTTGTCCCACTTTGCACTCTTTCGCTTTCCTCCTGAGCTCTCATCGCCTTTCGTTATTTGATAATTTTGCAACCGCTTTCGCCACCGGCGTCCCTGAAGTCCAAGCCTGATGCTATTGCCGACACCGTGGCGCCGTACGAAGCCCTCCCAGTGGCCCATCACTAGATGGAGGAGGCGACGGACAACTGCGGGGCGCTGGCGGTCAAAGAAATTGTGGCCTGGGCAGCATTTGTGGACCCCGCCCCCGAGGTGATTCACATTGATTTGCGCAGCTCCTCGCGCAACTCTTACCTTGGGGGGAAGGCCTGGTCAAAGGAGTTTTGGAGGGAACTCCGCTTCCGGGTTCCCTCCCTTCGTTTTATGCACCTCCTCCCGACCCCCGCCACCATGGACCCATTGTTGAATGCAATGTGTACCGACCCGGTGGGGAAGACCAAGGACGCCCACGTCTAGGTCTACCCCACCACTAACATGGTGCATACCCCCTCCCCCCATTGCAACATGGTGTGCCTTCACAATTTGTGTTCCCGTTCACCAATCGCACTCGGAGCAACTCACGCCCATGCAGTGCCACATCAACGGACCAATGGGGGGCTTCACTTGCTCCTGCACTGTTGTAAATTTGCACACACTAAAAGGCATCTGTAAAAATGTCAAGGGCGCTGCAGCGGCTGCATGCTAAAACGATCCGATGCATCATCCGGCACGGGAAATAGGCAGTCATGCACCTGCGACTTGGATAGTTCCCATGCCTCCCTGGGATGCGCTGTCCTAGGGCTTGGTGCAAAAGCCCCACCACTTTGGGGAGTTGTTGATATGTTTGGAACCCGGACTTTCACGTGTTACATGGGTGCACTATGACGCAACAATGTGCCTTGCATGTCTCGTTTGCTCAATATCGCCTGTTTTGCACTTTTTGCGCTTTGGTCTTTCTGTGCCCTAACTGGTTAGAACGGGGTTAGTGCACTAGTTATCGCGGGGGTTGTTGCACGATAACCTCACATGTCGCTCCATCGCTTTGCTTCTTATGTCCAAATCGCCGGGGATTTTAAATGGAAAATGCCTAGGAACGTGCTCGGATACACCTAAGGCTATACCGAATATGCTTGGGGATCTCCTGAGCGGCCACCGGATAAATCCCAAGTGATATCCCGAGCGGCCACAGAATATATCCCGAGCGTTTTTTTTCGGGTCGGGACTTATCCTAAGCATTTTGGCAGCGATGGTTCCGAATCCCGGCGCGTATACCCGGGTATTTTCGCTAAATCCTGTGGGAAATGGGTAGGGATTTGGACATAAGAAGCAAAGCGATTTGCGACATGTATAGTTATCGCGGGGGTTATCGCGGGGGTTACTGCGCGAAAACTAGTTATCGCGCGAGCTACCGCGGAGGTTATCGCGCTTCGTTTGCTCTTGTTTCACGTTCCCCCTCTTGGTCTTAGACATCAAATTCTTTATCATGGCCCTTGCCGCTGCCCATGCTTGGTGCGAGAACCATCAAAAGCTCCTAGGGATTCGTCGCTTCGGCGGCCTCCTTGATCTGAAAACAAATCCCACTCCCATTGGGGAGCATGGAGACCGTGGTTTAATTCTCGTGTTTCAGATCCTCTTGTTTGGCAAGCCGTCGGGCAAACCTCTGCTAGCCAGTGCATACAGTCCAATGCAGTATGAGTATTGGCCTTTGGTGCAGGAATCCTGTGCTCCTTAGAGGAGGAAGGGACCCCATGGGGCAAATGCATTACTTAGTGCAGACAGACGAATGGATTGCCTGCTCAGAGAGTGCACAATTTGCCCTTTGCGCATTCCAAATGTCTTCAGGTGCTTGGTCAACATGGGCGGACCAGGGTGCCCAGTCCGTCCCAAATTCAAGATTCATTGCTCAGGCTTTGTTCACAATTTTCAGCGAGTGCACAAAGACGAGTGATTCAGCCTAGCGTAGGTGTTTTCAGGCACTGCTCAGTGAGTGCACAATTTGGCCCACAATTTCATGCTCAAGTTGTTGCTCTTTCCAAATGTCCTCAAATGATCAGTCAACATGTGCGGACCAGAGTGCACACAGGGATGGGTGCAGGTTCTGTATTTCTCAAGGTGGTCCCCTTCTCAACAAGGAAGACGTCTTGTGCATCATTGGTCGCGTTTGAAAAAAGGATTATCCCAAGCCCCTACCCCCCATATTTCAGGTTGCACCATGGGTCCAAAATGGCTTCACAAAAGCAGTTGAAAAACCCCCCCCCCCCCTATTTTGAGGGTGCTAGATGCGGTGTGAGGTTTGAGGTTTGAGGTTTCGGGTACTAGACGCCGTTCAGCCCCGGGGGGCCACCTGGTCGGGCAAGGTGATGTCCTCCCCACCGGGACCTAGTGGGGGGCCCTCCAAGACGCACCTCCTGCCTGGTGGCGGAGTCCCCCGGGTTCACGGGGCTCGGAGCCCTGTCCCTCCCCGGCTTCCCCATTTCGCCACTCCCGGGTCAGTCCGTCTCTTAGCAACCTTGGTTGCAGGCGCTTACCCACTACGTCGCCCCCCTAATGCATGGTGGCCCGGGGTGCCGGCGCTGCCGGGCCCGTGCTACTGGCTTGTCGCCAATGGGAGCCCCATGGGCTGGCGCGGAGGCTGCCTAGCCGCGGGGTTGGTGTGTAGCGCTCTGCGCCACTACTGCCTTGGCGGGTGCAGTGCCCTGTTGTTGTGTGCGCGGCGCTCGCGGCACGTTAGGAGGGCGGGGCCGGTGCCGCTTTTCGTCGCCCCCCCCCCCCCCACCTTGCTCTCCCTCCCTTGCGTCCCTCGTGCTGCTTGTGGTGGGTTGCCCCGTCCGGGTGTCCCTTGTCCTCGCCTGCTGAGACCGCAATTCCCTGTGGTCTGTGCGTTCTGCGAGGTCGGTCCGGTTGCCCTTTCGGTGCGCGCCGCGTGTCCGTTGTGTGTTGGTGTGCTCGTGCTCCTGCGGTAGTCGCGTCTCCCCCCCTCCCGTTGCCTTTTGGCGCGCGCCCTTCGCGAGGTCCCCTCGCAACCGCTGGTAGGGCCGTTCCAAGCGGTTCGTGCCCCTCCGCGTTGCCTGCTCGAGTGCCTTGCTCTGCCTGTCGTTGGTGGTCGGGGGGGGCGGCCCGGTCCTGGCGTCTCCCTTCCCGTTCCCCAGTGGTGTTGAGGGGTGTCCGGGGTCGGGCACTCTCCCTCCCCCGACCGTCCGTCCTTGGGGCAGGCGGCCGGGTCCCGCCGCCCTTTCTGCGTGGGCGCGGGAGGTGTGGGCTTGGGGACCCGTCACCATCCTCACAGCACACGCTCTTGCGAGCCGTCTTTGCGCGTTGCGGGGACGGCACAAGGGCGCCTGAGTGAGGGCGCCTCGTGCCGCCATGAGGGGTGTCCGGGGTGGGGCACTCTCCCTCCCCCAACCGCCCGTCCTTGGGGAAGGCGGCCGGGTCCCGCCGCCCTTTCTCCGTGGGCGCGGGGGGTGTGGGCGCGGAGACCCGTCACCAACCCCACAGCGCACGCTCTTGCCAGCTGGCTTTGCGCGCTGTGGGGGCGTGTAAGTGCTGTCCCGGGTGAATGATTGTGCCGGAGGGCTCAGGGCCGGCTAGGCGCGGGGTGCAGCCTTGCGGGGATGCGACCTGGATGTTGGTTCCGGTGACCGAGCGGACCCCATGGGAGGAGAGGGCAGCGAGAACACTAGACAAGTCCATGCTCATATGACCCACAGAAAAATCCCAGTCTATGTAGAAAATTAAGGCGGATGAACATAAATACATCTGAGTGTCTGAATCTATCTGAAAAGATTTATATAAATCCGATTTGGAAAAAAAGTAGTGCCGATTTGGGTCGCGCACGCGCATCAGCGGCAAATGGCGATTCCGGGTAAATCATCGGAACGCGGCCCATTTACAATGAATGGACAGCGGCGCTTAGTCAGGCAAGTCAGAACTATATAGTTCGGTCCCTGGGAATGGTCTCGGGGTCGGTGGTAGTGCCGAAGTATGTAAAATGGCCAAAATGTAGCCAATCTGGGGCAGATCTGAGAAAATCTGAGCAGATGGGGGTTAGCCGCACTTACACTCCCCCTCCAAAAACACACCGGGCTGTGCCCCTACGTCAACGAAGAACGTCGTGCGGGTAAGTCCCAGAAAGAAATAGAAATGTACTCTCAATGAGGCAAAATCTGCTCAATCTGATTTGATTTGGGCTGAATGGGCACCAAATTGGGATGGATGAACCTGGAATGAAGCAGAATG
This sequence comes from Eutreptiella sp. 'Long Island Sound 2002', assembly GCA_964036045.1. Classification (NCBI taxonomy): domain Eukaryota; phylum Euglenozoa; class Euglenophyceae; order Eutreptiales; family Eutreptiaceae; genus Eutreptiella; species Eutreptiella sp. 'Long Island Sound 2002'. The sequence goes on from OZ038394.1 coordinate 14,242,357, forward strand.
AGGAGTGACGAACAGTCCAACGGACAGGGGAACATACGGTTAAGGGCTAGGGAGCACGTAAACTATCTGTAAGCGATACCAAACCATGCTTTGGTTGAGAATGAGGAAGATTATAGGAGGAATCAATGGGGGGATCATCAGAATGAAGTGAAATATCTGGCGCTCTGAGCGGCTTTGCTCTCGCGGGCACGCTACGGAAAGCACAATTGAGCTGAACGAGCGACTTTATATATTGACCTAAGTCTAAACGAAGGCAGTAGTCGTTTCGGTTCCAAACATTCCGCCTCATTTTGCCTTAATCCGCGGAAATTTGTTTATTCTAGGAGAGTTTAGGTTAATTCATTTGCCATCTCCTCTCATTCCTGCAAGATCTGTTTACGGCTTAGCCTAACCTTGTAAACGCTGATGTTTTTCTGTTCACTTAGGACCTGTAGCCTACATTTGTCCTTGTTTTCCCTCTCTACAACTGCTTCATTCCTTCCATCTGAGTGGAAATTGAGACTCAACCTTGTTGATTCTTGTGAAAATCCGCCGGATGCGTCAAATCTTTAGCACATGCTGTACGTTGCAGAACAAAAAAAGCGGGACTAACACAATGTGGAGTACGTGAAGGATGTTTGTTCGCGAGCATCCAACAGATTCCAGGAAAATGTTGGCCTGATGATGATGCATCATGATGGGACATGATGGCCCTGAATCCTTGGCATGTAACGCGCCGAAGGCTAGCAAGAGGCGCTTTACTGACAGTATATAACTGAAAGACACCGAATCGTCATTTATGTACAGTGGCGGTGCTGTCAATCGAATTGGACAAGGCCAATCTTTCCACTGAGTCCCACAAGACACTTGGATTCACCATTCGTGACCTAAGACTGAGGGATTAAACTCACACTGGCGTGTGCCAAAAATACACCGAAGCTTACGGACCTCAGAGGTTGCTGTTAGAAGTCCATAGAGCCTCTGTTTAGAGGTTGTCTGAACAATTGACGTCGGGGTTTCGTGCAACAATGGCAGAATGAAGGACAAACCGGAGGAATTCAAGGTAAATTCGAGGATCCTGTGGCTGAATCTGGACTTTGGCTTCAGCATCAAGACAGATGAAGGTAAGATCTGAGTTCCCGGTGTCGCAACTGGTGCGGCCAGAACTACCAGGGGTACCTGTGGGGGTGAAAGTCGCTGCGCAGCGTTTTGGGATGTACAATTGCTTCCATCTGCACCAGTAGGCAAATTTCCAAAAGTGCACAGATCAACTGAGACAAGATTACCCCGAATCTGCCTGAATTAAGCCTGAGTTTGGTTTTTTCTAGACACGGCAGCACACTCCGTGGGCTCCGGTAGCGTTTCTACGCCTTGCCTGCCTAACGGAGACCAAAGAAAAGTTGATTGACGTCAGATTATCAAACATTCTCAATTCTCCACATCAAGTTGTAATCAGCAAGAATGAACAATGGATTAAGCAGAATGCAATTTTTTCAGAATATCAGAACACTCACATTGTAATAAGTGGTCGACGGGGCGAGGCTGGAGCTTTGGAAGGAGTTGGACATGCAAGGGTCTCGAACCTACACCCTTGAGCCCTAGCGACGAGTGCCATGACGCCCTGGACTAGACGACTATTTCCCAACTTAGGGCGCCGGCAACTCAAGTCTTGAGATGCCTTCCTCAATTCGGCCAAGCACGAATGCATGTGACCACCAACCTGTCTGGTCGGGCACGCGTACGGCTTGGGCGCTGTAAATCAGCGGCAGAAATCGAAGCTCGGTCCTCATTTGGCTCCTGGGTTGGCCTGACCACAGGAGGGGGGATTGGCGGATCAACCCTAGAGTGTGACGAATGAGGGCCATAAAAGGCTGGATCTCGATTTACCACGGGTCTTTTTCCGTCGTCCTCCACCTGTCTATCTGGTTTGGACTGACATTCCGTTAGGAGTACACCAATTTCAGGGTGCCTCTTGAGGAAGTGGATGAACCCCGTGTATCCATGAACGAAAGAATGAACTGGTTCCCAGTTGTTGTGACTGGAATCAAAGCCCCTCCACTCACACAAAAACTTCCATTCGCCTTTTTCGTCACGTTGTGCCTCGGGAATCTTCTTGAGTTCGTACTTCGCCCCTTCGATGACCCGATCCGATAAAATTTTCGAGGTCCAAAAAAGAGGTTTAACTCTCTCTTTGGAGGAAGGAAATTTTCTCTTGAGGCGATCGCCGGAAACTTCAATTTCCCTGTTGACATCCACACGAATCTTCCACCTGTTTTCTCCTAGACGCGCTGTAACAGCGAATGGCCCCTCCCACAAGGGAAGAAGCTTATCATCTCCATCCAGAGTGGTTTCGGAGTTTCGAAGCCAAACTCGACCTTCCACTTCAAAATTGTGTGTGGGTTTTTTCGGACCTGATTCTGGACCCACAGCCGATCGGCCTGATGCTTATCAATTAATTTAGAGACAGTTTTTTTTGCCCTTTGGAATTCATCCTTAAACAGCGAAGCATCTTTGCAGGGGTGAGGGTTATTCAACGGCATGTTCAACCAACACTTCTTTCGTCCAAAGACAATTTCATTTGGAGAAAGGCCATGGTACAAAGGCGTGTTGTGATAACGGCGAAGCAAAGCGAAAAGAATCTCAAGCCAATGGAAATCCTTCTCACTGGCGAGTCCCTTACGGAGCATATTTATAAGTGAGCGGCCGGCTCTTTCGCCAAGCAACGCTCGATGTGAGTGGATTTCACACCTGAGGTGATGGATTCCAAGGCGGGTACATAGTTCCCTCCCCCATTCGGAGGTGTACTCCTTACCTGAGTCCGTTATCACCTCCGATGGGACGTCCCAACTTCCCATCCATGTCTACGCGCACCATTTGGCGGCAGCTTTGCCAGTCATCAACTCGATGTTACAAGGCAACACCTGAATGTAGCCGGAATGACGGCACTGAATAAGGAGCACTCCATTGACTTTTTTGTTAGTCCAATGGCACTCTTCGTCATCGAGTTCACCGAGATAGAAGAAATCACTGGTGACTCTGTTAAAGAGGCGCTCCGGAATAGGATGTGGCTTCAGATGGCCGTGCTCCTTGGCGCTGGGGGGCGTTGAGACAACACATTGGGCACATCCGGCAGCTACTCTCATGCAATGAGTGTAGAGCCTCGAGCCAAATAACCTATGCTTGATCATCAATCATAATCCACGGCCATGTGCGTGGGGGGACTCCCATTTGTGCCACCAGTTTCACACTCGAGGGGCCAGGGTGTCTGGTACGCAAAATTTACCCTCCATCCACAGTTTTTCCCGATCCAACGAATATTCGGAATAAATTCCATCTTTGTGAGCATCTTTGGATTTTAAGTTCTCAAAGACCTCTTTAAACATGGAATCACCCATACAATCGTTGGTCCAGTCACGGAGGATAAGAGAATCTTTTGGCAGGGGTGGAGAATTGGCCGGATCTCGACGTTTAATGCCCTGAATCAACCAACATCCACTTACAGGTCGGGTGTGCTTAGTCCGTTTCACACTCCCGGAGGAGGGATCCGTGGCTTTCTCCACGACTTTCAGTGCTTTAGTGATAATCTCATGAGCATGCGCCGGATCTGACAAGGCCGTGATGTCATGACACGGTAGTGCATGCCGTTTAACAGACCATTGCATGCATTCACGTCGAATGAGCTTTTTTTCTTCTTGGTCCCACTCGATTACGACGTGGCAGTCCTGCTCCGTACCATGGATGTTGGTACTTTGCAGCCCCTCCGAAGCGGGGTAAGCCCATCAGCTCAGAGCAGCTGCTACCGTGTTGTGTTTTCCAGGTAAATAGGACACATGCAGGTCAAACAGACTGAGAAATTCGTGCCATATGGCCCGTCGACCACCTGGGCCCGAAACCGTGTCAATGTGTTCGGTGGCCCAAAATTCAAGAGACCGATGATCCGTCTGGACCTCGACTCGATTGGTGCCAACCCACGATTGGTACTTTTTCAAAGCGCAGATTATGGCGTAGGTTTCTTGCTCACGCGGCGACCATTGCATTTGGCGTGGGGCTAGCTTCCGAGAACAAAATGCAAGAGGGTAATGATCGCCGGTGGCTTCATCAACCTGTTCAAGGACGGCTCCGATCGCGTACCTAGATGCGTCGGTTCTTATGTAGAAGGGTTTGTCGAATTTTGGCACATGCAACGTGGCGACTTCGCAGAGGGCCGCCTTCAAGTGATGGAAGGCTTCCTCGCATTCTTCCGTCCACTTGACACGCACCTTTGAACCTGCCTTGCTAGCATCTTTCCCTACTTTCAGTAATTCAGTGAGGGGGGCGGCGAATTTGGCATAACTCGGCACAAATGTGTGGTAAAAATTGCAACAACCCAGGAATCCTCTCAATTCCGTAATAGTCTCAGGGCGCTTTCACTTCTGAATAGCGACAAGCTTCCCTGGACTGGGTCGGCGTGTACCATTCTCCAGAAGAGAACCACAAAATTCGACGGATTTTAGAAATAATTTTCCCTTCTTCGGTCCACAAATCAGCTGATTGGCATCAAGGATGTCCATTGACCGCCACCTGCAGACCAAAACAGCATAGATGGTTGGCGAATGGTTGTTGATTTTCGGAATCTTAACACTGAAACCAAGGTGGATTCACACCCCCTTCCCCTCATTGAGGAAGAAATTGCCAAGAGGGCAAGAGGTCGTTTGTTTTCTGTGCTCGATCTTCGTTACGGCTTTCACCAAATGCCGTTGAGGAAGGACAGCCGGCCTCTCACTTGTATGTGCACCCCATGTGGCCCGGTCCAGTGGATAGTCATGCCCATGGGACTGAAGAATGCGCCCTCATTCTTTCAAAGAATGATGGAGGACGTGCTTTTTACAGCTCATCGTGAGCTCCGTGCCTTCATCAGTGTGTACATAGATGAGATAATCATCGCGACACAAGGGGAGGGGACCCGAGGGGCTTACAATGGGTGACGCCTCGGTGAGGCGCGTTGACGCGAGTCGTTTTGAGAAGGGTGTTGATTTTGGACTCATCATTCATAAGTCCCCCTTCATGGTTCAAGAAAGAGACCCCCGGGTTCTCATTAGCTACATCTTTGATTTGTTGGAGGTAAATGCAGGGGTTGTTAGATTTTTGATCAAGCTCCATGTGGAGGTGGATCATGGAGGTGGTGGTTGCGTCTCGCACGGCCCACGCCAAGAAGGGTGCGGGTACGAAGACGACCCTCTATGTTAGTCAGGAGGACAAGGAGGACGACGACAACCACGAAGGGGAGGAGGAAGGGGAGAAGGAGGTGGGGGGGGGGGGGGGAAGCCCCAGCAACCCCTCATGCATGATTAGCGTGCAAAAGGTAAGACTCAAGCTTGATAAGGCGAAGGGAAAGACGGACGGTTGGTTTCCCCAACCCCTCTCCCACAACACCCGGCAGGTGTGCACCGACGACCCAGAAAGCAAGCTCGCTATCCACTCCTTGTGCGCCTCAAGGGAGTGGGAGTGTGAGCGGTGTGGGGTCACCGCTCCCTAGACCACACGGAGGCTGCTGAGTACCACAGCCTAATGCGTCCATTAGAGCCCAGCACATGTGCGTACAGCGGTGGTAGAAGTGTCTCCCACTGCCAAGGATGCCTCATCACCCAGTGCCCCAGTGAGTTCGACAACAGTTGGTGAGTCATCAAGGTGGAACAATCAGACGGCACAAAAGCAATATTTTGCAGGACAGCCTACTGCACCGAGCCCAAATCAATCAAGGGCTTTGCATATCCCGGATTGTACGATATTCACCACATGTGCATTGTATGTAGGGACACACACAACATAAGGGCACCTAACTCAAAACCCAAGTTCATTTAATGTGACCCTCCTTACATGAACAAAGAAGGTATCGAAGAGCTTAGGTCCAATGTGTCCCAGAGACGCCGTAGCTGAAGACAGAAGCTCGTCGCTCTCATAGCCGTGATAGTGTGAGTTTGTTAAGTTCTGTAGGAGGGCTGTCATAGACCCCGACGCTGCCGACATGTGTTTCATGTGCAACATGGACGTTCATCGAATCCTATCAATACCCCCGAAAAGGAGGACACGGTTCAACATGGGCGACAGTACTGGGACCCACCAACGTTCAGGTTGACCGCCATGTTAGCGGTCGGGTACAGCTTGTAGGCCCACAATGGTGACCGGAGCCGGTCCATGTTTGGCCATCATTTCGGCCAAACTGGGTATTGCAAGGTTAGCAAGATTACCTCTTGATTAGGATATTCACAAACCTCATTGGTTAATGTATGTCATGTGCAGACCGTACCCTCCGTATGTGGGCCAAACAGGGTGTATCACGGGTGTGAGAGCACTGTACATGTGTTACCGGGAACACTTGCATGCGGCGCGGGCACTGGCGAATCACTTTTTGGGATTACGTCACTGGCGAGTGAAGAGTATGATGTTTTTCGGTAAACTATGCTACAAAGTTCTATCAGGGGATGGGGACAAAAACTCATTAGACTCCTGGAGAGTGCATTTCATAGCATCCCTATTCACATTTCTTTGCATTAGGATTGCTCATATTGCAAAGCGATGTGATCCCACTTTCCCCAAAAAACATCAGCCGAATGGGGGTTGTAGTAGTCGGGGACCCTTGCATCACCTGGGGCCAAAGATGGATGTTGTACCATTGTGCACGAGGGGGGTGGTAGAAGGACTTCCGCGCTTTTCGCCTGCAGAAGTTTTGGAGCATAGTAACACACGTGTCACCATAAATATCAGAACCAATGGGTTGTACCGCAGACTCGATTGTGTACCGTTCCCATGGGCCACTCACGTCACACCAAACCTCGGAACCTTCATGCAGCTGGTACGATTTTAACCTTAGCGTGTTGGCACCCCACAATAGAGCTGCACGTCCCTTATCCTCCCATTTGCATACCCACACATTCCACGTGGTGTTGAGTGCTCGGTTAAGCATGATCGAAAGCCAAAATGGGTGGGGGATGTTCAGTGCGGCGTCAAACATAGACGGTTCTATGTCACACGAGTTCACACACATATCGCATCTCACAAAACACGCAGTGTCTCCTGGGGTGCAATATCTTGCAGTGCAGTCATAGGCAGTGCACCGACGTCTTGACACCAACTAATGGGAGACATGAAGGAGGAGGTTACTGGGTTCCACGGCGAAGCATACACACTGTACTGCACATGTAGTGTGGTCACGAGGAAACATTCCCATCCTGATGTCAAACGAGTAATCCATGCTTTGTAACGACACATATGCAACAGGGCATCGGGTGTAGCCTGCGTGAATGGGGGATAAGTCTTAGGCGGCCCTATACGCACGTAGCAAAATTGCCACAGTTCCCAAATGGGTACCACCCCAAAACGGGGGCTGAAAAACCACTTTGAAAAATTGCACAATTGTGCTTTGCACAGAACACCCCCAAAAACGTGTGAATTGTCCAAAATGATTGTGTGTAGGGGGTACAACATGTGCCAGTCGAAAGTCATGTATCCCCTTCAAATTTGGGCAACTGCAGTGTCCATCCAAAGAAAATCCAATTCTTCCAAATCATCCGCTGCTGCATTTCAAACCATGCCGTAAAATGCAACCTAAAAAATGAAGCAAGGAGGACGACAGGCAAACACATGCAAAAGTCTGGTTTGCTTTTTGTTACCGCGTCTGCTGACCCAGTTACTGTGATTGTATGCGAAGCGTCAAGAATGATGCGCCACCAGTGGTGCCGACCAACAACGGAGGCACCGCCAGTGCAGGCAATCCAATAATAAATGACAACAACAATGCCTGCAAAAGAAATGGCCCAGCAGGGGTAAAAAAAGGGCGAGTCGCTGAGTTTGGGCACTGCAGCGCCCAAAATTACCAAAACATGAAAAAGGGCACCAGTCTCACACCTGCATAGAACAGGACGCGCGACAGTGTGCAAATCGAGGCGAAAAAACTACTGACATGGTCACAGGCAGTGCCAACCGCACAACGCAGTCTACTTCTTCTTTGGTGAAGCCTTCTTACCCTTGGCCTGACCTACTTTGGCGTGAAACATATTGAGGGGGGCACTGTCCTTGGCCTTTTTGGCTGGCCTTTTGGGGGGATCATCAACCTCATCCCCACTGTCGTCGGAGGACGGCTTCTTCTTGCTGGGGGTGCTCCTCTTCTTGCTGTCACCACCGACCAGCACGATCTCGTCATCCTCCTCTTCCTCCACATCGTCCCCCCCCTCCTCATCTTCCCCTTCCCCAGGCCGCTGCACCACAACTGGCATACAATCCCTAATCCTTGGCATCCAAGCGTCCCAGTTAACCAAGTAGACACAGCCCATCTCCTGCACATACGCCGCTAGTTGTTCACAGAATTCGTTAAACAAACCCTGGCGCCCAGTGAAGCAAGCTGCCAGACAGGGGGACTCAGGAAGGCAGGACAGGAGCTGTGTTGGCAATACAGCCGATGCTGTCAAAAGCATGAGCCAGACTTCATCCTCGGACTGTCTGTCGCGTCGGGGAACAATACCAAGCACACGCAGGAGCCAACCAGCCGCTGCCAGACCAATGGTGCTGCCGTATGCACCCTGATCGCAAATGAAAATATTCGGGACCTTCACCCTAAACTTGTCGGGGACACAGAAGCAAATAGTCCTCTCCTCGAACCGATAGGTCGGGTGACCGACTGCCTGATCAAAAAAAGAGGTCATAATATACTGCCAGCCTCCACACTCCTCAGAGTCGCGCAATTGATTAACCAGGAACTTAACATCGGCCGCCATTCCACCAATAGCCACAGGTACCAACTTCGCAGCAACCTTCAGCACCAGGGGATGGATATCGTCCATTTGTTCCTTCGTACACTCAATGAAGACCTGTTGTCAAAAGCACATTTCATTACAGATGGGCACTGCAGTGCCTAAAGTGACCAGCAATGCGAAATCGATCCGTTTCTTATGCCTAATGGTTGCATACCGCTTTGTACTCCCTCAATGCAATCGTTTACGGGATGGCCTTGCCAGGAACCAACGCAATTGCCTCGGCCCGAGCTCCGGTTGCTTGAGTCCCATCCTGCGGCTTGTTGAGCCGGATAGTTGTTGATTTCTCCCCATCAGTCGTTGTCACTGCATTTCCTTGACAGGCCTCGCCAGCGCAATCCTCAGGTCAGCCCATTCCTCATCCTGCCACACGGTGCTTTCCGGATAGTGTCCCAGCTTGGTAAGGGATTTTCGGCACTCCAGGTCCATTTCCCCAGTGAGAATTTGGCGGCCCTCGGCGACTTTGCAAGCAGTTTGCGGACTCTTTGCATTTCATGCACGTTCACTGTTAGAACAGGAGAACACTGGTACCACTGGGATCGAAACAGCCTTACGTCGTGGGTTCGGGGGGGGGGGGGGGGGTCAACAGCGATCGCGCCAGACCCAGCCGCCCCATAAACATACGTCGAGAAGGATGGATGAGGGTGTTGTCCGGGTGAAGGTACAGCATCTCCCACAGGCGGTCCCGCTTCAACAGTCTGGCCTTGGCATGTAGTCCTGCGATCTTGGCCCCATCTCCAGCCATGTACAGCGGTATTTCATCCATCTGGTCGCCATGCAGTCCCGTCAACGACCGCAGAGTGTATGGGTTGAGCACTGCAGTGCAAAAATTAGGGTCGCATCGAATTTGGGCACTGCAGTTCCCATGAACACCAAAAGACGACGAAAACAGGTGCTCATAGGACATAATACCTTCACCGGCAGTCTTCTCAAAGGTGTCAATAAACTCAGCCACGCGGCCACCACATATCTGCAGTAATGAGACCAGCGGTCTCCAATTTTTCTAGATTGAATCCTGGCAGGGATACAGTGTTGGACAGGCCACAGGTACGCAAAGGACTGACGACGGTGGTCTCATCGTGCATCTCTCATACCAAAGATGTTTTCTCGCCCAGCCGGCCACACTTCCTCAGAGCCACCAGCAGCATCTCTTTCGCTTTGCCCTTCTGCACTTCAGTCCAAATTCAAGCGGCCACTTGTTCCATACTCAGCTTGCTCGCTGAGTGTTGTACCGCATTGTGATCGCCTCCAATAATCTCTCTGATGTCCACAGGACAGTCGTGTTTGATCTCCTCGCAGTAGACGTGTTGTAACCAATCCGGCAGTGCCCGTGACTTCCAACAGTATTCTCGGTGAAGTCTTTGGAGAGCCGTCAGTATATGAGCCCCGCCCAAGCACTAGGGAATTTCAGCTGATAGAAAAATGTACCACAGGGAGATGGTAGATGGGGGATATCAGCGAGATGGGCACTGCAGTGCCCAAACGACCAGACTGTGTGAAAATTACGACGCGTGTGTGACAGGATGGTAGTGTACCTTCGTTTCGCCATATGAGAATGTTTGAGATAGGCCGGCAGGGTGGATTTGTCCTCAGGCTTGCGATCCGCGATAGTACTGAGTCCTCGTCCCTCTCTCTGGTCTGCCCACGCGTGAGGTCGGTGTCAAACTTTATCTTGGTCAGCTGTATCTTGACCAGCTCCTTTTTGATCCACGTTGTCCGGAATGTTTCCGTTGCCCGGTCTGTCCCCGTCCGCTTCACCGGAGCCTGCCCCGACTGCGCCCGTGTCTTCTCTGCTGTGTGAACGGCTTGCGATGCGGTGTGCTGCTCATCCCCTTCCGGCAGTTCGGTATCCGAAGGCATAGCTTAGCAAAGGGGCTAACAAAGGGTCACACGACACACTACAAAAGGCCACAGGGCTCCAAATTGGTGATTTACAGGCTTCTAATGTTGATGACTACTGGCAGCGCTCGACGATTGAACAGAGATGGCAGAAATAGCATCACAGTCGGATGCACCTGGTAAAAATCGAGGGTCAAACTCATTCAGCTCCGAAAGGACAGCCACGGGGGCGTCGGAATCATCACTGTGAACGGACACTGCTTCTGGAGGGGGGGGGGTCCGGGTCCCATCCATCATCACCCACAAAATCAGCAGCCCTCAGGTCTGGATCTCCGGCTGCCCCACCAGCAGGGGGGGGGGGGTCCTCATCACTGTCACTGTCGCCATCAGCATTGGGGGGGGCGGGTATCCGGGCGGGGTCCCTTTGCACAAAAGCGCGTGCTGGCCGGCGTCCCTTGTACCGGTCTGGTGTATTACATGCGCGTAACATGTCCTGTGCCTGTGCTACTGTTGTGTCCATATCACCTGGAGGACGCTGTGGCACGTGTCTACCCAGCTCTGTCATCACATCAGCATCAACTTTAACAGGTTTAACAAGTGTCTGCAATGTCTTGGCACATAGATCTCGGTAATGCTCTGCAGTGAGCACCGTATCTAGTGCGCAAGGAAAATCCATCTTGGCAGGATCCCACCTGTCTTGCACGATACTCGACTTCTGACTGGACCAGACCAGGGGGGGTATAACACCAACATCGAACCGCGCCATCAATCTGGTGAAACGACGATCAACCAGTTGTGGCAGTCCCTTGGGAACATTAACGTACTGCAGGTCCTTTGGGGTCTGGTCTGCAACGGGAGTGAGTATAAACAGGTCATGCACCTGTTGCAACGTACAGTTCCCAGGCTGTTGTGCCATTAAGTGCACAACACGGCTTAACAGGGCCTCACACGGTTCCTCACTGTGTGCCACCCCAGGTAAGCGGGCAAACCACTGGGACCACAACAGCCTAGCAACAACAATGGGGCGCACATATTCAACCTTGTCCTCATAACCTAGGGTGAGCCTCAGAAGGACGTGTAGACAACGGCCCAACAATGGCCCTGCAGCGTGCTGCTCTCCCTGTGCAGACCAATGACAATCCCTCACTTGCGACCCAATAATAAACAAGGCTGGAATGTAACCATACAGCAGTGTTACCAACCCTTGCACCTGTGTAAGAAGTGTGCTGTGATTAGCGTTACCCGGTCGGTGCAAACCCCTTAGAGTCTGTAACTTCTGTTCCAAAGGTTGGCGCCACTTATGGGCCAAGTGCAAGAGCACCAGAATCATACGCTCCATATAGATGAGTTTCGGAAAGTTGGGCACTGCAGTGCCCAAATTGAGTGAACCATAGGGAAAATAGGTAAATAAAGGGAAGAATCTTCTGTAGCACAGGGTTACACAATATTTATATGGGTGCTATGTGCCGTACACTACCGGGGTACGTGTAATGAACAGGGGCACGTTGTACCGAGCATAGCTGATGCTGTAAACGAGCTTAAGGACACGGTAGTGAATATTTTCGTCGACCAACAATGGAAGACGGTGCTGTGTGTGCTGCTGCACCTCCTGGAGCCCGTGAATAATAGAGACAAGGTCAGGGGTAGCGGACACAGTTAGGTCTGTGAGAAAAAAGGGGGTCCAAGCTGGGGTGGTAACATTATCCCGTCGTATGTCCGAGGGACAACGAACATGTTGAAGGCGGATGGGGTCGTCCATCCACCCTTGCAAGCCATCAATGAAGTTTTTATGGCTCTGCACCAACGAGTCTGCAGTGTACCCAATCCTCTGCCGCAAGACCGAGAGGCTAGGAAAAGACGGCATAATGTCGACAGGTCGTTGCAAGAGTATGATAGCACCAGCTGTACAATTAAAAGACCGGTTCTCATTACCAGGCACAGGCCGGAAGTTACGTCTATAAAAATTATCAAACCATAGAACAGCGGGTTTACCTTCCAAGGTCTGCCAAAGACTGGTGCACGCAGTTGCTCCTTGAACTGCAAAGGAGGGTACATGGTAAGAACATTGACCCATGTGAGCCAAACACCTACGTTGCACACGACTCTTGGGTTGAAGACCTACAGCCCTCTTGGCACGTGGACGACACCTCTTGTGTAGAACAGACCATATATTAAAAATCTCTTGCTCGGCAACACGGAACCATTGGTCCGGCAGACAATTAACGGTCCGCCTGTCCCTTTGTTGGATGTATTCACCAACAGACCGCCTACTTCTCCACTCCAACCGGACATCTAACACCCACGTACAAAACGCATCGGCACCCTTATCCACACCCACAGCCTAAGATAGATCCTCCTTTGAAGCATATACCTTCGAACTAAGGAACTGCCGGAAGGGAGCCGCATCCATGGACAAAAGTCCTGTTCGCAGGCAGCAAAGGTAAGGAGACAAAGAAAACAGAGACACTATCACAAAACAAACCTGATGCGGCATAGACCAAAAGCAGCTAGCGAAGATCCAAACAATGTATCTCCCAATGGACGTGGAACGTTCCAAAGCCTGGGTACACCCCAAGGTGGCAGTCAGACAACCGGCAATATATTTCCAATGAGCAGAGGATGAGTACCAACGTCCGATGATTCATACGTCCTTTGTCAGGTGTAACGCAATGGGAACCAATAGGAGTGAAATACGGAGTTTTAAATTTTTTGGACACTGCAGTGCCCAAAAGTACTGGAAGTCCATTTTTAAGTGCACATTTGGACAGGAATGGAAGTGATTGGGCAAGGTACATTGTACGTGGCCTTCCGAGTATAACACCGCGGTGCGATGACCCATGGATAACGGGTATGCCAAGTTTTGATGCATGCTGCTGCAGCATGACATCACCTGTGGAGATGACTACAGAGGTGTACTGCAGAACCCACTGAAAAATGCCATTTCAAATTTTTGGGCACTGCCCAAAAATTTTAAATGATACAATTTTCAGCCCGGAATAGGGGCTGTATACGTACACCTCTGGAAGCAACAAAAGGCAAGGTTGTTGTATCCCACGATGAAAATCCACGTGACGTTGGCCGAAAAAATGATAGCCTTTTTTGGGGGGCAAAAAACGGATGTTGAAACCGCCATGAATCGTGCCTTTAAGCAACGAAGTCTACGTGCGTAAAGGGCCGTCTAAGTAAGTGGACGTTGGAATGGGGGATCCGAAGGCATAGCTTAGCAAAGGGGCTAAGAAAGGGTCACACGACACACTACAAAAGGCCACAGGGCTCCAAATTGGTGATTTACAGGCTTCTAATGTTGATGACTACTGGCAGCGCTCGACGATTGAACAGAGATGGCAGAAATAGCATCACAGTCGGATGCACCTGGTAAAAATCGAGGGTCAAACTCATTCAGCTCCGAAAGGACAGCCACGGGGGCGTCGGAATCATCACTGTGAACGGACACTGCTTCTGGAGGGGGGGGGGTCCGGGTCCCATCCATCATCACCCACAAAATCAGCAGCCCTCAGGTCTGGATCTCCGGCTGCCCCACCAGCAGGGGGGGGGGGGTCCTCATCACTGTCACTGTCGCCATCAGCATTGGGGGGGGCGGGTATCCGGGCGGGGTCCCTTTGCACAAAAGCGCGTGCTGGCCGGCGTCCCTTGTACCGGTCTGGTGTATTACATGCGCGTAACATGTCCTGTGCCTGTGCTACTGTTCTGTCCATATCACCTGGAGGACGCTGTGGCACGTGTCTACCCAGCTCTGTCATCACATCAGCATCAACTTTAACAGGTTTAACAAGTGTCTGCAATGTCTTGGCACATAGATCTCGGTAATGCTCTGCAGTGAGCACCGTATCTAGTGCGCAAGGAAAATCCATCTTGGCAGGATCCCACCTGTCTTGCACGATACTCGACTTCTGACTGGACCAGACCAGGGGGGGTATAACACCAACATCGAACCGCGCCATCAATCTGGTGAAACGACGATCAACCAGTTGTGGCAGTCCCTTGGGAACATTAATGTACTGCAGGTCCTTTGGGGTCTGGTCTGCAACGGGAGTGAGTATAAACAGGTCATGCACCTGTTGCAACGTACAGTTCCCAGGCTGTTGTGCCATTAAGTGCACAACACGGCTTAACAGGGCCTCACACGGTTCCTCACTGTGTGCCACCCCAGGTAAGCGGGCAAACCACTGGGACCACAACAGCCTAGCAACAACAATGGGGCGCACATATTCAACCTTGTCCTCATAACCTAGGGTGAGCCTCAGAAGGACGTGTAGACAACGGCTCAACAATGGCCCTGCAGCGTGCTGCTCTCCCTGTGCAGACCAATGACAATCCCTCACTTGCGACCCAATAATAAACAAGGCTGGAATGTAACCATACAGCAGTGTTACCAACCCTTGCACCTGTGTAAGAAGTGTGCTGTGATTAGCGTTACCCGGTCGGTGCAAACCCCTTAGAGTCTGTAACTTCTGTTCCAAAGGTTGGCGCCACTTATGGGCCAAGTGCAAGAGCACCAGAATCATACGCTCCATATAGATGAGTTTCGGAAAGTTGGGCACTGCAGTGCCCAAATTGAGTGAACCATAGGGAAAATAGGTAAATAAAGGGAAGAATCTTCTGTAGCACAGGGTTACACAATATTTATATGGGTGCTATGTGCCGTACACTACCGGGGTACGTGTAATGAACAGGGGCACGTTGTACCGAGCATAGCTGATGCTGTAAACGAGCTTAAGGACACGGTAGTGAATATTTTCGTCGACCAACAATGGAAGACGGTGCTGTGTGTGCTGCTGCACCTCCTGGAGCCCGTGAATAATAGAGACAAGGTCAGGGGTAGCGGACACAGTTAGGTCTGTGAGAAAAAAGGGGGTCCAAGCTGGGGTGGTAACATTATCCCGTCGTATGTCCGAGGGACAACGAACATGTTGAAGGCGGATGGGGTCGTCCATCCACCCTTGCAAGCCATCAATGAAGTTTTTATGGCTCTGCACCAACGAGTCTGCAGTGTACCCAATCCTCTGCCGCAAGACCGAGAGGCTAGGAAAAGACGGCATAATGTCGACAGGTCGTTGCAAGAGTATGATAGCACCAGCTGTACAATTAAAAGACCGGTTCTCATTACCAGGCACAGGCCGGAAGTTACGTCTATAAAAATTATCAAACCATAGAACAGCGGGTTTACCTTCCAAGGTCTGCCAAAGACTGGTGCACGCAGTTGCTCCTTGAACTGCAAAGGAGGGTACATGGTAAGAACATTGACCCATGTGAGCCAAACACCTACGTTGCACACGACTCTTGGGTTGAAGACCTACAGCCCTCTTGGCACGTGGACGACACCTCTTGTGTAGAACAGACCATATATTAAAAATCTCTTGCTCGGCAACACGGAACCATTGGTCCGGCACACAATTAACGGTCCGCCTGTCCCTTTGTTGGATGTATTCACCAACAGACCGCCTACTTCTCCACTCCAACCGGACATCTAACACCCACGTACAAAACGCATCGGCACCCTTATCCACACCCACAGCCTAAGATAGATCCTCCTTTGAAGCATATACCTTCGAACTAAGGAACTGCCGGAAGGGAGCCGCATCCATGGACAAAAGTCCTGTTCGCAGGCAGCAAAGGTAAGGAGACAAAGAAAACAGAGACACTATCACAAAACAAACCTGATGCGGCATAGACCAAAAGCAGCTAGCGAAGATCCAAACAATGTATCTCCCAATGGACGTGGAACGTTCCAAAGCCTGGGTACACCCCAAGGTGGCAGTCAGACAACCGGCAATATATTTCCAATGAGCAGAGGATGAGTACCAACGTCCGATGATTCATACGTCCTTTGTCAGGTGTAACGCAATGGGAACCAATAGGAGTGAAATACGGAGTTTTAAATTTTTTGGACACTGCAGTGCCCAAAAGTACTGGAAGTCCATTTTTAAGTGCACATTTGGACAGGAATGGAAGTGATTGGGCAAGGTACATTGTACGTGGCCTTCCGAGTATAACACCGCGGTGCGATGACCCATGGATAACGGGTATGCCAAGTTTTGATGCATGCTGCTGCAGCATGACATCACCTGTGGAGATGACTACAGAGGTGTACTGGAGAACCCACTGAAAAATGCCATTTCAAATTTTTGGGCACTGCCCAAAAATTTTAAATGATACAATTTTCAGCCCGGAATAGGGGCTGTATACGTACACCTCTGGAAGCAACAAAAGGCAAGGTTGTTGTATCCCACGATGAAAATCCACGTGACGTTGGCCGAAAAAATGATAGCCTTTTTTTGGGGGCAAAAAACGGATGTTGAAACCGCCATGAATCGTGCCTTTAAGCAACGAAGTCTACGTGCGTAAAGGGCCGTCTAAGTAAGTGGACGTTGGAATGGGGGATTAAAATTCCAGCAAATTCACCCGAAATATGAGGTTTTTTTTTTTGGGAAAACGCCATATTTGTGCTTGCTTCTTAGGGACTTCAGGGGGTACAATTCATGCCCGAGCCTCAGTACCCATCAAGTAGTGAAAGTCCCGCCCCAAACGCATCCAGCATGCCCAAACGGCGCCCAAAACAAAAAGTGGCAAAACCCGGCAAGCCCGTAGCCAATTCATAGGCATCATTGCGTGTAGCCAGGGAAGGATGGCCTAGGAACCCCCCCCTTCCTAGGGGTCTTCTACTCCTACACGTTAGGAGGTCACCCGAAGACTTTGAACAAAAACACCGCACCTTCAATGCGCCTACTTTGGGGGACATTGGGTCCGGGGTTGGTGAAGCCCAATTTTGGGGTGTTTTTGGAAACCCTGTTTTCGGCAGGAACCCCCCTAGGAACCCCCCTTCCTAGCCATGCTTGGAGAGCTTGGAAATCTCGGTGGTGCCCCCAAGGGTGAAGCTACGTGAAGCTCCCCGCTCGTGGCACCACCTTACGCGCCCTGCGCACGGCGTGACTACTATCCTACGTGACTGTCGCTCACAAAATAAGATAAGGGTTAGATATGCGTTAGGGTTACGCCAAAAAGGACTAGCTATTGGTTATGGGTTACGGTGTGGATTTTTTTTGCGCACTGCGTCGCACAACCCTTGGCGCGTTCGCACAGCCAAGCATGCATGCGTGCAATCTTGGGAGTGGGCTGGTCACAACACACGCGTACTGCAACCACCGGGACGCAACTCCCTCGCAGTGTGCCACCAAGGGTTGTCTCTCCATGTCTCATGCCCACACAGCTTGGCAGAACCCGAGCACCCCTCAACAGCCACCAAGGCCAGAGGGACACTCGGGATCCTTGCGCTCTCATCGCCACCGTGCCTCGCCACTCCTCATCACTTGCTGGGGCTAGGGCCCTGGCCGTACGTCCGGTTGAGGATGCTCAACGCCCGGTCACATTCCGCAGCTTTCTCCTCCAGCAGAGACTCGGCCTTGACCCTGCCTGCCTACGCCTCGAGCGCCGCGTCCTGAGCAGCCTCCAACCGGTCTTCGAGGGCAACCAGTCGTGCCTGCATACTTGCAATGGTTGCCTCGTGCTTGACAACCTGTTCCCGTGCTTCGCGCTCCTTCTTGGTTGCCGGCTCCGTGGCCCGCTCGGCCCGTTTCCTGCCGCCACTTGCCATCGCCTTCTCAACGGCATCAGGCAACACCTCCTTTAACGCCGTGCGCACGACCTCCTGCAACCCAGGTGCCGACTGCGTGATCACTGTCCCCGTGTCCATTGCCATTGGACTTGCCCGTCCCGGACTGCCTAGTACACGCCGCTTGGAGGGGGAGTCGGTGATGATGGTCCTGTGGGCAGGTCGCTTCACGGATCCCCGGTGTGTCCTCTCTGATTGCTCCGACTTGACCTCGGCCCCAGGTTGTTGCCACAGTGGCTGTGTACCTGCGTCCGTGCCGGGCTCTTTCTTCACGTGTGAGCGTCCACCCAATTGACCCTGTTCTTGCCGCTTGCGGTACTTCTCCAGCCACTCGTCAACCGCGTCCTGCACCTCAATGGGGACACCGGCATCCTTCAGCGTCTTGAAGCTGGTCTGCTCGCTGTACACCAAGAAAGACCATGTGTTGCTGGCCTTGGCATGGCCAACAAGGCACAAGTACTGCGCAACCACGTACGTCTTGCTATGTCCTGCATGCCCCTGGGGCAGGTCGGCCAGGCTGTCCGTACATGCCACTGGCAACCGCATTTGCAGGGCAGTGGCCGCCTTCCCCTTCCGGAGGGTCAGTGTGCAGTCGCGATACCAGGACGTGCCCCCCCGCCTGGTCACAGGACTGTGCATGTCCGTGATGGTCAGCGTCGATTGCAACAGCCATGTCGGAGGGTCTTGAAGACTTGGTGCTCGCCCATCCACAGTCCGCGCAGCCTCCCATGGTGCCATTGGCAGTGGGGCTGCCCGCTCTTCCTCATCGACGGACTTCAGGACCAGCCGCGGGTACACGTCGACATCTGCGTGAAGAGAAGTACGGGAAATGCCAGCGATGAAAGGGGACACGAAGTGGTCCAGGAAGGGGGTTCCTGCGCAGAAAGGGGGGGGTTCCTGTGCAAGAAAGGGTCGCGGAAGGGTCTAGGAAGGGGTCCAGGAAGCGGGGTTCCTGTGCAGGAAGGGGGGGGGGTTCTTGTGCAGGAAGGGGATTCCTGGGGGTTCCTGGGATGGTTCCTGTGCAAGAAGGGGGGGGGTTCCTGTGCAGGATGGGGGTTCCTGTGCAGGATGGGGGTTCGTGGGGGACGCCTGTGACAGTACTTGTGCAGGAAGGGGGGGGGGGGGCACGGGTGGGCCGTCCCCTCGCTTTTAGACGCGACCCCCCCCCCCCCAGTAGAAGTGGGCCGGAGGCCCCCGGGGGGGGGGCTTTTTTTTGGGGGGGGGGGGGCTAGCCGCCGAGAAGGGCTTCTCTGAGGGACTCGCTAGTCCCTGCTAGTTGCCGGGGGGGGAGGGGGGCTAGGGGAGGGGGTTAGCAGAGGTCTAGTTCAGTTTGCCAGAGACGCGGTGGCCTAAGGGGTTACTCTACAACAACGGAGGCCTCCACTCTACCTCCTCACCAATGCAAAGGTGGGTGTAGGCGCCCACACCCCCTGCCTGGGGAGGGCCGTATATATATGATGTCCTCTCCGACACGGCCCGTCACACCGGAGAGCAGCCGGGGTATTAAAGCTCGAGGCAAGGATCTTCAGGTGCCGGTATCGGCAAATTGGACACAAACAACAACACAACAACACAAACAACAAAGCGTGGATTCAAAGATTGTCCCGGTTTCCTCAACAGCACTGGACGGTTGGGGCCCAAAAGAGGGCGGAAATGCTACATCACCCCTGCATTCTCGGGGGTCCCCAACAAAGGGAACAAAATCAAAACGCAAAACCTATGCCGGGGGTCACCATGATGCACCACACAACAAAGCGTGGATTGAAAGATTGTCCCGGTTTCCTCAATAGCACCGGTCGGTGGGGGCCCAAAAGAGGGCGGAAATGCTACATCACCCCTGCATTCTCGGGGGTCCCCAACAAAGGGAACAAAATCAAAACTCAAAACCTACGCCGGGGACCACCATGATGCACCACACAACAAAGCGTGGATTCAAAGATTGTCCCGGTTTCCTCAATAGCACCGGACGGTTGGGGCCCAAAAGAGGGCGGAAATGCTACATCACCCCTGCATTCTCGGGGGTCCCCAACAAAGGGAACAAAATCAAAACGCAAAACCTACGCCGGGGGTCACCATGATGCACCACACAACAAAGCGTGGATTCAAAGATTGTCCCGGTTTCCTCAATAGCACCGGACGGTTGGGGCCCAAAAGAGGGCGGAAATGCTACATCACCCCTGCATTCTCGGGGGTCCCCAACAAAGGGAACAAAATCGGAAGTCAAAACCTACGCCGGGGGTCACCATGATGCACCAGGCAACGAAGCGTGGATTCAAAGATTGTCCTAAGTGCGCCCCTTAGCGCACCCCCTAAAAGGTCAGCGGTGGGGCATGGGTCCAAAAAGATGCCAGGCGTGCGCCCAGCGCGCTAACGTTCCCCCTATGTATGGCTAGTAGCCATTGACCCTTGGTAACTAAGTGGGCCCGTAGGGGGGGGGGAGGGGTCGCGTACCCGGACCGAGGAGACGGCCCACCCGTGGGGGGGGGGGGGGGTTCCTGAGTGACATGCACATGCCACAGCCCACACACTGTGCCTAGTTCAAGCCCTCAAACAGCCCTCCCCTTCCATTGCCACCGCCGCTTACCCTTGGCAAGCGGTACTGACCATATATTTGCCCCATTGCATTGTGAACCCCTCCATCCAAAGGCCTTGCGATTCAAAGGGGACAGAGTGTCAACCTGCTTTCATGCACACCAAAAGGCCTGCTCCTGTGCCACCTTGGTGTTGCGAACGATCGCCCCGGCAGCCATCAACAAGATCGGGTCCACGGGTCTGGGCTCGGGTGGTGCCATCTCCATCCGGGACACCAAAACGTCACTGCTCTCCTCGGTACCCCGGGCGAAATCCTCCAAAGCGGCCTTTCACCACCACCAGAATGCTCCCAAGCGGCGTAACCAACAAGGCGTGGTGTTCCAATCTCAGCCAGGGCAGCCACTCGCTTTCGTGTGCATGCCCCGCCAGTGGGAAGTCCTCCAGCTTGGGGGTTGTGTCAGCGGGATTCACATGTGGTGCGGGCGCTGCCTCGTAATGCCCGGTGTAAAGCGTTGTCCCATCCGATGGAATCAAACAGGTAACCATGTGCTGAAGGGCACGGACACGACTCGGATCAGCGGCCTCGGCACTCCCCGGATCGGATTATGTTGCTGCCACTGCTTCAGTGTCGCACTTGCTGCACTCGATCCCCGTGTGATTGCGGCAAACGGCTTGGACTCCACACCCAAAGCACTTCTCACTTGTCGGCTTCCGGCGCCATCCGTGGACTCCACAACTGACAGCAGCCGTGTGCGCCCAAAACGGGGGCGTGATTGCGTGTGTGGTGGCGTAGGACACGGTGTGCGTCGACAGCCCACAGAACCCAATAATACGGCGGGACCCCGGTTCCGCAGCCAATGGCAGGCCGCCTCCTTCATGCACCACCGTCGAGCAGATCACCCATAGGGAACCCCTTATTATTGGTATGCGGTGGATAATCCAAGGGCGAGGGAAGGCACGGGCAGACATGGCGACGAACTGTGCGCAAACCTCATCGACAGGGATATCCATCGACAGTGCCAGAACACAGAGAGGGCGATGCCATCCACAGGAAGTGACGCTGCATGGAAATCTCGGTGCGGCAGTTGTCGAACGTGGGTGATGGACTCGATGTACCCTTGCGTCATGACGTGCAGCGTCTTACCCAAGCTCGCCTCCAGCTTGGCCTTCACTCGCGTCACCATGGCCGTCAGGCGCGGCAGGTCCCACGGCTAGATGTGTTCCTCCCCATCCGGATGCTTGGACATGTCCTCCGGCTTCCCCCACACCATCTTGCGGTCCGGCGGGTCCTGAGCTCGGCCGGCAACTGGGCGGTTGTGGTTGAAGATCTGGGCCCAACGCTCCTCGGCGATCG
This sequence comes from Eutreptiella sp. 'Long Island Sound 2002', assembly GCA_964036045.1. Lineage (NCBI taxonomy): Eukaryota > Euglenozoa > Euglenophyceae > Eutreptiales > Eutreptiaceae > Eutreptiella > Eutreptiella sp. 'Long Island Sound 2002'. Next base: position 14,264,477 of record OZ038394.1, read on the forward strand.
CCAACGCCTCCTTGTGCGCCTCCTCCAGCTCATACTCCGCAACAAACCCCGGATGAACAAATGCTGCAGGCTGGGAAGCTGGCTGGGGTCGCTGTTCATGGCAGTGGGGCAGTCACTCGGTAGCTCCAACAGGGGATCCTCGTGCGCGACAAACAGCGGTGTGGAGGTGACGGGGAGGGCAAGTAGCCCGCTGGCCGCATAGGCACTCCGCACGGTGAGCCCGGGGCCGTCGCCGTCCCACTCCCACGCTGAGCGTCCGGAGAGCGAGTAGATGGGCAGGGTCTCCTCACCGGATTGCCGCGGATCGAAGAGGAACATATTCCTCTTGGCTGCCTCCTTGTGCCACCCCTCCTTGGCGAAAGTGGCGGGCTTGGGCTTCGTGGAAGCGAAGTGGAGGGTGGTGGGCGGCTGGGCATCCACAGGGTGGGCAGCCATGTAGTGGCTGTGGATCCGAGCGTGGTCGCTGGGGAGGCGGGTGGACAAGGACTCTAGCACGGAGGAGTAGTCCGCTCCACTGGGCCGCCCGTGGAAAGCGGTGATCTCAGGGTTGCGGTGCACCGTCTCCGCAATGAGGTCTGAGAGGGCACAGGAGTCCCTGTCGCGGAGGATGGACTTGGTGATGCGCACCCGGCCAATGCTCGTGTCCGGCGGCCAAGTCACGGCGGAGTTGGTTGGGATGGCCGTGTCGTGGAACGTCCGCCCCCCCGGAGGGGAGCAGCCACGTGTACCGGCGGGGCCTGTGACGGCCGCCATCCAATCCTAAGCGAAGGGACAGGCAGACATTGCGGAAAACCGGGCTGCCTTTGAGGGGAAGGAAGGGTCGTAGGAAGGGGGGTTCTTGGCCAGGAAGGGGGGAGTTCCTGGCCGGGAAGGGGTCTAAGAAGGGTCTAGGAAGGGGGGTTCCACCGGGAAGGGGTCCAGGAAGGGTGCAAGAAGGGTCTAGGAAGGGGTTCCTAGGGGGGTTCCTGCCCGAAAAAAGTTGACTCCTGTGGTCCGAAACTGGGGTCATGATAGTTCCTATACGCTTATTTTGACCCCCAAAGCACCCCCCATAAGTGTGGTCCGTTACTTTAGCGGTGCACTACCATGGCATTTGGAGGGGGGTTCCTAGGCCACCCTTCCTTGGCTGCACCCCACAGTTCGTACAATTTGACATGAATTTCGCACAAATTTCGTACGAATTTTGCACGAATTTCGTGCGAATGTCGTGCAAATTCATATGAATTCACACCCTTGTCCACCCCCTCATTTGCCCTAACACCCAGAGTACCCCCCCCCCCCCAATGCACCCCTGCATGCACCCTAGCCAGAGGCAATAATGGTTCGGGGTCGTGTTGGATTCTCACAATTGTCTCCTTCGACACCCGAAACCTCCGCTCTAGGGTCCGAAGGTGCTACACGTCAGTTAGAAGCCGTCTTCGTGTGCGGCTTGCGTACCTTTGTACACTGATGGGCCCTTGCCCATTTTGTGCCCTTTTGGTCGCATCCCAACCATGCGCCGCTAGGTGTGGTTGTCCACAACCATTTGCACCTCTAGTGTCCCCTTGCGGAGGCTTAGGCCCCCGCTGTTGCGCAACATGCACTTCTGCCTCCAGTGACTCCCCTCCATGGCGAAGCAAGTGAACTTTGATAAGATTTGCCGCTTCTTTGCAAAAAAAAATACATGTGGTGGATCCAAAGATGCGTCCACAGAAGTTTGCCCCACTGGAGCTCATTGTGGGCAGCGCCCATGGCTATGCTGGGTCTCCGGAGCCGCCCTAAGTCGGCTCCATAGAACCATGCGGAACGCCAAGCGAACACACACATGCATGCAAAATTCTCCCACCACGTGTCGCACACCGACTCCGAACTTTTCCTTGCTACTGGATGCTGCCTCACACTCTGGTGTTGTAGGCAAGTATCAATTATCTTTTCCTATCCCCTATTCGTCATGATTCCCCCCTTACCTCCTGACATCCACAGCTCATACATACACAAAACACAAAACCAACACTGCTGCTTGCTCCTTCACTGGCGTGGACTTGTGTGCCGTGGATCTATGATACACTTCTCCATGATTGTATCAATGGTGTCTCTGAAGTGTGCGTGAATGTCCGGGCGGGTGGGCGGGCCCAAAAATCTTTAAAAGATTTTGAGGTGATAGTGCATATGAGTGGGATTATGGGGTGAATCCTGTGATTCGCCTTTAGGCGAATCCCTTGATTCCCCACTTACCTCCTGACATCCACAGCTGGTATATACACAAAACACAAAACGAACATTGACGCTTGCTCCTTCACTGGCGCGCCAGGCCCGAAGGGCACCGTGGGTCACCTGTGACTCTCACACCAAGCTGAGGTTCTTGTGGCTACACATATGTGGGCGTGCTCGCTCACTGGAGCACGCTCTGCTGTCTCATCCATCGCACTTGCGAGGGGAGCTCTCTTTTATATACCCTGGGTATGATCATGCTCTGATTGCACCGTGTTTCCACCGCCCTTCTCGCCCCCCCTCTCCCCCCCCCAGCCCATTCTTGAGCGCCATGGACGGCCCGTGTAGGAGTTAGAGTCATCCCCTTGCCAGTCTCGCATCAGTCTGAGTCCTGTTGCTCCAGATCCTCCTTCACAAGCTTGAAAACATCCTTGATGAGGTCTGCTTTGCCATTGAGGGTGACTCTCTGCACTGCTGTCATGGTGGGTGAAGGACATCGTCAGCCTGACCCCTGGTGCCAGTCGCAGCTCGTGGCGGACGAGGTAAAGGTGGCGTTGGGTTTGGTCCTTGCCCTTCTCAGCAGGTTCGGCCTGCGCCCCGGTGCAGCGCGTGATCCAGCCACAGAAGGTCTGCCAGGCGTTGTGGAGGTCCCTTTCTGGCACTAGCCGGCACAGCACCAATTTGAAGGAATGCTCGGTCATCGCCCCTAGGCAGTATCTGGGTTGTTCTGCATTGAGGTGCCCTTCCGCTCTCTCCGCCCTCCGTCGCAGCGTGCGCGCCTTTTGCGCCGGCTTGCCCTCCGGGCCCCGTGATCCTCGTGGGCGCTTCGATCCCACTTTCTCCGCGTCATGGAACTCCTCTTCATGTTGGTCTCCCCACTCAGACATGTTGCCAGGCTTGCTACAGAAAGGAGGGGACACGTAAGCCATCGCCCATGCGAGGATTGTTTCCCCCTCTGCTACAGACGAACTGACCCAAAGCTCTGCACAAAGTGCAGCTCCCCACACAACGCACCCCACTTGTTCGCCGCCTCAGCCTTTGCCTTGGTGATGCTTGCGCGTGTCAGATCTGGCAATCGGGATACAACATCAGCAGGCATGCGCGCAGTATCAACCCAGATAACATTCAAAACCATGCCCGTGTGCCACAACAAGTTCCAAAGAGCACGGAGTATCTTCACTTGTGCACATGCCCTCGTTGACGCCCTCATATTGTGTACCCTTCATGAACAACTGTTAAGTGGCCGTTTGAATAATTGCGTGAATTTCACGTGAATTTACCCAAATTTTGAGGTTTTTGGGGGAAAATGCCACATTCTTGGTTCATTCCGAGGGCTTTGAGGGGCCAAAATTCCTCCCCCAGCTTTGTTACGCATCATCCAATGAAAGTCCCGCCCCAAAAGCATCCATCATGTCTGAACGGTGCCCAAAACGAGAGGTGCCGAAACCCGGCAAGCTTGTAGCCGATTCACAGCCGTGAATTCACGTGAATTCGAACGAATTTCGCACGAATTTCGTACGAATTTCGTACGAATTTCGTACGAATTTCACGTGGATTCACGTGATTTTACACAGCTGATACCGGTGTGCACCCCCTGATTTGTCCTCACATCCCTAGTAGGCCCCCCAGGATGCACCCCGGTCACAGGCAACAATGGTCTGGGTTTGTAAGGTGATCTCATGTCCGTCTCTTGCGGCACCGGAACCGCCGCTGTAGAGTCTAAAGGTGCTGCATGTCGGTTAGAAGCCGTCTTCTTGTGCGGCTTGCATACGTTTGTACACTTATGGGCCCTTGCCCGTGTTGAGCCCTTTTGGTCGCATCCCACCCATGCAACCAAAGGCTATCGTCAATGGTGTGGTTGTCCACAACCACTTTTACCCCTAGTCTCCCCCGGAAGGAGGCTTAGGCAACCGCTGTTGCGCTACATGCGCTTCAGCCTCCGGTGACTTCCCTCCATGGCAAAGCAGGAGAACTTTGACAAGATTCTCCACTTCTTCGCAAAATAATACATGTGGTCGATCCAAAGATGCGTCCACACAAGTTTGCCCCACTGGAGCTCATTGTGGGCACCGCCCATGGCTATGCTATGGTTTCGGAGCCGCCCCAAGTCGGCCCCGGAGAACCATGCGGAACGCCACGCGTATACACACATGCTTGCAAAATTCTCCCACCACGTTTTGCACACCGACTACCAACTTTTTCCCCCTACTTGATGCTGCCTCACACTAGGCTGCTCTAGGCAAGCATCTATTTTCTTCTCCCAACCCCTATTCCGCATGAAATGGATGGCAGCAGCACACCCCATCCTCACCTTCGCCTTGCTGTTTGCCTTGTCATTATTTAATGAGGCACGGGTGCGAGTTCGTGCAGCAAGCCGTGCCTCATCTAGAACCGGTTGCGGCATGGTGTGTGCCACATTGGCCGGTGCCTTCCCTGTCATTTGTACAACTAGGTCCCGTGTCCCGTTGATTCCACACAACGGGACACGAAGGACCCCTTGGAGGCCATAATCAGGCACTCGCCTATCACTCGTAATGGTCCTATATATAGCATTTATGGCAGCGGCCCGTTCCCAGTTGCCGTCTATCGCACTTGCTGTGCCAAAGGTAGCAAGGCACAGAGCACGGTTACGCATGCAGACCCAACACATAGTGGCACCAGGGGTTTCTGCCTTCCAGTTTTGGCAGCCCGCGGTGAGCACCTGTGCTTTACCATTTGCACACAGAAAAAAAAGGGACTGCCTATCGTTCCCTCCCGTATCCTTAAAACTTACGGTTGAGGCCTTGCGCAACTCATCATCAAAATCAATTTCTTGGGAGGCCGCGTAGAGGGTCTCCCACTTTTCACTGCCCCCTAGTAGCCACCAACTAGATAGTTGGTTGGGGCTGGCGGTGCCACCAAGCGTGCAATGGACGTACGAGGCCTCATGCCTCGATGTACCGTCCACCGCAATAGGCAACCAATGCAGCCGTCGGTCCCCGGGCTGCATGATGTCCGAGGGTGGGGGTGGTCGACACTTGAATAGGTGGCCGATGCGGTCAGGTAGGTAGCAGGCCGCACCATTGATGGCCGTGTCGTCTCCCGTATAGGCGATGAACGCCCAGGATTCCGGCAACGCTAGCTGCCGAAGCATGCCATACACCTGGTCCCAGACCACACCGTACGTCATGCACCCCACTAGGTACCGGGACTCCGTCCTAGAGAGGTGCAATGACCGGATCCCCCAGACGGCCATAATCCTTAGGCGTCACAAGTTGCCCACCCCCCACCCGGCGCTATAACCCACGGAAGTCCATGTTGTAATGAGGGGAAAAGTATGTGAAAAGGGGTGTTATTTTTTGGGTATCGAGACCCCCTTGGTGGCAACATGCAAAAACAAGGTGTGTATTTCAAATATACGCCATTATTTGCATTTCTGGAAACACACAGATTTTCAAAATAAAGACATTCAATCACCAAAATATAGTGTTGTTTTACATTTAGACCACTGCATTCCAGTGTGGGGGGGGGGGGGCTGCCTATTTTTCTCTCCCCTTTGTTCGAGGTTGATCACAGAACCCCCCTATACACCACAAATGAGGGAACCCCAAACATACCTTTCATTGAAGCACACAGAAAACTATCCCAAAGCATGTACTTGTATTTCCTATTTTAACCAACCTGGCCAAAATTTCGGCCAGCTCTTCGAAAAATGTCCAAACACATGGTCCTATTTGACAGAAAGGCCTAAGCTGGCCGAAATTTCGGCCAGGTCCATCGAAACTCCGAATATGATCACTGAAATGGGTACCTAAGACAGTAGACATGAGCAAGGAACACAGGAGCCGTGACATTTGAACAGGGTGTGCAACATAATATACTCAATTACAAGCAAATACTTGCCACCTGACGAATCAAAGCAGACTTTTGCAGTGCCTATGGGGAAACACAATAATAAAAGGCTGAAGAGGCTGAGGACTGCATGTTGGCCGAAATTTCCGCCAGACTTCATACTGACAGGCAATATAAGCAGCAGGACTGCCATTAGCGCTTGCGCAGACCAGATGCACGGGGCTTCTTAGCACCTGTGTTAGCAGGAGGCTTGGCAGGGGCTGCAGCACCAGGCTTGGCAGTGGCAGAGTTTTGTGACTGTGTTTTTCCACCCTGGGATGATGAAAAATGATTCACAAAAGTATTCATACCTTTGCCAGTAGGGGCAACAGTGCCTGAGGAGGAAGCTGGGGTGGCCTGAGCGCACTGCGTGCCACTGGGTGAGGGGGCAGGGGCAGTTTTGGGTTTCTTCTTTGGAGTGTGTGTCTCTGGTTGCGACTCTGCCTCCCCATCTTGCTCCTCAGGATCCTCATCTACATACCTAACCCCAGAACAATCCACAGGAAAACCTGCCCCCAAGGCGTGGTACACATCCTCCCATGACTTGGGGGGGCACGTGTCGGCGTTGGTGATAGCTGCTCTGATGGACTGAACAAACTCATCAGGCACAACAGTCTCCTCACCCAAAAGGGCACACACAACATTACAGTCCTTGGAAAACCTGGTAGACATCATGCTTGCAAAATACACAGACGGAGTCCCCAGCAAAAACCAGTTGCCTGCCCGTTCTGGGACCGGAACCAGGCTCAAAAGAAATGAGAATATCTCAACAGGCATCACAGACGACATGGGTCCTTTAGTAGAGGCCACGTAACGCGGCAGCCTCTTATCAAAGGCAGTGGCAGAAGAAACGGAAACCAGATGGGACGTAGAAGTGTACAGCGGGGTCTTGCTTGACAAATTGTAAATTGCAACATCACACTGATACATATCTTCAGCCACAGTGGCCTTCAAAGCAGCAACAGTGGCTTTCACATCAGCAGACTCACCCGCAATGAACACAGGCACACCGGACAAAAGCAGCTGCGCAACCAAGTTATGCAAACCAGCTGTATAGAGGCGGGCCACCTCAATGACACAAGCAGCAAAGGGCAGTGAACTAATGATACTGGGAACAGGGACTCCACAACGCATTGCCATCAGTTCCACACGGCCTGACTCTGCAATGAGTTTGCCTGTGCTAGACTCAACGAGGGACTCCCTAGCACACTGGATACTGACCAGACCATTATCAGATTTTTCACAAACAGGCTTAGCAACAGGCTTCTGCAACAATCCCCGCAACCCCTAACATTTGGGTTCCTTCCAAAGAGGGGCCTTAATTACTGCTGACCACGGGGGCCAAGGGTTTTCTTCAGTCGAGGTCCAACTGCCATAGGCTACCTTCAGGTGTGATGCAATAGCGCACTGCCTTTTGGCCATCTCGATACTACCAAGTGTAGCTGCAGACAAGTGGTGTCACAGGGTGGGCTCCTATTGTGCATTAATTGAACGACACACAAGCTGGCCGAAATTTCGGCCAGGTCGGTCGATTTATTCGAATACAAACCCCTGTTTGACCAAAACATACCTCTGATGTTGTTGGGAAGCCCATTGGTAACCGCCTCGGGATGAAGAATGTGCCGGGACCACATCTGGGCCTTTTTAACATCTTTTATAATTTTTTTGAGACCACGTAGGGTACTTTTTGTCCCATCCATGTAACCTACGATGTCGGAAAGTCGGTCAGGCGTGATGCCTTCCACTTCCTTGAACGTACCCAGTGCGGGATGTAGTCCGCGCTTTTCCATGGCTGCCATGGCGTCTATTGAAGCAATACCCACAAATTTCACCAAACGCCCAACGCCACCCCACCGTTTGGCAACAGCACTCTGCACAGGAGAACATGTGGAACACAGAAGCTGGCCGAAATTTCGGCCAGGTCGATCGACAAAACGGAATTGATAAACGAAACACACCACAGTGCCTTCCTCGGCAGTAACACCACACTCTTCAAGCATAACATTAATGTGATGGTACAGGGTGTACTCATTGGCATCCTCATCCTCCAGCCTATCCAAGAGTAGGGACATTCGCTCCGATGTGGTGGATGCTGAGCCAGCAGTGGTCTGGATTTGATGTAAGCCTACAAGCCGGCGCCTAGTCCGCAAGGGGCAGTCCTATTTGACTTCATAACCACCAAATACCAGGGTTCAATCCGGAGTCTCCATATTTTTCATCTCAAATTCGGTCTTGTGTTTTTGGGCAGCAGTATATGCATGCTGACCCCCCAACAGAACCCAGCGAGTGGCTGTGCAACGGGAATATTCGTAACTGCAGGGTCGAAAATTCAGACGCGAAAACGGTACTATCGAGAAGAATACCACAACACACATACGAGTGACTTTATAAAAAAGAAGATCCTGGATGTAATCCACAGGCGGGGCTGCCTTCAGATCGTCGTAGCGGCGTTGCACGCGATCATCCGAAATCCTACGGACCTGCCCAAATTTTCGGTCGTGGTCGATAACAATCTGATCCCAACGAACCTTTATTTTCGTCGTTGACGTAACCCAGTCGGATAACTTGATGGAGGATGATGAATTTTTCTTTGGTGCGGCCTTAGGCTTCTTTTGAAGTCCCTCTGTGCTCGCCTGGTCCTCTTGAGACTGGGATTGCACTTGAGATTGCCCATTGTCTGCTGCAGGCTCACCATCTGGCGAAACAGCCATGTCCTGTGATACCCCTCCAGGCTCAGTCATAAAATAAAGGGCTACATGGCAACATTTCATGAAGGGGAGAGTTCCCAGATGGCAAATAACAAGCACATATCAACCAAAAAAGGACCAAAACGGACTGCCTGACAGGAAAATCGGATAACCTGGCCGAAATTTCGGCCAGCACTGCTCTGCATGTCAAACCACTGTGTACAAATACCATTCTGAGAGGCTGGCCGAAATTTCGGCCAGAACCTTATGTCATTTGTGTTTTGGGGGTAGCCATATGACAAAACAACAAGGCTGGCCGAAATTTCGGCCAGAAAAACATGAAACAGCAAATAGACACACCAAAATCGGTGGCAATGCGTGGCAGAACCCATACCACAGTGACAAACACAGCTGCAAACAGAAATCAGTCTCAGTCCTGGGTATGCACACCGATGTGTTCCGCCTCATCTAGGGCTTCAAAGGAGGCAACGCTGTCTGCATCACAATCAATATCCTGATCACTATCACAAGAGTCGACAGCAATGGAATCATCAGGCGCGGGGGGGGGTACTGGGCGGGGGGGGGGGCGGGGGGGGGGGGGGTATTGGGGGGCCTCTGGCTCGGGGCTTCGGGGGTGGCTTTGGGGGCAAGGCAATTCCACCGGGAGCAGCAGCAGGAGGAGCAGGCGGTGCACGGTTGGCAGCGCGGATAGAAGCATGCGCAGTACGCAACACCCCTTGCTCGGCAGCAGTGCGGGCATGGCATTTGTCTGTAAAAAATCCTCAACATCCTCAGGAACCCTGGTACACGCAACCACTTTTAAACGGTCTGTGGTGATTCGTGTCCTAGACATGGTACCGGGGAACGTCAAATGCCTCAACTGCATCCAGTCTTCTCACCTCAACTTTATAGTCCGGAACGAGAACACAAATGGGCAGGCTCTGTGTATGGGCTGTCAACATGAATTGTTTAAGATTGGCAGAGAACATTGCCACGGATCTCTCAGTCAGCACACCACGCAAAACTTTCTCTCCCGGTTGGACAGGGGGAAGTGTGAGAAATAAATCAGACGACTGTTGGACACTAGTACAGGCAGTGTTGCGGCGACAGTGGGCTGAGAACCGAATCAGAAGTGCCTCACCCAGCTCCTCAGAGTGGATACACCCTAGGGAGGCGGAATGCCACTGACTCCAAAACAAAAGACCAACAGCGGTGGTTTTCACATACTCCGTGGTTAACTGTTCCTCGTGCTTTAGGATGTTCAGCATGAGCAGTAGGGACATCTCAAGGGCCTGCTTAGCTACAATACCGGAACCTGCCCCCCGTCCCTCCCAGTTGCACTCACGAACCAAAGTCCCAATGCCGAAAGCAGCTGGACAGTATGTTTACAGCAAAGCCTTAAGGGCTAATAACATACGCAAACCCTTGCGCTGAATGGGTGTCAAGTCCCGCTGGCTATTGAGCAGGGAAGTGGCGCGCTAGACAAGTCTGCCTCTATTGGACGATGTGGCTAGCATGAGTCCAAGCAACGTCTTCTCCATATGGATGACCTTGACCTTGCGAGGGAGGATAGACCCAACCTGAAGGCTGTTCCCCTGCTCCAAAAACTTAATGAACGGCAGGAACGCCCTGTAGATCAATTCAACGCAATACTTATAGCTATGCCATACTCCTTACACCAAAGGAAAACCCAACAGTAATTGTGGTACATTCCAGGGAACATAAGCAGCACCATAACACAGCTTAAGTAGGGCAAAGTGTATTTTCATGTCCACAAGCAGCGGAACACAGTGTCTGGTGCGGTGTTCCACACATGACAAATCAACCACGAGTTGCAAAAGCTCTTTGTGTGTGCCGGAGCGGAGCTCAGACAGGAAAAAGGGTCTCCAGTTGAGGGAACGAATATTTTTTGTGGCAATATCCAAAGGAGCACGAACCCAAACTCTCTGAATACCTTGGTTGGCAACATCAATACGATCAAACAATGCTCTATGTGAGCGAAAGATGTCATCAGCAACCTTTGGTACCCTGGCCTCAATTTCGGCCAGCTCCGGCAGACCCCGGTATGCAGGTAGGGCAGTAGTGTGCAAAACAGCAACAGCTATACAGTTTAGGGTTAAGTCGGGTGAATGGGGATCAGCTCCCGACCTGTAACGCCTCAGGTTATCAAACCATATACAAACTTGCCTACGGTGCATGGTGTTCCACAAGTTGTGTGCTGCTAGTCCAGCACGATGGTGAATGGACTCCTGCTTAGTGTTACACTGACCAAGAACTCCTACCTTACGGCGTTGGCGGCAGGACATAATACCCCAGTTGTAACCAGACCCACAATTAGAGTATGGGAGGGCCATACGACGCAGCAGGCAGTATAGGGCATGGAACTGTGACAAAAATGTCATGTACCATCGTGGGGGCTTCTTCTCAGTGGCGGCAGCCTTCAACTGTGTCAGGCAGTGCCGGCTCCTGCGATTCTTCCGCAACAAGAGGCACAATTGCAAAAGCTTTTGCAGAGTCCCACCACGTAATGCATTTCGCAACAGCCCTTTGTCTGTAGTAGCAAAAGCAACAGTAACTGCAGCATGTACAACATTGACAGTAATAGCAGAAGACATTAATGCTGAGACAAGAAAACAGTTATGTAGGAGTGTATGGTGTAATACTCATGAACAACGACAATTGCAAGCTGGCCGAAATTTCGGCCAGGTGTGTTCAAAGGGGAAATAATTGCTTAAATGTTCAAAAATAGGAAAAGCTGGCCGAAATTTCGGCCAGACCGCCCAAAAACCAGAATATAAGTGCTTGAATAGTGAACAGACCAAAAAGCTGGCCGAAATTTCGGCCAGCCCTAAGAAAAATGAAAATAACTATGCCTATTCACCAGGAAACCAAAAAGCTGGCCGAAATTTCGGCCAGAAGGGTCAAAAACTGCATATACACATAGTTGTTTGCAATGTTACCCAAAACCTGGCCGAAATTTCGGCCGGCTTCAGAAAAACGTCAAATACAACACACTAGAAGACGGGGATACACAAGGCTAACACATCAACACGTATTTCAACGGGTGTCACACAGCTCTGCCAACAACTTTGGTCACATACGTCAAATAACAAACTCAAAGTAGAAATGTAGAATATTGTCAAATCGCGCGTATACGGGGTCCTAGAGGGTGGGCAACTTGTGACGCCTAAGTAATCAACCTCTCCTCCATGTTGGGCTCAGGCTGGACGGTGGCTACAACTCTTCTTTCGGGAGTAAGCACTATTTGCCCCGTGGCGGGCAGGTACTTGACGGTGTAGGGTGCTGCAAGCTCCTTGGTAACAACTTCGTGGAGCTCTTGTAGGCGCCGCTGTTGTGTACGATCCGCTAGCAGATGGAATGGCTCCTTGGGCCGCGGCATGGTGTGAGATACAAGACCTGTTGAATGGGGCCATGAGGCAACGGATACTGGGCTCGCATACGCCCCCGTGTCACAGGCGCATGGTCATCACCACGCAGTTCGGTGTTTTGCCTGGCTGCACTACAGCGTAGACCAGTTCTGTACCACTCCAGATGGCTTTTGATTGTGCTTTGGCCTTGGCCATCTGTACATGTGGGTCAGCTCGCACCCGCCCCCTCCCACAGTGCCGGTTAGTCTCTAACCCTTGCTCTGCGGGCCTCTCTCTCTCTCGCTCTCTCTCTCTCTGTCCTTCTCCCACTCTCTCCCACTCCGTGACTCGACTGCTCATTGGGGGCCATGAGGCAATGGAAACTGGGCTCGCATGCGCCCCCGTGTCACAGGCGCATGGTCATGACCACATTATTCAGTGTTTTGCTTGCTGCACTGCAGCGTAGATCAGTTCTGTACCACACCAGGTGGTTGCTGACTGTGCATCGGCACTGGTCCTCTGGACATTTAGGTCAGCTCGCACCCACCACCCACCCACAGTGCCGGTTAGTCTCTAACCCTTGCCCTGCAGGTCGTGACCCTGTCATGCACTTGCTCTCTGGCTCGTGAGGACGTGTCATACTCAATCCTCATGCATTGTTGTGCTTGGTACCTGTGGGATGTATGTTCCATTGTGCAAGGGCTTCTGGCTCTGGCATTATCGACCCTGTCCGGGGTTCCTGCGTTTCCTGAGCCTTCGCTTCTTGCGCTGTCGCCTGGTGTCACTCACATCAATGCTGAAGGACAGTGTGTCTGCTGCTGACAGTGCACTCGACAGCACTCCCTGATGTGTGTGTCCTGGTCTCATTTCCACACTTTCTGTATTGCTTGAGGAATACGGTCCCATCCCACGTGGCGCTGGCTCCCCGGATGCTTCCCCTGTCAGTTCATCACTGTCCATAGGTACCATACCCAGGGATGACCAGAGTGCCCTTGTGCCCTCTGACTCTGATCCCGACCCTCCCCTCAAACCTACCGTGGACTCTGACCCAGATGATGATTTTGGTGCAACATGCCGTGACTACAGTGGGCTTGAACACATGCCTTCCATGGCCAATCCATTCGCCATCTCATTTCCTTGCACGTTGACATGTGCTGGGACATGTTCCCACCTGACTTCTCTTCCCGTCGTCGCCGTTTCCTGGAGCAGTATTTCCCAGACTGGGACGTGGACTTGCAGTTTTCCAGATGTGGTTGTCCATCCCTTTGACTTCCAGTGTGGGGCCCTGCCAGTCGCTCCCAGCTGCAGGTATTGTGAGTCGGTGAGGATTGCCAGTTTTGGCACCCAGAAACCGTGTAAGGCTTCCACGGCTGCCCAAAGCTCTGCTCCGTTGTTTGTTTGCCTGTAATGTGTTGGTACGTAGCCACAGAAGCGCACTTCTGGTCCTTGGTCGTCTTCCGCCGCGAACACGCCGAATCCCCCGGCCCTGCGCATGTCCTTGTGGCCCAGTCGCTTCGACGATCCATCAGTGTACACTATCATGTAGCCCTTCTCCACCAGATCTGCAATCAGTTCTTGCACTCCTTGTAGCACTCCCGGGCCTGCCTGCCTCGGGCGCTTCGGGCGTGACTCCGTTGCCCTTTGCCAACTTTGATTGTCGGCTGATTTTTCTTGGGTGAAGCATTCCGTGTGTGTTTGCCACCACACATTCAGTCCCCCATGTACTTGCACTTCCCCTTGTCGTGGCTGCACTCAGGTGTCTCGAAGTTGTTCCAGTGATTTTTGAAATCCTTTCCATTGTTCCCTGTGCTCCCCTGTGTAAAATCCCACCCACTCACATAGCTCCCTTAGCCATGTTGTAAGGTATGACGCGAACACCGGCGACGCTCCCGCCTTGACTTCGCATCGATATCGCCAGTGGGCACTTCTTGCTGACCACATCGCCCAGCCTTGGTTCGGTTTCAGCAACCATTCTTGGTCGTCAGACTCCATCATATCTCGAACTGTGAATGTCCCGTTATCAGTTGTCACCTGGCCATAGTAGTGCTGTATAACCGCCGCTGCTGCTTTGAACATGGGCATCCGACCATCGCGTGTTGGATCGTCTCCTTTTGTGAGCAAACCGGGCACTTTTCAGTGCCTGACCTTTTGTAGACTCTTGCATGTACGGTCAGTTTGTGCCACAGCGCCTTTCGCGCAAAGTCTTGAGCCCTCGGTGGTAGCTGTGCCTGTGCCAGCTGTTCCCATACCTCCGGTGTTTGCGGGTTGCGGACCCCTGGCTGAGAGGCGTAGAACTGGAGCAGCCATGCCCTGGTCCAGTTTTGGGTATGGACTGCGGGGGTATCAAAGCCCCCTTGTGACATGACTTTGTTGAGGAGTCGTCCGCCATGATTGTAGACCCCTTTCCATGTCCGAGGCAGTGCATTGAACAATCTTGCGTCCTCCAAGCTTTGGAATTGACCCCACGTCAGCACCCCCTGCCGGATCAATTTCGTGTTGTAGTAGGAGCAGCGGAACTCATTTCCGAAATACACAGAGTGCCACAACGGCAGGCGGTCCCGGTTTGCCGGGGGGGCCACCTGCGGGGCCACGCGCTGAATGTTGGAGTGTGCCTTCGCCGACCATCCCAGAAATGTGAGATCTGCCGTTCGGACCATGCCCAGTTGAATATATGGAAGGTTGTCCTTGGATGGTGTGAACCCTATGGCTGTTGCCCATGGATAGAAGGTCACCACTGCCTTGTCAAGGAATTTGTGAGGGTCTCCCAACAGGCTGACGAACGGAGCCGCCGCCTGGTGCATTAGAAACAGTTCTGGTTCTGGTAGTGCCAGTCCCCCTTGCGTTCTTGGTCTTGAGAGGATTGGTAAGGTGATTCCCCAGCTGTTGGTACCCATAGTCACGTGATACACCAACTTCAGTTGTCTGATCACCGAGACTGGGGCGTAATATGCCTTGGATACCCATGCCACGACCGGCAGAATCCATGATGTCAGCATGAATGCTCGTTCGTTCATGGACAGTTGCGACGTGGATACCACCCTTGCGCGACGGAAGGCCTCTTGCAGTGCTGGTGCGAAGGCCTGCTCCATCGTCAGCCCCCATCCTTGGTCGTCTTGTTGGTGCCGAATATTCCCCAAGCGTACACCCAGATACTTGACGAAATTTTTGACGTCCACTCCAATGTCCCGAAAGCACCTCGCCCACTCCATTCCCCCACAGTTGCCAACTATCGCTGCCGTTTTGTTCAGGTTGACCTTCAACCCCGAAAACTGTCCGAAACGTGAAACCACTTCCCATACCCTTTTCAACAGCTGTGGGTTGGCTCTTCCATCAAAGAAAATGATGAGGTCATCTGCATACATCATGACAGTCAGTACTGGACCAAGGTCTTGTATTGGGAAAATCACGAAAGATGCCACCAGGGAGAAAAGCGCCGGGGAGAGTGGATCCCCCTGGCGCGTGCCTGCCCTCGGGTGGTGGTATACGCCTGGGGCGTATCCTTTTCCAACGGAGTATAGATACGGAGCTCGCAAAAGGTGTAGAATCAGACGGATATACAAGAATGGTATGCACATTAGATCGAGAGCTGCCGACACCATCTCGTGAGACATCGTGGGGAAAGCATTTCTGAAGTCCACTGATAACGCCGCTCCTTCACTTAGGCCATCCCAGAGTGCCCGTGACCCATAGACATGCTGAAGTATGCTTCTGTGTCGAAGGAAACCTGTTTGCTGTGACGGGATACAGTGGAGAAGTACATCGTCTAACTGGATCAGGAGTATGTTGGTGAGCCACTTCTGCCTTGTAGTTTGCAGTGCAATCGGTCGGAGCGAATCTGGTGTTTGCATCGCCTTCGTCTTGGGGATCATTGTCACCACTCCCGAGGTCCATGTCTCCGGCATTTTGCCCACTTCGAGGAAACGTTTCATTGAATCATACATTTGCGGTTCGAAGATGTCCGAGAACCTCTTGAAGAATTTCGCCGAGAAACCATCCAATCCAGGGGAGCTGTTGCTGTTCAGCCTCTTAAGGCCTTCATGAACAATGTCCAGGGATAGTTGCTTGAAAAGAAGTCGACCTGCCTTGCGCAGCCGCTGTTCCACTCCTAACGACTTCAGATAGGCCACACAATCTTATTCGGTGGATCCCGTCGGTGTGGACACTTTGTCCCGATGGTCCACCAACTCTTTTGCCATCGCCTTTGCCCCCCGTATCGCCGAGCCTGTCCTGGATACCAGCTGTTGAAGTTTCTTTCGCTCCTGCAACTCCCGCATTAACCGATACAATTCGTTCCTTTGCGTTCTCGGATCTCCTGAGGTTTCCCCGGTCGTGATCACCCCCTTGAGCTTGGACAGTGTTTCCATGCCCGTTCTGTCACGCTGAGCCTTTTCATACACCCCCACCAAGAGGGTGTAGGCTGTTGCTGCATCTGTTGCTGCGATCCCCAGTGATGATAGAAATTGGTAGACCGCTGGTGCGACAGAGTCTCTCGTGGATCCACGCAGGAACCGCAGGGCCTGTAGTTCTACCGACTGCTTTTTGTTTTTATGCTCCCTTTGATGGTTGATCGCCTTCTTTTGGATGCAGCTCAGCGCCTCTTGCCACCATTGATCCCCTGTTGACTCGATAGACTTGAGAGATGTCTCCAGATCTTCCATTGCCTCCGGGTCGTGAAGGATGGTCTCTGGGCAGTAGAATCTGGGGACCGTGTCCTCTGTGTCGAAAGATGGGGGTGTGAATTCAGCCAGGATCGCCTTGTGGTCTGAGTTGGCAGCAAACATGGGGTACACGCTGGTCGCCAAGCTCAGCAATTCGGATGTTGTGTGGATGCGGTCAATACGGCGTAGCCTCTGCGGGTCGAGCCGCTCTCCTTCTCGGGGGTAGCCGTATGTGAAGCCCGTCGGACACGATGCTTCCTTGTCCTTGATGTCCGTCACGGTTGGACAGTGAATATCCACCCAAACATCGTGCAGACCCGCTTTCGCCAAGGTCGTTACCTCCTGGTCTCTGGCACGTAAAGACGTGTCATGCTCAAACTCTGGGGGCGCAAAGGCGTCCCTGTGTTTTACAGCTAAACTATTGTGATCAGCACATAAAATCAGGTTTGGTCCATGTAACTCCTTGGCGATGTCTTTCCATTGCGACTGTCGACGCGTGTGCTTGTGGTGGAAGTGGACCACAACTATGGTGATATCCAGCGGACCACTCGACAGCGAGGCTTTCAACGCCCTGGGAGACAAGAACTTCATTGATTGCAGTGTCCACTTGGATGTTTTCCACGCCGGTGCCATTCCTCCCCTTCCTTCTTCATGAAGTGGTCCGTCCAGGCCATACCCGTACTTTGACAAGCAGTGTACGCCCGCTTGACGGTCCTCCACCGTGACGAAGTGAGGTTCTTGGATGGCGAAGAAGTCCACCTCCAGGGACCGCAGCAGTGACCCTAGGGCCACTATGCGCTTTTGCTTACGCTTTCTCATGGTTATTTTTGTTTGAAACCCATTGATATTTTGGGACAATACTCGGAGCGTGCTGCTCAGAGGGATGCTTGATGCTGACGTCATCGTGGTGCTCCATTGGACGACGAAGCCTCATCTTCCTTCAAGTCCCGCTTGCGTTTGAGGGAGCCGATGACCTTGTCGACTTGGTCATCCAACTCCATAGCCTTGGCCATTTCTCCCGCCGTGATTAGGCCTTGCCTGCGTGTCTTCGAGTCATCTGTGTTTCTGGGCCGGTCTGTGATTCGCCGTTTCCGCGCCTCGTAATCCGCCTCGGAGATCACAAACATCGGAGGCATCCCAGAATCTGACAGGTAGACCTTTCCAATCAGCTGTGTCACACTTTCCCCGGTCAATCGCCAGGTGGCAGTGCGCATCTCCCCAACACTCCATCTGACGCGGTCCGCGATGTACCGGCAGTGCACCGAAGGTGCAAGGGCCTCAGTCAGGTCTGAGAGGTACCACCACGGTGCCACATCCAGAACGTACACTGTGCCAACAAGGTCCTTCTTCCATGTCGAGGGGATTGTGGGCTTGGAGATGATATCCCTATCGAGGAACTGTCCTGTCCTCAAATCCTTGAAGACAGCCCCGATAGCAGCCACCAGTTCACGATACCTTGTCTTCAGCAGTGAGTGCCCAGTTTCCGTGAGACCCAGCAGCAGTTTGCTGGGCCCCAGCACGTGGATTTTCACTGGCGATTGTGCTTGCAGCACGCCCGGGATTGTCCAAAACATCGCGAGAACCGAGGCATACAGCATGGGAGACCATGTTTCCTTGTGCGTCTTCTTGATCCACACCTCATAGACAGCAGTCATGTTGGTCACGTTGGCACCACGATACCATTCCACTGGCTGGATCTGGAACCTTGGCTTGGATCCGAACTGTGATACCACAGTATTCACCTGTTCCTCATTCAACTCCGTGAAGAACAGTTTTGAGTTCCGTGGGTCTGTCCCCGGGAGGAGATGGACTTCATCAGAGTTCATGCCAATAGACCCCAACAGCCCGTTGACTAGGTCATTATGGACCTGCACAGCGTATTGGTTATCCTGCACGTCTGGCTCGTGGAACACCACCTTGTCAACTTCTGCCCCAGGCGTCATAAGCCGCAGAAGCTTATACGTTGGGGGCGGAGATAGGCTTCTGGAGTCCCTTGTGCTGCTTGCAATCCAGACATCAAATCGATCATGTGTGCGCATGTGCATGAGGGACCTGTCCACCATTTGTATCTTTTCGCAGCCGAAAGGCAAGTTCGAGTTGAGGGCGAGTGCCCGATTGAGAAATGATGGCCTGTCATCATCATCGCTGACAGGCTCAAGCAGGATAGCAAAAAAGCGGCCCAGCATGGGCAAATCAGCAAGTAGTCTCTTAATCGCATGTTGGACTTTATCATATTCAGTCATCTCCCCAACGAGCACAACATTGGGGCGACTGCCGTAAAGGACGGCAGCAAGTTTTTCAGACGAATCGCAGTCCTTGAAGAGGTCGTACGACAGGGAGGCAGCCTTTGGAACTCCACTCTTCAGCACCAGTTCGTCCTGAATGATATATTCGGCGTCATCGATGGCTGCCAAACACGCCAGTTGACCGGCGTCGGCAGGAACGATGACCTCGTCGCCTGGCGTGGCAAGACGGGCCTGGGTGTCCCGGGCACTCATGCGGTCAGGGGACAAGGAGTTGGCGTCGGCGACAGTTTGTCAAGGCCCAGCGTCCCGGGCAAGCATGGACAAAAAGACACCGAAAAAAAATAGACACTCAGAAAGTTGAATGGGGGGAGGCAGTCATCACAAGGTTTCTACCATCCCCCTCCCGCAGACAACTCTCTCTACTGTGATTCGCATGCAATTTGAAGAAATTCACATAAATTCGCACGAAATTCGCACGACATTCGTACAAAATTGGTACGAAATTCGTACGAATTTCGTGCGAATTTCGTACGAATTTCACGTGAATAGACTTGTGTGAATATTCTGAAAATGTGAAATTCGCACGAAATTCGCACGAAATGCGTACGAATTTCGTACGAATTTCGTGCGAATTTCACGTGACTGTCACAGAATCACTGCCGAAGCCTCATCCTTCTGCCCTCGTTGACCCTCACAAAGCAAGCACAGGATGGTGCTCATGGGTTATCACACACCCAGTCCAGTGGTTGTCATTCCGGCTGACACTCAGTCAGCAGTGTAACACGTCAAGGGGCATAGCATACCCCAAATAAAATACAAACAGTGCCGCAGAAAATATCGCAAACAGGTCGGGGGGCATAGCATACCCCGAATGATGTACAAACAGTGCTGCAGAAAATTTCGCAAAGTGGGGGGGGAGTGCTCCACATGTTGGTCAAACTGCCCATGCTTGGGGGGGGGGGGGGGCAGGATAACATTCGTGGTGGTTAGAAAGGACAGGTGGTCCCGAGGGTAAAGGGTGAGCTACGCACCCCCCCCCGCCCCTGGAGCAGAGCTCCGGCTAGCGCGGCCCTGGGAGCTCTGCTCCCACACCGCCTCCACAAAGGAGGGGTCCATGGCCGCCGACGTGAGGCGGTGGGGGGGGGTACTGCCGGCGCACTTCCTCCGGTGCAGCAGTCACCTTGGGGGCGTCGGGGGCCACGTTGTCCACATCGACCTGCTTGCCACTGGCCATCATGGCCATCCGCAGGCCGGTGGACACTGCCAACATCTGGCCGGCGCACGCCTCGGCCTGGGCATGCCACGCCTGTGCGCCGGCCAGGAGGTACTGGACACCGGCGGCACTAGCCCCTCCCGTGTCAGCCGGGGGGGGCTCGGCACCCTCAAACCTCTCCACTGCCTCTGCTGGCTGTGCCGCTAGCTTTGCCTTGCGCAACGTTGCCAGGTCGCGCTCAAGAGTTTTCACCTTAGTGGCCAGCCGGTCACGCTCCTTGGTGACGTCCGCCAACCGCGACTCGGAGTCCCGCCTGTCCTCGTTGGCCCTGGACAGACGGGCCTCAAGGTCGCGGTTGGCGGCCTCCGCGCTGATCGCGCGTGCCTCCCACGCCCCCGCCCGCTGCTGGTCCACCCACTCCTGCACCACCCCCCTCTGCCCCCGCCCCACCACCGGCTCCACCTGCTCCGCCCGCACCGCCCGCTCCGCCGGGGTGGCCGTACGCGGGGCTTTGGGCCATGAAGCAACGGATACTTGGCTACCGAACGCCCCCGTGTCACAGGCAACCGGTCATTGCCACGCAAAGTTCAATCAGTTCCTCGTATTGTGCATTAATCACGACTGGAACGTTCCTTTATGTACCTGCTCACAGGTCTGCTCTGCTTACAAAACACTAATTCTATAGCACCTCAAAATCGTCTACCTCAAGCGATCCTCAACATGAGGATCTCAACTTCGATATCATTGCACCTTGACATAATGTAATATCATGCCATCCGAGTTCCCCCGGCTGGAGACCCACAAGTGAAGCTTAAAAGCGTTGCAGAGGCTCTACAGTGCTCCCCGACACTCATTCGGTCTTGGGGAATCCAACGGCGGGCCATAGGAAGCTTTACGCCCCTGCCCAAACGTCAGCGACACTCAGAGAGAGCGAAGGCTGATAGGTCGTTGCCAACACTTAGAGAAACCGCGGGTAGTGGGGTCAGGGCCGGAGGGGCCCTGAAGCACCAAGTTCGGCTGCCTGTAATCAAACAAAATGTAACATCTATATATACTGGTCACTGTCTGGTCGGCTCGGCATGTTGAAAAGAAGCAGGCTCAAAACTGATCATCTAACTCCTGATGTGCCGGTGACATTTCCACTGGAGCCGCATTCGGCCACTGCTCCTGACAGGTGGCGGGGCTTTGGGGGGGGGGGGGGCTCCGTGTCCCCTTGGGGGCGCCCTTTCCGCTTGCGGGTGGGGGGTTCGTCCTCCTCGACGTCAATGACGTCAGCCACCCCCATCTTCCGCTGCCTCCCCACATGGACGCGCATGGCAAGCCATGCCACGTCCGCCCACTCCGGCCTCCGCTGCTCCCAGCCCGTGAGCACATTCAGCCCAAAAACCCCAGCCGTGGTCACCACCCCCTCCTCCCCGATCCGTGACACCCCGGTCTGCACCCGCCAGTGCCCACTCACAAGCCGGTAGGCAAACATGCCCACCAGCTCCTGCCCCTCAGGCAGGTTATCCCCCCCCCTGACCACAATGGGGCAGGGGAAGGAGATGCGGAAGGTGCCCTGCACCCCCCGGGACTCCATGACCATGTCCCACACGGCACTGAGATGCCGCTGCCGCCCATCGGGCCCGGGCGGCAACTGCTGGGTCCAGGCCGGATCCGGCTGCGTGGCGGCCAGGGTGACCCGGGGCAAAGGGGGGGTCGGTGTGGGCGTCGCCCAACTCGTCGCGGGACGGCATGGGCACCACCACCTCGCGCGCCACATGCCCCGTGGCGGTGCAGGCCTCCCTGCCTCCCGAACGTCCACAGCGCCGCGACCCCTCAATGCGCACACTGCCGGCCTTGCTTGGCGGCCGTCCACCACCGGTGCCTGCGGGCTGGTCGCCAACGGGGCCTTCGGGGGGCTCGGCGTGCTCCTCGGGCAATCGGAGCCGGGGCTTTTACTTGCGCTTGGTGTGGTGCCGAATATCCGGCGACCACGCAGTGAACGGGACCTGCATATGTGGGGAAGTGTGCAAGGCACAAATTGAGAAAGGGGGAGTGGACACGAGGCAATGCAATTACAAAAGGAGCAAATTGGACCACGTACCAATTTCACATTTCCAAAATATTCACACAAATTTATTCACGTGAAATTCGTACGAAATTCGTACGAATTTCGTACGAATTTCACGTGAATTTCGTCCAATTTGCCTGGAAACAAAGCAAACACGCAGCAAGCACATCTTGCACTCACATGGGCAAGTGATGCTCCATGCCCCGGTCTTCGCGCACTTGGGCGACCGCCACGCTGGGACCGTGTTCACGAGGTGCCACAGCGTGGTCCGCCGCTCCGGGGGGGCAATGCCGGTCATGGCGAAGTGGATCTCCGACTCCGCATCAACATTGTCCCCCTTGCAGACCTCCAGCTGGTGCACGCTGCCCACCAAGAACAGCATGCACTGCTCGCCGACCTCGATGACGGCGAGGTCGGAGGCCGGGGCCGACGGGGAGAGGAAGGTGGGATGGAAGGGGCAGGTGGGGGGGCCTGCCGGGACCGATTGGGGTCGGCGAAGAGGGCCTGGGCAGCATCCCCCTCCCACAACCCCACCCTCCCAACCGCCCCCTTCCCCACCCACAACACCTGGTCCACGCTGGGGAAGTCCCAGCTGGACAAATCCCCAGCAACTTCCAGGGCCTCTCTGGGGGGGATGGCGCCCAGGTGTGTGGTGTTGGCCTGGTGGTGCTTGTGTGGGGGGTCGGGGGTCCACAAGTGAAAAAGAGCCCCCTGCAGCCCATCCTTGGAGTCGGGGAGGGCAGGCAATCCATGATGGCAGCTGGTGGCCACCATCAGCAGCATGTCCCCCCGATGCAGCTCAACGGTGTCCCAGCGCGCCTCCCCCGCCTCCCCCGAGGCCGTCCCCGCCTGCACCGCCACCTGGTACTCCTCTGACAAGCAGAGGAAGCTACTCAGGTGGCACCCCGAGACCTCCCTGTTGTTGGGGGGGGAGGACCTCGTGGTGGGTGGCGACGTCGGTGTGGGGGAGCTGCGGCCCACTCCCCACACTCGCCACAATGACGCTGCCCGGCGTCATTGGGTGGAGGTCCCCAACCCCAGGGACACTTTCGGTGAGGTGGGGGTGGAACTTCTTGAAGAGAGGCCCCCCCACCCCCGACCCCAAGTTGCTCTTGCTTTGCCAACGCCGGCGGAGCTCAGGATCCTTGGCCTGCTCCTCACTGCGCGCGGCGTTGAAAAGGAGCTCAAAATTTTTTGCGACGACTTTTTCGTCGCCGCTGCCCCACGCCTTCATCACCTTGTTCCACCCCACCTCACAATCCCGTGCCTCCACAAGCCCCCGAAGCACAATGTAGCCGTTCCCATCAACAAAGTTGAGGGGCGGCTAGGAGGGGCCAACCCTGTCGGGGGCGGGGTCAGGGCTGCCCAGCACCCCAAGAGGGGGGTCGGGAAGGGGTTCGGTGCGGAGGGGGGGTTCACTTGAAATGAAGGAGGGGGCGCATGAGGGACCACGGCACCATTGCAAACAAGTTGTGCTAAAGAAGGTGGGGTGGGTGACGTCGGGGACGTGCACGGGGGGGATGGTGGGATGGAAAGGGGCGATGCACAAATCATCCCACCACCGGGGGTTGGCAAGGTGCCAAGAAAAGGGGAAAAAAGAATGGTCTGACGGTGCACCTGCAGCAAGATCCTGCAGGCAAACCATATCGCAGTGGGGGGGGGGGTATGGACGAGGTTAGTGGTGGGGTACACCTGGACGTGGGCGTCCTTAGGCTTCCCCACAGGGTTAGTGCGCATGGAGTTGAGGAGCTGGTCAACACTGGAGGGGAGAGGGGTTAGATGCAAAAATTTAAGGGAGGGGAGTTGGCGGCGCAGTTCCCTCCACAAGGTTGTGGCCCATCCCCTTCCCCCAAGGTAGGAGTTGCGGGTGGGGCTGCGCATGTCAATGTGGATGACCTTGGGGGAGGGGTCGAGGGATGCTGCCCAGCCCACAACATCACCCACCCCCAGTGCCCCCGACCCGTACGTCGCCTCCTCCAATTGATGGTGGGCGACGGGGAGGGCTTGGTAGTGGGCGAGGGTGTCGGCTGCGGGGTCGGGGCGCAAGGCCACGCTGGCGAGCTGGGACATAGTCTGCTGGGACATGATCAAAAGAGAATGTGAAGGCTTTGAGAGCTGTGACAAAGCGAAAGAGTGGAAAGGAGGGTAAATTCGTGCGAAATTCGTACGAAATTCGTACGAATTTCGTACGAATTCGTACGAATTCGTGCGAATTTCACATTGTCGTGAATCTGTGAATCTACCGTGAATTTCCGCGTGAATCTGGGTGCGTGAATTTCAAATTCACGCGAATATCACCAAATGTGTTGAACCATGTGGGGACTTTAAACCTCCAAATTGCACATATTTGTTGGATCTTACTTTGGGCGAAGGTAGCACGACAAAAGCACACGATAGCACCAAGTTACGAGCAAAACACAGCAAAATTGGGTGAAATTCACGGCACCGTGACTCTCGGATTCAGACGGCCGGTTCACGAAGGGTACATGGCTGTACTGTAGCAGTCTGCCGTATTGTCCACAAACAAGGAGACCCTGTGCCACTTCTGCGTCACCGCAAACCTACAGGCATGTAGGACACCGCTGAGCTCCGCCTGCTGTTGGTTTTTGGCCGGGTTTTTCGCGTCCGCATGACTCCATTGCGTCCAGAGATTCCTAGGCGGTACCCACCAGCAGCCTCCGCTGCATCTACCGACAGGAATGGCGCAAAGCCAAAATGCCAAGGCATTGGGTCAACCCTGGCTGGTACATACGAGATTGCCAGCGCGTCGAACTGCGCCAATATCAGGGCCGGGCTCGGGCGTTGCTGAAACCGATGATGTCCCCATCGGAACCTGTGCCACGCTTGTAGAAATAGGGTGACCCCCTTGCGTGGTCCAAACGCCCATTGCATTTTCCCCGTGACCAGCCCCGCTACCTTTGGGGACACAGGCGAGCGGGCCGTTTTAATGGCAATCCCCAAGCACTTTGTGAGCATCTTGTCGCTGTTTCGCAGCTCCCCTTTTGCGAGATGGAAAACCTTTCCCAGCCACAGGACATTCTGATGTGGTTCGAGGCAGGATTTGGTGGAGATACGCAGGCCCTTTCCCATCAAGAATGCCGCCAATCGTGGACCTAGGCTGTCCATGCACTCCTTGTCCCGTGACAAGATCAGGACATCATCCAAATAATGGAAACGACAGATATCGAGCCCCACTGCATGGTTGTCAAAGAACTCCCTCAACAACGCCGCCAACGTATCCTGTGCCAGTACCGGGGAAAACTTCCATCCAAACGGGAGGCAGTGGAAGTGCGCCCCTTGTATGCGAAACAGTCCCCTATGTTCAGCCGGGATTTGCAGGCTCCAATAAAAGTTGGATATGTCCAAGGTGATGCCCCACAATGGTGCTCCTCTGTGTATCTCCCGTTGGATGGTCTGAAAGACTGTGTGAATTGACGGGAGCTTGACCTTGCGCAATGGTACCTTCGGGTAGTCGTTCAGATTTCGCATGTCAATGATGAAAGAGCACTTCACATCATTTTTGGGTTTAACGAATGCCGACACATTGTCCGATTGTCCGGGAGGTCCTCCCACTCAGGGCCCCCCGAACACGCAGGGTCCCTACACAGGAACCCATCGTCCACCAGCACTCCAATCATGCTCCTAGTGTGCAACGACGACTGCCATACATCGAATCTCCCACAATCCGGCCCCGACTTCCAACTCCGTATATCCGAGATGAGGCGCGTTGGGATGTTCGCGTTCCACACATCCAAAGGATTGTCTAGGCTGCCCCTCTCTCCAAGGCCCGCAGCAATCATTCTTTCTGAGATACCTCCCGACGGGCCATCCCCATCATACGCGTTGTAGTCCTGACCCAGCAAGTCCCAGTTGAGCTCATGCACATCCTCCATGTGGCGTACGATCTTTTGCAGGTGTGCCTGTCCACCGTCCACATCTCTGAGGCACTCCCGCGCTCGGAGGATCACCGCAAGCGCGGCCCGGAAAAGCTCATTCCGCGGGATATTTGAGACCCGTTCGACCCGTCTTGAAGCCGACCACGCACATGCCCGCGCCCGTCTATATGTGACCCACGCTCCCGCCGCACTCCCTCCTCCAACTCCCATGACAGATTTTATCCTTCGCGGCTTGTGCTGCCCACCCACCTCGTTGCCGGGTGACACCTGCCTCGATTTCCCATCCCTCCGCACTGCCCCCCATAGGCCGTCCGGCCAGCCGCCTCCTCACGCGCTGTGTCTCCTCTTGCCCCTCCTGCCATCGGCCTTCCGAGATGAGGGGCCATCTGAGGACGACCCAGAGCACGTGGGATCTCCAGAGTCGCTCTCTGGGGCGTTCCCCTCAGGGATATCGTAGGCCTCAGGGGCCCAGCAGACCGTACATCGCCTGGTTGCTGTTGCCGCAATCCATGGCCTCCCCTTGAGGTAACTCGGGGGGGGTAGGCGTCATGAATGGGTGTCGGATGCGCCCTGGGTGCGGGCAATTGATGTAGGCCATTGCCGTCCTTGTGCTCCTCCACCTGAACCACGCCTTGATGCTAGGGATCTTGCCTCCAGCCTTGTACATGGTCGCTGGGCCCAGGCGCCGCCATGCATGCCATCTGAGGTCCTTCCACTTGGATCCACGCAAAAGGGTTGCCATGACATTTTGCAGTTTGTCCTCAGAGGCTAGTCGCTGGAACTTGTCGAGGTTCCAGCACCTTTGTGCAATCGAGGCGCAGAACTGCAGCCATTTGAGGGCCACTCCTGAAACCGTACGGGTAATCCAAGCCCTGTGGACTTTGCGGTCATAGAACTCCGCCGTTCCTGCCAGAACCCCCAGCCCGTGGAAGCTGATGCTGGCCGCCCCACCGACTCTAAGGCCCCACAGCGTTGAAAGTACCCCGAGTCCCACCACACACCACTCCAGCTCTGAATCCGCTTGGTGTGCCATGATCTGCAGAGCTTCAAAACTCCCCCACTCCTGTGTGGACTTCTCTTCCAGTCGCTGTGCCGCCTTGAATGCCTTCCACGGCCGTTTTGGAAGCGGCTCGCCAACCACCCCCATGGTGTATGCCATGGCCGCTGCATTGAGGATTGTTTCGACTGAGCTGCTGCCTTTTCCCTCTCGAATGGCATCACACACGACTTGCTCCACGACCTTGTATGGTCCCAAATCCGGTTGGGTCATATGCGTCTGTCGGAGTCGTCGCATTCCCGTCTTGTACGTACCCAGCGATGTCGTGCTACAGGAGTTTGCGAGGACTTGCCAATTGCTTCCAAGGACCCCATCCTTGCTGTCCGCCTGGGCTCGACACAATGCGGCTTATGCCCGTCGGTATGCCGGCCATTCCCTGGGGATCACGTCGTCGTCACTCTCCCCCTCCACTTCTCCTTCATGCCAAAGGAACCTGTTTGGGCTGTCCTCCGCCACGCCCCCCCCTCCCCCCCCTTCCGGGGGAAGTCAGTTCTCGCAGTCCCACATCCAGTGGCTGTCCCCACATTCTCCACAAGTTCCCGGGGGGGCCTTCGCCACGTCATTTGCGTTGTCGCCTCTCGCAATGCAGTAGTAGGTGATGTTCTCCAACTCCGCGAACCAGAATCTCCCTTTTCGGGTCGCTTCAATCCATGTGCGGGCTCCCAATCTTTCCAACTCCTTGGCAGACCTCGCCGTAACCCGGGATTGTGGTTGCTTCCCGGTGCCCTTGTGTAAGCCACCACTCACGCTGTGGCCCCCGCTGGGGTACTTCTCTTTATAGCTGTCCTTGGAGACCAGCATCACCTCCCACAGCTCCTTTGCCAGCGTCTCCCCTTTGTCCTCCTCGTTGGACTCCACGAATTTCTTCAGGGAAGCTGTTGTCTCACGCATCCATTTGGCATTTCCCGGGGCCTCAACAAACTCGTCCAGCGCTGTAGGGGTCAGGGTTTTCACGATTTTTGCTCTCCGCTTGTGCTCCGGTCTCACTTTGAGCGCTTCCATCTGTTTTGAGATCTCCTGCTCCTCCGGGTCTACAGGTGCATTTGGCTTCGCTCCATCTGATGCATCTGCCGATATCAGGTTCAGTTTGTGGCCTTCCCGAATGATGATCCACTTGAAATTGTCGAAGAGGGCCAGCGCTCCCATTGCCTTGAGCACGAATTCGGGGTCTTCTGGTTTTCGGGTCTCCGGGATGCCCTCAGCAAACTCTCGGATGGCCAGGCGGTGCTTGGCTGCCAGCTGTGCCACCACCATTCCCGCCTTCGCGATTTCGGCACTGGAGCAGGGCTTCTCAAAGGTGGTCCACTGCGACTCCAAAAACGACTTAATGCGTGCCCTGATCTCGTCGCTGACCGCCAGCTCCGTCTCCTTTTTCGCCTTGAACTCCCCTGTCTGGACACCAATTGTGCATCGACAGCAGCTCTCATAACCAGCAATGGCGTGGAGGAGTTTGAGCGGATCTTCTTCCCAGCTAGAGGCCACCTGGAGGTCCTGCAGCCATTTGTCTTGGTCGACCCCCGCGTCTCTGATGCGCTGCACGATTTCCACTGCCGCTCTCGCCAAGTGGTCTGCGGGGAGGGTGCTCTTGTAGACCTGGAACTGGCCCTTGGAGACGAAGTCTTTGAAGGTGAGGGACTCCATGCTGATGGCTGACATTTTGTATGGATCTCCTTACTTGGCCTGACGGGCCCGAGAACCCAAAAATCTTTAAAAGATTCTATAGTGATAGTGCATATGAGTGGAAGTATGGGGTGAATCCTGTGATTCGCCTATAGGCGAATCCCTTGAGTTGGATGGCAGCAGCACACTCCATCCTTACCTTCCCCTTGTCGTTTGCCTTCTCATTGTTTAATGAGGCACGGGTGCAAGTTCTGGCAGCAAGCCGTGCTTCATCTAAAATTGGCTGCAGCATGGTGCGTGCCACAGTGGCCGGTGCCTTACCTGTCAATTGTGCAACTAGGTCCCGTGTCCCGTTGATGCCGCACAACAGAGCACGGAGGACCCCATGGGGGCCATAATCAGGCACTCGCCCATCCCCCGTAATGGTCCTATATATAGCACCTATGGCAACCGCCCCTCTCAGGTCCGCGTCTATTGCACTTCCTGTGCCAAAGGTAGTAAGGCAAAGACACGGCTCCTCATGCAGACCCACCACACCGTGGCTCCAGGGGATTTTGCCTTCCAATTTTGGCAGCCCGCCATGAGCACCTGCGCTTTTCGATCTGAACAAAGAAAGAAAGAAAAACGGAAAAAGGGGGGGACTGCCTATCGGTCTCTCCCGTATCTTTCACACTTACGGTTGCGGCCCTTCGCAACTCATCATCGAAATCTATTTCTTGGGAGGCCGCGTAGAGGATCTCCCACTTTTCACTGCCCCCTAGTAGCCACCAACTAGATAGTTGGTTCGGGCCGGCGGTCCCACCAAGCGTGCAATGGACATAGGAGGCCTCATGCCTCGATGTACCATCCACCGCAATACGCAACCAATGCAGCCGTCGGTCCCCAGGCTGCATGATGTCCCAGGGTGGGGGTGGTGAACACTTGTACAAGTGCCCGATACAGTCGGGGAGGTAGCAGGCCGCACCATAGATGGCCGTGTGGTCTCCCGTATAGGCAATGAACAGCCGGGACTCCGGTGAAGCAAGCTACCGAAGCATGCCGTAAACCTGTTCCCATACCACCCCGTATGTCATGCTCCCCATCAGGTACCGCGCCTCTGTCCTAGAGAGGTGCCACGACCAGATCCGCCAAACAGCCATACTCAACCTCTCCTCCATGCTAGGCTCAAGCTGCACGGTGCGTGTAACTCTTGTCTCCGGGGTAAGGACTATTTGCCCAGCATCGGGCAGGTGCTTGACAGTAGGGTGCTGCAAGCTCCCAGCTAACAAGTTGCTGGAGGTCTTGTGGGCGCCTCCGTCGCGTGCGATTGGCTACCAAATGGAACGGCTCCTTGGGCCGAGCCCCGTCACCACGGCCCATTATGTGTGGAGGAAACCCTTTGGAAATGGGGAGGATTTTACGCAATACCCGACGGTCCTGATGCACAAGATGCCTATATTCGGTGAGATTCGCACGAAATTCGTACGAGATTTCTGCGAATTTCGTACGAATTCACCAGTTTTCCTTGAACACTACAAAGTGAGTTGCCACGAATTTGGTGGGAATCTGATTGAATATATCCTTTTTTTGTATGAAACATCCTGCAGCTCGTTTCCCATTGCTTTCACCGTCAAAAAAATCCAACCTCCTTGTTCACTAGGCTTCTTGGCACCCACAACAAAACATGTGGCGGCCACCTTTCGTACTTTCATTCGGGATGACTTGGCCGCAAAGAAGGCTGAGGAGTACGATGTCGATTTGAAGCATCACGGGCTTAATCACGCTAGGGTGGATAAGGCCAGTGAATGGGCTGCCCCCTCGTCCGAGCCACACGAGGGCTCCTGATGATGGCCGTCAACTGGTCGAAACAGCCGTGATCTTCGTGAGGACCGGGGCACCCCAACACGGATACGGGCAGTCTGAGGTGGCGACTGTGCTGGCCGACGGCACCTGGGTTGCCCTATGGCCGACCCTGGGGCTATAGGCGCACGAGTTCCCGGCCTGCCAGCAAACGCTACAGGCCCCCAAGGCAGCCCCCCCTTGGAGCCTGCTTCAAGTGCATATGCACGGCCACTGGGCTCGCGAGTGCAACACTGCCAGACAGACCCAGGTGCAGGCCCCGCGCGGGCGCCTGGCGGGTGGGTTCTCCGTGCAGGGGAACCACACCCTGTGCACGGCGTTGAGCACCGGCCGCACATATGACGCCCGCGGGCTATTCCCCTACCCCTCCGTGTGGTGCAACGGTATGCACTGGTCGTTCCACCCTTGGCACCAGGCGCCTGGCATGGGGCAGCACCTTATTGGGGCCCTGCTATCGGAACTCCCTGACACACAGGTTGTCATTGTTCAACATTTGGACGACATTCTTTTTGTGGGCCGGGGCCGCCTACTGACCACTCAAGTGGCTTGTGACACGGCGGCACACTTGGCCCGTAAAGGTTTCCTTGTCAACCCTAAGTCCGTCCTGGATGCCACCTAGTCCCTCACGGGGATGGGGAAGCAAGTCAGCCTTCACAGACCCTGCGTGGCGCACAAGCCCGAGGGTCTGGCGGAAATTGTGGGCCGGTGGGTTGCGTTCAGCCTGTCCGGCTACACACGCAAGCCCTTGCAACGGTGATTGGGGCGCATCAGGTGGCTGGCTCGCTGTGGATTCTTGGCAGGGTGTTTCCTCGCGGGAGCGCGCGGGTGGCTTCGCCTGGGACCCCCCTCCGCGCAGTGTGTTCCATTTGCCGTTTGTAGGAGCCTGTTGGAGGCAATTGCAGCGGGGAGTCGTGGGTAGGAACCACGGGACTGAAGGTCCGGCTATTCGCGTGTACACTGATGCCCCCACCTCTCCGTGCGCGCCTGGAGGGTTCTTCATGGGGGTTTGGAGCTCTGAAGGGCCGGTTATTCGTAGATGCCACCAGAGAATCAGTAACCTGCAGTCAGCTGAATCGTTCAGGGTTTTGTGTGTGCTTGGTGTTGCGCGGTGTTCAGGTTGTAGGCATGTAGACCTGGCGATGGACAACTTGGGCGCGATAGCCTAGGTTCTCTGGGGCCGCGCCTCAACCCTGTTGGTGGCCCAGCATCGAATTTTATGTCGCGTCGCACACCGGCTGCGGTGGCACGGCGTGTCAGTAGCTTAGGCCACGCTAACTGCCCACCCCCCTACCCACAGGCTGGGCTCCACGGGGCCATCCTGTACCCCCCCCCCCCCAAAACAGGGTATGAGGTTTGCACCTAGGGGACCCCTTGCTCTTGAGAGGAAAAAATGAGTATCTCCATTTACCTAAAATGCTATTGTCATGTAACCACATCGAAGTTGTCAAAACACAATAAGCATGTATGCATACTAGAAAAGCAGAGGAAAAATGCATGTTTCTGCAATACAACAAACCTTTCTGTGTGACACACAAATGTATCAACTTGCGAAGCAATGCCGTGTAAGAAGTAGGGTAGCACACACTTGGCAAGGGTTGCTGCACCCTCTGTGTGCCCAAAAAACTGTCAATTGACAGTCACTTAAATTCATGCATCATAATGAAGGTCTCTATTTGCCATTAATGAGACGTCTGGGCGAAATTTAGTCCAGCTTTGCAAAAATGTAAAAACGAACCGTTTATTCCAAGAAAAACCTGAACCTGGGCGAAATTTCTTCCAGCTTTAGTAAAACACAAAAAAACAGTGCTCAAGACGTCAATGGTATCTGCAGAGACAGCGCAGAACGCCATTCTGACATGTAACAGGGAAAACATACAACACAGCAGTCAAAGCACACACCACTGTCACTCTATCGCCGCTTCCTCAGGCCAGGTGCCTTTGGTTTGGCACCCTTACCAGGAAACTGCCCACCATTTGCTTGTTCTGCCTGGTCACCAGGCATCTCACTATTAGCACTACCGGTGGCATCACGTCCATTCTGTGTCTGCTGGGACGGTGTGAAGTGGGCTGCAAACGTGCCCAACGCCTTGTTGGGTGGAGGCTTTGCACCGGGCTTGGGGCTCTGCTGTGAGGGGCTTGCTCCAGCCTTTGATTTTTTAGCCTTGGCGGGGGTGCCGTCCCCCTGCTTGCCCGTTGCCTTTGGGGGGGGGGGGCGCTTCGGGGATTCACCGTCCTCTTCCTCTGGTTGGGCGGCCTCCTCTTCCTGCTCTACATACCTCCTTCCCGTACAATCTACTGGAAACCCATCGGCAAGGTCTTCACACACTCGGTCCCACTGGATTGGTGCCACAGTGTCGCAATTCGACACAGCAGTATTGGTACCCAGGTATTCAGTGCTCAGCCACTTTTCAGAGGGTATGATATTCATCATCAAGACGGTACTCATTCCAATGCATTCTTTTGCAGCTGCACAAGAATTTAGAGAGCAACCGTTCCAGTTACATTCACGCACAAAAACCCCTAGTGCCGGAAGTGCTGGGCAGTACGAATACAACAGGGCCTTCAGGGCTAACACAAATTCCAGACCCAGTCTTTGAGCATCAGACAACTCTGGAGGATTACCCACAAGGACCTGGGTACTACTATCAAGCCGTGCTTTGTTAGCAGCTGTAGCGAGAAACAAACCAACAACGGTTTTTTCCATGTGACGCAGTTTGACTTTCATGGGCACCACAGCCCCAGCCTTCAGGTCCCAACCCTGCTCAAGAAATTTAATAATAGGGGAAAATGCCCTGTAGGTTATTTCCACAGAATACTTATATGGGTGCAAGACACCGTAAAGCAAGGGGTGTCCCAACAGGAACTAGTCTACGTGCCAGGGGGCATAGCTTGCTCCGAACGACATTTTCAGGAGTGCGTAAAAGATCTTCATGTCAATTAAAAAATGGCACAATCCGTCTCGTCTTCACCTGCAAGCATTCTAGCCCCTTGACAAACTCCAGTAACTCAACATGACTTCCGCATTACAGGTGTGATAACAGAAAGGGCCTCCAGTTGAGGGATACCACAGCATTGCTAGCATAGTTCAGAGGTGCACGAACCCAGGTCCGCAGAATAGGCCCATCTGGGACGGTACTTTTTTGCAACAGCAACCCAACACAGCGAACTAGGTAGTCGACAACCCCGGGTATACATTGTGCAACAGCATCAAAACCGGGCAGACCGTGGTACTAGGGTAGCTCACTAGTGTGCAACACACCGACAGTAGTCACATTCAAAGTCTTATCAGGATTATGGGGGTCGACCCCATTGATGTAGCGACGGTAATTGTCGAACCACAGGGTAATTTGCTGTCTCTCAAATGAATCCCACAGGTGTGAAGCTTGAACACTGGCCTGGGCCGAGATAGTAGGGGCATTGATAGTGCATTCCGCTGCCATTGCCAGCTTACGGCGGATGGAATGGGTCATTGTACTGCGATATGAGGCTCCAGTGGCTCTCTCGGCACGGGGATCTGTCAGCACTCGCACAATGTTATACAGTGAGAAGAGTTGCTTCTGCAGGACCAACAACCATCTTGGTACACGACTAGAACTGAAGGCAGCCCGCACATGCCCAACGTTACGCCTAGTCTTTCTATTGTGACGCAAATGCAGTGCCAGCTGCAGCAGCGGGAGTGTCCTCCCTTTGTTCAATGCCACCCAAATGAGAGCCTTCGGGGTACGAACGCGAGTACCCCCCACAGCTGTTTGAAGAAAGCGCACATCAATCATGTCTCACAGCCACATTGGCAGAAGCAACCCTAAAAGTCAGTGAACAGAACCCAACAGAGGTACCACCCTGTAGGTAAAGGGTGTCAAGGCAAGTTGGAAGAAATTTCGCCCAGGTTCAACTTTATCGACTGGTGGGCCTAAGCGACAAGCAGGCAGAGGGCAACATATCATGCACAGCACAGGGAAATAAACAACAGCGGGGGGGGGGGGTGCTGGAAGAAATTTCGCCCAGGATCACTGATTGGTGTTTTTAAGCTATATATTTTGCAGAACAGGCAGAGTTGGGCGAAATTTCGCCGAGGGTCATCAAGACATCAAAATATGTATACCTTTTTTGCTATCCGGGGGGGCTGGGGGAAATTTCGCCTAGGGGGGGGGGGGTGATATGGTCTTAAGGCACGGGCTAAGGATAGGGTCTATAGCCTGCAACCACGTTGGGTTTGAGGGACGGTGGGGCATCGCGAAAAACGGCTCGGAGTGTGGAATGGGGACCTGGTGTGCAGTGTTGTTGCCCCCTCTGCGGCTCACTACATGTCCGCACCCCGCCGCTCCGCATACCATGCCGCTAACAACAGCGGCCCACTCACGGCCGAAAGGCTGCGGGCGGTCCCACGCACCGGCGGACGCGGCTAAATGGGTGGTTGACGCCGCCCCTCCGCCCGCGCACGTGGCGGAACTAGCTGTGGCAGCCAGTAAGGTGCGGCCACCCACGGTGGCGACATCTGTTGGTCTGCCCGAAGCCGGCGCGCAGCACCCTGCCGCCATGCATGTGGAGCTGGAGCATGTCCCGGCGGGACACGTCGCAGGCCACCTGCAAGCACTGCGAGAAGCGCATTCGCGGGGGCAACCGCCGAGGGGCGGAACGCCGGAGGCTGTTTGGGCAAGCGATGCCCCAAGCCGGAGCCGCCACTGCATCGATGCTCTGCGAGGACGGGGACGGGGACGGCGGGGCTTCCCCCCGGAAGCGTCCGCGGCAAGACCGCTCGGAGGCCCCGGGCGAGTGCAAATTTCAATTTTTGCGTAGCTATTTGACCCAAAAATTATTTCTTTTTTTTGCGTTTTTTTCGCATCAATGCGCAACCCAAATGATTATGCTCTTCGTGAATGGATGCTTTTGAAGGCGCTCTAGTATGATGATGCTGCTTGCCCCTGGTCCCAAGGTCCCAATTTCTGCACCTACTAGCCCCTGCCGCCATGGCGGGAATTTCTAAATTTGGTCTAATGCTTGTCACCGGTTTCAGGGTCCCATTTTTTTTTGACCGGCTCCAAAAGTTCAAAGAGTACTCAAGATTGTGCTTGGGAAAGTGGGCGTCTCCAGCATGTGATACAGTGGATCCCCGCAAAACGGGGCACATGGCAAAGACCGGTTTCAGGTCACGGGTTTCAGGGTCCCAATTTCTACACCGCAACATGGAAAACACATGCACAAAATCCGACCTTCCGGGACACAGAAACTAGGACTCACATGCACTGTTGGTTTTCCCCATATGTGACCATCAATATAATGAGACACTAAATAAATGCCAGCCTGTCACGGGGGACGGCAAGCCGGACCACGGACAATCCCACGACAAAAATCAAAGATTTCTGCCCTGTGGCCTTCAACTACCAAGCGGGCCACAACAGTTTCATGGGGGATAACTTGAAAAAGTGCTTGCAAACTGAGCATTGATTCTGCAAAAGAAGAGGAATACGGGGATATCCGCATACAAAATTAATTAATTTTTGCGCACTTTTGCGCACCCTTTTACCGCTTCCAACGCCCAGCCCTAAAAAATTAATTCATTTTTTGAATTTGTTTTTTTTTTGCGTATAAACACATGTTGCCGACCGCATGCCTGGCGCGCTATTTTTGTAGTAAGTATCCCCACATATCAACGGCAATGGTTACCTTGTAAATATACGACACATACTTAGAAGTCCACAAGTCAGCACTAGATATGCCACCCATGGAACTGATGGGCATGGAGTCCGTGACATGTGTCATAAAGAATGGGAAATGGGTACAATGGTTGAAAAGATGCAACCTGTCAGCCGAGCGAATTTCTTGTACAACATTGCAAAGGTATTCGTGAACACAAGCAACGCTTTCATGCCAAGCCGGCTCGAACATCCTTTCTTCCCCAACATGAAAGCACCGGTTTTTGCGGGTGGGTATCCTTGACGTGGAAAGAGCCAGTCCATGTCCCCAACTGGAAAGGGGCCGGTCCATATCCCCAACCGGAAAGGGGCCATGCAAAAGGTGTGGATTGGGGCTCCAAATCAAAAGTGGCCCAAAAAGATGCCCAGCACGCCGACGCTACCCCTTTTGAGCAAAAACCAAAATTCCGGTTTTTTTACCAAAAAACCCCATTGCATTCAAAAAAAAAACCCGAAAACCTTGCCGAAACCCGCCCCCAAACCTTACAACACCCCGTCCAAAAAGACCTTACCAAAAAAACCCCCCAAACCTTACTGGGTTTGCGGTCAAACCTTTTCCCAAAATAGTGGTTTTTTTTTATAAGAATGTTGGGTCGGTTTTCCTTGGTCAGAATTTTGGGCGGGAGGCTTTTTGGTAAGAAACGGTTTTTTTTTGCTAAACTTTCATATCCCTGGGCGTTGTTTTTGGTAACAATCTTGGGTTTCTTTGGTACAAATCGGGGGGGGGGGGACCAAACGGGGGTGTTTTGGTACAGAACGGGGGTTTTTTTTGTACAAAACCAGTTTTTTTCCCCACAAAATGGGATTTTTTTGGTACATGGCAGGGAATTTTTGGTACGTACCATACCTGGAAATTCGAAGAGAGGTTGTTAGATCAAGAACACGTACAATCACCATATACCGTGCAAACTTTAAAGATTTGCGGAAATATTTAATTCTGTCGGGGGTTTTGTGGTAAAAAAATGCCGCAAATGGGGGGGGGGGGTGGAACGAAAAGGGAAGGCGGGGGGGGGGGTTGGTACAAAATGGTACAGATCAGGGAATGTTTATAAGGGGCTGGGGGGTTTTGGGGTTTTGAGGCACCCACCCACCCAAAACCAAGCAACCCACCCAGACCCCCCCCCCTCTTATAAACATTTGAGGGGGGGGATTGAGGCGCTCTCCGCTGAACGGCAGGTACACACAAAGCGACCAATGGCAGGACAAAATGCATGTCACCGCTGCTCCCAAGCTTGCAAAAAAAGCGCCAACCTTGCAAAAAAGGCGGAGCTAAAAAATAGTGCCCTAACCGGGAACTGAACCGCAGACTTCCAGCACAGCATACGGCTGCATTACCGTTGCACTAACTGCGAGATCTGGTTGCAGATCCCGTGCCTCCCGTCCAGGTTATTGAACACATTTGAAATCGAAAAAAAAAAGCACCATCAGCCTGCAACACGGCCCCCAATTTGTTGAAAATTGACAACAGCACCAGCTGGGTACATGTGAATACAATCAACATCCATGGCTAAAATTGCGAAAATCTGAAGTGTTCTGCATGATACGGGGTACAGTGGAGTGCCATGGATGCAAGAAAGCTGACGTACACGGCAATGCACCAATAATACCCCCTTGTCCAGCCAACAAACGCATGCGAGAGACTCAATATCCTACGTTCCAGGTACATTTGCAAAACGGAACGTGACAGTTCCTCTGCCCACCCACGCAAAATCGGCAGACAAAGGCATTCTGATTCTGGGCCGGTGAGGGTCCCAGCCCGGGAATGATCGCCCATGGAAGTTGACAAAACAAAGGACTGCTTCGGGTGGGGCGGGCGGGTGGGTCTAAGGGCTTGCAGACCATTTGAAGAGGCTAGGAGTCCAAATGACACCATCAACAACAAAGGCAAACATACACAATCTCAAACCAAAGGCATTCGAAACAAAAAACAATGACTACTGACGTGGACATCAAATAGCAGTGCCATGGCAGATGGCCCTGTTCAGGCACATTGATAATATGGCGAAGGTGCGATGCACATCAGATGCATACGCGATAGGGGGGGGACGGTTAGTCAGCAACAGGCTCTGTGTGCCACTTTTTCTGGCGGGCAGGTTGAGAAGCGCAGAGAAGCATCCAACTTCAACTGCACTTTCTTCCCAGTGAACCTTCTCTCTGACCGGGTTCGTGGCTGAGGGGGCTGGGGTGGGTCATGGGGGTGTTGGCATACGGATGATGGTTCATCAGGCATGTCACACTAACAGTAAAGGGGAGGTCCTAGACTACACACCCACCCACCCAGAGTACAATTCTAAGAGGGGGGAGGGTCCCAGACTTTTCACCCACCCACCCAGGCTGGGGCACCCACCCAGACCCCCCCCCCCCACTTAACTTAATTCCTTATAAACGTTCCCTGGTACAGATTGGGGGATTTTTTGGTGAAAAAATGGGGCAGGGAGTTTTTTGGTCCACAATGGTACAAAAGCGGGGGGGGTTTGGTACAAAAATGGGGCCAGGTGACTTGTCACGAAACCTCACAGGACCAAACAATCCAGTTGGTATGCCTGTGCCTTCTTCCTCATGACCCCTCCTTACTAACCACAGCAAATGACCCTCCCACTCCCCCTTCAACCGACAGCTCCTGTTGTTTCAACATAGGGGATGTTTGTGCGCGCACCACCAAAACACACAACCAGCAGACCAATACATCACTGAAGCTTGTCATGTCTATGGAGGTGAATCAAGGTCGCGTGCTGAAGGGGGGGGGGCAGAAAGTGGCAGGACAGCACTCAGCATCCCTGGGGAAAAAACCATCCCACAATCACAGGAATAACTTGATCTTCACCAAATTCCATGGTTCCAGAAGAGTTGGAAGCAAAGTGGCCGATTAAGGTCCTGCACCCTGTGGATACGAGGGTTATCCAGATGTGTTGGAAACAGGAAAGCCTTTTTAGGTCCTGTGCGCTGTGCGTACAGGGGTCAGCTTAGAGGCAGGAGCTGGCAGGCCAACATGCCGCAAAAGTGTTGTTTGCGAAGGCACAAGAAGGCTTGGAAACAACACCCTGTGTTGTTCTGACAGGGGTGGGGGGGGGGGGGGGGTTAGGGACGCTCATGCCCACAAACAGAGGCCTGCAATGAATCAAATTGTTGATTAGGGCAAGCGAAAAATACAGCATATCAACTCCTGCTTGGCACCTATATCATGGGGAAACCAGTGCCAATGTTTCGCAAGATGGCGAATGATGACCAGGGGTGATGGCCTGGTGCCAGTGCCATGGTGGAGAGCTCGTCCTTGAACCAACATCACCCTCCCATGAGGGTAGGATGGCCAAGGGTACACATGCTGGACCGTGTGGTCCCCGGAACGCCTTGCGGATATCCCCCCAACCGTACCAGCAATGCAGATCACTGCCCACCTGCAAAAGTCAGACAATAGAATCGGTGAAACCCACTCCTGCACCGAAGACACACACATGGCAACATACGCACACACACACACACACACACACACAGGCGTTGCGAGCAGGGACTGGAGCAAAAAAACAAACAACAGAAGAAACCAAAAAACATCACAAATCCAGTGTGGATAAAGACCGGAGCAGAGCATGCCCACTCCACAAGCACAAACACACAACACTGGTGTGCTAAGCTGCAACAGAAAAGGCAATGAAATCTGAGTGGGCAAGAGGGGCCGAACACTTTTTCTGCTCGCCTGCCAAACATCACCAGCAAACAAGCGAAAAATTGGGGTATCTAGTGCCCCCTATCCGCCAGGTCTGGTTGGGTGCATGCAAGCTTGTACGAGGAATTCTAGGCTCTCCCAGAGGTCGACATGATGGCCTAAGCACCAGTCATGATTGTTGTACCACATGCATACATAAAACACACACAACGAAATGCAGGTCTTTCGGTATGTACAGCTGCTGTATGTTCAGGATTCAGGGGGATTGTTTGCCTGGTGCGCACCCGCTGGGCACCCAGTTGGGCAAGCATCATAGACTTTAGTCCCAAGCTTACCCTCTGCTCGAGAAGCCCCTCAGCACACCAGGAAATTGCCACCCTTCTAACCAAGTCAACCCCAAAAACATCCCTGCAGAGCACCAACCACAACACCACATCTGCTGAGTCAAAATGGACGCTACTAAATGCACATCAACTGATGCCACGCCAAATGCCTCGTAGGCATCATAGTGGCCCCAAAACCCCTGCCATATCAAGGTCCCCAAAGCAACAAGGCTGCATAACCTCTCCTGTATCAGGGCTGCAAATGGGGAGGACTCAGATAGCTTCATAACACTGTCTTATTGGGGTTCCCTTTGGCGAGGAAGTCTTCAGTCGTGCCTGGGATAGCTCCCTCTGTGCCACTGGCAGGCGCATTAACACAGAATACGTACACCTCAGCCTGGAAGAATGACAGACAGTATCCTGCCCCTCCCCCTTTCCCCTTGGACAGCAGTCGTCTGCGCAACCGTTTCCTCACAACCTCGAGGGACCATGCCCAAAATGCAGGGCTGTGGCACATAGCCACGATGCATCACAGAGCCATGGCACACGGCCATGACGCAGCGACAAGCCTCCCCCCCTCGCGTAATCAAAGGTGCACCATGACACACACACAGAGCAAAAGTGTAGCATGCACAAAATTAACATGAAATGGTATGTTCTCTGGTCAACTGAGACACATGCCCAGTGTGCCACTTCTTGTGGTTGAGAAGATTTTATCATGAATGGCTGAAAATGCTCAACATGCGCCAGGCTTAGCAGCAGACTTGGCAGCAACCATGCCAGGGGGCTTGGCAGCAACCTTGGTAAGGGGTTAAGCAGGGTTGGCATGGGGCTTAGAAGCAGGTTTCACAGGGGCATGCAGCCTTTGCAACCACCAGTTTTTCTCAAGAA
This sequence comes from Eutreptiella sp. 'Long Island Sound 2002', assembly GCA_964036045.1. NCBI lineage: Eukaryota > Euglenozoa > Euglenophyceae > Eutreptiales > Eutreptiaceae > Eutreptiella > Eutreptiella sp. 'Long Island Sound 2002'. The sequence goes on from OZ038394.1 coordinate 14,305,742, forward strand.
TATACTGTGCGCCACAGCAAAAGCAAATCACAACTTTTGTGGTGTGGATATGCTGCAGTTTGCACAAGAAGCCAGGGTTAGCCAATACATCATGAACTGCAAGGAACATGGTGCTCTGTCACATATGCATGCAACAGTGGTAACAAGATGCACAAAGGAAATGCCCACTCACGTCTACACGAAAACCAACATCCAAGTATGGAGCAAAAGCCACTAGACATGTGCACCGGACTGGAAACTGGCATACTCAATTCCATGATTCCAAAATTTGCAGAAACCACACTTCGTTCAGACGTGCTCCCTTGGACAACAGGGCTCAGCAGAGAAGGGACTTTCTGCAGATGCACTTTCTGCAAAATGCCTCAAGAAATCTTTTTTCTCTTTTTCGGCGCTGCATGTGTCCATAAATCCACAAGTGTCACCATGAACAAACACGAGCGCTGGTAGACGCAAATACCGAGCATATGTACAGCTGCAGCAACCATAGCCACAGACTTCGTGCAGGTGATGCCCTTTCTACCAGACACCTGTGGGGACTGGTAACATTAGGTCAGCCGCCATGTTGGTGCCTCAAGAAATTCCAAGCCCCAAGCATGCGGCACAAAAGGGGGGGATGGGGGCTAATTAGGGTGAGGGAAGCGAAAGTGTAGGTGGAACCTTGGTAGACTTACCTTGCTGGATTGCCACTGCGTTGCAATCACTCAAAGGCACACAACTTCAGCACAGTGGGATGATGCAAATTGGTGAGTGAAAAACGCATTGGTGTGTGAAAAATGCACTGGTGAAACACACTGACAGAGCGAGAGCCTACTGCATATCTGCATATCTGCTTTGTGGCCAGAGTGTGGGGCCTCAAAAGGTCAGGTGTGGACCTGCCACTGTGCTCCAGCCGCGCCTGCCTTCACACGGCCTTCATTGCCTTCTAAGTTCCTTGCAGGGTGTGGGGGTGTGGGTGGGCCATGAAGCAACGGATACTCAGCTACCGAACGCCCCTATGTCATAGGTGACCGGTCACAGCTCATGCATGTTCTGCTGCACTTCCAAACCACTACTGAATGTGGCCTTGAATTCACTTGCTAGCTATCGAATGTTTCATAGCCTTGCTTGGGTCAACGAATCCCCCTCCCTAGGAACCCGGTCATCAGCCGCCTACACCTTGGCTCCACAAAACTAGCAGCGGGACTGTCACAACTGTTACTGTTGTCACTATTGTCACTACTCTCGTTACTGTCGTTACTGTCACTACTTGTCTTGTGGACTGCATGCACAGACCCTTCAAACCCTTCATCTGTCCACTGTACAGAGCACTGTGACCTCCCGCTCATGTCATTATCACTAGGGTTATCCATTTCCTCCAAACCCAGTCCAAATATCTTGCACCTCACAGTGTTTAAAACCCGTAGCAAACGCTCGCGCTGAGCCTCTTACCGCCCCCTCATCCGCCTGTTCATTACGTTGCACCCCAACATGGGACGGCACCCATTGCACCGTAAAAGTAACACTATCGCCATACAGCTGCCACTGGTCCCAGAGCCCAGTCCATAGATCCACATGTGCCAATGGCCCTCAGTCCCACCCACCCTTGTCGTTGCCACTTGCCACATCTACCCTTCAGCCCAAGGTACAACAGTTCACTATCCGTAACAACATGTAATTTCACCCCCACTTTTTTTGTGCTCCACTGCACACAACGCCACCCTTAACTCCGCTCGTGTAATACTTTGCTTTTCACTAACCGGCACCAGTAATTCCATGTTTCGTTCATCCCCAGCGCAAACCACACACAATATTCCGCGGGTGACACTCCGGCCATGCCCTTATGCGACCCATCACAGTATGCCACGCCCCACCCTTGATTCATTTTATCCTCACCCTGATTCATTTTATCCTGAATCTGATTCAATGCATCTTGTAGCATATGCTGCCACTTCACCTCCTTTGGCACCGCCATCGGTCTCAGCGGCACCACCAACCCCGGCGGGGCTTGCACCACCAAAGGAAACATAGGATTCCCACTCAAGAACTCACGCAATTTGCTGCACAGATGACGTCCTTCCTCCCTTTACAACGGCGCCTCTGTGCCGGACACCCACACCTCCAGGACTATCAACCATTGCTGCACAAATAGCTGCATATGATATATGTTGTACCCCTCGAAACAGAATGTCACCTAACCTGGAGGACCCATGATGCACCAATTGCCGCCCACACACACAGGCCCTTTGTGGACGTCGGCAATAAAAGCGGCTGGTCCAGCGGGAGACTACGTAACTCCACTACCCCCTCCTCGCCCCGGGGCCCACACCGGTCCAAAGGCCTTCAAAACTGTGTCACTGGCAATGGTCAGATACCGACACGCTGAAAGGGCATGCGCTACAGTTTCCCTCCGCCCACAAGTTACACAACTGGCCTATCCAAACACATTTTGGGTTCATGCCCCCACCACCAATTTACCCCACAGTGCCTTGCGGATAAAATCTAGCAATACACTTGGTCCCCGCAGACTCGCAAAGGCAGCCCATGTCTGCTCAGTCTGCCGAGTTTCATGCAGTAGGAGCGGTCGAAATGCACACAACAGTTTATATAAAGTAGGCGACTTACCCACTCCAATGGCAAATCCCACAGCCCCGACGCCACCTTCACATCCCCTATCTCAACCACTCCTCTGTGAACCAGTTGCGGAGAAAAGTATGTTTGCAGCTTGGAATTTCTAAAAATAGACGTTATGCCACAGTGGCATCATCCCCGGGGCCCCCGTGACCGCAACAGCGACTGCGAGACCGCAACTGCGAGAAAACAACACCTTGCTGCAATGGCGACGATTTATCCCCCCTCACCACCGCAAACTGCATAAACGGCAAGAACGCTGGTTGTAGCGACAACCCTATGGCGTGGGCCCACGTCTTGCACTTATCCAACCACAGCCCCATCAACCTCGATGGCTCTCTAACAAACGTGATCCAAAGCTGGCAAAACATAAAACGTACCCAGACAGCCAGGGGGAACGTGTTTAGCACCCCTCCCCCCCCCCCCCCCGCCGCCTTGGTGGTTTTGCCACCATCCCTGGAGTCAAGGTCCAATAGTGCAACCCCGGCGCCGTACGATACACCAAATTGACGAGGCTAGCACACCCTTAGTCCGCGGGTACGCTCGTGCCGTCAGCCACACCACCGGCTGGACCCACATCTTAAAGAGGGTTGCTTTTTCCGTGTCCTCTAAAGCTAATGTCTTCAAAAACTCCGCCCGCGCCTTCATCTTAGCTATGGCAGGCGCAAAGGCCTGCTCAGCACTACAATAAACCATTCGGATACTCAAATACCGCAGATGGTCTACCACTTTGAACCCCACCAAATGTTGTGGCCTCCACGGCCCTTATGACTTTACCATCACATATGACTTTTGGTAATTCACTTTAGGTCCAGAGAACCTACCAAGGCGCTGTGCCTCCGACACCATGGCACGCGGGTCACCCTCCGCACCCCCCCACCCTCCAGTATGTGAATTGTCACATCATCCACATACAACAGAAGTCTGATTTCAGGGATTTGTGGTTGTACGAGATATATCAGAAACACGTTAAGCACAGAGAAAATCGCTGGGGACAGGGGGTCCCCTTGCCGAATACCCGATCCCTGGGTCCCTTCTCAGAAATAACCGCACAACCTAGAGCATGGGCGCAACAAACACTGATGCGAAGGTTCGATACACTTCGGATAGAATGCCATCTAATCCCGGCGACGTACCAACTCCAAGGTCAACGGCTCGATTTGCTTCAAGGCCTACCTGATCTTTGGTGGTATGGGCAACTCCTGCATCCAATACACACACTATTGCACCAACAATTGCACCGACACTCCTGGGTCATGCATGACCCCAGCCTAGAACTCCTTGAACACTCGTGCAATTTCCGAAGCCCACACCAAAGCCTTACCATCCTTGCCTTTCACATTGGTCGACTGCCACTGCACTTGCAACTCCCGCATTAGGGCAAACACCCGCCGGCGCCTATCTCGCACCAGCCGCGCCCTCTCAAGGGCAGACAATAGTTCTACTCGCAAATCAGCCCGCATGTGCTACACGTGCGGCCACTCTGCATCCTCTTGGTAGAACCGTGACAGTGTCTCATACGCCTACCACGAACTACGCACTAAGTACCCCAGCTCCTCTAGCAAGTCCCACCCCTCCCAGGGCACATGGCCTAGCGAGTCTCATGATCGAATACATTGGGGTCCCGCATTGCGTGGTAGCAACCTCCTCTAGCTGGCACCCATTTCCGTTAAATCTGCCTGGACCCGCTCCCACCGGTCTTCAACATTGTCTTCAGTCACCTCTGCCCTAAGCTGGTCCAAATGGGCGCACATTGTTGCCCCATTGGGGTCCGATAGCATGTCCAATGGGAACTTGAATCTCGGCAGCACCCTATTGACTTTGCGCTGGCGGGCACATTTGCACTATGACCGCACTATGGTCCGACATTACATGTGCACGTGTGTACACCCACGACACCATTGGGCGCAGCACTGTTGACATGTGCACCCCATCGATGCATCGTAGCCGCCATTAGGGATCTCCCGCGTGTTTCCAATCATATGCATACCCTGGTGGCCGGTCCTCGCGCTCACCATACACCACATCCCATGCATCATACATTGCACAACGGCCCAAAATATCCACCTCCGCGTACCTGGCTTGCTTGTTGTACTTGGCTTTATACTTGCTCTCTCACAAACCCCAGCCGTCCATGGAGGGCACACAACAAGAGTTCAAATCCCCGTAGCACAGTTGGCAGCAACCCATCCACATGCCGGATGAACACATCCAGCTTTCTCCCCTAGCGCGCTCGTTCAAGCGCATCATGATGCATATGCACCGAAGCCACTTGCACTTGAAAGCCGCCAACATGCTCCAGCACTGCCACCACTGCCTTGTGGGTTAGAACCTCTATTGAGACCATCTTCCACATGCCCACCCACCACACCAACATACTGCCCCCTCGGCATGGGCCGGGCTACCATCCCAAAGCCTTGCGTTTTAAGCCAAAATTCCTGCTAGTCCACATCTGACTAGAGCCGTAGGTGATGCTCCTGCACCACACAGAATTTGACCTTGTGGTGGCGCACCATGTTCACCCGCAACCGACGCCTTTGCGGAGATCGTTGCGGTGGTTTCGCAAACCACCCGTTGACATTCGAGGTTGCCAAGCCCCAACGAGCCGGCGGCCTTGATTGCCCAATCATCGCTTACACTTGGTGAACTTCAATGGCAGATCACAGTCTATAGGCACCTCAGCCGACTGTGATGATCCCGAGCAAGAGCTGGAGGCAACGCTTCCCGAGCCACCGCCCTTGCCGCCCTTGCCACGGCCATTTCCTTTGGCCTTGCGCGCCGTCTCCTCCTAAAAGGGGTAATCACCAGCATAGTGCAATCCCCATCTACGCTCTGAGGACGGAGCCCTCCAACTTTTTCAATACCTCTTGTTGAGCATCCAAACGTCACGTCAAAGTATGCATTTCGCCTACTGACTAGCGCATTTTATGAAGGCGCGAACCTGCACCAACTCTGGTGTCCATCACCACATCTGTAAGCGACTTGACCCCCCACCACGGAGGCACATCAATGAGATACAACACCGACGATTCACCCCACTCCTCAGGATAGTCCACTTGGATTTTCGATAGGTCACTCGCCGACACAAACTTCCAGGGCCTCCATCGTTGATTTTCAACGCATACCGCGCTGCGAAGTTCTCTACTTGCTCACAAAAATATTTGTCGGCAACCTCGGACAAACACAACTTGCACCGCAACTCCACACTTGACCACAAGCACTCCCTTGGTAGTAGTGTTCCGGAACAGCGACAGGACATACGTAAACATGAACGATTGCCCCTTGCCTTTGCGCCAATGTATAGCTCATATCATTGGGGAAGCTCATCCACAGTAGTGCCCTTATACCATTTGATGGGCTTCAACACAAACCTAGCCTTGTGCCCATAATCTTCAACTAGGCCTATGGCAGCTTTCTTTTGCAGCAGGGCAAAGAGATAGCGCGACTTGGCCGGATCTGATCTAAACTACCATCATACAGTCATTGTCTTCTGGGGCCTTGAACACTAGCATTTTGGGATCTTCTCCTGGCGGCAACATCCGCTGTTGTTTGAACTGCACTTGTGCCCACATTGATCTGGTGACCCGCATGGAATGGACCACCCAGACCGTGTTACGTAACCTTCTCGATACATACTGCAGGACCTTTCCGCCTGAAGTAACTGGTATGGTTCAAACTCATAGTTGGCGAGGACTCCAAGCACCTAATTCACAAATACCTGCGCCTCTTCAACCACATCCTCCACCAACACAACAAAGATGACATCCACTATCTCAGCACGCTGAGAAATAACCTTGACCGCCTCATTAGCCCGTGCCATTTGATTGGTATGCACACATGGGGTGATCTGCGCATTCACCCCATGCAACAATTTGTCGAGCATGGTCTCGTCCGCCTTGTCAAGAATGGAGAAATTGCAGGACGGAGCCCCATGCGCAATTTGTGTTCCTGCCCAGTGAAAAAATTAAACCTGCACATAATAATTGGAATCCTGCAAGCCCGCCAACGCAACTAGTTGCTTGCTGTCAGTAGGCACAAAATAATTGTTGCCTTCAGTGGCCTCGGTCGCCTGTAGGTTGGCACTTGCTCAGCTAGCCGCACCGGTCTTTCCACTACGCATTGACACTCACTGAGAGTTCTTCGGCGTCAACCATGGAAGGCAAAAAGACACCGAAAAAAATAGACACTCAGAAAGTGACGTGGGTGTGTGTGGGGGGGGGGGGGGGGGCTAAGTAAGTGTGCCGATTGGTACTTCTGGGTGTGCACGATGGTTTGAGTTTGAAGGAAATTTTTGATTACATTGCTTGTTCCAAGCCAGTGGGAAAAGTATTTTTGAAGGTGAAGAGGGGGGGGGGGTAGGTTTCAGGACAATAAATCCCTCCCAGTGGCAAAAAGAACGAGGAGCGTTGACTGAATGTCCCCACCGACAGACAGTTTTCGTCATCAATCCATGAACTTCATCCATCAAAAACAAATGCAGCTGCTGCATCACAACTGTGTCGCTTGACATGCAGACTGGTCAGCAGAGTTAAACCAACACCGCGAAAAGAAATGCTTCCTGTCATGCAGCCCAGAAAACGTTTGCTAACAAGGCAGCGAAATTGCTGAACTGCCTTGCCTCTTGTACCCTGGTGCATGTCACCCTGGTATATTCAGGAACACAGGTGAGAGTGATGTTGTACAGAAGAGCACGAGGGTGGTCAAGATTAAATACCGAGAAGGTGCTAAAACACACCTCACCCCAACAACCTATCCACTGAGATTGGAACTATTAACATTAACATACACCACTGGTGTTGTTTTGCCTAAAGCCAGAAATTCGTCTGAAACTTTCTCCATTCATGTTCTGGCGGTCTTGGCCCCCACCTGGGCGACAGTCATTGACGTGGTGTGTAGAGCTGCAACCTTGACTATTGCATGTGATATGACACACAAAACGTGGCAGCTGCTCCACAGAAAACTGCCTACACAAGCCCAGGTAATTGTTGCTGGTGACTGCAAGATGTGGTCGCTAAATGGAGGACCACAGGATCCGTCATGTTCATGATTGCCGTGGTCCTCTATGATTCAAGGGCACCCTGCAGAAAGCCGCTGCTCAAACGGGCTTGAATCAACGGACTGATTATTCATCTCTGAGACTGGGCTCGATCCGCCTATGCAAGATCACATGCGTTCTGCAGCACGGCATAGCCCCCAAATGCAGGCAATGCCATACATAAGCAACAGCCCAAGACCCTCTGGATGTCTGGTTGGCACGCATCAAACAGACCAGACCCATGACACATGCATATGACATATGCACCAGACTTGTGCTAACAGATAGTCCGCGGCATCAAGTGCAGTGCGACCTACTGCGCTCCGCGCAGACCGTCAGCAAAGGGGCCCAGTGGGATGCGCTTTTAGGCAGATACAGCTTGTGGGTCAGGTATGCAGCCGTCGCGCCAATGATGCCCAAAGTCACATCGTTGCAGGAGATGGTTAACGTCGAAACACCCTGATTTGGGATGCACTGACATCTGTTGCCTTGTGTGGACTGACGTAAATCTATGCATAGAAAGAGTCCTGACCATTCACTCTTTCATTTGCTACAGCAGACCCCATGCCTCGTGTTTCGATGTCCAGTTCCCTGATTCACGTACCACACACCCCTGGAGTAGAGGGCCCAATGTCTTTCTGTGTGGATGGCAACTGTAACCCCCTGCGATAAGGGGTCGGCATGCAGCAGCACTCGGGTGCAGCGGAACACATATCTCTCGGGGACATTCAGAACCTGCCAACTTTCTGGGTTTTGGCACTTTTCGGCACTTTCTACAACTTTTGCTTCTGTGTGCAAACATGTCGTCACCTGGGGGGGGGTATGTGTATACTTTTTGAAATGTGCAAGAAAACGCCGTTTCAGAAATGTATGGGTTTGGGGGGGAGGGCTTGACATTTTTCAGGGCAGCACAACACATAGGACGGTGCACACAAACACGGCACTGCACCGTTTATCCATTTTTATTCAGAATCACTGTCACTGTCAGCATTGCTTTTTTCAGGCAGGGCGGTGACCCCATTAGGGCAGACATCCCCCTGTTTGTGGACAGGGACATATTTCTTCAATTTTTGCCAATCCTGCAACCTCCGTGCTTTCACTGGCAATGGGGGCCAGGTGGACAGTTTCAGTATGTGGACGGGCGGCATCGCTAAATCGGTTGTCCGCCTGGGGCAGTGACTGCAGAAATTTCTCAAATTTCAACTTAATGGGAGAACTCCGTGCTGTGTTGCTTGCAGCTTGTTTGCTGGGGCTTTTCATAGGACTCAAGGGGTTGCTCATGGCCGCAGCCGCTTTGGTCTTGGCCACAGACTCAACCACAAACCTTGATATTCCGAAGTAGTGCAAGAACTGTGTTTTGCAAATCTCCCGGCGCATACCCCTGTACGGTACAAAATATTTCGTTCGATGACCCCTCTTGATGGTGTACTTCTCGTAATTGTTGTACTTCACGTTTTTCTCCACATCAACATCAATGCATGTGGCCAAAAATTCATGTTGCGAAGCCTTGGTGGGGTACATCTTTTGATCCCAAAACTGGGCAGCAAAAGCGGTGGCCTCAGCGGTCGTCAGAATGTCGTGCTCCTTGTGGGAGCATGCGGGTGGCTGTGAGCGGGCGGTACGGGGTTTTTTTGCCTTGCTACCGGGCACATGTCGAGCCACCCGCACCCACTGTGCACCCCCAGAGCGAGCCCTTTTGCGCGACAAAGGCTTTTGTGGTGCGTCCGGGGAAGCAACAGCCCGTGGTGTAAATTTGTATGAGGACATGGCAGCTGCCTGTTAACAAAAAGAGGCAGCAAGCAACGCATGCACCGTCCGAAACGGACGAAAATCTCAGACATGTCGTCAGTCCAGCAAGCAGACCTGGGGTGTTCCAAATAGCCCTTTTCAAGGGCTTTCCGGATATACCCCACATACCCCTACCTCCGGAACACTCAGTTGGCAGAAATGAGGCAACAAGGTCGCCAACCCGCGAAAACCCAGAAAGTTGGCAGGAACGGCGTCGTCCCCGAGAGATATGGCATGATCTGCTGCAGCCTTTACTGAAATGAACCCATGATCCTGTTTTCTGTCACTCGTTCTGTCAGTTTTTTTGGCCCACAGCATGACTGCGGCTCTGCAGCAGGATTGTGACGTCAGAGTGACCTACTTGGGACCCCTGTGTGCCAAAGAGACTCATCCCGAGGGACAGGCGTTGACAGATTCGGGGATAATTCTGCAAAATTTTTGTCACGCTATCAGAAGCAGACTATGGCACATAATGTCTTTCTCACGCAATGTCCCATTGCACACAAAAGGTGCAAGAGGAACACCCATTGGTCGTTTCCTCTCTGCCCAGATGCGGGAGAAAAATGCGTCAGGATGAAGTCCAGACGGCCTGCAGTGCTGCTATCTCCACTCAGGGCGGCACCTTCTCAGGAGCCCCATGAATCATCCAGTCCAAACCCTAGTGTCTCCTGGGAAATCTTCTCTCCTCCACGACTTGCTGATGTGCACCATTCAGCAATGTAGCCTTCAGCAGCCAAGATACGTGGTCTTCCTGCTGAGTGCTGCAAGGAGTACTGCATGGTGTTAATGCAAGTGCGACTGGGCACTCGTGTTGGATTTCGGCACGTTACGAGGACACCGTGGCTAAGCCGTTCTGGAAATGCACAATGACGCAGGAGACGTTGTCAGATGACCCCTTCTGCAGTGCCTCGTCCACAAGGGCGGCCGTTACGATGGCATAGTTCTGCATGGACTCGCTTGACGTCCCATCCTCGTTATCCGAGTCACTTGCGAGGCCGTTCTGCTGCAGCAGGCGGGCGGCCCGCGCGTCGTCAACTTCGTGTCGACACTGCTGGACAAATGCCACCACCTGCAAGAACGAGTGGACGAGGGTGTCCACGGGTGTGGTACAGGGGCAGCCACAGCCCGCATCGTGTGGGTTTGGCTCACAATGGAAGGCAATGGAAGGCGCGATTGTGCATTTTTTTTTAAATGAGAGGGATGTTTGGGTGCCCCTTTTTGTCTTCGTAATAAGGACGGGCTCCATCCACTCTGGGGTTGCAGCCCACAACACACGCATGCAAGCAAAGTTGGGTTGGTTGGGACTCTGCGAATGCCATTCTCCATGGAGTTTCCTATCCTTTTTCGGATCTGAATCTTGCTGTCAATGAACCCTTCTACACCAACTGTGTGACAATGACACGAGCAAACCCTTCTATACCAAGAGTGGGTAATGAGGGGCCGGCTTTCACTGCCGGCGATTGTTTGATGGTGCCTGAACCCAGGGGGAGTGTTTGCCATGCGCATGCCCTGCGCACTACTTTTATCATGACTTTCCCAGATTCAGTCCCCAAGTTCACCATTACCCAATGAAGCCTCGGGCTGGGGAATGTGATGACAGTCGTGTCGGGTTGTGACCGCAAACGCAGCTTCCATCAACAAGGGGGTCCAAAGGAACTTCCGGAGAGATGTCAATTGCGGGAATTGATGGGGATGGTGGTGGAGACTCAAGACTGGGGATACCAAGGGAGATGGAGTCCATGGGGCATTGATGGTTGACGACCCGCAAACCACCTTGATCATACTCCACATGCCCATTGTGCAAAAGGCCAACCACCTTTGTGGGTACCCGAAGCCCAGTAGACTTGGTGTAGACCCTGTCCCCAATGCTCAACTCCATAAGAAATAGCAAAAGAGGACACGAGGGGCAAAAACTAATGCTCCACAGACAAGCTGAACGTATCACCATGTACCCAGTTCAGCGTGCATGTTTCACCATACGCATAGATGCACCTTGTAGCCCTAAAGGGCATCAAACTGGGCGAATTAGGGGACAATGGGTGAGGGAAGCCGGTCCATCTCCCCAACCGGAAAGGGACAAGTCCATGAGAAATCATCCCAAATCGCCACATCCCACCCACCCACCCACTCACCCATCCGAGGGGTAGAATCCACCCCAAAAGCAGGGGTAGGAATCAGAAGTAGCCCAAAAAGTTGCCTTGCGCACTAACGCTCCCTCCTAAATTGCAGGAGACAACGTGTGGAAGTGCCCATACCCCCGCATACCTCGGAGGTATGGAGGGAGCAGAACAACTACAAATATTCAAATTGTTGAAATCTAGGTAACAAAAAATTACGCCAAATTTTTTTTCACGCCAATACCCTCCTTTCGCAAAAATGAATTCACCATAATTCAAATGATGAATCATTTTTGGCGCCACCCTCCCCTACCATACAGGTACCATCTACGATGTGGGAGCACTGTTTTCAGATGGGGCAACTGGTTTGTTTTGTTTTGTTTTGTCCGCGTTGTCATTTTGCTCCATTTTCATCATATGCTTCCCTCTGCAATCCCTATGACAAAGCACGAAACAAGGAACACTTAGCCAACGGCGCAAGGTCAGCGCAAGGGCCACGTTGGCGACATCTTGATACAGCCTCGGTCACGATTTTGGGGAACGCTCAAGGACTGATCGGGCAGCATCACTTTTTGGCAACACAGCAGGGCTGGCTGCAGGGCCTGCAGGTGACTGCTGGGGCTGTGCTGGACAGCTGCCCGTAAGGCGTTTTTGCTTCCCTTCTGTGGAGCCCCCATTGCTATTGAAGTCCAAAGGCACCAGAAATAGTGTAGTCGTGGGAGTTCATCATCACATCTTGTTCAAAGAGGATTGGGGGGAGGATCTAGTATATCAGGGGCCCAGAGATTGGAACACAGATGGGGACTGGTGCAGTGAGAGGAGTTTTGCGGGAGAGGGGTATTACTTGGGGGTGGGGGATGTGAAGGAGTGGTGGCAGAGGTGGAGTTCCAGGAGGCCCCCTGGCGCCCCACGCGCATCCCGGAAATGTGGCATGGGGTCAATGCAGAGGCAGGGCCGGATGAGGAGTGGGGGGGGGGGGGCTGTCCTGTATTGGGGCTGGTGGGACAATTTGCATCACAACCGGGACCCCAGGGGTGGATATAGTGGGGGGTCCCCCCCCCAGCCCCCCCCCCCCCCCCGAATGACGATTACGATTACGATTCACCCGTTTGACTAAACTAGCAGTTTTGCCAGCAGTTTGAGAAGAGGACTGATGGCCAAAAAAGGCGCCAGGGCAGGTGCTACCCTGGATTTCAACCCAAGACAATTAATTCATGAGCCTAAGCTTCTACCACTGTACTACTGAGCCAATCTGCCAACCCTAACACAAGACACTACACTGCACAGGGGTTGGGATATCCCATGAAGACAGTCCACAGAGTGCAATTATTTCTTGACACATTTTGCCAAAATGGCTTGCAATTCCGAATCATCTGTCCCTACACTGCCTGAGCTGGAGCTGTCTGAGCTGGAACTTGCGCTGGAGCCGCCGTCACTGGTCTGCCTTCTTCTTGTCCCGCTGCCTGCTACTGTTGCGCGCATTGCGTGTTCCACACTTGGGCACATGGGGACATTTCTCCGGCGTCCAGCTTTGGCGGCCTCTCTTTCGTTCCTCCATTTCAAAGACAACAAAATAAAAAGTGGAAGAGGCCTGCAGCACTGGAAGCGAAAATGGAAAAAATGCACCCTGTCACTGTTTACAGTTTTCACAACCATATTTGTGTTGGTAGCAGGAACACAACAAGGGAGGAAAACCATGGTATTTCTGCAGCTAGGAGGTACAAAATTTCATTTGATGTCCTGGGAAAAGGAGAAAAAGCGCAAGGGACTGTGGGGTACAATCTGTGATGACACAGCAAAGATTGCAAAACACAGGTGGTAGCGCAGCTGCAGATTCATCCAACTCTGCGAACGCACATACCTGTAAAGCGAAAAAGGAGCAAATCGTAATCTTCATTCCGTCATCACTGCCTCCTGGCTCAACACCCCACCACCCACCCCCACCTTGGTAATGTCGTCACTATTATATCCACCCCTGCGGGACCCTCCGTCACTGAAAACAAAGCTCTCGGCCTATGACATTGTAATCGTCATTCCGTCATCACTGCCTCCTGGCTCAACACCCCACCATCCACCCCCACCTTGGTAATGTCGTCACTATTATATCCACCCCTGCGGGACCCTCCGTCACTGAAAACAAAGCTCTCGGCCTATGACATTGTAATCGTCATTCCGTCATCACTGCCTCCTGGCTCAACACCCCACCATCCACCCCCACCTTGGTAATGTCGTCACTATTATATCCACCCCTGCGGGACCCTCCGTCACTGAAAACAAAGCTCTCGGCCTATGACGTTGGGACATCAAAATTGGCACAGCACTCTGTAAGGTGGTTGGGCGGGCACACAAAAAGATCCCACCCCACCACCAAACAGCCAACAGTCACCAAATGCCTTCCAGGGGTCGATGACTGTCGTTTACCATCAACCGCCCCTTCGGTCCCAAAACAAGGAGGAGCTTGTCCTGCATGCAAACCCCTGATTGCTTCATTCTTCCATTGCACCAATGCCATGTGTCCTCTGAGCTGAGCGAGGGGGTGTGGAAGGCAAGTGGGTGCACCTCCTCCGGTGACATGTAGTCCCACAGCCCGTCTGAGGCCACCACTAAGAATTCGTCCTGCGAATAGTCGATGTTGTGGACCACAACCTCCGGTTCGCAAGTAATGTACTGCCGGCATGAGTAGTCTCCGAGGGACCGCGACACCGAGAGCGTCGCATTGACGCGCCAGGCGCCATTGTAGAAGTAGATGGAGCCACCGCGGTTCTTGATCAGCTCGGTCTCCTCCGGGTCCTCTGGCCGGTGCAGCTTCGTGAGCACAACAGGGAGCTGGTTCCGGCACAGCACTACTCGCGCATCCCCAGCGTTGCTGATGAACAGCTTCGTGCCGCGGATAATGATCGCCGTAGCGGTGGTGCCGGCTTCGCTGCCCGGCGCGCTCCGGATGAATCCCTCGTCCGTCTGGAAGAACGTCTTCGCCAAAGAGGCCTCCATGTCCGTCTCGTATGTCGGCTGGTTGGCCAGGTAGTAGTGCAGGTGGTCCCGCGCGAACTCCGCCGCCTCTTTGCCGGTGTGCCCGTCATAGAGCCCAATGAAGATGTCGTCGGTCTGCCCCTCCGGCACCGGGAAGCCGCAGAAGCTGCGGAGGTGCTCCACGACCACCCAAAGGTCCTCCATGGTCCCGCGAATCCCCTGGTCCCCATGGGAGTGAATCGGGGCGTCCGGCACCCACGCCTCTTGATCCGAGACCATGCAGAGGAACGGGGCCAGGGCGGTCTTCACAACGATGTCCAGGTATTCCAGCGATACCCTCGAATCCGCATCGGGCGCAACGCGCTGCATCTGGACGCTGTCTTTGGCGCTGGCCTTCCGAACGATCTCATGCAGCTTTGCGTACTGCTGCGCATCCAGAGAGATGTCGTTCTCCCTCAGTTCCCGTAATGCGATGCCCAGAGCCCATGGTTCGCACTCCCCAACCGGGACGTCTTCGAATTTGAAGATCAGGCGTTTCTTCCGGTTGGTCCACATCCAAGCCTTCGAGGCCTCCTTGATTGCATCGGAGCTCCGCACATCGTTCTTTTCTACGTTCCCATTCTTCGTTTCCTCTGTTTTGGACTCTGGCGACGCATCCCTGGACTTCGATGCGTTTGTCTCCTCTGGCGACGCATCCCTGGACTTCGATGCGTTTGTCCCCTCTGGCGACGCATCCCTGGACTTCGATGTGTTTGTCTCCTCAGGCGAAGACTTCTCAGCAGGTGGCTGTTCCGGCTGCTCCACTTCTGGCGCACTGCCCTGCGCGTACAAAAGGGCGTGGGGGGTGCTTGCGTCTGAAATCCACGCCGACGCCTTCAGCGTTTTGACCTCAATGCCATATGTGACGCAAATCTCGCGAAGTGTGCTCACAATTAGTGGCTTTGCCACCACCGTGTTCATGCCAGCCTGCAAGCAGCTCTCCGCTACCTCCTTGTGGTTGTCTGCGGTGAGGCCCACGATGTTGCAGTGCGGGAGCCCTCTGTCTTTCTCATACTGCCGAATGCGCTGGGTGGCCTCCACACCGGTCAACCGTGACATGTGAACATCCATCAGAACCAACGTGTACTTTTTCCTCTTGCACTCTTGCACGGCTTCGTCGCCGTCGGTTACCGTAACCAACTCCACTTCATCCGGATGCTTCAGAATGGATCCAAACATCACAACAAAGGTTTTGCGCACAAGTGCGACGTCTTCCACGATCAAAACGCGCGTCTTCCCTCCGTCTTCGGGCAGAGGAGGTTCGTCGTCCGACTCACTATCGTCGAAGTCGCCTTTGGGGACAGGTTCTTCTTTTTCTGCGTGGCCTGTAGGGATAACTATGCCAGTTAGCCACGGACTATTTCGGAATTCGTTCAGCGTGATCCTCCGCAAGAAGTCGCGCTCCAACGTTCGGGAGAGCAAGTACACCAACTCTTCATCACATTGTTCGGAGAAGGTGATGCTGCGGTACTGGATTTCATCGCGCAATGCATCCAAATTGCAGGTCGGCTTCCACGGCACATGTCCCCAAGTAAAAACGTACACGGTGACACCTAGTGCCCAAATGTCACACATGTAGCCGCTAAAACCTTCACGGGAACCCCTTGCGGCTCGACACATTTCCGGTGCCATAAACAATGGGTTTCCTCCGATGGGGAATGTGTGGGAAATGGTGTCATCTTCTCCCTGAAACAAGTGAGCTACTCGAAAATTGCTCAACTTGACGGTCGAACGCGAGGCATCTAGCAAAATGTTCTCCGGCTGAATGTCACCATGGAGGACATTATTCTTGTGCAAATGCACTAAGCCTTCGACAATCTGGGAGATGTAGCTCTTGGCTCGCGCAAGCTCCAATGGCCCACCAAGGGCAGTCCCATACTCATCCAACTTCATCACAGGACCATCTTCAGCATACTCGAAAATTAGAAACATTTCCGGGTGACGGATGTCGTCAATGACTTCATATAGCTTGATCACGTTCGGATGATGCAACCTCGTTAGCGTTGCAACTTCAGAGGATATTTGCACTGGGCCGTTTGAAAAGTGTTTTCTTTGCGTGGTTTTCATAGCAAAACTATTTTGATCCGCATTCACAATGATTGACACTGTCCCAAAGGAACATTCACCCAATTCTTTGATCACTTTATACTCGTTGATGGTCTTTAATCCGTTTTCATCAGTGCCGATGATGGCGACATCCACCTTCTTTGTTGGTGCCCGTTTTCGTTTGGCCAAATTTCTCGGATTGGGGACATTGTTGACGGAAATACATATGTTACCCATTGCCGCTATTCAAAGCATTCATGTGCGTTCGAGAGTACCCAATAACATATCATTTGCATTGACCTGCAAGCATCAGCATGCGTGACGGCATGGCGTGTTTTGGAAACCTCAACTCTATGCATGCACAGGGCACAATCATCATTTCCACTGCAACAGTATCAGTGTGATTCAGGTATGTACGATGGGTTGGTGTAGGTATGTACAGATCACCTGGGCAATTAGCTGTCTTAGGTGCCCTTAGTTTCTCACCATGTCCACGCCAAGGAGTTGTTGTCAAATGTAGTCAAAAGTATTTTCATGTGTACGCAGAGTGGTCACAGCCCAATACACTGCCGTAGAGCGCTCAAAAAAGGGGTTTTTTGCAAGAAAAGGGGCATCTCAAGCGCCAGTGATCGCTTTCGATTGCCATTGACCGCCTTCAAACGTGAGCACCCCCGATGTTTCAAGACGTCATCTGCAGAGACAAAATAGTGGGCTCACTTCATTGATCTAGAAAAAGGACCGGGCAGAGCGCCCGAGTGCAACACGCCCAACTGTCGTTAGGTGGACTTGCACGACACAAAGAAAATATTTGCCAACTCACAAGAGCATGCTCAGCACCAGCACAGCTCCTCAGCCAAAATCAATTGAACATGGGAAGCTAAGTGCAAACCGCAGTCGAACACATGGACAGCTTTGAGGACAGGATTTCATGTCAATCACACACAAGATTTCACCAAAAACACAACGATTTCTCGACATAAAATTTGGCACTGGAGCCTTTGCACTACCAAAACGAAGCAACGAGCAAGGCGCGTTTGTTGCTGCAATGAACAATGCCCCACAACAACCATTGTGGCAGTGTTAACAGCACTACTAATGGCAAGGAACATGAGCTTTTTTACCATGTGTTTGAACACGGAGCAACACATCTCAAGAGGCCAATTTCAAGTGGGTATAACGCGAAGCAAGAGAGCAGGGCTCAACAGCTCAGTAAATCATTTAATTTTGGAATTGGTCTTTGTTCAACGTGATTCTTAGTCTATGGCATAGGTGTGCACCCTCTCAATTTCATTGCCAGGCGATTGGGCACCCTCAAGGCACGGCATGCACAAGAAGATGCGCAACAAGCGCTTGGTGTACACAATGCATGAAGAATTGCACACGTACATGCGCATGATTAGTTTACTCCACCAAGACACCCCGGGTTTCACTGGCCGTAACTTGCCTGGAAAAATTCTTGAGGCATTGTAAAAGCCAGAATTTGCAAGGTCTCATATGTACTCGCGAACTCTCACCAATGCGCCGATTCATCTTCTTGCTTCTTTTGTCTTAACGACTTCAATCATTGATGTAGATGACCACTTTGGGGAACAGTTTTCTTCACTTTGTCATTTAGTCATATGTGTTTTCCAACCCGAACCCCTCCTTGTGTGGAAACATAGGGCCAAGAGATTTCATTTCCTCTCAAAGTTTGAAGATTTCATGAGCATGTGATTTTTGATTTGCTTTTGTGACATGTAATGTTAAAAGAGCACCATGGAGTGTAAAGCAAACAACAGTTGCTAAGCCTATCTAGCATGAACGAGCAGCAAAGCAACAAAACACTCCTCAACGATGGACAATGGAAACACTACATCCATGTTCTGTTCATGGGAATGGTGCCGTTAATCTCCAATACTTCCAATTGATCCTCAAGGATCGTGGATCGTGAGCGTGTGAGACATTTGTGACCGAAATGATTGGTTCCTAGTATTTGGCACCATGACCGCATTATACTTGCCTTTTTATGGCTAAGTGTAGGGAACATGTCCCTTTCATACATATGTGCATCACTTTTTCCCATTGCCAGAGAGCACACTGTGTAGGGTCCCTGTAGTGCTCCAACCCGCACGTCTAGCCACAAAACTTTCCAAAATTGTTGGCGTCCAGGATTGTTGTATCATGCATGGCTCAAGTATGCAAAGAGGGAAAGGGAAGGATTGGGCGCATCTATCCCGGGGCATATGCCAGGGATATCTGCCAATATCCTCGGGTCCTGATGCCACGGCTTTAAGAATTGTGCCTAATGCCACGGATATCCGCCTGTATCCCGTGTCATAGCACCGCTTCTACCATTCTGCAGGAAAGTGCTTCGAAGTGCATGATTTGGTTCCACTCCATGCGGTTGGCCATGCAGAGGTATGGGAAGTTTGCCTATGCTGGGGGTTGTTGTCAAATCCCGCAAATGGTATGGGATTGTGACCTTTTTTCAGACCCACCGAAATAAGCTGTATGCCACAAGCCTGCTTTTATTGATTTTCGTTTTTTGACCAAAAAAATTGTTTTGCGGATGATTGACACCATCATTTCGAAACATCATGACATTATACAATAATTGTGCCTATGCCACGGATATGCATGTTGCTTGTACCATTGCACGCCTCCGGGATACTTTGAGCGACACATATCTGCCTATATCCCGTGTCATAGGCACGGATACCAACGGTGCCGCACATCATGTCTCGGGTGGCAACGTGCCATATGTGCCATGATTCAAATGAGAAAAGACCCTCTACAATTTCTGCGACCCAAGGGTTTGGCTCCAGATGAAAAAATTCGGAGACCTAGGTCTACTATTGTGGGGGGGGGGGACTCATCGTTCAACACACCGTTCAAGATTTTATGCTTTCTATCTATCTTTCACATTGGTAGGTGTTTCGGTTTAATTGCTGCTGATGACACGTGGGGCACGCGGGCAGCAAAAGAAAAGCATCGTTGCATTATATTACCTTGTGCATTGGGGATCCATTGAATGATGCAGTTTTTTTCAAAGTTTATCAGTGGTGGTGAGGAATTTTTTGCTCGCTTTTTGGTTTTTCATTAAGGTTTCCCTCCGTTTTTACTTTTTTGTGTTTGTTATTATAATAGCACCATTATAGTGTGGATGTTTCCAATGAGCCTATCCTGTGTGCAAGGCACTTTGTGTTGTCCCAAGACATTTTCACAAAGGCTGTTATGTCATTTGAGGGTCCATTTCTTGGAGTTGTGTGAGACAATGCCCTCAACATTCGATGTTTTAGGGCTTGGGCTTTGATTGAGGCTCCATTTGCAGGTGGGTCTCTTAAAGTGTACTTTTCCAAGTGGTCATTTTGGTTGGGGAACCGCTCCGAAATTGGGGTGGGTCTCTTAAATGGTCGTTTGCTGGTGGGTCGACTGGCCAGAGGGGGGGGCTGTACATGGCAACGCCTCAACATGATTCGCGAGACGTGTGAATGTTCTTTAAGACCTCTTGCACCACCCATGACTTTGAGTACCAGGGTATTCGTTGACCAAGAGTGCGGCACAACTTTGCTTATGTTACCCTTATCTTAAAGCGAGAAGGGAGCAGTTTCCGCACGTTAGACGCTGCATTTGGCCCTTCCTCTGGCCCCCGAGCTTTTCCAGAACACGTGAAGGGCAGAGGAGATGGTCAAGTTTCTTTTGATATTGGCCTCTCTAATCTTGTATGCTGCTTGCATCCAGTTTCACATCCAACTTTGGCGTCATTGCATCCAAAGTCATGGGATTTCTTCTACAGATGTGAGGCTGCGGATTATTCTCTTGGGCCCCTTGGAATCAATACCACTATCATCCCGTACCCAACTGGTGGTGCAACCTACGTACCGGTGAAGGAGGAGACAATATGCCAGCCAATTGATGTCCCCGCTGGGGGCCTTACAGTTACACAGTTAGGGGCTTTTTCACAAATGCGCTACGATGGCCTGACTCACACAGGACTCAACTACATTCTTTCCGTGCATGGCTCATCTAACAATTTGCTTGGACAAGTCGCTGGGGTTTGGACGCAAGGAATTGGGAACGTGGTGTGTAATCTTCATCTGGTTGAATGTTCTGATAACTGCCGCAGATGTCTTGCACTTTGTTTGAACTTCAGTTTACTTGAGGCCGTCCTCACCGCACCCATTTGACACCTATCTGGCAAAAAGTTACTCATGGCATGCAACACATAGGGTTCCCTTTTTCCGATTCCTCCGATGTTCGATGCTTTGTTGCATAGTTGACGTTACCTGGGCAAGTATCACTACCAAGAGGTGTTGGTTACGTTTGTTTGACTTCGGTCAATCAAACCTTTGAGATTCGGTTGGCCACAGAATACGTGAACTCAACGCAATTGGTGTTTTCCGGTGCTTCGGTGCCGAACATGACTATTGACAATAGCACCACCATGCCAGGGCCCGCGGTCTCTTTGTATGCTGTTGGAACATCTGGTATGCCTAGTTTGCATGGCGCAAGGGTTGCATGGTGTGTTCGTACAAAGCTTGATGGGCGGCGACGTGAGGCAAATTCTGCGTTTCATATTTCAAGTGTACGGATCGCCAAAGGTCGGGAGCACCTCCTACATAAGCGTTGCTGTTTTCGTGCGCCGCAACGGGAGCCACTGTGATTACTCGGATATGTGTGGATGCGTTGTGTAAGTTGGCCCCTAGTAGGACCATCTTCGAAAAAAACACACAACGTGGCGTATCTTGGTGCTAGTACACGGAAAACGTGTATAGTTCCTTGCATATCATTCCGCGCATCTCCCTTGAGCGGACGGACGCACTAAGGTACCGTGTATGACGTTCGTTGCTAGCTATCATCTCGCGCATTTCCCTTGAGCGAGCGGATGCACCACGGTGGGGGTTTCATGACAAACACTAAACATGCACACCGCACATTCACTATGATCGAGCAAGGGAGCGAGGGCGGATAGGGCACCAAAAGCCGTTCCTCAAAAGTATTTGCAAGATGTACGTTTCCGTGTTCTCACGTAGAAGGGTTCGTTCATTTACGTGATAAGTGGCAAGCACATATTCCCATCCATTTGGCACTAGGCACCATCTTCGATTTTCCCTACTTCGAGGATTTCGATTCGTGGCCTCGTTGCGATCCATCCGGTTGTTCCCTTACATCCGGAGTTCCTTGCCCCGCACAAAACGGATGGAGGAACCCTACCGGCGACGATTTCGATTGGAGTGTCCACCATGGGATGACGGAATCTCGATCCGTGAATCGCAACACGGGACCGTTGGCTGATCACACCACCAATAACGCATCCATTGGCAACTACATCTATAGCGAGGTATCCATTGCCGATCGATCGCGCAAGGTTCAACGGTTGGCGCAAGGTTTTGTAAGTTTCGAACAAGTCGTGGAGTGCTTTTTTAAGCTGTTGAGCCTCCGGATTGCGCGCTTGACTGCGGACTTGCGGACTAGGAGGGGGGGGGGGGGTATAAACGTTCCTAACCCATGATCCAGTCCATTTTGTTTGTTGGGGGGGGGGGGTTACAACACTCCAGTGCACCCCGATCCAGTTTTATTGGCGTGCACATCTATCCGATCTAGTTTGATGCATTTTGGAATACGGCAAGTTGACGCTGTGGATGTTGTGTGGGGAGTAGCGATTTTTTTTTGGAAGAACTTTCACGTGTGCACGTTTGAGGTTTTGTTGCAATTCGTTTGTGTGCTTTGTAGTGACATATTAAATTAATTTCATGTTATTCATTTTTTGCTTTTGCGAATGAGGAACTTTGTTATGCATCAAGAATTTTGCTGCAAAACAAAATTTGTGTTCTACATTACGATTTTTTTGTGCATGAAGAGTTTGCTTGGTTGCTTAAAAGAACAGCACCTATTCTCGCAACTGACAGAAAAGGCCTATCCAAAATCATGGTGGCAACCCAGGCTAAGACGGTGTTTGGGCAAATGGGGCATACTATGGCTAGCACCACCATGAACCACAACTAGGAACACCCAATACATCCGGAGCACCACACCCCGACACCCACCCCGAACACAAGGGCAAATAAACCAGGCACGCTGAACACACATTGTCACGAGGCCCATCGCCCTGAGAACGCGAGGCCCAATGCAACTCTCTGTGGTGACAACGTGCGAGTTACCGATTTTGCAATGCCATCCTTTGTGCAAAGGTTGCTCTTCAGGCAAACAACTTCAGGCAAACAATAGCACGCGCACACAAGAAATGTGCTAACAAGTACTCATGAGATTCTGTTTTTGAGACATGGGCACGATTGTGCACTCCGTAGACACCACAAGTGCGTGCTTGGTACCTCTGGCCTTGAAAATGGCTGGTAGTCGGTGTTGCAGTCCCACTTCCATATCGAACATACATGATGTGCATGCAAACCCTTCCTCAAACCAACCAATGTCCAATAGGGTGAATGTCCCTGAAGGTGCGTCATGCCCGGTGATGCATGGAGGGCGGTGGGCATGTACCGCGGGCTGATGATGGGTGAGGGATGGTGTTTGGGCGGGGCTTGCCAAGGTACCACAAGACAGGGAATTTGAATTGAAAATTTGCTTTCATGAATGAGGATTTTATTGTGCATCAAGAACTTCGTTGCAAATCAAGCATGTCGTGTATGAAGAACTTGCTTCATTGTTGTTGTATGGATCAAGAACTGTGTTGTGCATCACCTATTTGTCTTGTGTGGATTAAAAGTAAAAATTCCCTATTCCCATCCCTTCCCTTCTTCCTTTTTCATGGTTAGCCCAATGTAGCATTGTTATTGGTCTGTATTTGCTTTGTTGTGTGCCTGTCTCTTGCCCCTTTGTGGGCTCTACATTGGTTGAAGGAAGATTTGATGATGTCGGGGCTCCTATGGCAGTACGCGCCGCGGTTTTCGGTGGATTTTTTAGCTCCGATCCATTTCAGGGCTGCAGGAAGGACGGGGCATGGGGTTAGGGGGTTTTTTCACCTCCATGCCCGATCCGTGATCCGGTCCCTTTTGGAGGGTGGGTGGGTGGGGTTTCCACCACCCCAATCCAGGGCAGATCGCATCCCCTATTCCCCATTCTGTTTGAGCCTTGTTATGCGCCTTTCTGTTCCTTTTTTCGGAGGCAAAGCGTCAGACGAAGTGTCCAAGGTTGGGAAATGCTAGCCTTCGTACGCGAGGCGTTCACACTCGTTGTCCCAGCCACCCTCAAGTGCCCCGAGAGTCTCTGCTCATTGAATTTTTACTTGAATTGGGGACTGTGCAACTGTGGGACGTGGCTTGGTATAGAAAAGCCAATAAAATATCTTCCCATTCTCGTTGTAGTTGGCGCCAAAACTGACCAATCCAGGGTTCATCATCCCAAAGCCGCATCGGGTCGTTGACACTATTGAAGCGTCGTCGGTTTTCTGAAGTTGTTCATCGCCAACGGGCAGCAGTGTGGGGGGCACCTGGACGCAGACCTGACAGGGCCCAAAAGGCTAGGGGGACTGTTGGTATCAGGATCTGAGCCTAAGTGCCCCCCATGGGCAGCAGTCGCAACCGCCATCTTTTATTTGCCCCCTCTTCCTCTATTCTCCTGTGCAGGCCTCTCCTCCTTGTGGAGCACTTCCAAACGCACGCGGTCAAGTGGCAAACCTACTAACGCCCGTTATCAACGTGCAGCGCGGTTGGTACCTCAGAATTGAGTACTGGATGCACATGTGGGGCGCTGGGGATACTCAGTTGCACATTGACATGTCCTTTGATAATGGTGTGCTGTTTCATGGATACAACACATATCTTGGCATGAAGAAGGGGGCAATTTTTCTGTGCCCCTAAGAGCAAGAGTTTGAGGTGCAGCTGGCGCCTGTATGCACAGAGTTCAAATATTTTTCACCTAAATTAGCAAACGAAGACACGGCACCTTTTGGGGGCTGCACAGAACGCCCCTGCCTTGTTTTAGTAATAAACCTTCGCTGAAACTTGTTTGCTGATGGTAGTAAACCTTGTTTCTGCCCAAAGCCTTTGCTCATTGTGACCAGCCTTTCCGCGCGACCTGCATTGTATGCAGTGTGTCCTGGTCTCTTTATGGTGGACCGTGCGGTTATCCGTCCCCACAAAGCTACAAAACTTTGGCATTTTGCAAAGTGGGACTTGTTTGGCCACATGTGGCAGGACTGTCACCCATGGACGCATCAGGATCTTGATGATCTATGACGGGGCCACCGGTCCCCTTGCCTTCCAAACAGTTTTGTACCGTCGCATGGTCTTTCCGGCTTTGGAAGTGCCACAGTTTGCAGCCCCCCAAGTTCTACAGTCTTGTAGTTTTTTGGCTGGCCATTTGTCTGGCCATGACAACTTTGCAGCTTTTCAAACTCCAGCAGTGTTATGTTCTTCTAAGGCACGCAGCTCTGCCCCAGTCCCACACTTGGTAGCGTTGGAAGCTCCCCCATTTGTTGTTGCTTGCAGCTGCATCTTTCCTGGAGGACGTGATCACATATATCCGAGGGAACAAAGGTGATGCATGGATCAAAT
The DNA here is from genome assembly GCA_964036045.1 of Eutreptiella sp. 'Long Island Sound 2002'. Lineage (NCBI taxonomy): Eukaryota > Euglenozoa > Euglenophyceae > Eutreptiales > Eutreptiaceae > Eutreptiella > Eutreptiella sp. 'Long Island Sound 2002'. Next base: position 14,330,836 of record OZ038394.1, read on the forward strand.
ACACCTTGGAATTGACCCCGTTCGTGTGGGAGAACGCCGGCGAAGATGGTGTTATTGTTCGTTTCCGTACGATCTCTGGTAATGTGACTGAGATTTCTTTCGAAGGTGACGTGGCCATTGATGACGTGACAATTATTGGTATGTCGCATCATCCAACTGTGCATGGAAAGTGCTTAGCCAATCACGTGCCAATGCTACATGAATAGGCGAGATGAACAGAACTTCAAGAATGGGCACAACGGCCGTGGTGCCGTCCGGGTTCCATGCAACAACGAATGCACACGCATATGCCAGCAACCGGCAGAAAATTTGCACCATCATATACGTCACGGGGTCATGGCTATTTGATGACGCCATCGTTGCTGCTCGTTCGATCGTGTTGGTGAGATATCCATCCACTTGTGGCCTGGTCTTGCTTTCTGCGCGCATTGTATTGACCCCCCTCCCCCTTTGCCACTATCATTGTCCTCCGTATGCCGCGGAGGTTGCCGTACAAACGGAGCGGCGAGGTCCTCCCACAGAAGTCACCACTGTAAGACGTATGCAGTGCAATACCGGGGGGCGAATTATTTAGCACAGTACAAAATCGATATGGACAAATTTCGTACTCCTACCTCGTACCAAATATTTCCTTCAATTTTAAGGATGCGATTTGTCAAACTGTGTGCACCACCCAGTTTCCCTGTGCAAATGAAAAAAAAAAAAGCGCCGCAAACTGAACTGGTGGGACCAAGTTATCCCCCCCACCCCCCAGCGCCATTTCCAAAAACCTGTCTTTGACTCTGGGTGTGGGTCATAAAACCCACCACAGTGGGGCTTGAACCCAGGACCCCAATTCTTGGCATTCTACGACCCAGCACTGTGGTAGCTCGACCAGCCAGTTTTCGTTCCAGAACGTCATTTTTCGTCGCATAGATCTAGCTGGATGAAAAAATTTTTCAGCTACCAAGGGTTTCCACATGTCTCTGACAGCACAACCGTCCACTAGGATGCAACAACAAGGGGCCCTATACCAAATTTTTCGTTCATTTCTAAGGAGCAGTACCAAAATTCCCCGCCCCCAATTTTGGCCGGCCAAAAAAAAAACCCTGAAATAATTCGCCCCCCGGTATCACAGAGGGGCAAGCAGGGATGCACAGCAACTGAGGGATGGGCAGAGAAGTCATCGGCCTTCTTATTTTGCCTGGTATTGACACGTTTTTTCACTGATGCAGCTTACACTCAGACGCCCACACCATCACCAACTCCTTCGCCAACTTCGACAGCAAGTTCAACGATGACAACAGTGCCCACATGTATGTGCCCGCGATGAGTCTTTTTGGGTCTGATCTATGGCCCATGCTTCTGCTGTTGCGCATGTTTGTGTCACAACGCTTCGAACAAATTGAAGTTTTTCATTTGCAGACCTGCGAGTATTCGATTATTTGTATGTTTGTTTGGAAGGTATTGCCTGCACCTAAAGCCTTTTCCGGTTGCTTGGTGCGAGGATTTGTCGTCTGTCTTGCAGCAACTCGTACACCAACTGTGGTGCCCACAATGACCCCTTCAGACACCGCTACTCCGACTCACCTTCGAGGTATGCAGTCGTGCTTGTATTCATCTGCAGTCCTCAGTAACCCCCCAAAAACACAAGAACACGCGTCAACATAAGAACACGCATGCATGTTCTTGCAAATTCCGTTCCCAACAAGAACATGCATCCCAAAGTCCCAAAGGCAACGCAATACTGAAGTGGTTTGGAATCCGAGAATGTTTTGTTTTGAGGGTTCAACTCCACTATCTGGATCTTCCTCAGATCCCCCTTCAATGTCAGAAGAAATCTCCAACTCACTGCCATCATCTGCTGAAGCTTCATAGCAGCCATCAGCCACAAGTACACCTGCCAGTGGCGCCTCTGCAATCAAGTCAACAACAGTCTATTTTGTGGGCTGCCACAGGGGCAGGAAACAACAAGAACAGGCACACCATCAGAACACGCAGAATCATGATTGTTTGTTTTGGGGGGCGGGGGGTTACATCATCTGTGTTGTCATGTGCCTTGGGGTATGCTTCCCATAATTATGACAAACCCACCCAAAGTGACAATTCAAATTTGTGGGGACAATAGCTGACAAGCATGGGGGAAAGGCCGTAATTATTACAAAGTGTAGAGTGCCAACTCATTTCCAGGATTGATGTGCCTAAAAACGAGAAACAGGGATGTGAAAAAGGGCTGGTGAAAAGGATGCAGGGAGGAGTATGCAGTGTCACGTGCCGTTGGGGTGTCAATTCGCATGATCACGGACCAGCTTGGCAAAGCATAAGCAATCAAAACACAATCTGATTTCAGTCGCCGTCTGGGTGCTATGCAGCAGAAGCGCCGTCCTGCAATCGCACTCACGGCAACGCCATGAACCCGCCACCAGTTGACACAGTACAAATGCGGCTGCATGGGGGGAAGCTTGGCTCAGACCCTGACCCTCCCCCCCCCCCTCGGTGTGACCAAAACATTGAGGAGGTCCACACCACATCTGGCCCCCCTCCGCGGAAATTTTTTTAGCATACTGTGGGGGGGGGGAATTTCGTTTTTACCCCATGTGTATAGACTCCAAATGCTTCGAATTTTACGGGGAATCCAAATATGTATGCAAACATGAAAATTTTGTTGACCCGTGACCCCCCCCTCCAGCCTCCCAAACCTAGCTGCTGGGACCGAACCCCCCAGGGGGTAAAATTTGTTTTTCAAAACACCCCTATAATGATCAAAATGATCAGCACGACGAGAGGATCATTTTTATATGTATATATTTCGGGGCACCCTGGACCCCAGCCCGGTCCCCCCCCCCCCGTCCCCCCCCCCCCCCCACAGGGCCCAAATTGTCGAGGGGGAGGGTTGGGGTCAGGGTCTGAGCTTAAGTGCCCCCTGTGTGCGGCTGCCTGGGGCGTTTGCCTGATCCCTATGGACGCGCAATGCTGTCTGAGGCATGCATTCGGCCATCTTCTGCCGACAGGGTTCGATATATATCCATGGAATCGGTGCCATATCGACGACCCCATCATGTGTTTCTTGTGACGGGATCACACTTGCTCTGGTCCAAAGACCCCTGCCCCCCTAGGAGAGCTTTAGTAAACCCATCAGGCCTGTCCGCACACACATTCAATCCCTTGGCATTGGGGCAAAACGGTGTCCGCTGAGGCGTTCGCTGGAGCAGCCGATGAAGATGATGCATTAGCTCCATCAGCTCGTGTGACGCACACATCCTCATCATCCCATGATAATGCACCCTCATTCTCCCCTCCTCACCCTACTGATGGTTTGCCAAATTGTGTAACCTGGGGTTTTGCTTTTTCGCGGGGGGGGGGGGGGGCAGTGTGAGGCAGTGCATGTCACTATGCACCAGAAAAGCCTTGGTTTGCCCCCACGACTTCATGTGTTGACTGGGGTCCAATTAGAGCTTCTGTCCTAAGGTGGCGTTGCTCTGATCACATGTTTTTTCCTTGGAAACACAGAAGACTGCGTTTTTTCCTGGCAGCTGGACCCTTCATGCAGCCGGATCAAACTACCTGCTCCACGGACATACAATTTGTGCTTTTGCTCTCCTGGCACATACCCCCGATGTTTGGCGATTTCCAGTTCCATTTTAGAGACTTGGTGCTCACAGGAAGAGGCGGGGGAGAGTGGAGATGGTGGAAAACCTCCTGCGCCAGTGGAGAGACATGGGACCCGGCATTGTCACAGCAGACAACCAAACTACAGTAGAATTGTGAGTTTGAAGTGCTTAGTGGTAGAGCATAGTTGAAACCCTGCCCAATCTAGTGGTGTTGTGTGTTGTGTGGCCACTTGAAGATAAAAAGGCAACCTACACGTGTTGAACATCGGGCGGCTCCCTGTCTGTTCCAACTGTGCACATCACTGGAAGACAACAGAGACTTTGTGAGGTTGGGTTTGGCTTGGAATCACCCGGAACATGAGCAAAAGGTGGCCTTGTCAGCGTGCACCAACCCTGCTTCCTGGTTCCAGGACCCCCCTCCCCCTTGGGGTGGCGGGGACATCCAGCTCAGCCTACCGACCAATTGAAGCCCTTGGGGTGGCTCACAAATCAGTGGAGAGCACGACACTTCTCCCCAAGAAGAATCATTGCTCTTCGCCCAAGATTGACTGCAACACCCATATATGTGTGGATCCGCTCCCATTCCTTGTGAACCCAGACAATCCCTCAACTTCATACTGCAGGGACATTTGTGTGCAAGCCAACGCACCCTCAGCCCAGCCCCCCTGTGGTCCAGCTACCCAGATGTCGTTGGTAGTCATGAGTATTATGGTGCAGTTCGACGTCTGTGCATTCTCATCTCACATTTGCAACAACTGGGGAAATCTGTGGCCGCTGGGCAGCTCGGATGCAATTTGGTTAGTCTTTTTCTGGCTGTCCCAGTGGCATATCAATCCTAACTCTTCGTCTTGTAATTCCATTGCCATGCCCGTTGGGCATTCATTGCCCCATAACCTCATGGCGTGCGTCATGCATTGCTCCCCTGCCTCACTGCCCTGATTTCTCAGTTCCCAGGAAATGGGGTTGCAACCCAGTCCACGAGCTTATAACACATCGTTCATTTAGTGCCATTTGCTACAAATCCGAAACTGCTCTCTTGCACCTTAGATTACGTCCCCATTGGAATTCCTGATCCCAAGCAGATTGTGAATGCACGCTGGGCTACTGTGCACCCAATGATGGTGGTCGTCAATGAGATTGCCAGCCTCCAGTTGAAGGGTCTTTGGTTATATGGGGTCAATGAAAAGGTGGACATCAAATTTGCGGTCTGGGCCCACAACTGCATTGAAATGGGTGCTGGGTCTAAGATTGCCACCCTTGATAAATACAAGTATGCATTGCCTTTGTCGATTGGAATCTTCTCTGGGCGCTTGTGTTTGGTCATTTTTCTGGCACAGAGACAGTACAATACCTGGATGACAGGGTTTATGCCACGAGGTTAAGCTGGGGGGGGGTTTCTGGGAACCCGATGTCATGAGGGGGTTTGAAAATACTCCGTGTGGGCTGTGCGCCATAAAGGCGTGGGGGGGCGGGGGGGGATGGCTAAGCGCATTTGATGGCGCAACCCCCGCTTTTTTCGAAATAATGCCCATGGTGACAAAATTTTTGATCTCTGGTTAGGATTCAAAATTCTGGGGGCATGCCGATAGGGGCTGGGAAACGGTCAAATTTGCTTTGCCCTCACGTTGCTGTGCGACACCTTTCAGTTTTTCCCCAGTAGGGGGCGTGAGGGAGCACATGTATGGGGGTGCACATGTGCCAGACAATCAGAGCACAACTACTCACCATTAATAATTTTGTACAAAGGGGGCACGCAATGGAGTTGATCATATCTGCGTGGTGCAGAGTGTGGCACAATCACATCGCATGATGTTGTTGCCCTCCTTGATCTCACCATCCAAACAGACGAAACACGCATTTCTGATCATCATCAGTGTCATCCTGTTACAGAATTCAGGCTGTGGGCCATGGGACTCCGCGATCATGTAAATTTACTTGTAGACATGCCACGTTTATAGGGAGAGTGGAAAAATTGATCCAGGAGGCGAAAGGAGGCTGGGGGGCTTGGAAAAATAGGCTCTGCTGTCAGGTACTTTACGAAACCCATGGTGGGAGTGGTTTTGGGGAGCTAGAAAAGTGCGGGGTTTAAAGAGATAATATTAGAGTCCAAATTCAACACAACTCTTGCAAGCCAATGGGCTCACTAGCTGGGCCAAAGGCAAAACTAGGTCGAACAGGAACACGCATGGAAGCATGTGCACTGATTGGCAAAGCAAGGCAAGGCGAGGCAGGTCATGGCAGGATAGAGTGTCTCCATTAAGTGGGATGGGAATAGGCAAGGCAAGACTATTAAGCATGGACAGAAAGGACACAGCTTGGTTAAAGATATCCACGTAAATGTGCCAATCCATCCAGGGCGCTTTGCTCCAGCTCCAGCTCTGCCAGTTGCAAAACCCTTTCTGGCTGAACTCTCATCATTCAGTAGTTTTCCACAGTGCAATAATTTCCATAGAGGGCAGAAACTCGACCCACAGGACAGGGAGTCCAGAATTGGGGCTGGAAACCCCAAAGCACTGTGCCATGGACCCTTGGTGTTAATTCAGTGGATGGTTGGATGCTGCCTGCCCCTTCCCAGCTACAGCCCGCTTCTTTAGAATAATTAGATACCAAGGGGAAGGGGGGTGGGAAGGGGGTGCAAAACCCCCTCCCACAAATCCCCTCCCCCCCCCCCATTCCAATTAAGCAAAAGTTGAGTTTTGTGGTTCATGACAGTGCATACTTACTGGGGGTCCCCCCTTCATTGTGGGGGACCAAATCTACTGTCTACCCCCCTCTCCTTGCTCTTGACTCTTCCCACCCTCTGTTAAACAAAGCATTGGGGGCCTGAGATTGTGTCACTTCCAAAAACTTTGGTTTTCTTTTCTTTATCTTTTTTTTCCTGTCAGTTAAACGACGCTGTCTGCAGGTCTGGTCCCAAGGTAGGCCAAGGGGTTCTTTGGCCGGGTGTGGGGGGCCGAGAGGACGCGCTGGCACCAGGGAGTCCAGGAGAGCAAGGCGGAGGGTTACCTTAATACTGTAGATAATGCCCCTGCGAGATTCTCGGCCCTCCCCTACCGGCAACCCCTCCTGCTTCGGCTTTTAAAGGTGTTGGTTCGGGAAAATTCAGTGTAGGACACTGAGGACAGAATAATTGGGATGCTGCACTGTCCATGAATTAACAGCAACCCTCCAGGAATGAGTCATCTGTTTTTACAACAAAAACCCAGCACCAAAAGGAAAAAAGCCTGCTCCGATACATTTTGGTGTGCAAAGACAAGGCGGGGGGTGCGCGGCCAAACACCCCCCCCTCCCCCCCCCCCCCCGCTCAAAAGAAGCCCTGTACAGCCCCCATTTGCAAAATGCACACATGCGGGGGGGGGGGATAAACTGCACAGGGAAAAGTGCTGCAGCTGCATATCCTGGCACAACAAAGTGTGTCCCAAAATTTTGCAGAGAGTTTGTTCAACAGAATTTCTGCTTTTTGAAACTCCTGTAAGGCTGCAAGTCACATTCATGATCCTAGTTCTGCTCCAAATCACACTGATAGTTGCACTAGGTCTGAAACGCATTGCACAATGAGCTCTGCTTCAGCCTCAAGCTCTAGTTTGGGTAGTGATTCGTGATTTTGATTCTGGTTCTTCAAGCTCCACAACCACATCGTCCAGCTCTGCATCCGACTCTACTTACATGTCGCATGCCTATCCTGTGGCATTGGGAGGCCTTGGTGGGGCACTGAGGTGAATGCCCAAAAATGATGTGGAGCTGATGTGTCAACACAAGTGCCCCGTTGGCATGCAATTCTCGGGGGGTTCAGGCACCAATATTCACTGACAATCACATCAAAACAAGTAGAAGTGGGTTGCAGTTCTAAACAGAATGTTGTATGCGGAAAGATAAACAGGTCAATCTTCACAGGCACCATTACACAAATGTGTGAGTTTAACCAGGAAAATTGCAGTCAGAAAAAGGAAGGTCACACAATATAGCCACCATTGCCACGGTTGCTATTGATAAAGGAGCATGACGGGATGTGGGGGGTGGGGGTTGGGAAAAGGGGCTGAAAGCAAGGGTCTGTGGAGGTGAGGATAGGCCAGGCAGGGAGAGGAAGGGTACAAGGTGGTGAGAGGCCCATGGGCACCGCCGCCTACGGAGGGAAAGGGTTCAAGGGAAGAGCAGGGGAAAGTGGCAAGAGGCCAATAGGTGCTGCCAGCTTCAGACAGCAATACATCCAGGCATCATGCCACCTCCCCTGCCCCCCTGCAATTTCCCCTCTGCCCAGCTCCATTGTGCTGCTCCCCTACACTGACAATGCTGTTGTCCCGATTTCTGTCCCTCATGCTGCCTCTTCACTGTGTGTCTCTGCTGTGTACTTCTGCATTTTGTATGTATCATGTCCTTGTTCCGCGGACCCTCCCTCTCAACCAACAATCCTATCCCTCCATCTTACCTGTCTTTCCTGTCCCTCAATGCCGTCTTTCAAACCTCTCCCGCAAGGTTGGCCCTCTGCAATGTCCATCTATGCCGTCTATCTGAATTTATGCCGTCCCTGTGTGCCATCCCTGTACTGACCCGCTGCACCTTCCTCAATGCTGTCCCTCTGTACTGTTCCTCCATCCACCTCCCGTATACTGTTGTCTTTTCTGTCCTTATGCTGTAAACACCAACCTTCAATCGAACCCTTTCCCACGTTTTGGGGCAGTTAGGTCCAGTCACAGTCCTCCTCCCTTGCCCTGCATGTATTGCACAAAACACGCACTGGCCAGATCCTCTTCCCAACATCACCCATGTCCCTCTCCATTCGAGATATGTTATCGTTTGACATGGTGAGGATTTCGTCCTCATCACATCAAATGCCAGCGAAAAAAGTTTGCAACCAAGCTAGTGCAGCCGCAGCATGCCGCAGCATGCCGCAGCATGCCGCAGCATGCCGCAGCGCCTGTTTTTTGGAGCTGCACTAGGGGGTTTTGAAGCATGCCGCAGCATGCCGCAGCATGCCGCAGCGAGCCAAAATTTTCACGTGGCGGACTTTTTTTTTCATACCACGTCGAAACTATGAACCCTTTGTTGCACAGATGTCTCAGAACTGGATGGTAGCTCAGTGGTAAATTACTGGGTTGCAGCTTGGAGGGTCTTGGGTTCCTTTCCCGGCAAGGGTACTTTGCTGCCTGTCAGTTCCTCTATTCTGATCTTCGCTTTTTTGGTGTTGTTTTGACATGTCAAGTCCTGAAGGATACTCAAAATACCAAGGCATCACAGGTTAGGGTTTGCAGTTTTATGTTGTCATGAGTCAGTCATCTGCACCAACAACATGCAGTCAAGAGTCAACCACACCACTTTCCCAATCAGATGGGATCAAGCGGAACAAGGAGACAACCAGAAGCACCAGCGATTGCCTGCAGTGGGCTGTTGGTGAAGGCATTGGTGAACATTTCAGATTGACAGATGCTTCAGGAGAGGGTCGACCTGGAAAGCTCTACTGCAACCTCCGGATGGTGAAAGTGATTAATTTGGCCCAACAGTGTTGTGCATGTTGTCTCTTGCATGTGAGTTCAACTTGACACAGAAGCGTAGGTACCCACAAGTGCAGGCTGAAGCATGCCGCAGCATGCCGCAGCATGCCGCAGCATGCCGCAGCATGCCGCAGCACCAGAAATTTTTCCGAGGGACCGCACTAGCTTGTTTGCAACTTCAGCTGATGGGGGAAGGAAGAAATAAAGCATGGTGGCAATCCACCGTGTTCAGGCAAGGAGGGATTGGATCCCCAGTGACCATGTGTTTACTACAACTCTTTGATTTTGCGTTCTGAGTTTTGTCACCTTCCCCCCATGCTCCAATAGATCATTCAAATCCAATCTAATTCACATGCTGACTGTCTGTTGCCTCACAGTGTCGGAAAGATCCAGGTGCCCAATGTTGCGGGCCAGTACATGCTTTGCATCCGTCATCGACAAGACTGGGAGGAGGTTGCTGTAATTGATGTAGTGCCCCAGAATATCAATTGTATGTGGTTGATGCTGTGCAGGCTTGCCCCACATGTGCTCTGTGCACGCACCTACACTCTACCTATGATCCTGTTCCTCCCTCTCAGCAGCTTTCTCTCTGCCCTCCATCCCTGAATACCTCTTTGCTTGCCCAATGGCTGCAAGTATGACTGGCTGCTGAGCTCCGGAGGTGGCTATGCTATCCTTGTCTCTCACTGCCACTGAGCATGTGCATGCCTTGTGGTATTTTCTATGTATGCGCCCTGTGGCGCTCACCATGGCACGCCCCTGCGCAGGGTTCGTGCACGCACTCCCCAGCCTTCCAATGCAGCTGCCTTTTGCATCACGAGCCCCTGCCTGTCAGCGGGTTGCCAACACGAACCTTCCCACCGACCGGGGGGGGGGGGGGGCAACTCCGCGTACATCGCTAATCCCTTCTCTAGCGCACTCAGTGTGTGAATTTGTTAGGGAGGGAGGGGAAATATCTTGATACAGATGTTGTTACATAATTGAACATTTCAACAGAAACTCAACAGATTTCCACCATTGTGCTGTACAATTTTTGGAGTCACACCACCGCCACAACAGCCAAGGTAATAGCACCAGTTTGATCACGAGTTTCCTCCCGATGCATGCTGGGATATATGGGCTGGCAAGTGGCCATCCTCCCTATCACTTACCCATCGCCTTTGGTAGCGTGCTTGCACAAGGGGACGGATTTTTAACATACAAAACATGGATGCAAGGGGCAAGCGTGCTCTCCACACAGAGGACTGAGCACAGGAAGCAGGTCTAAGGTTGCTATGTGCCCCCATCGTAGAAGTGACCCCACAAGTGGACATCCTGGGGCTGCCGTTTGAGAGGGCTACTCCACTGCCGGCACCGGGTGTCTGCCTGCGCACCTGGCCAATGTCAATTAGCCCTCCTCTGTCTGGGGCCTCTGTTGGCCCAACGGAGGAAGAGGGAAGGGGAGGGAAAGGAAGGACCTGCAGAGAAAGGGAACAAGGTGGCAAGAGGCCAATAGGGGCTGCCAGCTTCAGATAGCCCCCCCCCCCCCCCCCTAAGGCCAGGTTGGAGCAAACTGCGGTGAAGCAAACCTGACCCTTTGTAGCCCCCCTGGGCCATCCAGCTGCCCCCAAAAAGGTCCTTTTTTTCGCCTGACTTGACCACGGTACAATTCCTGACCAATTTCTGGCCTCTTTGAATCTGGTGGTGACGTTCCCCATCCCTGGTGAACAGCCCCTGGGCCCCTGTAGTGCAACTTCGGAGTCCTTTGCAGTGCGCACCCAGTAGCAATATAGCTGTGCCCAGTAGCGATATAACCATCTGTGTTCCACTGCACACAGGGGTTTTAAAATATGCCAGACACCATGAAAAAAAAATCCCCTTGTGTTCTGTGCCACACTGCCCTAAGGGGTGAAGGATATCACATTTAGCAGCTGAGCCCATGAGCCCATGGGCACACACTGCAAGGTCGAACACACACATCACATAATTGGGCATGCTACAATCCAACCAAGACACCTGCCGACATCTCAAACAACAGAACGACTGCACCCCCAGTGCACATTCAAAAAAAATTACAAATGAAAATATGATACAAAACAAGTTTTAGGACTCCCCAGCATCTGTTATAGGGCCTGTTCCCTAAAGAACTAGCAGATACAGGGGTGATTAAGGTAAAAAAACACACAGCCTGTGAAGTATATCGCGGGGGATTCTCAGTGCTGCAGGGAATGGTGGACAGGGAGCTTCAAACAATTCCGACCCCCAAGCTGTGTGCTGAAAATGCTGGGAATTCACAGGGGGTCACCTCTTCAGATCCCGGACCCCCCCTCCCCCGCGCCCCTCCATGCCTCCGGCTACCACACTGGTCCTGACCATTGTTTGCTGGAGTCTTGGCACCAGAAAATTGTTTTATGCACACAGCCAAGAGGAGCTCTTTTTTTTGCTCATCACACAACAGAAGATGTAATGCTTTTGCTGCTACTGCTACTGCTAGTGCTGCTGGTGTATTGACTGCTACTGAAATCCACGACACTGAAGATTTTCAAAAAGACCTTTCGAGCCTTGGTCTGTATGCCATCCACAAGCACTGGTATGACAAAGATGGCAAGTACCCTGGTAGAATGAGTGTTGGATTGACAACTCAAGGTTCTAGGTTTAAACCCCACTGTGGATATTTTATGACCTGCCTCAGACTGTTTTTTGTTCACAAACAAAGCCGAGCACAACAGTTGGAAGACAGTGGCCCACACAGGCATAACACTGGGTCGTTGATGCCCAGAAAGGAGTTGGGGGGGTCATGTGCCCTTAAACACAAATGCCCCCCCTCAACGCCCCCCCCCCCATCCTCTCCAGCCAGAAGTACCAATACTCCAGCCCCCCCCCCCCCTTTCTAGAGCCTCCAGCCACCACAACCCTGTTGGTGTCTAGTATTTGAACAGGCGACCCCCCATGTGGGAATTCAAAGGGGAAATTCAAGGTTTGCCTGATGACCATCTCTCCTCCTCCTGGCCTCCGGTGCAGGGTTCCCCCAGGGCCAAAAAAGTGGGGTGAGATGGCTTTGGTCTTGAGTAATCCAACCAGCAGGCAGTGGTCATCCTGTGGCTTCTCTTCTGCAGACACTATCTGGGGTTACACCACGTGTGAGCAAATGCTGCGGTTCAATCCCGCGTATTGTGGTTGTTGGTATCAGAAAGGGCAAGTCCCAGAAAGTGCTGATAATCAACCTACATATACTCTTCCTCTCAATAAGCCCCAGTGGCTGTTGCCCTGGGGGAACCAGACGGCACTTTTTGAGCAGGTGTGCCTTCCTCTTGCATGCTCGCTTTGTTCACTGGTGTGTTTCTGCTGAGGGCAGTCTCGGAAGGGGAATGACATCTCAAGCTGAGGGCGACAAGTTTATCTTGGGTACCACCAACCCTCTCTCCACCTTCTTCTCCATGTCGTGTGCTGAACAAGTTTGAGAGAGACAATTTTCGTTGGGAACACTCTGAGTCCAAGGCGTTCCCCACCATGGGTACACTGGGTACAATTCATCCACAAATCTCAGCGGCTTCCTTAGTCTGCAAACCCAGCTTGTAGAACTGGTTGGAACAAGCGGTTAGAAAACGCTGAACGCTGCTTCGGGCATTCTTTTAGATGTATTGTGACGAGGCTTGCCAGGCTGTCTGTCTGCACCTGTGCATTTGCACTAGAACGATCATAAGATTCATACACAAGATTCATTGTGTCCCAGATGGCATGGATCATGTATCTAACTCACAAATGTGGTTTAGATGCCTGCCACAGAGAAGGTAGAAGAGGGTTGTGCTTACATATCTTCTCATTTGAAATGATGACCCTTGTTGCACTAGAGGGATTGATTGCTAAAGGTGAGAAACACAGTAGAATGTAGAACAGGAAGGTACATTGGGGTCAAAGCCATTCCAGTGTCACGGTGAGCAAGTGGCTCAGGCGTGTCATTGGACCATTGTCGTGGGCAATCAAGATCAAATTTGTCGATGATTCACGAAATCGGGCGTCACTGCTCAACCACAAAGACATGATCGTGTCTCTACATTTTATGCCATTCTGTTCCATTTTGGAATCTTTTGTTCAGTAGCCTGAGCAGCCAACTCAAGATTTCGATTGCTTGGTTTGATTTCTTGTGTTTCTTATCTTCATCAGCTTTCCACTTGTTGGGTTGTCATGTGAGCGTGCATGTGCCAGAGGATAAAAACAAGTCAATGCTGTGCCGGAGTTTGGTGATTACAGTGCATCTGTGTGGTGTCCACAACGCTACATCAGCTATCCAGTACTGGCCATGAGAGACCATTTCTGGATAGGGCCCGAGAAGCACTGATTTCCGCTCCTCTTTGCGGCATTCAGTATCCTTAAGGCCACGCATTGAATGACCAATTAGGGGTGTGGCTTTCAATTTATCTCTGTATTTCGCAATTGTGGATTTACTGTTGATTTTGTTGCACTCGTGGGGGTGGGTACCCGACCCCATCAGTCCCCCCCACCTTTTTCCTGACCATTGTTGGCCAGAATCTTGGCGCCAAAGGTGCTGTGAAATTTTTTCTTCGCCGAATGCCGGGTGTACAAATTTTGTTTCACTCTTTGTGTGTATACTTAAAATGCTCGGAATTTAATGGAGAATTCAAAAATGAAGGCAAACAATACAAAAAAAATTGACCCCAACCACCCTACCCACCCTTGGAGGGGCAAATCACCTCAAAGAGAGGTTGCTAGATCAAGCGCAGGCGCGGACCTGTACAGCCCCCTTTTGGGGGTTCGTTCGCGTAGCATACATACCCGAAGGCATGATATTGGATGTCTAACACCTTGTAAAATCATTATTTTGCCTGACAAAACGATCCCCCAATAAATTTTTTTATTTTGAGGCCCCTATCCCCTGGAAACTGAATGTCATATTTGGGGGGGGGGGGATGGGGGGTCAAAATTTTGTGCTTAAAAGGATTTGAACCAAAGTCGGGTGAAAAAGAATAATGAGTCGATGGATCCGCGCTGGCGATCGCCGGCTAGGATTTGAAACGACGACGTGTGCGCCGGGAAGCGAGTGTGCTACCACTTGATCGCCGATTGATCGGGTGCATCTGTGGTTCCCCATTGTTTGTTGATGTAGTCCGCGACTGAAAAAAAGCCAAACTGTGTGTTTCTGCCTGCCTGTGTGCCTTGTGTGCCTGCTTGCTTGCCGCCCGACCAACTGCGTGACTAACTACTTGCCTGACTGACCGACTGATTGGCTGACTGTCAACCTTTTTCTCAAGGGCAACCATGGGGGGGGGGGGGGGGCTGTTGCAAATTTAGACCCCAACACGGGGGTGTGGGGGATCCAGCCAGCAGCCAAGGGGGGGGGTGTCCTGGGTACCCCAACATACTTTCTGAAAAAATGATCGCCGCACCGAGCTGATCATTTTGAGGTCTAAATGTTGGGGTCAAAATTATTTTGTTCAAAAAAATTCGATTGCCTTTGGCAAGGCAAGGCGTTGCAGTGGTACAGCTCTGGGGAAGTGCCAAATTGGATCTAGCAGCGTCAGCACACTCGCCCAGGGGGGCGGGGGGGGGGAGGGACTGCGCGGGTCCTAGGATGCCAACTACCCCCCCCCCCCCTTTGGCCAACAGTCAGTTGTCAAAGGTGCCGGCCTAAGGAGTCCATGGGCGCTAGAGGCACCGGATGCTCCACGGGCACCCCAAAGAAAAGGCGCCCCAAAGACAAATTTGTCCACTTTGCACCCCAACACTATCCTTAAACCAACCCTAACCCTAACGCCCACTCCATCCCTAAGCCTAGTCCTACCCCCACCCCTACCCCTACTCCTAGCCACTCGCGACACCCATTCCCGGCTGCCACCGTTGACTTTGTGTGATTGTTCTTCACAACCATAGGTGTCATCCACCAAAATTTCAGCCAAATCCGAACCACCATGACCGAGTTCTGATGTTTGCCCATTTTGTGTGTGCTTGCTGCTATGCATGCTTGCTAAACTTGGTAGGTCCACCGTATAGACCCTAAAGAGGGTTATAAAACCAAGGCCCGTTCCACCAGCTCGGTGACCCTAAGCCTAGGCCTAAACCTAATCAAGATGGAATATTGCGACCGAGCTAGTGGGGAAGTGGGGCACATATGCAATGGCCGAAAGCGCTAGAAAGTTTGTGCATACTTTTCAGTTTGAGTGCAGTTCTACTTGCATGGTAGTGAAATGCACAATCATTGGAAGTTTGAGACTTTGCAGTTCAGAGTTGGAGTGCAGTGAAGTAGAAAGGCACACCAAATACTATGGATACTAAAGATTTGGAGGGCGGCAACCATTGGTGGCAGTTAATGGGATAGCAAGGAAGCCAATACCAAAATATTGATCAACAAAAATGGGCAAAACAAGAGACACACAACCCCTACTACCTAATACATTGTGCCATGCAAAAGAGGCGATAGCATTTGTGTAACTTGCATATGAATACTTCTAGCCTGACCCTAGCATGAAAAAAATGAACTTTTTGGTTTTGTTTTGACCCATTTTTGAGGCAATTGCGGACCCAAAGTGGCCCATGTTCAAGGCTCTTTCGGACTTGAGAGGCGTCAAAACTGCTCAAAATGGGCTCATTTCACTTGTTTGGGCACCCCAAATGCTCCAGGATCGTTTTTGGACAAACAGGTTTCTCGGCTTTTTCTGATCCATTTTTGGTCCCAAAACAGCCCATTTTCAAGGCATTTTGGGATTTTTTGAGGGCCCAAACGGGCCATCACAGGCTCGAAATGTGCCCAGAAAAACTAGTTTCGGCATTCCACGTGGTCTAGGAGCATTTTAGAAAAAAGTAATTTGCCACCTAGTGGACCTTGTTGACCCATTTTGGCACCCACCTCTTTGGGCTTCTTCTTGCAGCTTGCCGCAGCCCAGTGGGCCCAGGTACGGGGGTCTAAGTGTCTGTCTGGGCATTTTGGGGGGATGGAAACCACAAGAAGTGGGTGGTTGCGAGTGGACTAGGTGCCCTCAAAATGGCGTTTTGAGCCACGTAGCCCAAGATATGGCCAATTCTTGGTTAGAAGCTAACAATGGCCAATGTGCACAAATTCTAGGGTCTTTGGGTGCCATTTGGGGGCGTTTCTCGGACATATTGTGGAGTAAAAGGGCCCTAGAGGGCTCTTTGACACGGGACGTCAAGCTGCATGTGGAGTGTAGCCACCATTTCTCTTCGTTTGGTTGTTCTGAATGGGTTCTAGGGCGGTTTTGGGCAAAAAAAGCTGTTTTTGGCCCTGAATTGCAGGTCGGCCACTCGTGACACCCGTTCCCGGCTGCCACCGTTGAGTTTTGGGCTGAATTTTGTGCGATTGTTCTTCACACCCAAGGGTATCATCCACCAAATTTCAGCCAAATCCAAAACACCATAACGGAGTTGTGATTTTTTGCCCAATTCGCGCATGCTTGCTACTGCTGCTTGCCGCTTCCTTGCTGCCTCCTGCTTGCTTGCTGGGCGTGGTGGGTCCACCCTAGACCCTAAAGAGGGTTGTAAAACCAAGGCCCGTTCCACCAGCTCGGTGACCCTCACCCTAGCTCTAACCCTAGGCTAGGGTTAGAGTTAGTGTCGGGGTTAGTGTTTTGGCAAAAAGCAGCTATGAACGAAAAATCGAAGATCTCGTTCAACTAAAACAACATGGCTGGCACGGCCAAACCAACTCGCTGCAAAGATTAGGGTTGGGTTTCGGGCCATGGTATGGTTAGAGGGAGGGCACGGGGAGGTAAGGGGAGCCTGTGATTCCCCAACGCTTGGCCTTGGGGGCAACCCGCCCCCCCCCCCCAAAAATCACTCCCCAAAAATCACGCCCCAAAAAGTCTCCCAGGACCTCCTCTACCCCAATTTCAATGGCTCCCAATGATGAATGCTTTGTTGTTTCCGAAGACTTGATCGATTCCATCTGATTTTTTCAGAGCCCCTCTGTATTTCTCTGTCTTCTGCCATTTTTCATTATTTGCACTACTGTACTGAATGTACAGGTCAGCTGTTGTGACGACCAGGGACGCCTGGTCTGATGTCTGTACTGCCTGTTTTACTGAGGTTCAACCAGGTATGGCATAGAGAATAAAGATGCACTTATGCCATGCTGAGGAGTGCATTACCTCTGTCTGTTTTGCTGCTCTGTTACTGATTCTCTCTCTTTTTAGTTCAATATCTCTCACATAATCTAGGTCATACCCCCCCAAAAATCACTCCTGCGGGACCCCTCCCCCCCAGTTGCCCCTCCTGGACCCCCTGATTGCCTCTCCTAGACCCCCCCCCCCCCCAAGTGCCTCCGGCCAACAGTGCATGGGGGGAGTTAGTTGGTGTCCAAACCCAAGGAGCCCCCCACCCCCCCCCCCCGACACTCGCCACGGCCATATGTCATTCCTTACATTGTCATTCCTTTTGCCCTTGCCTTGGACCATTGGCACCTTCTTGTCAAGAGTGGTTGGATATTCTCTTTCTTTTGGGGATACTCATAGGGTTTCCTGTGACCAAATACTGTGATATACTGTGACCAAAAGACCCACAGGTGATCATACTCCTGAAGTGGTATGCATTCTAATTCCTATGGACAAAGACATTGAAGCACAATTTGCCCATCGATGAGTTCTAAGACATTGACCCTTGCCATTATTTCTTATGTGCTGCAGGGCTGCTGCCGGCGTGGGACCAAGGAGCGACTTGGTTTTGATGATGGACAGGCCATCTACCCCTCAAGGTGGGGAGTATGTGTGGACCATGATGCCCAAGGGCAGTTGGGGGATTTTAGCTGCCCAGCCATGGAAGCTCTCAGCCCTTAAATAAATTGGTCCATGCCAAATCCTGAGATTCCCCTGAAAGTGATGGGATCACAATCCACAGATTATCTGGAGCATGAAAACTTGTTGACGCTCCCTTTTGGCATGTATGCCACATAGTTGCATGTTTAGGATTAGTATTTCAGGCATTCTCATCGGATCTTATCCTATTGCCGAAATTCATAACCCTGTTTTTATATTGTTGTGTCCGTCCTGCACATGTCTATGTGCTATGTACAAATCTGCTGTTACATCGAATTTTTAGGGCGGTAATTTGCTGTGTCTGTTTTGAGGTCATAGGGCAAAGGAGAAATGGTATGTGTGATT
The DNA here is from genome assembly GCA_964036045.1 of Eutreptiella sp. 'Long Island Sound 2002'. NCBI lineage: Eukaryota > Euglenozoa > Euglenophyceae > Eutreptiales > Eutreptiaceae > Eutreptiella > Eutreptiella sp. 'Long Island Sound 2002'. Next base: position 14,349,019 of record OZ038394.1, read on the forward strand.
TGTATTTTAATTGATATTTGTTCCCCCTTTTCATTTGTTACCTGAATTCATGTTACATGACCCAAGATTTGCGCTCTTGTTGTTTTGTTGCATCAGTGTTGCATTGTCATTCAGTGTTTTTCCTGTGCAATGCCACAGATCCTGTAAAATAATGTCCAAACCCTAGGGTGCAGGCTCATGCAGCGGTTGTTTTTGCAGGCTGATCAAGCGAAGGTGTGAGCAACACATACCCCCCTATTTGGAGGGTATGTGCGTAGCATACCCCATCGTAGCAAGGGGTAAAGCATGGTAAAATCATCAATTTGGTAGATAAAATATCTCCCACCAGATATTGCCGGACCTGTGCGCCTTGTTTCACGAGGCACGGGGGCATGTCTCTTGAGCAAATGAACCGACCCAGGAAGGTGCACCGGGGCAGCTCTCGAGCTAGTGAGGAAGGTGCATAGGGGCAGGTGTTGGGCGAGCCAAGCAAGCAAGGAAGGCGCAAAGAGACCCAGGTACGGAAGGGTGGAGGTGTCAAAATCAACAGAATTCATCCACGAGTGTTTTGCTGGATTTGCGCACCTCGTTTCACGAGGTGCAAAACCAGGCCGGGAGCGCACCTTGTTAGCCCCCCCCCCCACCCGCCGGGCCTTTGTGCTTTTGATCCAACAACCTTTGCGAAGCGCTTCAGAGATAGCATTTAAATTTAATACAAAGCATCCTAAAACAAAAGTGTTGAAAGTGATTAAAATTTTAGATGGCTTTTACACAAAATAAATCTGCCACAAATCCAAAAAATAAAATAAAATGACGTTACAGGAACAAATTTTGGGATGTGCAAAAAAATTGCAACCTCTAAAAAAAAATAATGGTAATATTACCACCACTTCCCTGCCCTACCCCCACAGGCAACATGGAATAGAAACCACTGCCTCACACTATTCGTTACATCTAGGGACACCACGACACTCCCGCCAACAAACTGCTTGATGCCATAGTCTAGATAGTGCAAATGACTGAGCATTTTCAAAACATGCTGTTGCAATACACCCTACATTAGGTGAGGATGATGCAACCCACTTGATGGCGTAGGAACCTGCCAATGTGCCAATGATGCAAAAGATGCCTTATTTGTTGAGAAAGGCTGAAGTGCCATGGATTTTTGGACATGACCGAAACAAATACAAAACCAGATCCCTCCCTGCGTGCACCTTGGTCGGCCTATGTTGACCACCATCTGCAGACATTTGGAAAGAGCAAAATTTGAGCATGAAAATATGGGCAAAATTGTGCACCCACTGAGTACAGTTTGCAAACAACCTCTAAGAGGCAAAAACACTCGTCTTTGTGGACTAAATGATGCTTCTGAACAAAGTCTAAGCAAGGAATCTAGAATTTGGGACTGGCTGGGCAGAATGCAAACACCGCAAAAAATGAGCATATAATACCGGAACGGATGTGTCGGAAGGTTTGGAGTAGAAAGGCACGCAATGAAGCATGACCCATCATCCTTGACATCACATATGGGTCGTTCCTTCTTTTATCTTAGGAGGCAAGTGGTTGGTCCGGCCCTCCAATGCCGCCTTGGTACTAGGAGGCGGTGGCCAACGATGCCGGGCCCAAATTGTTATCTACCGGAAATTCTCCCCGCATTAGAGCCAATGCCCGCTGCGGACAATTACCAGCTAGCACGTTGTGCAGCTTTAGCGTCATTGCTTGCGGCAAGTGCAGGGCTTTGCCTTGCATGTATGCTGAACAGGTTGCGTGCTCCCAGGACCCGATTTCTCTACCCCTGCAATAGCCAACATTGTTATCATGGTAGACCCATGGCTTAGTTTCACATTTTTCATGTACACAATCATAACTACGGTTGCATCCTACTTTGGAAACGAAACGACCATCAACAGTCCTAGCCGCCGTGCTTGCAAGCCTTGCTGTATAGAAGGCTTGCATGTCCAAGGTTGCGAACCCAATGTCAGCATCACTGTGAGTCTTAGGCGTCGGTCTGGTTGCCGCTTCGTTGGTGCTGCCGTAGTAGGTAGCGGGGCCAGAGTAGCAGCAAAGATATTATGCACGGCCCCTGCACTGGAGAGTGTACAGAGAGGGCAAACTTGAAACACCCAATGCACATCGTTGCGGCTTTGGGTGAGATGGCAGCAAAGCGGTGTCTGCAAGCCGGTTCCTAGGTTAATAATAGGTAGCTCGCCAACTGCCCCGCAAACAAACTTGTATAACGGGCTGTATGTCAGAATGGAGCAAGATAGGCCAAGAAATAGGAAGATAGGGTGCACAATGGTTTTTTTTTACCTGAACCATAGGGGACCCGTGTGTCTACCTTTGGCCTATTTTGGGCTTCTTTTTGGCTGATGTGGGATGCGGATGTGGCATGGGTCGTGACGTGGTGGTCTGTTTTGGGCATGGGGCCGGGGGGAGGGGACTTTTTTTGGTGATGCTCGTGACAGTTTGGTGTCTGTAGGTAGTTGATGTTTTCCTTCCGGTTTTCGCTTTTTGACCGCTGCTCGGAGGAGAAAAAGACTTTGGTGTTTCTTTCTTGCCTGCTTTGTTGACTCCTTTGTTCCAAAGTTTCAGGAAATGAGTAGTATGGAAGGCTTTCTACACTATATAACTTATAAAGACTTATGTATATATATGACTTATAAAGTGAATCACAAAGCAAAGTTGAATGCACATTCGGCGAGATAGTCAACTTTCGGGATAAAAACATTAAAACAATCCCCCACATCACTCCCTCTTGGTCTGAGGTTCACCTTGAGATGTGAACCCTTTGGATTGTGGCCATATTTGATGGCATGACTCTGTGGCCCTGAGGTCACTCCCATGGCACCTATGTCACTTATGGCTGGTTCATATGTATTTATGCTTTCTAAGAATTGAACCCATGACCCTCAAAAAGGGGCGCCTCATATCCTCAGGTGCATACCACTTGGATAGATAGGGAAAGCATGAAAAAAATAGATAAAACTGAAGGGGCCTTGCCCCTATGTCATTGTGTCAGAAGTGAGCACACTTGGCATACAAAGGCTTAATTAAAGCATATATATGATTATGGAAATCTAGTCTCCATTGCAAAGTAAAAGATAGATAAAATGATTTTTGGGACAGAAAACCATTGAAAACCAAGGGAGAGTTTACCAATGCAAAAACATTTAAAGATATCACACAAAAAATCAGAAGATAAAGAAATAAAGGAAATTGTTGCTATTTTGGATGAGTTTTGGAAATACTTTTGGCTAGTTCCCACTGGGCAGGTAGGTCAAAATGAGAAGGTGTTAAGGCGATAGACTATTTTACAAGTGAAAAGCAATTTTTCGTACTCCCTCTTTGTACTTTGTTGGATCCAATTCCCAAAGTACATTGAAAAATTGTGGAGGAAAAGAGGCAAATACTCATTGCTAGTTGCCTTGCAATTGTAGTCTTGTCTGCATTTTGATCGAATAGCACAAAACAATACATCACAGTCAACTAGGTTGTGTGGAGGTCTCAAAACCTGCGGAAAACCTGCTGCTGTACGTTCATTTCTACTTGACCTTTTATACATGGGCTGCATGCTCGTGTAGCTCCAAAGATAAACGTATCTAGCCTCTTGTGATTCTGTCTTGAACGAACCAAGATTGCTGTTCACAGTCAGGACTCCAAGTCATTTTTTTCCCATTGGTTCATATGAATCAAGGAGGGAAAGGATGAGAGCAAAGACTCGGGTTATGCACAACGAAAAGCTTCATTCATGCACCCGATAATCCCTTTTAACCCGGATTCATAGAAACCAAGTATAATTCCTAAGCGTGTGCTCGTACGGCGTCAAAATCTGTAAATTCACGAAATTCGAGAAAAGATCAATGCATACCTTCATATAATCGCTTCAGAGATTCTCTCAATAATTTTTGAGATTTTTCTTCTTGAACTTGTCTTCGGAAATCACAAAATATACAAAGCAACGTACCTGCAAGGGCTTGCCAGAAAGACGGCGTCGTTGCAAAATGAAGAAGAGGATTCCGAAAAACAGAAATTGTGCAAGTTTGCGCTTTCGAAATCGCTTTTTTCATGAGCATAATAATTGGAACATTCCGGCCAACAATAACTAATCGACAAATACAAATAGAAAACGACAAAACCATTGGAACCTCAAACACAGGGAACAGAGAGGGATCTCCGCTGCCTTTTCTCTAGAGGATGTCTCCCGATTCTCTATGTGACTCGTGGGTTGAGGTTCATAGTTTAGGACAGGCGGTTTGTTCGCCCCGACTAGACATAGTAGGATGATGGGAGCATGATTGGAGCAAGATTAGTTGAACAAAATAGAAACACCGTGGCCTTCGGCTAGTGGGTGGTTGTCACGGGGGGCTACCGGTCCTGCCCTGCAGTGCAACGCGGGACAACTGTGACAACTGCCTTCAAACACAACATAAAACTTTCTTTTGTTTGTATTACGCTTCGTGTTACGCTTCGTGCTATGCTTCACACACACGATGCATAAAATACATAGGGTCGTCTCGTTGCACCGTTTTTGCTCGTTCGCTCATCCATGCTCTTCCGTCTTGCTGCAGGTCTTTGGACATGGCATGGTGCATGGTAGGTAAGGTGAGTAAGCCCAGGGTAGCTCAGCTCTGGTGGAGTTTCACCTATATGTCCTGATGTGGTGCATGCAGCATGCATATGTGCATTACAGGGAGTAGGCCAGACGATGTGCGCTCGGTTCAACCCTGGTTCAGGTTACCTAGGGCTCCACCCTGCATTCTTTAGGAGAACGGGTGGAGCTCTTAAGCTTGCTTGCTTGTGGGGGGCTTTTGAAAACTGAATTATTTTCTGCGCTAAGACCAGTATAATATGACGAGCGTTGTTACGGTCTTGTCCGAAACTGCTCTTCATGTGCACCTCATCTCTTCAAGTAGGAATCGTAAAGGGTGAACTAGGGCACAAGTCCTCAGCTACGAGGTGCAGATCACAACGAACAACAATGAAAACAAAATGGAGAAGTATGATAACTCGGGACAAAGATGGGTACCAGCCGCGCAGTGCACACATTGAGCGCCCTTTTTCCCTCGAAGCCCTAGCAGGGAAACACGTAGTAGCGTCCCTGGTGCCACGGCTGCTTAGTAGCGCCATGATATGTTGTCACTTCACAGGTGGGGCACTAGGGTCTGAGAGATATTCATGTTCGCCTGCAAGTAGCGTGTGCATATAGGTGTGGTAAGCCTGGATGGGGGCCAGGGCATGGACATGCCCGCTCATCCTTCGAAGGGTGGTGCCACGTGTTATTGTTGTGTTCCATTTCTGGCGTCCATTCTTGATCCACACCGAAGCGGTTTTCGTATTCTATCCTGATTCATTCACGTTAATCCCCTTTTGGCATTGCACAGGACAACAGAACAGCGGTACAAACAATAATCCACATAATCTTGGTGTCCTGTGCAATGACCAAATATACACTCTCATTAATGTACAACAAAACGGACAATTCACACAAGCGTAAAATTTATAATAAAATATCCCTAATATCCCTAAAATCCTACACTCTACACGACAATGCACGCGCACGCGCCAGAAGCTCGCACTGTGCTTCTGGCGCCCAACAGTGAAAAATAATGTTTTTCTGTAAAACATTTAACAGAAAATGTCATGAACTAAACTGACATCCTAACCCAGGCTCCTATCAGGGCTTGTGCCCATTGCACTCCCCTCCTAAGGCCGAACCCACCAGGGTTCGGCCTGAAAAAGCAGACCATGGGCACTGCCCTGCATCCTGCTGGGGAGGGGAGGGGTGCCAGAAGTCCTGACTGACCTCCGTGAAAAAATCGACACTCACAAATTTCCCGAAAAGAATGCAGTCGCGCGCGCTCATCCTCAGCGCCAGAATGAAATAAAAAGATAAGAAAAACACGACGAAAAAATTTTCTAAATAGCGGAAAATAAAGCTAATTACCCTAAAAAAGGGCCAGGACCAAAAGTGCGCGGCGAAACGCGTTAAAACACGAAGTTGAAAATTTTGAACTTAACTAGACAAATAAATAGCGCCGTAAGCGCCGTAACGATAATAGGAGCATAACCCTGTGCCCGTTGTCGCCTAATTCGCCGTCTACGCAAAGAAAACAGCGTCGCGAGCAACGCGTAAAACTCGAAACATTTTTGGTAACACGCCACGCCCCTGCCCTCGCTCCCTCACGCCCTCTTTTTTTCACCATGTACCTTCCCCTCCCGCCCGTGCCCCACCCTCGACGCTTCTGCCTCCTTTTCGCTGCAGGTGGTCCGTACGTGGCGTCAAGGACAAGGACACCGAAGCCACGAAGGTGATACCATCCACGACACTGCCACCAACGCGGGGTGTGACATGTAAGGCAGTGAAGCAGGCATGGTCTTGCTGCCTGCAAGTGTGCGAGTGTGCGTGCGTTGGGTAGTGTATAATTTGTTTTAAAACAAAACTTTTTTTTTATTTAAAAACAAATTTTGCAGCGGTTTTACAAGTAGGAGAACCCAAACGAACAAGGCAGCAGGACAGGACACCAGAACACCACACGGCAGCACAGCACCACGGGGCACAGCACAGGGGAGCAGGGCACCAAGGGAGAGCAGGGACGCACAGCAACACCGCACAGGGCGGAGAGGACAGGGAACGCACAGCATGACACCCCAGGACGCGCACGGCACAAAGCACAGCAGGGAACAACACCAGGCAGCAACACACCACAGCAAAACACACACAGCGCGGCGAGACAAGACAAAACGCAGCGCCGAAGGCACAGGACCCCAGGACGACAGACAGCGCCCTAGGACACGACACAGCGCGCGACAGCACCAAGCAGAGCAAAACGAAACAAAACAGCGCACAACAACACAACGCCAGGCGGCACGACAAGCAGCAAAACGGCGCAGCACAGCACCAAGGGACACACCACAGCACACCACCGAAACACGACACCAGGACCCACCAGGACCTACTGACGCGTTCCCGCGGGGGGCCTGGCCCCGGGACGCTGCGGTGACACGCACAGGCAAGCAGGCAGGCAAAGCACTGCGCTCACAGGGGCATCATTACGCTCGTGTCATGAGACAAAGCGTTTCAGGATCCTTGCCACTCTGCAATGAGGGAACAAAAGTATGTACAGCAACACATCAGGATATGTACACATGGGGTTAAGACTGGACTGAGGTAAGGGCATCACAGGACAATAGACACTCAGTCCCAACTCATATCCCTATCCCAGGTCCGACCCTCTCAGTGGCTGCTTGGGGCGGGGGCTCAAACACAACCCATGCCCTGCTCAGTCCGGACCCTGAAGCCCTGCCAACAGGGGAGGTGTCCCGCCCAGCCACAGGCGAGTTCCTGGGAACCAAGGAGCTCCAAGGCCAACCGACAGTGGCTCCCTACGCTCCCTTAACGGCAGGTCCCAACTCCTCTCTGAGCCAGAGATATGGCCCCCAGGGCTGGTACCATACAGTACGTGTACCGTTCGGTATCGATACCATACAGTACTCCGGTGTCCTGTATGGTATCGCCCAGGAGGCACCACTAAATGTCCCGATTCCTTGGTGTTACGATATATTCAAGCTGATTCCAACAACCAAACCTTTGTCCCAAAAACACCAGAAAATTTCAACAAATATTTGTCACCACAGACGTGATGCAGCTTTTGTCCTCAACCTCTTCTCAAAATGTGAATGGGCAAGCATCGGAGGAACACTTCTCTGGTTTTAAATGTTTCTCAAAACACCCTGCAAATGTTTCACACCTCAAATTGTTTGTTCCCTTTTATGCACTACCCTGCCTGCAGCTCAGCCAAAAAGACAATGTTTCTTAAAACACCCTACAAATGACTTTTCAGCTCTACCCTGCACCTCAGACACAAAGAATGCTTTAACGTCGACTTTACTGCACACTGTCTTCTTCATCAGAGTCACTCTTGTATGGTAGGACACACGGTTCCTGAAAATCAGGGTTCCGTACCTTGCGCAGCATGCGCATATTGTTGTATATGTACACCAGTTTCTCAGCTTTACCTGCATACAGACTGTTTCTGGCCTTGGAGTGTATGAACCCAAAAATGCTCCAGTTTCTCTCTGCTGAAGACGCACCACTCACTACAGAACACACTCGCAGTGCACACTCACGCAATGTTGCATTATCATAACAAAAGGTCTGCCACCACATCAGGGGGCTCATGGTCAGACCCCCCCCGTCCCACAGTGCTGGCTCAGAAAATTCCCCAGATCGCATCAGGAAGGATTGATACTGCAACCTGGCCTGTGCCACTTTTTCCTGGCCCACAAAGGCCTGAAACACTTTGTTCAGGTCATCACGAATTTCTTTTTCACTGAGAGGGTCCATATCAGGTGACATGAGCTGATGATTGAAACAGTAGGCAGCACTGTGGACAGGCACATGCAAGAATTTCTACCTTTCAGATACCAGTTCTTTCACCCTTTTCAAGTCAACCTTCGTGATTCCCTGAAATGACATCACGTGCTGCTGCAACCGTGACATGTCGTGATACACTAAACCCGTATATGATGGACCCTCAGTGTCAGCTCTGCAAATCATTTCAGCCAATGGCTTCAGCAGAGCCTGGGCATTGTTCAAAGCCCCCCAAAAGTCGCCACTGAGCACCAGATTAACAACATCCTCAGCCCGAACACTCTCAGCACTGGCCACACTCCACCTCGTTGCCACCCAGTCAGGACTCACCACTGCTGACTGCAACGCAGATTTATTTTTCTGGAGCCAGCGCATGCAGGGGTAATTCGACGCAAACCTCGTCTCCCCGGGGAGGGGGGGGCTTGTTTCTGGCAGACCGTGCTTCATTTGTTCATCCTTTAGAATGCCTGCTGCACGGAAGCGACCGCGAAAAAACCTCAGGATCACCCTCCCTGACTCAGTCGGCTTCTTCACAGAGGGGAGGTTGCTGATGTCCTTGTAAAGGAGATTATATGCATGGATGCAGCACCCTACCTTGGTCAGGTAGTGATCAGCTGCATATTTTTCGTCGGTGTCCAGAAGTCCTAGGGCGGATTGCATTACTGACGCATTGTCACTAATCACAGTGCTCGTGGGGCAAGGCAGTTCGAGTTTTCGAATGCAGTCAAGCGCACTGTGGATGCCGTCAGCAATGCGCTGGCTGTCCTTAATGGCTTTCCCTGGGTACTCTGCTTTTACGAACACAGCACCCTTCCTACCAACTAAGTTATAATTAATTACTGAATCACGTCGCACGTTCGAATAACCGTCTGTTGTTAAGTTCAGATGGTGGTCAGAGGCAAACACTGCAGGAATCTCAGAACCCACTTTTCGGTACACAATGTCCACCCACCTGTCAGACAAAATGTGACGTTCGGGAGGGTACACTGACCTCAGTCCTCCCAAAACACAGGCGACCAGTTTATCCAACCACTTACGTAGCATTACGTCCTCCGTGATGTGGAACGGAATCCCACTGTGGAATGCAAATTCTGCAAACGCAAGGTCCAGCTCCTCCTTCAGTCTCTTTTGCATGTCCACAATTTTGGGCTGCTTGGTGGCTGAAGCTCCATCAGGCGAATCCTCTGCAGCACGCTTCTTCTCATTCAGTTCTTTCAGCTTCTCTTGGGACTGGAGTCTATGCAGCTTCTTTTTGGAGTTCTCCTCAAGTTCTTGCAGCACTGCCTTTTTGATCTCTTCTGGGACTTTCGGGCATACTGCCACACCGCGTCCACCTTGCCCTGCAAGATGTGCTTTGCCACGCGCCGGGCCATCCCAAGCCTTCCCCAGGTAATCACAATATTTACACTTCCAGTCCTTTCCTGTCCTTGCAGTCGTTGTGGCAACGGAAAGGGTGAAGTGCTCCTCCAGAAACCCACTGCTCCTAGGAGCCATGTTCTGCGCAAGCAACACTTGAAGCCTTGTCCATGCTTCGAAGCAATCGCATCAACACATGCTGCCTATATCGTCCAAGCTGCAACCATTGTTTCCCAGAAACACAGGGCATCTGCGTTCGCTCACACCACCACTGAAATTCTGCATAGCGCTCCATGTTCCATTGACGGTTGAACACCTCTGCCCAATAATCGTTCAACGACGCGTCTTCGTCCATTTGTGGGGACTGGGGTTGCGTTGACGCGTCTGCACGTGTCGTCGTCTGAGCGCGCGCCATTCGCGTAGACGCGTTCATCCTTTGATCGCGGAGGAGGGCCCACTTTATTGTGGAGGACGGCACGTACTTCTTCGTTTTTTGTCCAAGCCTTTGCACGCGTCCTGCACAGCTTGTGCTTCTCCGATAGTCGTTGTGCACGGCTTTGAACGCGTCCTGCACGAGCACGTCCTCACATGGCCCATCTAAAAGGAGGGATTTAAAACCTTGCGAGCAGTCTTTTTCAGCGTACACGGCACCGCTGCTGGAAACTCATGCACCGCTGAATGCGCATTTGCAACGCGGTCACAACAATACTAGTATTAGCAGAATTCGTTCTTATGTTCCCAAAACTGCGACATTACGATTCAAGACTAAAAGTGGTGCCGTAATGCATAATAATGCTAATTACCAACATCGGTAGTAAACTTGCGATCCAGCAGCGTGTTTTTCGCAATATTTCAATTCATCTGGCAATTTTCCGTCTAGCGTGCGCGCGTGCTGCAATGCGGTGCCTGTCTGCGGCACCATCTCAATACCGCACACGTGCTGTGCGGTATTAATACCGGATGGTACGCGTTCGCGGACGGTACGCGTTCATGAACGCCGTTCGGTACCAGCCCTGATGGCCCCGCCATTATCCCCTAGGAGTTGGTAGCTGAAAATGGGCTGTTTCAGCCCAAACTGATATTAGCTCAAAAATCTCCAAAATTGACCCCTCGTTCGGACCCGCCGGAGGTAGGGACGAGGCAACTGACCCTATGCCCTTCGCGTACGAACTCTCTGGAGCCCTCACCCAACCTGGTTCCCTCTGAGGTCCCGGCATCAGGGCACCACGGGCTCATCAATTGGGGTCATGATGCCAAAATCACCAAAATTCGCGTCATTCCCACGCGTGGTTCGCCCAGCCAGGGCAAGGCCAATGGCTCAAGGGATAGGAGGCAGGACCTAGGACTTTTATCTGAGTGTACAACTTGAAATTAGGTCCGGGCTCCCCGTGGGCAATAGAGATATGGGGCTGCCAATTGACCACACGGGGGGGGGTGAAATTGGGGTCCCAAAAGGGGGTCATTTTGGCTACTCAAAATGAGCCAAAATTCGGGGGTGCTCCCAATAGTGTATCTCCACGCCGGCTTGGAGATCGGACCCGCCATTCCATACGCGATCCACCGGGAGTCCAACAGAGACTCCCATGCTCTTGGCTCACAAAGATCTCCATGCCACTCGGCGTGGTGACAATCCCAATTGGGTCCACAAATGCCAAAATGGCAAAATCGTCCACACTCACTTTGGGCTAGCACCAGGACGAAGGTTGCTCCGCCTCGCCCACGTGGTGTGCGAGCCACGGGGACCAATGTCCATATCTCCCATGTCATATATGGTCCATTGCTCCATGCGTCCGGCGTGCACGAGTGGGCTGAACATGGTGCACGGCGACAAATGACAATGGGACAAATGAGGCACATGCCCGACTTGGACCGGAGTGTGCCATATGATTGGTATCAAGTCATAAGCGTCCAACATATCTTTTGGGCGTCGCCCAACCCCTCCGGTTTTGGGAATGGCAGGGTCGCCAAGTGAGCCCATGATTTGGGATAGTCCCAAATTGCCAACATGGCGGCCACGGTATGCCAAGCCCAAGAGGTGTTATTCGCCGGGTCCAAGATATGTTGGGCACCGAAGTATGTACCCTCATAACATACTTCGGTCATGATGTCAGTTGGGCGCAACGTTGAGATACGCGGTCGCCACTTGACATCATGACGGGCAAAAAACAGCAAAATTGGCGAAAAGACACGCAAAAGTGCCTTGAAAAGTGCACAAATATATTACAATATCTTCGGCTTGGATTGAGTAATTGACCAATCCTTTTAAACACAATGACTTGACACCAATGACCTTCGATTCCACATATGTGCTCCACTTGGGGCGCTTTGGAAGGTCGCTCGCGCTGCCTCCCAAGTGGGCACATGCAAAAATGGAATATTGCAAAAAACACACCTTGCTCGCAACGCATCGCTTCGGGAGCGCTCCACAAGCGTCCCTTCACGAACGTTAGGCTTGCGAGTGTTGGTTGGGAGTACAATGAAGGGCCTCGTGCGATATGGGGTCCATTGGCGGGTTAGTCTTGGAATGGTGCACCCGCCAAATGGGCACGCGATATGACACCAAATATGGCATACAACCCTACCCACGCCTTCTACACCCAACCTAGTGGCCTAGAACCAAAGTATGCCTATATTCTAATGTAACTTTGGTCCCTTAACCCGCATGCAAGTGCTTTGGTCGAAAATTGACCTCCTTTCGGAAAGCCGAATTTTAGCATGCACGCAAAATATATTGCGAATATATATATGGAGATCATATATGTACTATCCGGGAAAGACAAGTGATATGCCCCTGATGTAGAGGCAAGCAAAGAGGGAGAAAACGCCAACTCCACATACTTCTACACGTTAAAGAAGGTCCCTACCAGGACCGGCCCCCGCTCTGCCCCTTCCCCCTGTAACCCCTGCTGACTAGCTCCTGATCAACGATTGCATTCCTCAAAATCCAGGGTCCAAAATCCAAAAATATAGAAAATAAAACCCTCCTTCAACCCTGAACAGCAACCAGATCCCACAAATACAGCAATAGCCCAATTCACAATCCAATACGGGCTGCGGGCTTCCGTTCAGCACACCGGTCGTCTCACGGTGGCGGGCATGTACAAGAATTGCACCAAAGAGGAAAGCCCTGAAATTGGCATATGAACACAAATAAAGCAAAGTTGGGGAAAGAGGTAAACATACACATTCACAGCCATAAACCCCTCATTCCCTGGACTCAAGACCTTCCCGTGACTCACCAACATATTGCCCTGAACCAGGTCAAATGAGATGGCTGAATGCCATGTGTCAAAAGTCAATACACAAACCCCAAAAATGTGTTCACTCCCAAGCCTCTAAATCCTAGCCCAATAGGGAAGGTGGCGTGTCATGGCCTAGAGTGGCACTCAGGACCATGCCCTACCCTGACATATACTTGGTTGGACTTGGAGTCGATTGGGCTTGGAGAACTGCCCCATGATGATGACCTCACAACATGGCAAAATCAGGCAAATCACACCATTATGCCCAAAAGTCAATTATATACTCAAAAATGCATACGGCAAATATCCAAATGCTCCATGCATGTGTCAAACCGGAAAGTAATATACAAGGATGATATAGACCAAAGGTCCATGCCCAAGAATATCCCATCATTGGCTCCGAAACCTCTCCGGTTATGTACATGGCATGCTTCACAAGTCAGCTCATGAGTTTGAGACCTAATTTTGTGAGGCCTCGTGTGCCAAGCCAAAGTGACCACGTGATCCGGCATATGGTGAGGTGCAACACCGAAGCATATGTCAACATATAAGCAACATACCATAGTTCACAGATCTCTAGGCACTTTACTGTTAGCCGACCAGTTGAGCACATAAAACACAAAAATGAGCATAAAATGAGGCCAAAAACATGAAAACATGTCCAAATACAAAGTTGTCATGATAGTATATCTCTATGCTCACCCATGATATCCGCGCATGGTTCAATATGCAAATGATTGGAACCATTTGCCAACAATTCCCCCACTTGGATCCCCAATCAGGCGCATGGAGATACCTTCGCCACTCATATCTACATGCCCCATGAAAATGGGAGTGCACTCATGGATCTCTTTGCCAAACATACCATGAGCAATACATACGCGGTAGACTTAGTCTAGCGCTTTGAATTCCACAATTGAGACATGGGCAAAGCCCTTGTCACGTGTGGCTCCCCATCTCTTCGGCCACACGAAGATATATAACATGGGCGTGAGCATATCGAAGCACATACCATGCATATAACACATACCCTCAAATAGTGGCTCCCACCATGGTATGCCATGCCCCTCCATGGACATAACTTCACGTTAAAAATACGTGGGAACCCAAGGAAAGTATCTATGCAACCCCAACACTCATGCGGTACACTCGAAAGTCGCAATAAAATATTTGGTTGCACGGTCCAAGAGTTATATATCACTTTCTACCCTCTTGACCATTATCCCTAACTACACCGGGCATGTGTACACACCAAAGGCGTTTGATGCTTCCTAAATTGAGTTGAGACCAAGGCGGTTCCAACCCAATTCTCGAAATTGATATTCCTCGCCGTGCGCCGGAGATATGATCTTTCAAAGTGGTCTCCCGAATCACTTTTGTTTCGACTATATCTCCAAGAAAAATGAGGGATATAACAAAAGGAAGGCAGATTCGTGATCGGGGAAAAATGTCGGACCACTCGAGATTCATCATATCAAGTGCGGCGATGTCGAAGTCGAAGATCCGATTCTGAAAGTCTGAAGAAATCGGATTAAGTTTGCGAGTGTATAATATGAAAATTGCGGAAGCAACGAACCCTTTACTGATGAAATCTGACCCTTCATCGGGGTTTCCGCCAAAATATCTGTAAAAAACAGTTAACCATTCGGTTACCGCAAAATCGCGAGCCAACTGACAGTCGCCGATACATTGACCATCAGAACAGAAGGCTGAAAAATTACGGAAACATTATGATAAAAAACCCCTGTTGATTCCTGATATTCCGATATATAAATCTCCGCTGGCGGTGCCTCGGTACTGAATATGGCCGCTCATAGCCGGAATGGCCAAACCTATCACACTATCACATCGGGTTAGGTCAGGTGGATGGGAGAGTATGATATCAGCCAATGGCGGCTTGCCGGCACATAGATACACACCCCAAGTGACCCAAAGATGGCCACGGGGGTCCGAACCGGCTTCACCCCCCTTCTCAGAGCGTTGTTACCGCTCGGAAAACATTGAAGAGAGGACGGGAGGACCCCAATGGGCTCCAAACCCCCTCCCCCATGTCCCAAGGACACATGGTGGCCCCACACACGTGGTAGGCGTCCCCCATGCCCCAAGGGAGGGGTGAGGACACTGATAATCGGTGCCCTACGCCATATCCGGTCTCCTCTTGATCTACAACATGGACCAAGGGGATCAAAGATAGAAAAACGTCGTCGGTCGACCCAAAAAAGTATACCACAGTGAAATATATATGTGGAGATCGAGTGAAGGGGGTATATGGGCAATCAAGGCCGAAAAATCCCCGGATGAACGCCCTCACCCGTCTCCCAAGCACAGAAACAAACAAAAATGCCAAGGGGGATCCATTACGGTGCTACTGCAGCCACCAAATGGACCAACACGTCCTTGACATCCAAAGAAATGTTCTTCTTCTTCAGATAGTCCATCCAGACCGTGGTGTACCTCGGCACAAAACTGCTCGGAGGCTCCCACGAATCCCTGGATGCGGCGAATCCCTTCCAACGGACTTTATAAAGCCTCCCCCCAGGCGTCCCCGGGTCCGGCTTGTCCGCCAGGATCTTCTCCGCGGTAAAATCGTCGTCCTCACCCTCTCGTCCGAGTCCACATCGCCGGCCGTGAACTCGAAGGTGACGGGATGTCCGCTGGGGTCTGGTGCTCGGGGACGAAGCTGGGTATGGTCGCGGTCCAGGATCTTGTTATCCCCCACACGAACCGCATACACATCCTGCCCGACCTTCCGCACGATTACCCCCGGCACATACCAAGATGCCTGCTGATGCCTGGACAGGACATCCTTGTGGTGCCGCTCCACCCACAGGGTGTCTTGGAGAGCATACTTCTGGATCTTTCCCTGCTTGAAGTACTTGGCCCTCTTGTCATGCTCGTCCTGAAGTGCCTTACACACCTTGGCCGCTGTGTCGTCCGCCTCAGCCATCATAGCGTTCGCATCCCAGGCCACTTTGCCATGGTTCAACCACGGGAGAGTGCGTGACACTCGATTCTGTAGGAGCAGGATGCGATGGAGCGACAGTCCAGTGGGTCCCGGAAGGTCGTGATACGCTTGGAGTACTCTCCACAGCGAATTATACCAATTCCGGCCCGGTTCGTCGATGTGCAGCTGGCGGAACTTCTCGAACATCTGCCGCCCGGCCACCTCAGCTCGGCCATTCGACCGGCTGTGGTACGCCACGGTCTTGGCGTGCCGAATACCCATGTGCTTGCACATAGTCTTGAACCACGTCCCCACAAACTGACTGCCCCGATCGCTGCAGATGACAGCCGGGACATCAAAAATCGTCAGCAAATGCCTGATCATGGCATTAGCGACGGTCTTGGCCTGCAGCCCCACTCCATGTTTGTCCCTCTTGTCCTTCTTCTTGGACTTCTTTCCAGGGACCGCCACGATATACCCACTGTGCCTATCCACCGCCAGGATGACACAGTCGTAGGTCTCTCCTTCCACGGTGACCTCAGGCATGGCGAATACATCCATGGCCACGGACCGCATAGGGGCTTCCGGTATAGCCGTGTACACCGGGTTGCCCGCTGTGGAGTGGTTGGGGCTCTTCGTGGCCCGACACACGGCACAGTCGCTGCAGTACCTATCCAGGATGGCGTAGTACCCTGGAGGGAACTTGAAACGCCACTCCAGGTCCTGCTGCATCTTGTCTCGGCCAGGGTGCATGAGCTGGGCGTTCTGCCAATGGTCAATGAGCTCCTCCACTCGGTTCTCGGGCACCAGTAGCTTGTCCTTGAGGAACAGTTTGTCCCCGTCCTCGGTCAAGCCCTCAGGCCACTCGTCGTCCGACGGGGCGCTCACGGCATTCCAGTACTTGCTCCAGTGCTCGGATGCCGCGTAGTCATCCGACCAGTCCTCTGTGAGCACCGACCTGACTAGCTCTACAGGGGCCACCATCCATTGCTCGAGGGTTTCCTCTCGAATGGCTTGGACGCGGGCACCCCGGAACTTGGCCAGGTCCGTACGGTTTGCCATCACCACAAAGCACTTGACCCCCTCTTGCTCCATGGCCTTCTCCATCTCGATGATGCGCTTGGCCTCCTCGGTTTCCTCGGCGTCCCCATGGCTGGATATGTCCATCCAGGCCTTGCCCGCGGGGTAGGCCCATCGACTGAGGCAATCTGCCACAGTGTTGTCCCTCCCCGGGACGTATACGACGCTGAGGTCGAACTTGGCGAACGTTTCATGCCATCGGGCCCTCCTTGCCACCGGTCCCGAGGGGGTGTCGACGTGCTCTTTGCGCCAGCTCTGCAAGGACTGATGGTCCGTGCAAACCACCACCGGTTGCAATCCGATGTGGCCAGACCACTTCCTGAGCGCACAAACAATGGCGTACGTCTCCTTCTCCCTCGCGGTCCAGGTGCGGCGTTGGCCCTCGGCCAGGATCCGACTCCAAAACGCCACGGGTACGTGTGACCCATCGTCCCGGATCTGCTCGAGGACTGCCCCTACAGCATAGTCCGAGGCATCCGTCCGTAGCACGAATCCCTTGTCCGGGTCCACCAAGAATAGCCCCAACTGCCCCAGGAGTCGCTCCTTCAGGCGGTTGAACGCATCCTCAGCCTCAGGGGTCCAGGCAAGCTTCTTCTTACTCCCCTTCCGGCCATCGAACTTGCCCACTTGCAGCATCTTGTGCAGCGGCCCCGACAGTTCTGCATACATCCGGACATAGCCCGAATAGTAGTTGCAGAACCCCATGAAGGACCGGAGTTCGCTGATGGTCTGGGGCTTCTCCCAGTGGTGCAGGGACGCCAGCTTCCCAGGCATGGGACGGCGTTGCCCGTGACCAACCACATGACCCGCGAACTCCACTTCCTTCACGAAGAGTGAGGCTTTGGTGGGCTTGCACACCATGTTGTGCTTGTCCAACTCGCTGAGCACTCGGCGCAGATCCTTCTCATGTGCTTCGATGAGCTCTTCCTCAGTCATGTCCTCCGGGCCGGACCCGATGATGATATCATCCACAAAGGGGTCGGCACAAACCCCGGACTGGACCGAGTAGGTCCTCCATCATGCGCTGGAAAGCGGCGTTGCCATTCTTGGCGCCCATGGGCACCACTTTCCACTGCATGGTGTTATCTTGGTGTCTATTGGTGGTGGTGAAGTGACACACACGCCCCACTTTTACAAAATAAAATCCACCAAGGTTCCCGAATGCACCCAATGCACAATGGAGGTCACGAGGTATACCGCAAAGGCCAAATTCAAATCCACTTCTGAATTATTGATAACATAATGTCATCTTGTGCTTATCTATGAAATAGATAAGTAAACATACAAACAAGAGCACAACAAATAGACACTCAGTTTTTTACTAATACCAAAGCGACACAATTGAGTACTCTACACCACGAGCAACGCTACGGCGACGAAGATTCGTGTGTGTCGGACCTCTAACATGTGTGAACGGCAAAATCAGCCCCTCACACCAAACCAAGAGCACCAATCAAATTGTATGGGTCTAAAACCACAGAAATCCACGATCCCGTAAATTCAGACCCACAGAAATCAGAATTGGAAAATAAAAACTCAGTAGGCTCACGCCCGATCGCGATTTATGTCGCGCGCGCACCAGGCCAGAAAAGGAGTAATTCAGCACCCCTAGGATCTACTGCATCCCACCCCAAGGGTATGTTGTGTGTGTGGGGGGCTTGGATCGGTTTTGGGACCGATGCCATGGGGGGTAACCCAAAGGGGGAAAGCCAACCCTATTGCACTCCCCTCCCAAGACCGAACTTAGGGTGCAACCCTAAGTTTGGGCTGACACCAGAACCATATAGGATTGGCTGACCACAAACAGTGATGTGGGGGGGTTATGTGTCCCTTTGTGGGCGTGGTTGTGGGTGTGGTGGGGCGGGTTCAAGACCGCAAGTGCCTCGGCACCACTTGGGTCCCTACAGGGCAGAAATTCAGACAAAAAGACGAAAATGCAGCCATCAGGCAAGCACAAAAGCAAGCAGTCACAGAATTCAGGACCCCAGGAGTCCAGAGTGACAGAAATTCAGCACTCCAGGCGTCAGGAACACCAGAAAAGCCAAAAATCAGGAATCAGCAACACAACCCGCAGGTGTACCCTCCTTACACACCCTCCCAGTGCTACCCCAAGTACGCCTTCACGGCCTTAGCGACCACTGCAGCTGAATATATGGGGTGTTATGGGCCCGCGGAAGCTGAACACCACGTGGCCTTCTCCTGGCGGGATATCTGCCGCAGGTCACACATGGGGGCCCAACTCAACCCTACCTCCATCGCCCTCGTAGCCGCACTTGACTACCCGTCGGCAACCAAAATGGACGTGGCAGAAAACAGAGCTCACACAGCAGTACTACCTTCAGTTGCATACCATGGGGGGGGGGGGTACCGGCCACAAGACTCACTCTCGGCTCAACGGCACACCAAGCAAGGTTCGGGTGGGGGGGTCTTGTTCACCTACACGCTGCATCTCGCCATAGGGCTCACCACAGCACATTCCGGCGAGCCCCTTGCCCCTAAGACGGTGGCGTGGGCCGTCTTGGCGGGGGCCTGCTGCGGCGGTACCCAGTGAGGGAAAAAAATATTGACCGCTCGTCATGGGGGGGGGGGGTACAGCTCACGGTCGAAGTGCAGTGGGCTCCCTAGCTCCTACAGACAGCTCACGTGGCCCGCACCTGCCCTCCCGGGCCCTTAGGACCCAAAAGACAACAACTCACATAACCTCATATCTTTTATGGCCGTGAGGATGGGCCATGGCTCTCTCCGGGCTGGTATGGAACTACAGCCATACAGGTTGGTGTGGATGTGACCAAGCAGAAGAGCGTAGGACACATGGGGGGTTAGGGGGGAAAGGAAAACACCAAACCAGACAAGCTCAATGCACACCCAAGACTTGATTTGTTTGTGTGTTGGCGGCTCCACATCGCATCACGGCCGAAGTGCAGCGGATCCCCTGACCCTGTTATACAGACAGCTCACGTGTAGGAGGGGTGAATGACCACCTGTAACCGGCATACATCACACGTCAGGTGCCCGTAGATCGGCTTCAACGGGGGGACACCAGGAATGGTTCATCTAGCACCGGTCCCCGTAGGAATGGAGGTTGTGGGCGTTCCCCGAACGCGCCGTGCAGTCACCAAGCCCCGTGCTCGGTGCTGGACATATGCAGAGAAGGCAAAGAGGAAGAGGGCCATCAAGCTTAAATGACATCTCACAAGAAGATTAGGCGGGGCAAACACACGTGTATGTGAGTATGCTTGTGTGTGTGTGATGTGGGGAGAGTAGAGTCCATGAAAAGTCAAGTCGCGCCAGTAAATTGAAGAAGACCAACTTAAATGTGGCATCCCACATCCCAAGAGGATGGGCCCTACCTGCCAAAGATAGGGGGAAAAAATAGTGACAAACAGGAGGTCTCGCGAGACTTGGAGGCAATTGGGAAAGGTTAGGTCCAAACACATACCACACTCCCACATGTACATACAAGGCTTCAACCAAGGTGTAATCCTCTAATATACAGTCCTTGTTGATAAAAAAAACCTCTCCTTGAGCATGTAGTAGGTTGAGGAAAAAATCACAAAGAGTGTATGCGGTAGGTAGGCTGGGCAAGGAGAAAGCATGTAAAATTAACACAAAAATCGGGGTTCAAGGGTCATTCGCATCTTTTCAAGCCTCACCACTATTCTCATCGCGACCGGCATCCTCAAAATAGGGGCAATGGATACCTTGATATGTTAATGTGGTCACTATGGCCCAAAAATTGATCAAAAAGTGCCAAAAAGTGACCAAAACAATCATTAAAAAAAATGGGTCAATGCACTCATATGAATTCGAACCATGTGCATAATTGTGTCAAGCACATTCGAAATAGGGTGCATGATCCCTTTTCGAATTATTTTGGGCTTGATGCACCACTCCAAAAAAGATTGGGGGGTGTAGCATATCAATACATGTTGATATTGGCCAAAAATGTCAAAAATGGCCAAAACAAAGCCTCAAAATATGTACAATGGAGTTCGAAAAAAATTCGAAATCATGCATATTCGAGTGGGGCATATTCGAAATAGGGTGTATGCCCCTTCGTCGAATTTATTGGGGCTTGGTTTCCCAACCCAAAATAATTTGGGGGGAGGGACACGTGAGGAAATGCTGAAAATGGCCAAAAATGTCAAAAATGGCCAAAACATAGCCCAAAGATATGTACAATTGAGTTCGAAATAAATTCGAAATCATGCATATTCGAGTGGGGCATATTCGAAATAGGGTGTGTGCCACTTCGTCGAATTTATTTGGGCTTGGTTTCCAAACCCAAAATTATTTGGGGGAAGCGACACGTGAAGAAGTGTCAAAAATGGCCAAATATGTCAAAAATGGCCAAAACAAAGCCCAAAAAAGTATGCAAAAAAATTCGAAAAAAATTCAAACTCGAACATATTTGAGTCGAGTGACTCTCAAATAGGGTGGGTGTACACACTTCATAATTATTCAAAGTCTACACAACTTGTTGTGTGACTTGGGGGTACACACACAATGTGCACACATGCAAAATGGCCAAAAAGGCAAAAATAGGCCAACAAAAAGCATAAAAATGTGTGCAATAGAGGTCGAAATAAATTCGAACTCATGCAAATTCGAGTCGAGCGACCTCGAAATAGGGTGTGGGTGTTGGAAAATATTTTTTTCGAATTCAACAACCTCACCTGTAGCACTTGGGGGAACATGCATAATGTGCACACATGCAAAATGGCCAAAAAGGCAAAAATAGGCCAACAAAAAGCATAAAAATGTGTGCAATAGAGGTCGAAATAAATTCGAACTCATGCAAATTCGAGTCGAGCGACCTCGAAATAGGGAGTGGGTTGCAGAAAATAATTTTTTCGAATTAAATAGGTCGCCCACAAGGGGTTGGGGGAAGTGCAAGAAATGGCCTTATCATGTTCGCTCTCCATTGGCTCTTGTTCCAATTTTTCAACACGTTGCACAAGCTTCTTATACTCTTGATTCAATTTGATCGACTCCCGGATTTGTCAACCGAAGCGTGTTGAGTCGGCGTCACGTATTGGTCGTGTAGGGCATCGAGTAGTGCCTCAATAGACGAATCAAATTGCCGACCTTTCTCCGTGATTACCTTCGTTGTAACCGATGCATCTTGACAATCAATGGATTGTGAGGCTTGCTCGTCGTGATATTCCACCGATTCGCTCATTGCAAAAGAAATAGAAAGCAAGCACCCTTCTTGAAATGTCCAAAGCCTTGATAAACCCAAAGGGGACGTGTCTCGTCACACCGATAAGCACAAGATTGTTATCTTGGTGTCTATTGGTGGTGGTGAAGTGACACACACGCCCCACTTTTACAAAAGAAAATCCACCAAGGTTCCCGAATGCACCCAATGCACAATGGAGGTCACGAGGTATACCGCAAAGGCCAAATTCAAATCCACTTCTGAATTATTGATAACATAATGTCATCTTGTGCTTATCTATGAAATAGATAAGTAAACATACAAACAAGAGCACAACAAATAGACACTCAGTTTTTTACTAATACCAAAGCGACACAATTGAGTACTCTACACCACGAGCAACGCTACGGCGACGAAGATTCGTGTGTGTCGGACCTCTAACATGTGTGAACGGCAAAATCAGCCCCTCACACCAAACCAAGAGCACCAATCAAATTGTATGGGTCTAAAACCACAGAAATCCACGACCCCGTAAATTCAGACCCACAGAAATCAGAATTGGAAAATAAAAACTCAGTAGGCTCACGCCCGATCGCGATTTATGTCGCGCGCGCACCAGGCCAGAAAAGGAGTAATTCAGCACCCCTAGGATCTACTGCATCCCACCCCAAGGGTATGTTGTGTGTGTGGGGGGCTTGGATCGGTCTTGGGACCGATGCCATGGGGGGTAACCCAAAGGGGGAAAGCCAACCCTATTGCACATGGGCCCCAGCGGCGTCGACATCGCTGTGCAGGGCCTGGAGTCCGGGTGTAGCGGCATCTGGTGATAACCGTGTTTCAGGTCCAACACCGTGAGGATCCGCTTTTTCTGTTGTTTTTGGAGGATGGAGTCGATCAGGGGAAGCGAGTACGAGTCGTGCTCGGTCTGCTCGTTCAAACCTCTGTAATCAACCACCAACCTCCACTCGCCCTTCTCCTTCTTGGGCACGATGAAGGCTGGGCTGGCCCACTCACTGTCGGAGGGTTCGATCCATCCCCGTTCAATGAATTCGGCCAACAGCTTCTTCATGGCCTCGGCCCGATCGCCCTGAAGTTGGTACTCCCGATAACGATAGATCTTGGGGTTCGGCTTTAGCTTGATCCTCGCTGTGCTAAACCTCCCACAATCTGTAGGGTTCTTGTTGGCGACGCCACTGAATAGCCGCGGATAGGCTTTGATCAGCCTCTCCTTCAGCTCGGCGACCTTCGGGTTCTCCTGGGCCTCTTCAGCCGCTTGCTTCGGTATCGATGCAACCGAACGCACTGCGGTATAGGCCTCTTCCGGGTCCGAATCCGACTTCTCCTCGTCCGATATGCCGTCTTCATCGTCGTGGGGTGCACTTCCCACCGATAATCTTCGAAAATTTGCGGCGTCGGGCTGGTTATTGTCGCTATCGGCCCCCATTCTTGGAAAATTCCACGTCGGCGGGTCTGACCCAACCGGACCATCGTATTGGTCCGCGATGTGATCCATGACCCTCGCCACGAACTCATCCTTCTCGTACTTCCCGGTGACCAACATCTTGTCATCCCACCAATGCGGAGATGTGACCATGGCCCGCCTCTTCTTGGCTACCACACGGTCGTGCATCCCCATCCGCATGTAGTTGATGACTTCGTCGATCTCGGCATGGGACAGGACGTCAATGCCATCAATTGGCTGATCCGTCCCCTCCTTGGGTTCAAACATGACCTTCATGGGAACCGCCTCCACCCTACGGATGAATGCTTCATCACCCGTGGGCTGGGCTTGCGCCCCATCCACCAGGAAAGCCTTGGTACCCCACGCTTGACCCGGGGAGGGCATTGATACACCCTTGGCGTCGATGAACAACTCCTCCTCTGGCCCGAATGACATCTCGTTCAGGGTGATGGAGTCCAGCGTCGACTTGAGACCCTCCAGCGGACATGGGGTGGATCCTATGCCGGTTATGACCAGGATTACCTTCGCCCTATCCGCGACGATCTTCTCCACCGTACGTCTGGTGTTATCCAGGGAGCCATGCCAATACATGGGCCCCCACTCCTTCAAACCCCAATGCCTGTGCCAGGCTGAGTCTTCTCGATGCCAATGCCTCCTACACTTCCGCAAAAGTGGGGCATCCCGGGAAGCGAAGACGTCCGTCTCGGGCGCTTCGGCCCCCAGCGTCTGGATCATCCTGGCATACACCTGCGGCGCCATTCCATACTCCGTGAGCTGAACTCCACGGTCTCCTCCGGACTTGGCACCCACAGCTTGCACCGCTTGGACGATCCGATCCTCTTCCTCAGCACTCCTTTGGGATGATCCGCATGCATAGTCCGTGGACAGCCATGTGAGGCATTCATCATCCTCCCGGACCAGCGTTGCACGATGGGGAAGAGCTCCAATGGCGTTTGCCACCATGAAGTCATACCCCATGATCATATCCCAATCTGTAATGTTGGCCACATAGAAGTTCCCGGATAGAGTGCTTCTCTTCGCCAGATCAGGGCGGTTCAAGCGCTCATTTTCCCAGAATTCCATACTGATAGTGGCCTCATGGGTGCCCCCACCCATGATCTCTTCGTTGGCGACCTTCAGGCGGACCGGTCTCAGGCTGGGCTGCAGGAGTTCCTCCTTGAACAACCCTCTCCGGACCAGGCTCACCTGGGCACCCGTATCCACCAACACATCCACCACCTTCTCCTCTCGTCCGCACCGTACTCGCAGTTTCAAGTGCAACTGCCGCTCGTCGCCATGAGGTGTATGGACGAGTCTCACGGCATGCAACTCTAGCACGTCCGAGTGCATCAGGACTTCAAGGGTATGGTCACGGATGGTGTAGATCTTGGGTTGGTCCTGCCCGTCCACGGGGCTCTCTGTGGTCGCTCCTTCCTTCTTGCCATGTGCCGTACCCACATGTACTTCCCTTGGCAGGGCGCTCCAGGGGTTGGGAGTGGCGAAACTCAGTGGTTTTGGCTCTTCCGGAGCCTTCTTCGGCACCCGATGTGCCTCTGATTCCTCAGGGATTCCACTGATTTTCGGAGGAGAGACCTCCGAGGTCCCACTCCCGTGGGGGCTCCTCTAGACTTGACTTCCCGCAGCCCCTTCCGGCTGCGATCGGCCAGGACTTTGTCCACCACGTTGCTGGGCTTTGAGTTCCTCCAACGTCCTCAACATGTCCTCAGCAACTTCCTCGATCGACCTCACTCGTCGGTCTTGGCCAGGTCCACCACCATAGCCTCTTCCTCCGCCTTTTCCTTGGCCTTTGCCTTGGCCTTTTCCCCCGTCTCCGCCCTTCGCCTTCCAATCGGAAATCCGCTGCTCCTTGGGCTTCTTCTCGGGGTGAGCGGCGAAGTAGGCCTTCTTGTCCGCCTCATACACCTTGCACTGACGGTGGTCATGTGCATGGTTGTTTCCCTTGCCATAACAGACCCAGCACCCGTCGTGCTGAGACCTGTACTCCCGGAACGAGAGCGGTGGGTTCCCGATCCTCCTTGGCTCTTTGCCCTTCTTGGGTCCCACCCGGCTCCATTTGGACCGATCCTGCCCATGGTCCCTCGCGTTGTGCGCCACAAACGCGAAGAAATGGGCCTCCTCGTGATCCTCCCGGGACCAGTGGTCTTGGCCACTTCCACTACCATCCTCCGCAGAGTTGGCCGTGTCCTCCTGGATCTCCCGATGATGGCGGTCTTCTCGGTGGCCCCGTTGTCCATGACCATGTCGATCCTGCACGTGGGCCTCGTTCTTCGCATTGAGCTTCAACTCCACCGTGATGTACTTCACGATCCCGTCCAGGCTCATGCGGGCGAATGTGACCTGCATCCTCAGCGGCTCCCCGCGCCTCCACTCCACGTTGTTGAGGCGCAGCAACCTTTGCCCCATGGAGTCTCCAAATACCTCCACCTACACGGCGTTCTTCAGTCCCAACATCCGGTTGGGCTCGCCCAGGTTCCTCCTGAAGAACTCCATGATACCCGCATGGGTATCCTCTGCCACCATGATCCTCACCGCCACCCGCTTCTTGGCTCGCTTCTTCTCCTCGTCCTCCACTCTCCTCTTCCAGTTGCCCGGGAGGACGTCCTTCAGCAGGTGGCGGATCTCGCTGGCCTCGTTCCAGTCCTCCACCAGCTTGAGGCATCTGCGGTACTTCCGCAGATACCGGTTCCACTCCCGGACCCGCAACTCACCGCGGTCCAGCGGCAGCGGGATGGACCACAAGTCCTCCAGCTTCTGGTTCGGAGCATCCACCCGCTCCTCATCCTCCAACCACTGGAGGCAGGCCTGCTCCGTACGGATCAGTCCTTCCTGGATCTGATCCCGCAGCTCCCCCTTCAGGTCCTGCGTCAGCCAGTGTGGGAATGTCCGGCATACCCACTTGTCCCGCGGCGCTCCCCGCATCTCGCCGACGACCTCCTCGGCGAAGTCCTCCCAATCCAGGATGAAGTCGTCCAGGTTGGAGGGGTTGCCATCATAGTAGGGGATTTTGATTCCCCTGAGGTCGTCAATCCTGATGGCGTCTCCGACGTCCCCAGCCACCACTCCACCGAGACGGATACCACCTGTGGCCGGGGGGTGTGAGTACACTCCCCGTACATCCCTCTCCTCCATGGAGTGCGGTCCAGTTGGGCCTGAAGCCATGGGGTTTGGAATGCCGGAAGGACTCGCTCCATCGGCCGTCCATATCCCCGTATTGGGGTCCTTCGCCCACAGATTTCCGCCTGGGTGGCCTCGACCATGTCCGTCAGCGCTTCCCATGGTTCGCCCCTGCATGGTCTGGCTCCGGATCTCCTCTTCCGCATAAACTGCATGGGTAGTCGTAGTTGGCGGTAGATCCTGGGCGGCGTGGGACATGTGTACCGTCAGGCTCCTCGGGTCCGTGGTTACGTGCCCTTCCCGCATGGACCCAGCCGGTGCCGTGTGTTCCCCGAGCATTGTGGATTCGCTGAACATGGGAACAAACGGCAGCGCACCCGGGTCAACACGCGGAGGCGCGTAGGGTGCCTCTGCAGGGCTGCCCATGGGTTTATCCATGGCGCTCCTGAGAGTGTTAACCCGCTCCACCAGCTCTGCCGCGGCCGGCTTTGCCGGGAGCTCCGGACCCGAGGCGAGGGGCTGTCGCTGCTCTAGCCTTTCCAGGCGTCCCGACATGTCCTCCACCAGGTGGAGGAGGCTGTCCACCACTCGCTGCTGCTTCTCCAGGGCAAGCTCCAGATTCTCCCGGTACCGGTCCCGTTCCACTCGCAGCTCCTCCATGTCTTTCTCCGCGGTTGACTGGTCATCCAGGATCCTGGCGACGTCCTCCTCTAGGCCGTCCTTCGCGTTGTCCAGGCGGTCGAGTCGATGCACGATAGCGTCCATCCCCATCTTTGGGTACTTGCCCATGAGGAAGGACACGTGCTCGCAGTGGCACTCAGCGTGCCTTCCGCCTGATCCAGCGCATCCCGCGGTTCCCGGCGCCTCAGACTCATCGCCCATGGGCGTATCGCCTATGGCGTCCGTCTCTGGTCCCGTGTGCCGGGGCACAGGTGCCGTCCGGGCCCTGGCTGGCCTCTCCAAGCCCTCGGCGACGTGCTTCAGGGCGGGCTCGGGGGCCGTATGCGCCCTGGTGATCGGCGCGGGCGTCTCCTCCGACTCCGAGGGGAAGCAGGTCCGATAGCCATCGGAGTACCCCTCCGATTCCCACAGCCTGACCGGGCTGGGATCCGTATCCATAGCCCCGGCGTCCCCTGCCGCGGGCTTGGGTGACCCGCGCTTCCGGTAGCGCCGGACCCGTCCTCCACTGCTGCCTGAATGGCAGGCCTCCTCAGAGTCCTCCGCGGCGGAGCGGAGGTTGCATGCCTTGCGGCAGCGACGCTCGCACATGGAGACCAGGTCCTCCATGTGAAGTCCTCTTCTTCCCGAATGTCGTACTTCTCTTCGGGCTTCAACTTCCGGAGTTCGCCATGCTCTTGAGCGTCTCGGCTCTTCTCTGGCTCCAATCTCCGGCGTGGTCCCCACCGAGTCCACAATACGCACCCGGGGCGTACTTGGGCAGGGCTCATAGGGGCCCAAGTCCCCGGGTCGGCGGTAGGTAGGGGCAGCAGGTACGCCTCTGCTACCATAAAGAAGGTCCCTACCAGGACCGGCCCCCGCTGTGCCCCTTCCGCCTGTAACCCCTGCTGACTTGCTCCTGATGAACGATTGCATTCCTCAAAATCCAGGGTCCAAAATCCAAAAATATAGAAAATAAAACCCTCCTTCAACCCTGAACAGCAACCAGATCCCACAAATACAGCAATAGCCCAATTCACAATCCAATACGGGCTGCGGGCTTCCGTTCAGCACACCGGTCGTCTCACGGTGGCGGGCATGTACAAGAATTGCACCAAAGAGGAAAGCCCTGAAATTGGCATATGAACACAAATAAAGCAAAGTTGGGGAAAGAGGTAAACATACACATTCACAGCCATAAACCCCTCATTCCCTGGACTCAAGACCTTCCCTTGACTCACCAACATATTGCCCTGAACCAGGTCAAATGAGATGGCTGAATGCCATGTGTCAAAAGTCAATACACAAACCCCAAAAATGTGTTCACTCCCAAGCCTCTAAATCCTAGCCCAATAGGGAAGGTGGCGTGTCATGGCCTAGAGTGGCACTCAGGACCATGCCCCACCCTGACATATACTTGGTTGGACTTGGAGTTGATTGGGCTTGGAGAACTGCCCCATGATGATGACCTCACAACATGGCAAAATCAGGCAAATCACACCATTATGCCCAAAAGTCAATTATATACTCAAAAATGCATACGGCAAATATCCAAATGCTCCATGCATGTGTCAAACCGGAGAGTAATATACAAGGATGATATAGACCAAAGGTCCATGCCCAAGAATATCCCATCATTGGCTCCGAAACCTCTCCGGTTATGTACATGGCATGCTTCACAAGTCAGCTCATGAGTTTGAGACCTAATTTTGTGAGGCCTCGTGTGCCAAGCCAAAGTGACCACGTGATCCGGCATATGGTGAGGTGCAACACCGAAGCATATGCCAACATATAAGCAACATACCATAGTTCACAGATCTCTGGGCACTTTACTGTTAGCCGACCAGTTGAGCACATGAAACACAAAAATGAGCATAAAATGAGGCCGAAAACATGAAAACATGTCCAAATACAAAGTTGTCATGATAGTATATCTCTATGCTCACCCATGATATCCGCGCATGGTTCAATATACAAATGATTGGAACCATTTGCCAACAATTCCCCCACTTGGATCCCCAATCAGGCGCATGGAGATACCTTCGCCACTCATATCTACATGCCCCATGAAAATGGGAGTGCACTCATGGATCTCTTTGCCAAACATACCATGAGCAATACATACGCGGTAGACTTAGTCTAGCGCTTTGAATTCCACAATTGGGACATGGGCAAAGCCCTTGTCATGTGTGGCTCCCCATCTCTTCGGCCACACGAAGATATATAACATGGGCGTGAGCATATCGAAGCACATACCATGCATATAACACATACCCTCAAATAGTGGCTCCCACCATGGTATACCATGCCCCTCCATGGACATAACTTCACGTTAAAAATACGTGGGAACCCAAAGAAAGTGTCTATGCAACCCCAACACTCATGCGGTACACTTGAAAGTCGCAATAAAATATTCGGTTGCACGGTCCAAGAGTTATATATCACTTTCTACCCTCTTGACCATTATCCCTGGCTACACCGGGCATGTGTACACACCAAAGGCGTTTGATGCTTCCTAAATTAAGTTGAGACCAAGGCGGTTCCAACCCAATTCTCGAAATTGATATTCCTCGCCGTGCGCCGGAGATATGATCTTTCAAAGTGGTCTCCCGAATCACTTTTGTTTCGACTATATCTCCAAGAAAAATGAGGGATATAACAAAAGGAAGGCTGATTCGTGATCGGGGAAAAATGTCGGACCACTCGAGATTCATCATATCAAGTGCGGCGAGGTCGAAGTCGAAAATCCGATTCTGAAAGTCTGAAAAAATCGGATTAAGTTTGTGAGTGTATAATATGAAAATTGCGGAAGCAACGAACCCTTTACTGACGAAATCTGACCCTTCATCGGGGTTTCCGCCAAAATATCTGTAAAAAACAGTTAACCATTCGATTACCGCAAAATCGCGAGCCAACTGACAGTCGCCAATACATTGACCATCAGAACAGACGGCTGAAAAATTACGGAAACATTATGATAAAAAAACCCTGTTGATTCCTGATATTCCGATATATAAATCTCCGCTGGCGGTGCCTCGGTACTGAATATGGCCGCTCATAGCCGGAATGGCCAAACCTATCACACTATCACATCGGGTAAGGTCAGGTGGATGGGAGAGTATGATATCAGCCAATGGCGGCTTGCCGGCACATAGATACACACCCCAAGTGACCCAAAGATGGCCACGGGGGTCCGAACCGGCTTCAACGTACTTGGACGCCAAGTACGTGAAAAAGCGCACTTCTTGGAGAACACTCCAAATGAATAACCCTTTGGGCCTATGGAGTTGGGATCCTTTGGCCTCATCCTATGACTATGGGGGGCAAAACCTCATACACAGTGCCTACGAGGCACGTTAGT
This sequence comes from Eutreptiella sp. 'Long Island Sound 2002', assembly GCA_964036045.1. Classification (NCBI taxonomy): domain Eukaryota; phylum Euglenozoa; class Euglenophyceae; order Eutreptiales; family Eutreptiaceae; genus Eutreptiella; species Eutreptiella sp. 'Long Island Sound 2002'. The sequence goes on from OZ038394.1 coordinate 14,379,767, forward strand.
TCGTCCTTGGGCGCTTGAGCGCTCGTAGCCCTTGTTATTCCACTTGGGGGTTCAAAGCGCCTTCGGCTGCCCAGATTTTCTGGGAAAAATCTGGGACGCGATCCGTTATATCAAGGAAAAAATTGCGGATCACTCGAAGACTGCTTTAGTCTTAACTTCAAGAAGGATCGTTCAACAGAATTATCTAATGCAGTCCACGGAACAGGCGACGACAGGCGGCGCGACTGCGGCGATTTCACGACAATTGGAAATCGCGGTAGAAATCGGGTATTTCACCGATTTCTCACTGCAAATCGACGAAGACAGTAAAATTATGGTAATTCCACATCGACTTAATGGTTAGAAATCGGATTCCAGATTTCGCGGGTTAGAGAACAGGGATATCCCGCTGACAGCCGGTGTCAGCGGCTTCCGCACGGGTGTGACGGCTCACAGGCCTCCGGGCCATGGGCCATAGGTTCTGGGTACCGCTTCACCCCCCTCCTTAGAGCAAACCCTGGGGGGGGCTCGATAACACCCAAGCATGGCAGCGGGTACCCAGGACCATCTCTTGAAGGGGGGGGGGGTGTCACATCCTCACTTCAGGCTGATTTGCAGGTTAGGCTGCCCAAATCCCACAGTAAGACAGGTACGGTGCTGTAGCTGTTAGTAACTGCAAGTATAGTATCAAGTATCAAGTCCCGGGTCCTGGCGGCGATTGTTCGGCATCCAAAGGACCCGTTAACCCATACCAGGCGCACCGGGTGCCGGCTGCAACGGTCACCACCACAGTGGTAGTGGCATACACGGCCAACATAGGCGTCACACGACGACCGAGGTGGTCCCAGAGGTCGAAAGCGACCACAAAGATCCATCAGGCTACCCCAGGCTTCCCAAGGCCGCAGGCTGGGGGAGAGTCCCCACGGGTCCTTCCTTGGGCACACCATGTCCATATCCACGACATGAATCCAGAGTGGTACAGCCGAACGAGCTCCTCCTTAAGGGATCGGGCATCAAGGCCGTCTTTTCCCTCGCCCTATTACCACGAAGGCCATGCATGGGGGAGTCCCCATGCAGTATGGGCGGAGGCGTTGACTCCTCAAACCACCAGTTTCCCAGGCAGACTGACCGAGGTCAGGACACCAGAGGTTGCCATCCGACTGCAAGTGCGTCTGCGAGTCGGTAGGCTCACACTGGGACTGACAGTGGCGGATCGCTGGGAGTGTAGTCAGGCAACTGGGCTTCCCGCCTGGCGCCATCAGGATCTCAGCACATCACAGCCACTAGGGCACACGGTATCAGGGGCACTCAAACAGAAGATTCTGTACTTAGGTACTGGTCCAGGCTGGACCTTATGTAAAAGCATGTGAACGGCGACTCAAGGCGCTTGCGTATTCCGATTCGCATCCCCTCGGGGGGGGAAAGCAGTCCATAGGCGCTGATGGGCTGATAATACGCAACATACAGATGCACATTTCCTGGGGGGCAGAAAAGTAAGCAATAAGCGGGGTAATAGGCGTGTAAACACACTCTGGACAGAGCGCCAAGCCACGCCCCGGTTAGGATAAGGCATATGCAGGAGGGTGGACAGGAAAACGCCTGAGTTCAGGCCATATATAGTCTGCAGACACACGTCCACTGGTCTGGATCCCGCAAGTGCCATGGGACCAGACCACACACCAAAAAAAAATCGCAATGCCGATGACAGCGGCATCCATTGCGCAATATCGTATGGGCTTCAAGGCCCTAAGAGCTCAGAAAATGTGAAGGTCAGTCGCCCAGCCTGGTTTCCCAAGGATTCAGCAGGGGGGGAGTGACGAACAGAAGTACAGGAGAGGGGCCATCCTCCTCTGGATTCAGCAGGGGGGGGGTATATGGCCACTCTGATGGCAGGTCACCGGAAGATGGAAGAGAGCAAGCAAGTAAGGGACGATCCGTCGACCTCACAAGCGCTCAAACTGCATCAGGGGAGAGCTCAGGGCGATGATCAGGCGCCCCTGGCTGCAATCGCCCGGGTGAGTGCTGCCAAGTCCGAGACATGGATCTTGGTCTTGTGCTTGCGGATGTACTCCATGAAGGGAGTGTTAATCCGCGGCACGAACGAGGAGACGGGTTCCCAGGTGTCGTGGGACGGCCCATAGCCTCACCAACGAACCTTGAACTCCAGGCCTCCGGCTGCCGAGGCGTTCGGACGCTGGGCCAGCATCTTCTCGACAGTATAGTCGTCCTGCTCAGGATAGTCATCGTCCGAATCAGCCTCATGTGCGGCATAGTCCAGGGACACATGTTGGCCACGGAGGTCGGGTTCCCGCACACGGAGTTGACTCTCGTGGCGCTCCCGGAACTGTCTGTGACCCACCTTGATGCGGTAGGTGTCCCCGCCGGCGGCCGCCACAGCAGCAGAGGAGAACGAGGAGGGCGCGCGAGGAGTGGCGAGCGCGGCCCCGGCGGGCCGCGCCACCGCCTCGGCCGGCCACGCCGCGAACCCCAGCACGCCGCGCAGGCGAAGGAGGAACCCCGCACGGGCCACGGACGCCTCGCCGGCGGCTGCCGCAGCAGCAGCAGTGGGCAGGGAGAGCGCGAAGTACCGCGCCCACGCCAACCCCACCCACACCCACACCAGCCCCCCCAAGCCGTTCCCCCCCAAGCCCTTCCCCCCGGGGCGGGAGCAGCACGTCCGCCCCCCGGCGCCCGAGCGCTCGCCGCCGGGCGTCATGCTACCGCAGCTGCAAAGACAGCGGGACGCCCGACGCGTGATTCAGGAAGGGCGGGAGGGCGCGCAGGCAGAGCGGCGTGCCAGCCATGGGAGCGCGGAGCGGGGGGCAGGAGGCGACAGGGGAAATGCCCAGGAGCGCGCGCAAGGAGCAGGCCAGGTCACGCGCGGCAGGGAGCAAGGGCGCAGCAGCGGGGGGGAGCAGAGCGCAAGCAGCGGACGGCGCGACTCGGGGCAGGGGGCCGGGAAGGGGCCAGGGCACGGGAAGGGCGCGCAGGGGCACGGGCAGGGAGCCCAGGTGCAGGGGGCAGGGCGAGGGGAGGTGGGTGAGCGGGCGGGCCAGGGCTTGGGGGACGGGAGGCGGGACCCGCGACACAGGCAGGGGGCTGGAAAGGGGCCCAAGGGCAAGGGCAAGGGCGCCGCGGGCCCCAAGGGACAGGCGGGACGGGGCATGGGAGCCCAGGGGGGAGGACGGGACGAAGGAAGGGGGGCAGAGGGCGGGGCGCCCCCGCAGCCGGACGTGCAGCCGATGAGGTGCATTCCCCCCGGCATCCAACAGATGCCGGCACACCACACCCACCACCACCACCACCACCACCACCACCACCACCTCTACAACATCGACCCTGACGCCCGCGAGCTCGTCCCCCCCCAACCCCCACGACCCCGGCACCAGCCAGCCCCCCCCGCGCCGAGGGCGGAGCCGGCGCGGAGGGCCTCGGCGGAGGGGGGTGGGGCGCGGCGTCGGCGCCGCAGGCGCAGGGGCAGCGAGAGGGGCCGGCGCGGGGGGCAGAGGGGGGCCGGCCATGGGACCGGGACTGGGGCGCGGTCCCGGACCCTCTGGGGGAGGAGACCCTCCCCCTGGTGGGGGAGGTGTACGGGTGGTTGTGCTGGGCCAACCAGGGGACCTCCAGGAGGTCGAGGAACCGGCCCTTCGATGCCGTGTTCCTCCGGAGAGACGGAGGAAACCGAGAGGTACCCCCGGGGGGGTGGGCAGCCCCAGAGGACCATGAGAGGGTCCTCAGGTCAGTGATCCGGGCGGCGTGGCCCGATAGGGAGCCAACGTGGCCGGACTTCCTGGAAGGGGGAGCAGTGCTCCGCATCTCGGATGCGGACGCCAACAACTGGCTCCCCCAGGCTTTGCGCAGCGCCCTCACCCACTGGCGCTACCGCCGGCACAACCCGCCCCAGCCCCCACACAAGCGGCGGCGCAGATGATGGCCAAGACGGCGGATACGAGAGAGTGGGGGGGGGGCTGGGCCCCCCGACCCACGCCCCCCCCACGGTACGGCACGACGCGTGAGAGCGTGCCCCCTCCCGCTGGAGGGAGTGCGGAGACAACGAGCGCGGGGGGGAACCTGCTACCCCGCAGCCCGCTAACCACTGACCGCTAACCCTCACGGCCGCCCCCGGCCGGCCAGCGCCGCGCGACAACGGCCGGGGGGATGAGGGGCCCCTGCGAGGGCCTGCACGAGGATCCGGCTCTAGGTAGAGGGGGGCGGGGGAAGGGCGCGACCCCCCAACCGATGGCTGGCCCCCGGAACCAGGACTGCCATGCCGCCCCCCCCCCGGCCGTCAGGAGGCGTCACCAGGGGACCAAAGGGCCCCCCCCACTCCCCCCCCCCCCCCTCCCGCACAGGCCCGAGAGCGGGCGGGGGGGCGCCCCCCCCCCCCCCCGCACCCGGCCCAGCTGGGAAGCCACAGGCGCGGCCCTCCGCCCCCCCGGGGGCGGGGGGTGCCCCCCCCCCCCAGAGGGGACGGCGACGCGGTGGGGGGAGCGGCGGCTGGACCTGCTCCCGCGAGCCCACACCGGCGTGCCGGAGCCACGCGCACAACGAAACAGGTAGGAGGCCGCGCCCCACATGACCCTCCCGTAACCACAGCCCACTCAGGGATGACAGAGGGGGGGTTCAGGCCTGCTAGGGCCCCCGGGGGAGCGGTCCACGGGCCGCCCCTCACCCCCCCCCACCCCGGGGCGGCACTTTGGCCCCGACCGCACGCGCACGCCGGAAGGGAGCGCGCCGGCGACACGAAGGGGGCCAGGATGGAGTACCGCAGGCCGCCGCCCAGAAGGAGAGCAGGGAGGCCGCGGCGCGACACCCCCCCCCCCCGCCCCCCCAACCGGCCCACAAGCCGCGGGGGCCCCGGCCCCCACCCCCCGAGGCAGGGGGGATGGTCCCCCCCCGCCCGAGAGAGGAGCAGGAGTGCCACCCGCCCCCCGGCCCCAGCCGCCGGCTCACATGGGGGCCGCGAAGAACAAACGAGCCCGCGCCTGCGCACCGGGACGCCGCACAGATCGTACCCAGAGAAGCCTGGTGAGCACGAACCGGAGTGGTATGGGGGGCCACGCCCCCCATGGACAGCACAACGCCAGTGACGCCCGCTTTGTTGCCTGCCCAGGGAAGGCAGAGGGACGGAATGAGGACCCCCCGCCCTACGGGCCCCGCCCCGGCCGCACAACCGGGGGGTACGGCGCACGCCCCCCCCCCCCAGCCCGCCCCCCAGCATATGAACGCCACGGACCCGCCCCGCGGCGCGCAGCCCCCGCAGGGCGTGCCGGCCGAAGGGACAGAGCAGGGCCCCCACACCCGCACGCCCGCGCCCACAACACGTGGATCGCGGACCCGGACAGCCCGCCCAGTGGGCGGGCAGTCGGGGGAGGGGGAGCGCATGACCCCAGGCGCCCCACGCAACGGTAGAAGGCACCCCCCCCGGGGACGCCCCGCCGCCACCCCCGCAACCCCAAGCCAAGTAGGGGGGAACCGGGACCGGACCGCCCCCCCCAAAGCACGCCAGACGGATCAAGGGACCGGGGCAGGACACGCGGAGGGGCACGGACCACGTGGAACGGCCCTACCAGCGCCCAGTGCCGGGACCACGCGAGATGCGCACGCCACACCACCCAGGGGGGGGGGGAGCGGACACCGCGAGAGCGCGAGCGCACACACACGAAAGGGACACGCGGGGACTACCGGAAGGGCAACCGGACCGAGCGCGCGGAACGCACAGACCGCGTGGAATGGCGTACCAGCGGGCGAGGGTAAGGGGGACCCGGACGGGACGGCCCGCCACACGCAGCGCGGAGCACGCGGGGCGGGGAGGGGGAAACGAGAGACACAACGCCGCGCACACACAGACGGGGCACTGCACCCGCCAAGGCAGTAGTGGCGCACAGCGCCACGCCCCCACCCCTAGGCTAGGCAGCCTCCGCGCCAGCCCAAGGGGGTCCCACTGGCGACAAGCCAGTAGCACGGGCCCGGCGGCGCCGGCGCCCCGGGCGACCACGCATTAGGGGGGCGACGCAGTGGGTAAGCGCCCGCAGCCACGGCTGCGAATTGATGCACAGACCGGGGAGTGGCGAAACGGGGAAGACGGGGAAGGACGGGGCTCCGAGCTCTGTGAACCCGGGGGACTCCGCCACCAGGCAGGAGGTGCGTCTTGGAGGGCCCCCCAGTAGGACCCCGTGGGGAGAATATCACCTGGCCCGACCAGGTGGCCCCCCGGGGCCGAAAGGCGTCTAGTACCCGCAAAATCAAACCTCAAACCTCAAACCTATTACCACGAAGGCCATGCATGGGGGAGTCCCCATGCAGTATGGGCGGAGGCGTTGACTCCTCAAACCACCAGTTTCCCAGGCAGACTGACCGAGGTCAGGACACCGGAGGCTGCCAACCGACTGCAAGTGCGTCTGCGAGTCGGTAGGCTCACACTGGGACTGACAGTGGCGGATCGCTGGGAGTGTAGTCAGGCAACTGGGCTTCCCGCCTGGTGCCATCAGGATCTCAGCACATCACAGCCACTAGGGCACACGGTATCAGGGGCACTCAAACAGAAGATTCTGTACTTAGGTACTGGTCCAGGCTGGACCTTGTGTAAAAGCATGTGAACGGCGACTCAAGGCGCTTGCGTATTCCGATTCGCATCCCCTCGGGGGGGGGAAAGCAGTCCATAGGCGCTGATGGGCTGATAATACGCAACATACAGATGCACATTTCCTGGGGGGCAGAAAAGTAAGCAATAAGCGGGGTAATAGGCGTGTAAACACACTCTGGACAGAGCGCCAAACCACGCCCCGGTTAGGATAAGGCATATGCAGGAGGGTGGACAGGAAAACGCCTGAGTTCAGGCCATATATAGTCTGCAGACACACGTCCACTGGTCTGGATTTCGCAAGTGCCATGGGACCAGACCACACACCAAAAAAAAATCGCAATGCCGATGACAGCGGCATCCGTTGCGCAATATCGTATGGGCTTCAAGGCCCTAAGAGCTCAGAAAATGTGAAGGTCAGTCGCCCAGCCTGGTTTCCCAAGGATTCAGCAGGGGGGGAGTGACGAACAGAAGTAGAGGAGAGGGGCCATCCTCCTCTGGATTCAGCAGGGGGGGGTATATGGCCACTCTGATGGCAGGTCACCGGAAGATGGAAGAGAGCAAGCAAGTAAGGGACGATCCGTCGACCTCACAAGCGCTCAAACTGCATCAGGGCAGAGCTCAGGGCGATGATCAGGCGCCTCTGGCTGCAATCGCCCGGGTGAGTGCTGCCAAGTCCGAGACATGGATCTTGGTCTTGTGCTTGCGGATGTACTCCATGAAGGGAGTGTTAATCCGCGGCACGAACGAGGAGACGGGTTCCCAGGTGTCGTGGGACGGCCCATAGCCTCGCCAACGAACCTTGAACTTCAGGCCTCCGGCTGCCGAGGCGTTCGGACGCTGGGCCAGCATCTTCTCGACAGTATAGTCGTCCTGCTCAGCATAGTCATCGTCCGAATCAGCCTCATGTGCGGCATAGTCCAGGGACACATGTTGGCCACGGAGGTCGGGTTCCCGCACACGGAGTTGACTCTCGTGGCGCTCCCGGAACTGTCTGTGACCCACCTTGATGCGGTAGGTGTCCTCACCAATTCTGCGGACCACCTCTCCGGGTGTGAACCAGGTTTTGGTGCGGTGGGTGCCCATAGGGCGAGGTCTGATCACCCACACCTGGTCTCCCACCCTGAACCTTTGCGCTGTTGAGCTCGGGGCGGACTTCTGACGCTCAGCATGCTCCTTCTCGAGCTGCTGGCGGATGTCCCGCGCCGTTGCCTCTTGCCGCGCAAAGAATTCCTTGGCGTCCATGGCCATACCATCACCAGACAAGGGAAATCCCTGACCAAGGGGGTCCCTGCCGAACAGAATCTGGTGAGGGGACAAACCACCCGGAGTGGGGGTGACATGATGGGACTTCAGAGCAGGCCACATCTCCTCAAACCAGTTCCGACGTGGATTGGTGATGTGACTCTTGCGCAGCTTCTCGAACAGCTGCAGTCCAGCCACTTCAGCCCGGCCGTTGAACAGGCTGAGATAGGCGACGCTCTTGGCATGACGTATTCCCATGAGGGAACACACAGCCTTGAACCAGCCACCAGTAAACTGGGGCCCTCGGTCACTGCAAATGGTGCGGGGGATGTCAAAGACGGTCAGCCAATGACGAATCATCATGACTACCACCTCCTTGGCAAGCAACCCCTTTTTGCGTGCTACTACGTAGCCACTGTGGCGATCCACACAAAGAACCACACAGTCAAAGGTCTCCTTGCCAATGTGCACTTCGGGCATGGAGAAGACGTCCATGGCCACGCTTTCCATGGGCTGGTCAGGAACCGGGGTCCATTGGGCTTCCCCCTTGACGTTCCGGTTATCGGGATTGCAGGCTTGACAGACCAAGCAACCCTTCCTGACCTTCTTGATGGCGGTGTAGAGATTGATCTGGTCGATCTCAAACCGGCGCTGCATGTCCAGGGCTTGCTTCTTGACCCCTGGGTGCATCATGTGGTGGTGCCAAGCTTCACATAGCTCGAGCACCCGGGACTCTGGTACTAGCAGCTTACCATTCCGGTAGAGCTTGCCATCTTCCTCAGTCAGCCCCTTTGGCCACTTCTGCCCGTCATCAGGGTCGGTCACAGCCCTATACTCGGCCTGAAAGGCCTCAGACTTGGCGTAGTCGTCCGTCCAGTCGTCCTGGAGGCAAGATTCAGGGAAGAGGTGCTTGTCGGACTCAGCTCCATCAGGGGCGAGTACTCTGACCGCTTTGCCCATCCTCGTTCCGAGGGGGGCATCCGCAGCCATGACGACGAAGCATTTAACACCCTCCTCCTCCATCAGGCGCTCCATTTCAATGATCCTCTTGGCCTCAGGGGTCTCAGCCTCATCGCCATGGGCAGACACGTCCGTCATGCCCTTGCTGGCGGGATAGGCCCACCTACTGAGACAGTCTGCCACGGTGTTGTCCTTACCAGGAACATACACAACTGTGAGGTCGAACTTGGCCAAGGTCTCATGCCATCTTGCCCGTCGGGAGGCGGGACCAGAGGGGGTGTCCACGTGCTCCTTGTGCCACGACTGCAGACTCTGATGGTCGGTGCAGACGGTGACGGGATGGAGGGCTATGTACCCAGCCCATTTCCTGAGAGCCATGACAATGGCATACGCCCCCTTTTCTCGGGGCGTCCACGTCCGTCTCTGGCCTTCGCCAGGACTCGGCTCCAGAAGGCCATGGGCACGTGCCTCCCATCGTCAAGCACTTGTTCCAACACAGCGCCAACGGCGTAGTCGGAAGCGTCGGTGCGCAGGACGAACCCTCGGTCGGGATCCACGAGGTGCAGACCCACTCTGGATAGCAGCGCCTGCTTCATCCCCTCAAAGGCACGGTCGGGCTCAGCAGTCCAGACCAGAGCCTTCTTGGACCCCTTCTTGGTCTCCTCTCGGTTGTCCTTGAGCATGGTCGTCATGGAGGCTGCATACTCGGCATACATCTTGATATACCCCGAGTAGTAGTTGCAGAACCCCAGATACGCCCGTAGCTCAGAGACCGTTTTGAGCTTTTCCCAGTGCTCAATCGCAGCCACCTTGCCAGGTATGGGCTTCCGCTGCCCGTTCCCAACTACGTGGCCAGCGAAGACCACCTCGCTTACCGCAATGGTGGCCTTGTCACTGCTGCCCGTGAGTTTGTGCCGAACCAGAAGGTCCAGCACTCGGGTGACGTCCCTCTCGTGTGCCTCCAGGAGCTCCTCGTAGCTCATACTGGGGTCCCCGGACGCGATGATCACGTCGTCCACGAAGGGGTCCGCACAGTCACGCACCGGCTCAAGCAGGTTCTCCAGCATCCGCTGAAAAGCCGCATTGCCGTTGGTAACGCCCACGGGCATCACCTTCCACTGGAGAGGTCCGAGTGGGGTGCTCATGGCTGTGCAGGCACGGGACTCCTCGGCGAGAGGCATCTGATGATAACCATGTTTCAGGTCAATCACCGTGAAGATCCTCCGCCGGTGTTGTTTTTGCAGCATGTCCTCAATGAGGGGCAGCGTATAGCTGTCATGCTGCGTTTGGGCCTTTAAGCCGCGGTAGTCGTCCACGAGCCGCCACTCACCGGCCACCTTCTTGGGGACGACGAAGCACGGAGGGGCCCACTCGGAGTGGCACGGCTCTAGCCAGCCTCTCTCGATGAAATCCTGGACGATATTCTCAATGGCCTCCTTCCTCTCGCCCCGCAGGGCGAACTCCCGGTGCCGATACACACGGGGGTCCTGCTTCAGTCGTATCTTGGCCTCGCCATACGGTCCACGCACCGGTGGGGGAAACACAGGTTTTCCGCTGAAGAAGGTATCACCATACTTCTGCTTCAGCCTGGCCCTCAATGCCTGGATCTTGGGGCAATCATCGGACTCTGCCTTGGCTTTTCCGGACACCTGGACCACTGAGCTTACTTGAGGGGTAGCGACCCCGCTCGGTTTCGGCTCAGGTGGTCTTCCCAGGTGGCCCAAAGGGCCATCTCTGGTCTTGCCTCGGAATAGGTCGCCGTAGGTGGGTGGGTTACCGCCGATTGGCTCGTCCTGGCTGGACATGTGGTCCAGCACCCTCTGTACCAAAGTGTTCCCATCATAGGAACCAGAGACGATCGAGTCCACTTCCCACCAGGCTCTGTCCTGGCCCTTGCCCTCACGCTGGCTTCCCCAGTCGTGAAAGGGCTGATCCATATACCCCTGAACCAGATCCCACTCCTCTTCAGTGAGGGGGTCTTCCGATTCTCCAATGTCAACAGGGGAAACCGCGAAGCATTGCCGCCATGGCTCCGCTACGATGCGGTTGACACACACGAAGTCTGTGGTGTCGGCCTGATCAAGGCCCCCATCCACATAGTTGAATTCCGTTGGCCATATCTGGGGTGGCATGGGCTGTCCCTTAGCGTCCTGATAGACACTCTCTCCAGCCGGTAGGACGACCTTGTTTAAGGTCATGTTGGTCAATGAGACTACCCAATGTCGGGTACTTTCCTCCTCGGTGCATCCCATAGGAACAACCAGCACTGCCTTGGAGCGGTCCTTGCGTATCTTCGCTACCGCCCTTGGAATGTCCCATCGGGGGCAATGGATCCACATCAAGCCCTGATGCGGACCCCAGTGCTTCTTCCACGCGGAGTCCTGTGCGCTCCAGTACTTCTCACAAACCCGCAGATGGGCGGAGGTTCCTGAAGAGAACGCATCCAGGGCCAGATCCGAAGCTCCCAGGTCCGCGACCACTCGGCTCGCCACTTCCGGCATTACGCCGTACTCCTGGTTTGCTGGCCCAGTTGGCTCAGTGCCCAGCGCGGCTACTTCGAGCTGATTGCGTTCAGGGTGGATCCATTGGCATTCCACATGGTGCTCAGGTGACGAAAACCACGAGAGCTGGTCGTCCTGGTACAGGGTCATAGAGGCCTGGGCCGGGAGAACGCCCGAGTCCGTCTCCATCATGAAGTTGTACCCAACGATCATGTCCCAGTCCATCTCGGCCTCGTAGAAGTGACCTTGCAGGAGGATTTCCTTGCCGAGGTCTGGGCGGCTCAGCTCACGACGGTTCACGAACTGCAGCCCAATGGCCGCTTCCTTCGTGTCTCCCACCATGTACTGGCCGTTCGCCACCTTCAGCCTGACAGGTTTCCGACTGTCGGTCAAACACTCTGGTGGAAGTAGGCCAGCCTTGACCAAGCTGACCTGTGCTCCCGTGTCGACCAACACGTTGAAGACCTTTTCCACTTCCCCGCATAAGGTACGGACCTTAAGGTGCAACTGCCGCTCACGCCCAACGCGGCGCACGGCGTGCAAGCTCAGGATCTCCGGCCGTTCCAGAAGCTCAACAAGCGACTGGTGCAGGTCGTGGACAATGGGCTCAGGCTGCCCATCTGCAGCATCCAGCTGCGGTCCGGGTGATCCTCCGATATTCTCGGATAGATCTTGAAGCACATCAAATACATTCTTAGTCGCGAGGGATGGACGGGTGCAAGGGTTCGTGCCTTCTCTTGCCCTCACCCCGCCACCGCGACTGTCTTTCGCATTGGGCGCCGGACCGGGCCTTCCGCCCGCGGCAGTCCCTTTGTGCTTACCCACTCCCGACTGGGATGGTGTGGCGCTTCCCACGACACCATCCTGCGACCGCCCTAGCTGGGGCCCTTGGCTGCAGGGGCTCCGCTAGGGGGCGTCGGTTGTGGAAGTAGGGGTACTCTCCTCCGGGTCAACTTCGTTGACACCCTTCTTCCTTCCCCTATTCCTAGGCTTCTTGTCCTTGTCCTTGTTCTTGTCGTTCTCGTTGTTCTCCTTGTTCTTGTTGTCCGACCTGGGGACCCAGTTCCTCTTGATCTCCTGGATCTCCTTGGCCAACTCGGTCCCCACCGACATCAGCTTGGAGAGCTCGTCCTTGTCCACCTCCACTTTGGCTTCCCGGATACCCGCGGGCGCACGCTTCTTCGACCCGTGCGCCTTCTTGTAGGGCTCTGTGTCGGCCTGGTGGATGGGGCATGTTCGGTGGTCATGGTTGAAGCCTCGCTTCCTCCCATAACACATGAAAGAGCCCTGAGGGTGAGCTCGTATGAACTCCCCAAAGGACAGCGGAGGGTCGCCAATGCGGCGGGGGTCCCTCTTCTCCTTCTTCTTCCAACCCTGCTGCAGGGGCTTCCAGCTTCCCCGGTTGCTCCCCGCGCTCAGGTTGTTGGCCACGAAGTCACAAACGGCCATCTCTGCGGGCTCATCGTCGTCGTCATCGTCGTCAAGAGCCTCACCGCCATCGGCTCACGCTGGGTCCATGGCAGCTTCCCCGCCAGGCCCCTCGCCAACGTAGTTGACGTCGCGGTCGCCGGGCTTCAACCCGCGGGTGTGATGGAGGTTCCGGTACTCCTTGAGCACCTCCTCTCCAACCCACTCCAGGATCTCGTCGCAGCTCATCCGCGCCGGGATGGCCTGCAGACGGATGGCCTGGCCGCTCACGTCACACTCATTATAGCGCCACATCGCGGTCTTCTCGCGATCGCCCGAAACGGTGATGAGGAGAGCGTTCCGCAGGGAGTGCTGTTTGACATCCCGGGCCACGTTCTTCCTCGTCCAAGCCACCACGTTCGTATGATACTCTTTGGGGAGCATCATGTTGACCGTGTGGTTGGACTTGGCCCTTTTGGCTTCCTCCTTGGTGACTCTCTTGATCCATGCTTCCGCAGCATGGAGAGCAGGCGGGCCTGTTCGTCACCCTCGTTCCAGTCCTCCACGTTGCGGCGGAAGAGGGTGTATTGCCCTCGGAAGTCTCGCCAGTCCCGTAGGCGGATCTCCCGTCCATCATGCTGAAGCTTGATGGACTTCCACCGCTTGGCAGCCACCTGCGGAGCGTCCACCCGCTCCTGCTCGTTGAGCCACTTCTTGGCTTCCTTGAGGGTCTTGATTTTCCCCTCCTTGGTCGCCACGAGATATAGCTCTCCGAGCACTTCCGGCAGGCGGTACCTGAACCGTCTGAAGACATACTTCTCCGCATCTGCGGGATCCATGTGTTCAGTGACGGTCACCCCCCAATCGTCCAGCTTCTCCAAGAAGCGGTCGAGGTTGAGGGGGTTGCCATCGTACATCGGGGGCTTGATGTCCTTCAGGTCTTCCCACACGGCGGCATCCGCGGCCTTAGAGACCATGAACGCCGGCCGCAAGGTCGACCGAGGTTCCCATCGGCCTCTCCCACGGACTCCCACGGCTGCCACTTCCATCTCCTCCCCGGTATCCGCGTGGCTACGCCGTGGTTCCTCCATGTACGCTGAACCCGGATGTTCATGCCGTACTCCTTCCATGTATGCCTCCTCATCACGGCGCCGGCGGCTGCGCTCAGCGGCCTCCCGTCGTACACCACGCGGCGGGGAAATGTCGAACTTCTCCAGCTCCAGGTCCAGGTCCTCACCTCCGCCGACATCCCACTCCAGGTCTCCTCTGGGGACCTCATCCCTGAGTCCACCATAACGTCCACAAGCCATTGGGATTGGCTCCGGGGCTGGTGCGGGGCGTCGGAGGCGTACCGGTGTCCGCGGCGGAGCACGGCGGTTGTGGTACTCCGCGCTGAGCCACTCATCACGCCAATCCTCACTGCCACTGCCGGGCGGCACGCGCTCGTTGCGGCGGCCCGCGCTGTGGTGTGAGGGGGCGCTGAGAGAGGGGGCACTGGCGCTGGGGCGACTCCTGGGGGCTCCGCCGGGGGCGTGGGGTCTGCCTGGACCTGGTCCGGGTCCCCAGCCGTTGTCCGACGAGCCAGACTCCAGGTGTGGGTGGTCGCTGCCGACGCTCCCACGGCCTTCCAGCACGTCCAACCTCTGCTGCAGGCCGCTGATGACCTTGTTCAGCTGCCTGGTCTCGCTCCTGGCGATGTCCAGCTGCCTCTGGGTGGCGGTGGCGACGTTGGCGCTCTTGACCATCTCGATCTTGGCGATGTCCAGCTCTCTCTGTGCGCGCGCGGCGACCCTGGCGATGCGAGTCATCTCGCCCTTGCTCGTGTCTACCTCGTGCTCGAGGGACTGGACCCTCCTGCGGAGGTAGACAATCCACCGCCAGGTGGAATCCAGGTCGCCGTTCCCTGGTGGGTCGTCGGGGTCTCCAGGGGGTGCTCCAGGAGGGCCTCTGCCGGGTCCGCCCGGTCCAGGGGGTCCTCCCCCGCCCGGTGGTCCGCCTCCAGGGGGTCCACTTTGTGGGCGTCCTCCAGGGGGTCCTGATGGTCCTCCGCCAGGGGTTCCCGGTGGGTCTCCGCCGGGTCGCCTCGGTGCGTCCGAGGATGGGGGCTTCTTCCTGTGGTCGAAGTCCATGTCATCATCCTCGTCCATGTCGCCCCACCTGGGCGTCTCGGTCTTCGAGCTCAGGTAGGGAGGAGGGTGATCCTCATCCTCACCTTCCGGCTCCATGGGGACGTCTCCGCCTCCTCCGCCAGCCACTCCTCGGCGATGTCGGCGGCCTCGTTCATCCCCGTCGCTGGCGGTGAAGAAAGGGTCACTGTCGTGGGGGTGTCCGCCCGCTGGCCTCCGTGGCCTCTCGGGGGTCTTCCCCTTACCCTTCCTCCGTCGGTAGGCGGTGGGGCCACTGCTCCCACTGCTGCCTGTGTCGACCTCGTCCAGCGTCATCTTGGAGGAGGCGTCCCCTTCGAAAAGCTTTCGAAGGGTCTCCACTCGGGATCCTCCCGGGGGAGTCTCGCGGCGAAGCTTGGTCTCCGCCTCCTCCATCGCGGCGGCTGTGGCTGCGGCAGCTCGCCCTTCGGCTTCCTCCCGGGCACGAGCCGCCTCGGCTTCCCGGGCCTGCTGCAGCCGAGCCTTCTCCGCTTCCAACGCCGCCAGCTCCGCCTCCGTCTTGGCCCTCTCCTCAGCGACCTTTCGTCGCGCGGCCTCGATGGCGTCCTTCCTGGCGGCGTCGGCCTGGGCCTTAGCCGTTGCCTCGGCGTGGGCTCTTTCCTCCGCCTCCTTCTTTGCCCTCTCTTGGGCAAGCGCCTCTTCCAGCGCCTTCACCTCGGCCTCTTTGCAGGCAATGGCCTCCTGGGTCAGGCGGGCTTCCTCGGCGGCTGCCGCCACCTCACCCCTGATCCGGGCAGCCACTGCCTCGTGGGCGGCCGCAGCCATGAGACCGGCCGCGATGGCTGCCACGGTCGAGGCGTGGTAGGCCATGACTCTGCCCCACTCGGTGGCCTCCTCATGGGCGATGCCGACGGCGCCCTCCACGGCAGCGTTCTGCTGCATGGGCCGTTGCCGGGCAACCCGAAGGTTGCAGGGCACCCGACAGGTGCGCTGGCAGGCGCGCGCCACATCCCTTTGGTGGGGAGCGACGCTGCTGCTGGAGCTGGCCTGGTCGGCCGGCATCCTCCTGCGGTGGGCCGACTCCACGTCGCTGCTGGGGCCTGACTTCCTCAGGAGCAGCGCACGGGGCTTGGCCTTGGCCTGCTTGGCAACTTCCAGGAAGTCGCCAAGGGTGGTGTGGCCGGGGTGGTGACCGCCACCGGCCCGTTGGGGGCTTCGGGCTGGGGTTCCGCCCCTGGCGCCCTGGGCGGCTTCGGCGGCCAGGGATGCCTGGTACTCCCGCCACTTCCTGTCCCGCTTCCTGTCCCCGGCGGAACGCTTCTCCTTCCCAGGAGAGGCACTGCTGCTGCTGCTGCCCTGCAGCGTGCGCGCGTTCCTCAGCTCCGGGAACTCCTTCTCGATCATGTCCCACATGGAGACGTTGATCGAGGCGCCCGACGGCTACTCATTGGGCTTCTCGTCCTCCCCAATCCCGTCGGGGCGCAGCCCTTCGCCGGGCCTGTCTGGGCGGGTCCAGACCCTCCAGCGCTTGCGGCGGAAGCGGTACGCATACCCTTCCGCCCGCAGCCATTCCTCCACTGCCCGCAGGCGATCCTTGCCCATGTCCTCGTTGAGCTCCAAGCTCCCGGGCATGCCGCCTTCGCACTGGGGATAGCTGTGGCGGTAGTGCTGCCCCCACAGCAACCCACGCAGTAGGCGCGCCGTATGGGGGTGGGGCTGCGGCCACGTCTTGCCCGCCTCATCCCAATTCACCATCGTTCCCCTCGATGGAGTGGTCCTGGGGTGGTTGTTGAGGTGGGTGTTGTAGCACTGGACTGGGAGTGCGGCCGGTGCTGGTCAGCCGGTGGTTGTGGAGGTGGTTGCTGTAGCTGGGAGTGCGGCCTTGCTGGTCGGCCGAAGGAACTCGTTGATGTCGGAGTTCCGGTCGCTGCTCTTCCTTCACGGACTCGGCGCTGCCGCTGGGCGGCGCTGCGAGCCGCTGCGCTGCGCTGCGAGCTGCGAGCTGCGAGCTGCTGCGCCGCGCTGCTCGGGGTTGGTGGCCCCGAGTGGCACGCGAGGGATGGGTAACCCCGCGGCGGTGAAACGCTTTTGACGCGTTCCCGTGGGGGGCCTGGCCACGGGACGCTGCGGTGACACGCACAGGCAAGCAGGCAGGCAAAGCACTGCGCTCACAGGGGCATCATTACGCTCGTGTCATAAGACAAAGCGTTTCAGGATCCTTGCCACTCTGCAATGAGGGAACAAAAGTATGTACAGCAACACATCAGGATATGTACACATGGGGTTAAGACTGGACTGAGGTAAGGGCATCACAGGACAATAGACACTCAGTCCCAACTCATATCCCTATCCCAGGTCCGACCCTCTCAGTGGCTGGTGGGGGCGGGGGCTCAAACACAACCCATGCCCTGCTCAGTCCGGACCCTGAAACCCTGCCAATAGGGGAGGTGTTTCGCCCAGCCACAAGCGAGTTCCTGGGAACCAAGGGGCTCCAAGGCCAACCGACAGTGGCTCCCCACGCTCCCTTAACAACAGGTCCCCACTCCTCTCTGAGCCAGGGATCTGGCCCCGCCAGTATCCCCTAGGAGTTGGTAGCTGAAAATGCGCTGTTTCAGCCCAAACTGATATTAGCTCAAAAATCTCCAAAATCGACCCCTCGTCCGGACCTGCCAGAGGTGGGGACGAGGCAACTGACCCTATGCCCTTTGCGTACGAACTCGCTGGAGCCCTCACCCAACCTGGTTCCTTCTGAGGTCCCGGCATCAGGGCACCACGGGCTCATCAAATGGGGTCATGATGCCAAAATCACCAAAATTGGCGTCATTCCCACGCGTGGCTTGCCCGGCCAGGGCAAGGCCAATGGCTCACAGGATAGGAGGCAGGACCTAAAACCTATATCTGAGTGTACAACTTAGAATCAGGTCCGACCCCCCCCTGGGCATAGAGATATGGGGCCGCCAATTGACCAGACGGCCGGGTGAAATTGGGGTCCCAAAAGGGGGTCATTTTGGCTACTCAAAATGTGCCAAAATTCGGGGGTGCTCCCAATAGTGTATCTCCACGCCGGCTTGGAGATCGGACCCGCCATTCCATACGCGATCCATCGGGAGTCCAACAAAGACTCCCATGCCCTTGGCTCACAAAGATCTCCATGCCACTCGGCGTGGTGACAATCCCAGTTGGGTCCACAAATGCCAAAATGGCAAAATCGTCCACACTCACTTTGGGCTAGCACCTTGACGAAGGTTGCTCCGCCTCGCCCACGTGGTGTGCGAGCCATGGGGACCAATGTCCATATCACCCATGTCATATATGGTCCATTGGTCCATGCGTCCGGCGTGCACGAGTGGGCTGAACATGGTGCACGGCAGGCAGAAAATGTGGAAAATTGCTCAAAATGGCCGAAAATGCGCACACTCATGGTTGGGACAAATGAGGCACATGCCAGACTTGGACCGGAGTGTGCCATAGGATTGGTATCAAGTCATATGCGTCCAACATATCTTTTGGGCGTCGCCCAACCCCTCCGGTTTTGGGAATGGCAGGGTCGCCAAGTGAGCCCATGATTTGGGATAGTCCCAAATTGCCAACATGGCGGCCACGGTATGCCAAGCCCAAGAGGAGTTACTCGCCGGGTCCAAGATATGTTGGGCACCAACGTATGTACCCCCAAAACATACTTGGGTCATGATGTCAATTGGGCGCAACGTTGAGATACACGGTCGCCACTTGACATCATGACGGGCAAAAAACAGCAAAATTGGCGAAAAGACACGCAAAAGTGCCTTGAAAAGTGCACAAATATATTATAATATCTTCGGCTTGGATTGAGTAATTGACCAATCCTTTTAAACACAATGACTTGACACCAATGACCTTCGACTCCACATATGTGCTCCACTTGGGGCGCTTTGGAAGGTCGCGCGCGCTGCCTCCCAAGTGGGCACATGCAAAAATGGAATATTGCAAAAAACACATCTTCTTCGCAACGCATCGCTTCGGGAGCGCTCCACAAGCGTCCCTTCACGAAGGGTAGGCTTGCGAGTGTTGGTTGGGAGTACAATGAAGGGCCTCGTGCGATATGGGGTCCATTGGCGGGTTAGTCTTGGAATAGTGCACCCGCCAAATGGGCACGCGATATGACACCAAATATGGCATACAACCCTACCCACGCCTTCTACACCCAACCTAGTGGCCTAGAACCAAAGTATGCCTATATTCTAATGTAACTTTGGTCCCTTAACCCGCATGCAAGTGCTTTGGTCGAAAATTGACCTCCTTTCGGAAAGCCGAATTTTAGCATGCACGCAAAATATATTGCCAATATATATATGGAGATCATATATGTACCGTCCGGGGAAGACAAGTGATATGCCCCGGATGTAGAGGCAAGCAAAGAGGGAGAAAACGCCAACTCCACATACATCTACACGTACTTGGACGCCAAGTACGTGAAAAAGCGCACTTCTTGGAGAACACTCCAAATGAATAACCCTTTTGGCCTATGGAGTTGGGATCCTTTGGCCTCATCCTATGACTATGGGGGGCAAAACCTCATACACAGTGCCTACGAGGCACGTTAGTTCGTCCTTGGGCGCTTGAGCGCTCGTAGCCCTTGTTAATCCACTTGGGGGTTCAAAGCGCCTTCGGCTGCCCAGATTTTCTGGGAAAAATCTGGGACGCGATCCGTTATATCAAGGAAAAAATTGCGGATCACTCGAAGACTGCTTCAGTCTTAACTTCAAGAAGGATCGTTCTACAGAATTATCTAATGCAGTCCACGGAACAGGCGACGACAGGCGGCGCGACTGCGGCGATTTCAAGACAATTGGAAATCGCGGTAGAAATCGGGTATTTCACCGATTTCTAACCGCAAATCGACCAAGACAGTAAAATTATGGTAATTCCACATCGACTTAATGGTTAGAAATCGGATTCCAGATTTCGCGGGTTAGAGAACAGGGATATCCCGCTGACAGCCAGTGTCAGCGGCTTCCGCACGGGTGTGACGGCTCACAGGCCTCCGGGCCATGGGCCATAGGTTCTGGGTACCGCTTCACTACCAGGAGACAACAGAGGACAGCCAGGCCCAACAGCAAACACGCAAACACAACAGACAACAACACCAAACACCAGCCAGCGCCGCAGGGGCAAGAGGGCAACGCACAGAGAGCAACGCCGCAGGCACACTGGCACCGCACCCCACAAGCAGAGCACAGAAACCGAAACAGCCCGGAGCACCACGGAAAGGCAAGGAACAACGCCAAAAAAAAAACAAAAAAACCAGCAGAGAACGCGGCAACGCATGACAGCAAAGCACAACAAAAACAGCACACCAAGACCCACCACAACACGGCGCAAGAACCCAACCAGACACAAGCACGCCACACAACACCGGACACAGCACAAAACAAACCGCAGACCGCAGCACCACACCACAAGACGCCAGACGAAGCACAGCGCAGGACACCACAACCAGCCGCGCCGGGAACAAACAACACACAGCGCCAAGGCCCAGGGCACCCGGGGCCGGAAACCAGAAAAAGCCGGAGACAACGGGGGCGCACACAGAAGAGAAAAAAAAAAGAAAAAAAAAAAAAAAACCGAGCACCGAGAGGCAACGACGAAAACTGCGAGACACAAAAGGGGGGGGGGGGGGGGCAGCAAACACCAGGGAGCAGCCCACGGCCAGACAGCAGACACAAAAGAGGCGAGAGCGCATAGCGAGCCGAGAAGCGGGAGGCCAACAGAACAAACAACACACAGCGCCAAGGCCGAGGGCACCCGGGGCCGGAAACCAGCGAAAGCCAGAGACAACAGGGTCGAACAACGAAAAAAAAAACCGAGCACCGAGAGGCAACGACGAAAACCGCGAGACAGAAAGGGGGGGGGGGGGGCAACCATCAGGGAGCACCCCAGGGCCAGGCGGCAAACACAAAAGAGGCGAGAGCGCACAGCGAGCACAGAAGCGGGCCGCCAACAAAACAAACAACACACAGCGCCAAGGCCCAGGGCACCCGGGGCCGGAAACCAGCGAAAGCCAGAGACAACGGGGGCGCACAATGAAAAAAAAACCGAGCACCGAGAGGCAACGACGAAAACTGCGAGACACAAAGGGGGCGGGGGGGGGGGGGGGGGAACCACCAGGGAGCAGCCCAGGGCCAGGCGGCAAACACAAAAGAGGCAAGAACGCACAGCGAGCAGAGAAGCGGGAGGCCAACAAAACAAACAACACACAGCGCCAAGGCCGAGGGCACCCGGGGCGGGAAACCAGCGAAAGCCAGAGACAAAGGGGGTGCACAACGAGAAAAAAACAAAAACGGAGCACCGCGCGGCGGCGACGAAAACCGCAAAGCAGAAAGGCGGAGGGGGGGGGCAGGGGCAGCAACTGCCAGGGAGCAGCCGGGGGCGAGGCGGGACACACAAACGAGGCGAGAGCGCACGGAGAGCAGAGAAGCGGCAGGACAACAAAACAAACAACAAACACAACACCAAGGCCCAGGGCACCCGGGGCCGGAAACCAGCAAACCGAAGACAACGGGGGCGCACAACGAAAAAAAAAAAAAAACCGAGCAGCGAGAGTCAGCAAAAAAAACCGCGAGACACAAAGGGGGGGGGGGGGGGGGGCAACCACCAGGGAGCAGCCAGCGGCCAGGCGGGAAACCCAAATGAGGCGAGAGCGCACGGAGAGCCCAGAAGCGGGGGGCCAACAAAACAAACAGCACACAGCGTTAAGGCCCAGGGCATCCGGGGCCGGACACCAGAGAAAGCCAGAGACAAAGGGGGCACACAAAAAGAAAAAACAGCACAGGCTGGGGGGGGGAGGAAAGCAAAAAGAAGCGCCAAGCCCCAAGGCACCCGGGGCCGGAAGCCAAAGAAAGCAAGAAACAAAGGGGGCGCGCGAGAAAAAAAAGGGGCGGGGAGGGGGGGGGAGGGGAGGGGAAACAGGGGGAGGGCAAACAAAGGACCAAGAAAGAGGCAACCCCAGCCTCGAGGGGGCCGAGCAAAGCAGAAAGACAAAGTGGCCAGAGGAAAAGGTGAGGCGCACCAAAACGCGCCTGGGAGGCCGGCCCGCCCGACCCGGCCAGGAAGGACGGGCACACGCACACACGCACGGGACCCGGCCGTGGCATCCTCCGACCCGTAAGGGGAGGTGTCCGCGTCCACACGAAACAGCCCCGGTGCACCGGCCGAGTCCCCCGTCGCAAGACGGATGGTACGGGAAACCAGACGCATCAGTGACCGGGTCCACACACGCCAACCACCGCAGCGCAGGCAGCCCAAGACCAACGCCAGAGGGACCCGCCAGGGACAACCCCATCGCGGGGCACCAAACGGGTACGATGCGGAGCGAGCCCAGCGCCCCTGCCTCGGCGGGGGCCAGCGGCAGGCACAATGAGCCCGGTTCTCGGCCGGACTCCGCGTGCCCCGCGCAGCTGCCCAGTAAATCCGGGGGCGAAAGCCCCAGGGATGGGAAAATGCACCACGGCGTCAGAAAAGCCAACCGGAGCACCGAGAGCGACCGGACTGGACGAGGCGCGGCGCACCACGCGGGGCCACGGGGCACGCCAGAGAGGCACGCCGCCGGCCACAACCACGGCACAAGGACAGGTGCCATACAACAACAGCCACCGGGTGCCGCAAACCCGGACAGCGCGCGCCACAACCACACAACCACGGCCGAGGAGTGACGCAGAAGGGGAGGTGGGGCCAAGCAGCGCCAGAGAGACAGGACTCCCCGGACTGGATCGTCCGGGCCGGACCAAGCAGCAGGAGCCACTGCCCCCTGGACTGGAGCATCCAAGGACCAGAGGCGGTGGACGCGGAGGACAGGAACAACCGGGGCAGAACAAGAAGCAGGCGCCACAGGGAGCCACAGAAGCGGCCACCAGGACGAGGCCGTGGAGATGAAGCGAAGCGGAGTGGAGGACGAGGCCGGGGAGAAGCGAAGAAAACAAGATGAGGACAAGGCCAAGGTGATGCAGCGATGCGCACAAGTGGACGAGGATGGGAAGAAGAGGTGGAGCAGCCAAGGGGACGAGGCCGAGGAGAGGCAGCAGAGTAGCGACGAGCAGGAGCCCAAGGAGATGCAGAGAAGGGGAGACCAAGACGAGGCCGTGCACAAGCAGCCAAGAGCAGACGAAGACATGGAGAGCCCAGGACTGGATTATCCGTGGCAAAACAAGAAGGAGCGGCCGAAGCGAAACGACCACAAAATGCGGAGGAAGGAAACACGACGCCCCGGACTGGAACATCCGGGCCGGAACAAGCAGCAGGGGCTGCCGCCCACTGGACTGGATCATCAGGGGACAAGCGGCGGCCAGACGCCACGGACTGGATCATCCGGGGCGGAACAAGCAGCAGGAGCCGTGGACCCCCGGACTGGAGCATCCAGGGACAAGAGCCAGAACACGCCCCGGACTGAATCGTCCCGGGAAAAATACCAAAGAGCGGGGGCCGCCACCCCCCGGACTGGAACATCTTGGGACAAGTGGCGGCCAGACGCCTTGGACGGGCGCAATGAGGACAGAACAAGGAGCAGGGGCAGCCGCCCCCCGGACAGGAACAACCGAGGACAAGCGGCGGCCGATCGCCACGGACGGGATCGTCGGCCACGGAGAGCTAGAGAAGCGGCCACAAGAGCGAGGCAGTGGAGATGCAGCGAAGCGGAGTGGAGGACGAGGCCGAGGAGAAGCAGAGAAACCAAGATGAGGACAAGGCCCAGGAGATGCAGCGATGCACACAAGTGGACGAGGACGCGGGGATGAGGTGGAGCAGCCAAGGGGACGAGGCCGAGGAGAAGCAGTGGAGCAGCAAAGAGGAGGAGCCCGAGGAGATGCAGTGAGGAAGTGACCAGGACAAGGCCGTGGACAAGCAGCCAAGAGCACACGAAGACACGGAGTACCCTACACTGGATCGAACGGGGCAACACAAGAAGGAGCGGCCGACACAAAGCGACAACAACAAGCGGAGGAAGGAGCCCGGACTGGAACATCCCGGGCGGAACAAGCGCCCTAGACCGAAGCATCCGGGGACAAGCGGCGGCCGAACGCCACGGACTGGAACATCCGGGGTGGATCAAGCAGCACGAGGCGCCGCACCCTGGACTGGATCATCTGGGAACAAAGGGCGGCCAGATGCCCCGGACTGGAACATCCGGGGTGGAACAGGCAGCAGGAGCCACCGCATCCACGACACGAAAGTCGAGGGACACGTGGTGGGCAGACGCCCCGGAC
Source organism: Eutreptiella sp. 'Long Island Sound 2002' (assembly GCA_964036045.1). Lineage (NCBI taxonomy): Eukaryota > Euglenozoa > Euglenophyceae > Eutreptiales > Eutreptiaceae > Eutreptiella > Eutreptiella sp. 'Long Island Sound 2002'. The sequence goes on from OZ038394.1 coordinate 14,403,783, forward strand.
TGGAGCATCAGGGGCAGCACAAGAAGGAGTGGCCACAACCACCGGGGCCGGGGAAAGATGGAATGCCCCGGGCAGGAATGCCCGGGGCGGATCAACCAGAAGGGGTCCCCACCACCCGGGCTGGAGCGTCCAGGGGAAAGTGGCGGCCAGAGGCGTAGGAAACAGGAGGCCGAGACCAAGGTGGTGCAGCAAAGGAGACAAGACTGGAAGCAACGCAAAGGACAAGGCCGAGGAAATGCAGGGAGGCAGAGAAGTGGACGAGGCCGAGGAGGGGCAGGGCAGCAAAGATGAGGACGGGGCCCTGGTGCAGCAGCGAAACAGACCTATGGGTGAGGCCGGGGTGATGCAGAGAAGCAGCCGTGAGGAAAAGGCCGGGGTACAACACAGAAGCGGAGATCAGGATGAGGCTGCGGAGAGGTACTGCAACCATGGGGGGGATAAGACTGTGGTGAAGGACTGAGGTAAACAAGAGGCCGAGGCCGAGGTGAAGGGGAGCAGCAGCCAAGAGGACAAGGCCATGGAGAAGCAGTGCGGCAGCCAACAGGAGGAGCCCGTGGTGATGCAGTGATGCGAAGACCCGGACGAGGCCGTGGTAAGGCAAGGAAGCGGAGACGAGGACAAGAAGGTTCCAGGACTGGATCATCCGGGGCAAAACAAGAAGGAATGGCCGAATCACGACGCGAGCATTAACCGGTGATATAAGACCAGACGCTCCGGACCGGATCATCCGGAGCGGAACAAGCAGCAGCAGCCGCCGTCCCCCGGACTGGATCATCGAGGGACAAGTGGCGGCCTGGCGTCCCAGATTGGATCATCTGGCGCTGGCAGCCTGTCCGCACAAGAGCTGGACTCGACAGGCCGCGCTGAGGCGGGCCCTTGACCGGGTATAGCAGGCCAGACGTGGGTGCTGGTAGCTACGCCTCTCCGCACCGCCACCATGCATGAGTCACTCATACCGCGGGTGGGACAAGTAGGGTGAAGTGGTACACCCAAAGCCGCCCACCCAGCTAAACCAAGGGCTGAAACACATACACAACAAAGAGGGCATCAACATGGACACCACGACGCAGGCGGGACACGATAGCGGAGCACTCCATCCATCCAAGCCCTACCAGGGGTACGTGTGGTGGCGTCCCTGCTAGGCCACAGCCCCAAACCAAAAAAAGAAAAAAAACAACGCTCGCTGTATTCTTGTGCCCAAGCACAGCTGGATCACATGGGCTACGCACCCTGCATGACCCAGGGCGCGGATCACACACACAGCAGCACGCCCGAGCCAGGTATGGGGGGAACAGCAGAACGAAGGAACCTCGGCCATGAGTGGTGGGGGACAAACATCAGAAGGGCAATCTGCCATAGGAGGTATGCAAGACGACGTCAAGGACGGCAAGACAGCAGGCGTTGCAAGCATACAGAACACAGAACACAACTCCCCTCCAAGCCCTAGTGGGGGAACGTGTAGTGGCGTCCCTGCTGGGCCACAGCCGCCTGGGCACGCTGTGTTCTCGTGCCAATACATAGGTGGGCCAAAGGGGCCATGACGTGGGAAAAGTGGCCAGACGACCTTGACAGGAACGTGTGGAGGAGAATGCGCAGAGTGCGCGGAAGAAGGGGAGTGGATAGGAGCGACCCGTGCACGGAGCACGAAACGGTCCCCGGATGGAAGAGGATCCTGTGGGCCCGCGCCACAGGGTTGCTGGCGGCCCGCTGGGGTATAAACACGGGATGAGGGTTGGGATGGGGGCGCGGGGCTAGGACAGGGGTGTGGCACGGGCCACAAAACAGCCCCATGGCAGCGGGAAACCACGGGACGCGGGGATGGGGCCGGTGACGGGATGTGGCGAAGGGGAACGGGACATGGGATGGGACGGGATGCCGAAAGCGCCAAGCAACAGCCCCGTGGGATTGGGAAACCAGTCGCCATGGAGTGGTGAACCATGGGCCAACCATGGGGAGCCTGGCCACGGGAAGTCAGGAAAATGCCCTGAACTCCGGGACGGCCGTGAGGTGTCCGCAGGGGTGAGGGTTGACCCTGAGGTCCCCTGGTCAATGGCCTAAGTACACGTAGGTTCACGCGTGAGCGGGAACTGGGGGAACGTGGAAAGGGTCGCCCCCTGGCCTCCAGCCGCGGATGGACGACACCCAATTGCAACCGGAAGCCAAGTGGGTACTCGAACCCGTGAGGAATGGGGAGTGGTGGAATGTGGTTGACAGAGAGAAATGCTCCGCTGTCGGCGAGGGCTATCCACAGGAAACCCGCCTACAGGCGCCCAAAAGGCTGTGCTAGGGGGGGAAGGCCGGAGGATCCTTCGATGGGTGACCGGAAGGAGCTGAGACCATGAGGGCAGCAACTGAAGGATACCTACCGCCGGTCATGCCCCAAGGGAACCTGGTTGAAGTTCTCTGCCGTGAGGTGAGAAAGGGGTCGCCAGGGGAACTGATGGTGGAGAGCTCTCCTTCCCGCCAGAGGCGGCCACCATGTAAAACAAGCAAGGGAATGTCAGATGAGGACGCGGACGCGGCCGCCCTTACTTACTTACTGTGCACACATTGAGCGCCCTTTTTCCCTCCAAGCCCTAGCAGGGAAGCACGTAGTGGCGTGCCTGGGGCCACGGCTGCTTAGTAGAGCCATGATATGTTGTCACTTCACAGGTGGGGCACTAGGGTCTGAGTGACATTCATGTTTGCCTGCAAGTAGCGTGTGCATATAGGTGTGGTAAGCCTAGATGAGGGCCAGGGCATGGACATGCCCGCTCATCCTTCGAAGGGTGGTGCCACGTGTTATTGTTGTTCCCATTTCCGGCGTCTATTCTTGATCCACACCGAAGCGGTTTTCGTATTCTATCTTGATTCATTCACGTTAATCCCCTTTTCGCATTGCACAGGACAACAGAAAAGCGGTACAAACAATAATCCACATAATCTTCGTGTCCTGTGCAATGACCAAATATACACTCTCAATAATGTACAACAAAACAGACCATTCACATAAGCGTAAAATTTATAATAAAATATCCCTAAAATCCCTAAAATCCTACACTCTACACCACAATGCACGCGCACGCGCCAGAAGCTGGCACTGTGCTTCTGGCGCCCAACAGTGAAGAATAATGTTTTTCTGTAAAACATTTAACAGAAAATGTCATGAACTAAACTGACATCCTAACCCAGGCTCCTATCAGGGCATGTGCCCATTGCACTCCCCTCCTAAGGCCGAACCCACCAGGGTTTGGCCTGAAAAAGCAGACCATGGGCACTGCCCTGCATCCTGCTGGGGAGGGGAGGGGTGCGAGAAGTCCTGACTGACCTCAGTGAAAAAATAGACACTCAGAAAATTCCCGAAAAGAATTTTCTAATCTGCGGGGGGGGCTGGGGGCAGTGGTACCTCGCAGTCAAGCAGCAGAGCACAGCACACAAGATAAACTACATTCTGATTTGTTTCTGTGTAATGGATACAGTGCAAAAAAAACTATTGCTAATGTACAACTCCTCAGAATATATAAATTAACTTACTGTCCGTGTGCTGCTGGCTGGCTCCGCATCCCGACTCTTGCTGCTCGGTCCACTGCTCGTCCCCACATGCACAGAGAAAGGCAGAGATGATGCAGAAATGCACCATGCATAACGTGACTCATGCATCCATATCCATGCAGATGGGTTAGCATGTCCAGAGGGGGCGGGGGGTGCACAACACAGTCTGCAGAGCCCCCAGCCACCTCTGACGTAGTAAAAAAAAATAAGAGCAAAAATAACTACTCTCAGGGGTGAGGGCAGGTGCCCACAGTACCTGAAAAAGTTTACTGTGGCACTCCCCTCCTAAGTTATCTGCTCAGGGGGTGCTACATGCAGGTCAGAGTGGCCGTGGGGGTTGCTGTGTAAGCCAGAGCTCCAAGGCTGTGGCTAGTTTGGAAAAAATAAAAGTGGTTACTCTGTCATATGAAAAAAAAAACTATGTTGTTCTTACCCTCAGGTTTCAAGGCCGCATGTCCCAAAAATAGCGAATGGAAGAAAAGCAAGGGGCCCCCGTTACACTGCAGGCAGGCACACTGTCTCAGTCAGTGTGGGGATACAAAGATGCCTACTGCAGCTCCACTGGCAGGGGTGTTACTGTTGGGGTGGGTGCCAGTGGGCTGGGTTGATGTGGGTTGATGTCTGCCGGCGCCGCAGGTCTCTGCGTACTGGGAAGCGGCGCTGCAGACACACCTCAGTTATCGGTCGTCGCTTCGGCCTTGGAATCCAATCGGCACCAAGATTGTTATTGTTGTTCCCATTTCCGGCGTCTATTCTTGATCCACACCGAAGCGGTTTTCGTATTCTATCTTGATTCATTCACGTTCATCCCCTTTTGGCATTGCACAGGACAACAGAGCAGCGGAACAAACACTAATCGACATAATCTTGGTGTCCTGTGCAATGACAAAATATACAATCTCATTAATGTACAACAAAACCGACAATTCACTCAAGCGAAAATTCATAATAAAATATCCCTAATATCCCCAAAATCCTACACTCTACACGACAATGCACGCGCACGCGCCAAAAGCTGGCATTGTGCTTCTGGCGCCCAACAGTGAAAAATAATGTTTTTCTGTGAAACATTTAACAGAAAATGTCATGAACTAAACTGACATTCTCACCCAGGCTGCTATCAGGGCATGTGCCCATTGCACCACTGTAGCGTGTGTAGGACCCGTAGTGCATGTGTCACTGTCCCGCTTGTTTCTTGAAATTTTATCAGGGTTTTTGGTGGGCAGTGGCAGTCTAGGTTTTGGCCGCATAGCAAACAGGCATTTTCTTCCCACTTAGCTTTTGGCCACTCCTCCCCTGTAGTAGGTAGTAGGCAAAACAAAATACCTTGGCGTTAGCGCTCGGTATTCCTCCAGGTTTTGGTGCCAGCGCAGAAATGGGGCACCTAGGGGTGAAGAGACGTGGGGCATATCCCACTGCACCGTGTAAAGACATCTACCGGTTCTAGCAATCGTGCAGACTTGGGTATAGTTAGGACAAGAAAGAAAAAGTCACTGCCATGTCTTTCTTGGAGGGGTTGATCCAGGCCAGGCCCCCCTTAAAACCCTTTTGTTGATGCCAAGACTAACTTAAGTATTTTTATCACTCTTTTGAAGCTTTTAGTACACTTTCTCAAAGTAACTAGGGTTATAACCCTAGCCCCCCATGAAGTTCACCCCTACCACTCAACTGAGCGGAGGTATCTTCCTACATGGAGGATATACCGAAATAAAATAGGCATTTCATGCTTTAGGCCTTGGAGGTTAAGCCTAGTGGTCTCCCACCCCAAGACCCCTATACTCAATTGTTTCTACCACTTATTGTGGTTCTACCTTTTAACTGTTTCTGAATTCAGTTGCTTGGCCAAGTCATAATCTGTGTCTGGCCTAACTCCTTTGCCGAAAATTCCTAACCAACACCATTTTGTCGAAAAGAGTGCACATGAAGTGCTTGATGCTAACTTGGAGGCTAGAGTCAGACCAGCTTTCACATAAAATCTTTTGTTTTATCCATTTGTGATTGAATCTTTGTATCTATACCTTCTTTGTCTATCTGCAGCCCTTCTGTGTTACACTGGATTTCAAACTATTCATCGATTCGATCCACATCCTGTTCTTGCTCTACTTGGGGGCTTGGTTTTGGGATTTCACCATCAAAAACATGCAGGATTTCATTAAACTCTATAGGGCACTAATCAAGGACATCTTTCCGGTAGCAGAGGTAAACCCTGAGAACCTTTCGAACCGACTCTGAGCAGAAGCACAAGAAAAGCACACTGAAAAGCACATTGAACATGTCCAACCAACTGTCCTCCCGAACCTGGTCGATCAGAAGTGTACAAGTACAACTTGGCAGTGTAGCCCACCCAAAAAGTGAACCGCCACTCAGAGCAGCATCTGGGTCTCAGGAAGATCCAGAGCACAGAAGGGCGAATCTAAATCCGCTCAGAACAACCCCATTAACCATGGAAACCTTAGCGGCCCATGGTGAGGACAGCCTGCAAAGGCTCCGCAGGCGTGTCGAAGCCTCCATCGCCCGGTTGGCCTGTCCGGCCTCGTCTTCTACTGTTCTTGGAGGTGGTCCTGAGAAACAAGAGGACCTACGAAGGAGGATGGACGAGTTCATGCTCCACAAAGAGTACCACAAGTCCACCGTAGGAGAAGATGGAGAAATACCTGTTGATGCCCTCGGGTCGCCGCCCCAAACTGAGATGGACTCCTTTCTTTACTCGGGGCCATCTACAGACATGGCGGACACAGTATCACTACTGAGATGACCAAGAGTACACGAGCACCCGAGAGCATGGCATCCAGACCTGCCGATAACTTCAATGGCTCCTGAAAAGAGTCTGGATCCTCTTCGCCCAGAGCCCACCTATGGGGCTCTGGATCGCACGGCCGAACGTTTGGCCAAACTTCTATCCGGATCGAGAGACCCGGATGTGACAGCTCTGTCAGAGGCTGTCAAGGCTAAATTGGGTATCACAGAACCCTTACCCAAGCCAGCGTTACTCCCACCTTCACCCGCATTGAGCACGTTGGCTGATGATATCAAAAGATCAAGGGTGTCCAGGTTGCTACCCAAGGTCACTTGCCCCAGCCCTTTTGCATCCTCGCGCCAGGACAGTCCCAATTGCTGAACTACAGGACGTGCCGGTGACGCAGACTGAGAAAAGAGGGCTGTCAGCCCTGGTACCTCTTGCCGGCGTATCTCCTCCCCCTTCTGGCCGAACCCCGGGGGGTGGGAAGATGGGCAGACTGATTGCCCAGGCGAACATCCAGCTGGAGTTGCCGGAGTTCAACCCGAAAAACCTGCCCAAATGGGCAGAAAAATTTGCTGAGTTTCTTTTGCTCACTGGCCAATCCCATGTGGATGTGGCCACCAAATGCTCACTGCTGAAACGCTCATGCAAAAAAGAAGTTTTTGCAAAAACAGGTGAAACAGATTGTGAAAACCTGTTCAACCTGGGCCGAGGTACTCCAAAGACTGGAGAAAACATTCCCAGTCTATGAAACTGACCTCAGTGTGCGCACACAGATAGAGGAGCTACCTATGCTCCCTGAGTTTCCTTCCGCTGCGCGAGTCTCTGAATACGTGTGCGACCTAGTGAAGCGGTACCCAGAACCCCATGGCTAGGGTAGGGCATACAACCGGTCTCTGGTCCCCTAACCCCATGTACGGAAGGGAAGACCGGTCTCCGGTCCACTAACCCCATGTACGGAAGGCGCCCGTTGACGCCCGGTGCGAGCCCGGCGGGAGCGTGTTCCGTGCCGTAAAGCCCCGCATCGGCAACCGATGCACCGCCAGCGGAGATTTATATATCAGAATATCAGGAATCAACAGGGCTTTATTTTCATATTGTTTCCGTCAATTTTTACGCTTCCGTTCTGATACTCACTGTTTTGACAGCTGGCGGTTAGCTCGCGACTTTAGCGTAACCGCCAGTTTAACTGTTATATACAGATATTTTAGCGCAAATCGTGACGAAGACTCTAAAGTCTTCAGGAATTGCATTAATGCATCCGCAATTTTCACATCTTACACTCGCAACCTTAATCCGAATTTTTCAGGATGTCGAAATCGGATTTTCGACTTCGACATCCCCGCACTTGATTTGACCTCTTTCGAGTGGACCTACGTGCTTCCCTATGCACGAATCAACTTTCCTTTTGTCTTGCCCTCCATTTGTCTTAGAGATATGGGCAAAACAAAGTTGAATCCTGAGGGCACTTGTGAGGGTCATATCTCGTGCCGCTTGCGAGGCATGACAATAAGGAAACTTGGGATGTATTCACAATACTCCCGACGTATTTTAGGAAGCTATATATGCCTTGCGTCTCCACACGTGCGCGCTAGCGTAATGGATCATGGTCAAGAGGGTAGAGTTTGCGTTATAACTCTTTGGCCATGATTTTGCGTGTGTTAGGATAACTTTCGAGTGTAGCGCGCGAGTGTTGGTGTTGCATAGGAACTCTCCTTGAGTTCCAATGAGCGATTGACACAAAGTTATGCCCTTGGAGGGGCATGACATATCGTGGGGGGAGCTACCTTTTTGGGCAATATGTGGTATGTGCCATGTGTTGTGTTGCGTGCCCATTTGGCGGGTCCATCGCTCCAAGCCAAACCCGCCAATGGACCTCATATTGCGCAAGCCCCTTCTCCATACTCCCCACGATCAATTGCAAGCCTAACCTTCGTGGAGGGAAGCTTGTGTGGCGATCCCAAAGCGATGCGTTGGGAGCAAGGTGTGTGTTTTGCAATTTTCCATATTTTCATGTGCCCACTTGGGAAGTAGCGCTCGGAACCTCTCAAAGCGCCCCATGTGGAGCACATATGTAGGATCGAAGGTCATTGGTGTCAAGTCATTGTTTTTAGAAGGATTGGTCGATTACTCAATCCAAGCCGAGGTTATTATAATATAATTGTGCGCCTTTCAAGGCACTTTTGGGTGTTGTTTCGCCAATTTTGCCGTTTTTGGCCCGTCATGATGTCAAGTGGCGACCGTGTATCTCAACGTTGCGCTTAATTGACATCATGACCCAAGTATGTTATGAGGGTACATACTTCGGTGCCCAGCATATCTTGGACCCGGCGAATAACTCTTCTTGGGCTGGGCATACCGTGGCCGCCATGTTGGCGATTTGGGACCATCCCAAATCATGGGCTCACTTGGCGACCCTACCATTCCCAAAACCGGAGGAGTTGGGCGACGCCCAAAAGATATGTTGGACGCATATGACTTGATACCAATCCTATGGCACACTCCGGTCCAAGTCGGGCATGTGCCTCATTTGCCCCAACCATGAGTGTGCGGACTTTCCGCCATTTTGAGCAATTTTCCACATTTTCTGCCCGCCGTGCACTATGTTCAGCCCACCCGTGCACACCGGACGCATGGACCAATGGACCATATATGACATGGGTGTTATGCATATTGGTCCCCATGGTTCACACACCACGTGGGCGAAGCGGAGCAACCTTCGTTAAGGCGCTAGCCCAAAGTGAGTGTGGGCAATTTTGCCATTTTGGCATTTGTGGACCCAATTGGGATCGTCACCACGGCAAGTGGCATGGAGATCCTTGAGAGCCAAGGGCATGGTAGTCTTTGTTCGACTCCTGGTGGATTGCGTATGGAATGGCGGATCCGATCTCCAAGCCGGCGTGGAGATATACTATTGGGAGCACCCCATTTTTTGGCTCATTTCAGGCAGCCAAAATGACCCCCTTTTTGGGACCCCAATTTCAACCCCCCGTGTGGTCAATTGGCGGCCCCATATCTCTATGCCCACAGGGAGCCCGGACCTAATTCCAAGTTGTACACTCAGATAGAAGTCTTAGGTCCTCCCTCCTAACCTGTGAGCCATTGGCCTCGCCCTGGCCGGGCGAGCCACACGTGGGGATGACGCCAATTTTGGTAATTTTGGCATCATGACCCCACTTGACGAATCCGTGTTGCCCTGATGCCAGTTCTTCAGAGGGAACCAGGTTGGGTGAGGGCTCCATGAGGTTTGTACTCGAAGTGCATAGGGTCAGTTGCCTCGTTCCTACCTCTGGCGGATCCCGGGGAGAGGTCAATTTTGGAGTTTTCGGAGCTAATATCGGTTTGGGCTGAAACAGCCCATTTTCAGCTACCAACTCCTAGGGGATGATGGCGGGGCCATATCTCTGGCTCAGAGAGGAGTTGGGACCTGCTGTTGAGGGAGCATAGGGAGCGAGTGTCGGTAGGCCTTGGAGCTCCTTTGGTTCCCAGGAACTTGCCTGTGGCTGGGCGGGACAGCCCCCCTAATGGCAGGGTTTCAGGGTCCGGACTGAGCAGGGCATGTGTTGTGTTTGAGCCCCGGCCCCCACCAGCCACTGAGAAGGGCGGACCTGGGATTGGGATATGAGTTGGGACTAAGTGTCTATTGTCCTGTGATGCCCTTACCCCAGTCCAGTCTTAACCCCATGTGTACATATCCTGATGTGTTGCTGTACATACTTTCGTTCCCTTGTTGCAGAGTGGCAAGGATCCTGAAACGCTTTGTCACATGACACGAGCGTAATGATGCCCTTGTGAGCGTAGTGCTTTGCCTGCCTGCTCACCTGTGCGTGTCACCCGCAGCGTCCCGTGGCCGCCCCCCCACGGGAACGCGTCAAAAGCGTTTCACCGTCGCGGGGTTACCCATCCCTCGCGTGCCACTCGGGGCCACCAACCCCGAGCAGCGCGGCGCAGCAGCTCGCAGCTCGCAGCTCGCAGCGCAGCGCAGCGACTCGTAGCGCCGCCCAGCGACAGCGCCGAATTCGCCACGGAGCCCGCAGCGCCGTCCAGAGCATCGCCCTGACCGCGCCGCGACCGTGAAGGAGGTGCACAGACCAGGACTCCTGCATCAGCGAGTCCCATCGGCCGACCAGCAAGGCCGCGTCAACCACCTCCACAACCACCGGCTGACCAGCACCAGCCGCACACCCAGTCCAGTGCTGCAGCACCCGCCTCAACAAACACCACCAGGACCAGTTCGTTGAGCGGAACGAGTGCACACCAAGGACCTCAAGACCAACTACGCCCCCGCTGCCATGGTAAACTGGCAAGAAGCGGGCAAGACGTGGCCGCGGCCCCACCCCCATGCGGCACACCTGCTGCGTGGGTTGGTTTGGGACCAGCACTACCGCCACAGCCACCCCCAGTGCGAAGGCGGCATGCCCGGGAGCCCCGAGCTCCGCACGGACATGGCCCCGGACCGCCTGCAGGCCGTGGAGGACTGGCTGTGGGCGGAGGGGTTTGCCTTCCGCTTCCAGCAGAGGCGCTGGAGGACCTGGACCCGGCCGGACAGGCCCGGCGAAGGGCTGCGCCCCGACAGGATTGAGGAGGACGAGAAGCCCAACGAGTACCCGTCGGGCGCCTCGATCAACGTCTCCATGTGGGACATGATCGAGAAGAACTTCCCGGAACCGGGGAGCGAGCGCAGGCTGCAGGGCAGCAGCAGCGCTTCTCCGGGGAAGGAGAAGCGGTCCGCCGGGGACAGGAAGCGGGACCGGAAGTGGCGGGAGTACCAGGAGTCCCTGGCCGCCGAAGCCGCCCAAGGCGCCAGGGGCGGAACCCCAGCCCCGGGCCCCCAACGGACCGGTGGCCGTCACCACCCCGGCCACACCACCCTTGGCGACTACTTCCAAGTCGCCAAGCAGACCAAGGCCAAGCCCCGTCCGCTGCTCCTGAAGAAGTCAGGCCCCAGCAGCGACGTGGAGTCGGCCCACCGCGGGAGGATGCCGACCGACCAGGCCAGCTCGGCCAGCCGCGTCGCTCCCGTCCAAAGGGACGTGGCGCCCGCCTGTGAGCGCGCCTGTGGGGTGCCCTGCAACCTTCGGGTTGCCCGGCAACGGGCCATGCTGCAGGACGCTGCCATGGAGGGCGCCTCCGGCATCGCCCAGCAGGAGGCTGCAGAGTGGGCGCACGGCATGGCCCTCCACGCCTCGACCGTGGCGGCCATTGCGGCTGGACTCACGGCTGTAGCCGCCCATGGGGCAGCGACTGCCCAGGTCAACGGTGAGGTGGCGGCAGCCGACGAGGAACCCCGCCTGACGCAGGAGGCCATTGCCTGCAAGGAGGCCGAGGTAAAAGCGCTGGAAGAGGCGCTTGCCCAAGAGAGGGCAAAGAAGGAGGCGGAGGAGAGGGCCCACGCCGAGGCAACAGCTAAGGCCCAGGCGGACGCCGCCAAGAATGACGCCATCGAGGCCGCGCGACGGAAGGTCGCTGAGGAGAGGGCCAAGACGGAGGTGGAGCTGGCGGCGTTTGAAGCGGACAAGGCTCGGCTGCAGCAGGCCCGGGAAGCCGAAGCGGCTCGTGCCCGGGAGGAAGCCGAAGCGCGAGCTGCCGCAGCCACAGCTGCCGCAATGGAGGAGGCAGAGGCCAAACTCCGCCGCGAGACTCCCCCGGGAGGATCACGAGTGGAGACCCTTCGAAAGCTTTTCGAAGGGGACGCCTCCTCCAAGATGACGCTGGACGAAGCCGACACGGGCAGCAGTGGGAGCAGTGGCCCCACCGCCCACCGACGGAGGAAGGGTAAGGGGAAGACCCCTGAGAGGCCACGGAGGCCAGCGGGCGGACACCCCCACGACAGTGACCCCTCCTTCACCGCCAGCAACGGGGATGAACGAGGCCGCCGACATCGCCAAGTGGTGGCTTGGACGGGCGGAGGAGGCGGAGACATCCCCATGGAACCGGAAGGTGAGGATGAGGACCTCCCTCCTCCCTACCGGAGCTCGAAGTCTTCCGAGACTGAGACGCCCAGGTGGGGCGACATGGACGAGGATGACGACATGGACTTCGGCATCACGAAGAAGCGCCCATCCTCGGACCCACCGAGGCGACCCGGCGGAGACCCACCGGGACCCCCTGGTGGAGGACCATCAGGACCCCCTGGAGGACGCCCACCAAGTGGACCCCCTGGAGGCGGACCACCGGACGGGGGAGGACCCCCTGGACCGGGCGGACCCGGCAGAGGCCTTCCTGGAGGACCCCCTGGGGACCCTGACGACCCACCAGGGAACGGCGACCCGGATACCACCTGGCGGTGGATTGTCTACCTCCGCAGGAGGGTCCAGTTCCTCGAGCGCGAGGTAGACACGGGCAAGGGCGAGATGACTCGCATCGCCAGGGTCGCCGCGCGCGCGCAGAGAGAGCTGGACATCGCCAGGGGCGAGACCAAGTCGCTGAACAAGGTCATCAGCGGCCTGCAGCAGAGGCTGGACGCGCTGGAAGCCCGTGGGAGCGTCGGCAGCGACCACCCACCCCTGGAGTCTGGCTCGTTGGACGACGGCTGGGGACCCGGACCAGGTCCAGGCAGACCCCACGCCCCCGGCGGAGCCCCCAGGGGTCGCCCCAGCGCCAGTGCCCCCTCTCTCAGCGCCCCCTCTCACAACAGCGCGGGCCGCCGCAACGAGCGCGTGCCGCCCGGCAGTGGCAGTGAGGATTGGCGTGATGAGTGGCTCAGTTCGGACTACCACAACCGCCGTGCTCCACCGCGGACGCCTGTACGCCCCCGACGCCCGGCACCAGCCCCAGAGCCCATCCCAATGGCTGGAGGACGTTATGGTGGACTCAGGGAGGAGGTCCCCGGAGGAGACGTGGAGTGGGACGTCGGCGGAGGTGAGGACCTGGATCTGGACCTGGAGGAGTTCGACATCAGCCCGCCGCGTGGTGTACGACGGGAGGCCGCTGAACGCAGCCGCCGGCGCCGTGATGAGGAGGCATACATGGAAGGAGTACGGCGTGAACATCTGGGTTCAGCGTACATGGAGGAACCGCGGCGTAGCCACAGGGATTCCATGGAGGAGATGGACGTGGCGGCCGTGGGAGTCCGTGGGAGAGGCCGATGGGAACCTCGGTCGACCTCGCGGCCGGCGTTCATGGTCTCTAAGGCCGCGGATGCCGCCGTGTGGGAAGACTTGAAGGACATCAAGCCCCCCATGTACGACGGCAACCCCCTAAACCTCGACCGCTTCTTGGAGAAGCTGGACGATTGGGGGGTAACCGTTACTGAGGACATGCATCCCGCTGATGCGGAGAAGTATGTCTTCAGACGGTTCACGTACCGCCTGCCGGAAGTGCTCGGAGAGCTATACTTCGTGGCGACCAAGGAGGGGAAAATCAAGACCCTCAAGGAAGCCAAGAAGTGGCTCAACAAGCAGGAGCGGGTGGACGCTCCGCAGGTGGCTGCCAAGCGGTGGAAGTCCATCAAGCTTCAGCATGATGGACGGGAGATTCGCCTACGGGACTGGCGAGACTTCCGAGGGCAATACACCCTCTTCCGCCGCAACGTGGAGGACTGGAACGAGGGTGACGAGCAGGCTCGCCTGCTCTCCATGCTGCCGGAAGCATGGATCAAGAGGGTCACCAAGGAGGAAGCCAAGAGGGCCAAGTCCAACCACACGGTCAAGATGATGCTCCCCAAAGAGTATCATACGAACGTGGTGGCTTGGACGAGGAAGAACGTGGCCCGGGATGTCAAACGGCACTCCCTGCGGAACGCTCTCCTCATCACCGTTTCGGGCGATCGCGAGAAGACCGCGATGTGGCGCCTTGACGAGTGTGAGTTGAGCGGCCAGACCATCCGTCTGCAGGCCATCCGGGCGCGGATGAGCTGCGACGCGATCCTGGAGTGGGTTGGAGAGGAGGTGCTCAAGGAGTACCGGAACCTCCACCACACCCGCAGGTTGAGGCCCGGCGGCCGCGACGTCAACTACGTTGGCGAGGGACCTGGCGGGGAAGCTGCCATGGACCCAGCGGGAGCCGACGGCGATGAGACTCTCGTCGACGATGACGACGACGATGAGCCCGCCGAGGTGGCCGTTTGCGCCTTCGTGGCCAACAACCTGAGCGCGGGGAGCAAACCGGGAAACTGGAAGCCCCTGCAGCAGGGTTGGAGGAAGAAGGAGAAGAGGGACCCTCGCCGCATTGGCGACCCTCCGCTGTCCTTTGGGGAGTTCATAGGAGCTCACCCTCAGGGCTGTTTCCTGTGTTATGGGAGGAAGCGAGGCTTCAACCATGACCACCGAACATGCCCTGTCCACCAGGCCGACACGGAGGCCTACAAGAAGGCGCACGGGTCGAAGAAGCGTGCACCCGCGGGTATCCGGGAGGCCAAAGTGGAGGTGGACAAGGACGAGCTCCCCAAGCTGGTGTCGCAGGGGACCGAGTTGGCCAAGGAGATCCAGGAGATCAAGAGGAACTGGGTCCCCAGGTCGGACAACAAGAACAAGCAGAACAACCAGAACGATCAGAACAAGGACAAGAACAAGACGACTAAAAGGGGAAGGAAGAAGGGCGTCAACGAGGTTGATGCCGAGGAGACTGCCCCTACTTCCACAACCGACGCCCCCTAGCGGAGCTACTGCAGCCAAGGGCCCCAGCTAGGGCGGTCGCAGGATGGTGACATGGGAAGCGCCGAACCATCCCGGTCGGGAGTCGATAAGCACAAAGGGACTGCCGCGGGCGTAGGCCCGGTCCGGCACCCAGTCGCGGAGGCGCGGTGAGGGCAAGTGAAGGCAGGAACCCTTGCACCCGTCCGTCCTTCGCGACCAAAAACGTGTTTGATGTACTACAAGACCTTTCCGAGAGTATCGGAGGATCACCCGGACCGCAGCTGGATGCTGCAGATGGGCAGCCTGAGCCCATTGTCCACGACCTGCACCAGTCGCTTGTTGAGCTTCTGGAACGGCCGGAGATCCTGAGCTTGCACGCCGTACGCCGAGTTGGGCGTGAGCGGCAGTTGCACCTTAAGGTTCGTGCCCTATGCGGGGAAGTGGAAAAGGTCTTCGACGTGTTGGTTGACACGGGCGCTCAGGTCAGCTTGGTCAAGGCTGGCCTACTTCCGCCAGAGTGTCTGACCGACAGTCGGAAACCTGTCAGGCTGAAGGTGGCGAACGGCCAGTACATGGTGGGAGGCACGAAGAAAGCGGCCATTGGGCTGCAGTTTGTGAACCATCGTGAGCCGAGCCGCCCAGACCTCGGCAAGGAAATCCTCCTGCACGGTCGCTTCTACGAGGCCGAGATGGACTGCGACATGATCGTTGGGTACGACTTCATGATGGAGACGGACTCCGGCGTTCTCCCGGCCCAGGCCTCCATGACCCTGTACCAGGACGACCAGCTCTCGTGGCTTTCGTCACCTGAGCACCATGTGGAATGCCAATGGATCCACCCGGAACGCAATCAGCTCGAAGTGGCCGCGCTGGACACTGAGCCAACTGGTCCTGCAAACCAGGAGTACGGCGTAATGCCGGAAGTGGCGAGCCGAGTTGTCGCGGACCTGGGAGCTTCGGATCTGGCCCTGGATGCGTTCTCTTCAGGAACCTCCGCCCATCTGCGGGTGTGTGAGAAGTACTGGAGCGCACAGGACTCCGCGTGGAAGAAGCACTGGGGTCCGCATCAGGGCTTGATGTGGATCCATTGCCCTCGAGGGGACATTCCAAGAGCGATAGCGAAGATTCGCAAGGACCGCTCCAAGGCAGTGCTGGTTGTTCCTATGGGATGCACCGAGGAGGAAAGTACCCGACATTGGGTAGTCTCATTGACCAACATGACCTTAAACAAGGTCGTCCTACCGGCTGGAGAGAGTGTCTATCAGGACGCTAAAGGACAGCCCATGCCACCCCAGAGATGGCCAACGGAATTCCACTATGTGGATGGGGGCCTTGATCAGGCCAACACCACGGACTTTGTCTGTGTCAACCGCATCATAGCAGAGCCATGGCGACAATGCTTTGCGGTTCCCCCTGTTGACATCGGAGAATCAGAAGACCCCCTGACGGAAGAGGAGTTGGATCTGGTTCAGGGGTATATGGATCAGCCTTTTCACGACTGGGGATGCCAGCGTGAGGGCAAGGGCCAGGACAAAGCCTGGTGGGAAGTGGACTCGATCGTCTCTGGTTCCTATGATGGGAACACCTTCGTGCAGAGGGTGCTGGACCACTTGTCCAGCCAG
The DNA here is from genome assembly GCA_964036045.1 of Eutreptiella sp. 'Long Island Sound 2002'. Lineage (NCBI taxonomy): Eukaryota > Euglenozoa > Euglenophyceae > Eutreptiales > Eutreptiaceae > Eutreptiella > Eutreptiella sp. 'Long Island Sound 2002'. The sequence goes on from OZ038394.1 coordinate 14,420,252, forward strand.
GACGAGCCAATCAGGGGTAATCCACCCACCTACGGCGATCTATTCCGAGGCAAGACCAGAGATGGCCCTTTGGGCTACCTGGGAAGACCACCTGAGCCGAAACCGAGCGGAGTAGCTACCCCTCAAGTAAGCTCCGTGGTCCAGGTGCCCGGAAAAGCCAAGGCGGAGTCCGATGATTGCCCCAAGATTCAGGCATTGAGGGCCAGGCTGAAGCAGAAGTATGGCGAGACCTTCTTCAGCGGAAAGCCTGTGTTTCCCCCACCGGTGCGTGGACCGTATGGTGAGGCCAAGATACGACCGAAGCAGGACCCCCGTGTGTATCGACACCGGGAGTTGGCCCGGAGGGGCGAGAGGAAGGAGGCCATGGAGAAGATCCTCCGTGACTTCATCGAGAGAGGCTGGCTCGAGCCGTGCCACTCCGAATGGGCCTCTCCGTGCTTCGTCGTCCTCAAGAAGGTGGCCGGTGAATGGCGGCTCGTGGTCGACTACCGCGGCCTGAACGCCCAAACGCAGCATGACAGCTATACGCTGCCCCTCATTGAGGACATGCTGCAAAAACAACACCGGCGGAGGATCTTCACGGTGATTGACCTGAAACATGGTTATCATCAGATGCCTCTCGCCGAGGAGTCCCGTGCCTGCACAGCCATGAGCACCCCACTCGGACCTCTCCAGTGGAAGGTGATGCCCATGGGCGTTACCAACGGCAATGCGGCTTTTCAGCGGATGCTGGAGAACCTGCTTGAGCCAGTGCGCGACTGTGCGGACCCCTTTGTAGACGACGTGATCATCGCGTCCGGGGACCCCAGTATGAGCTACGAGGAGCTCCTGGAGGCACATGAAAGGGACGTCACTCGAGTGCTGGACCTTCTGGTTCGGCACAAACTCACGGGCAGCAGTGACAAGGCCACCATTGCGGTAAGCGAGGTGGTCTTCGCTGGCCACGTAGTCGGGAACGGGCAGCGGAAGCCCATACCTGGCAAGGTGGCTGCGATCGAGCACTAGGAAAAGCCCAAAACGGTCTCTGAGCTACGGGCGTATCTGGGGTTCTGCAACTACTACTCGGGGTATATCAAAATGTATGCCGAGTATGCAGCCCCCATGACGACCATGCTCAAGGGCAACCGAGAGGAGACCAAGAAGGGGTCCAAGAAGGCTCTGGTCTGGACAGCTGAGTCCGACCGTGCCTTTGAGGGGATGAAGCAGGCGCTGCTATCCGCAGTTGGCCTGCACCTCGTGGATCCCGACCGAGGGTTCGTCCTGCGCACCGACGCTTCCGACTACGCCGTTGGCGCTGTCTTGGAGCAAGTGCTTGACGATGGGAGGCACGTGCCCGTGGCCTTCTGGAGCCGAGTCCTCGCGGAAGGCCAGAGACGGGCGTGGACGCCCCGTGAAAAGGAGGCGTATGCCATCGTCATGGCTCTCAGGAAATGGGCTGGGTACATAGCCCTCCATCCCGTCACCGTCTGCACCGACCATCAGAGTCTGCAGTCGTGGCACAAGGAGCACGTGGACACCCCCTCAGGTCCCGCCTCCCGACGGGCAAGATGGCATGAGACCTTGGCCAAGTTCGATCTCACGGTTGTGTATATTCCTGGAAAGGATAACATCGTGGCGGACTGAAGCCAAGAAGATCATTGAGATGGAGCGCCTGATGGAGGAGGAGGGTATTAAATGCTTCGTCGTCATGGCTGCAGATGCCCCCCTCGGAAAGAGGGTGAGCAGAGCGGTCAGAGTACTCGCCCCTGAGGGAGCTGAGTCCGACAAGCACCTCTTCCCGGAGTCTTGCCTCCAGGACGACTGGACCGATGATTACGCCAAGTCTGAGGCCTTTGCGGCCGAGTATAGGGCTGTGACCGACCCTGATGACGGGCAGAAGTGGCCAAAGGGGCTGACTGAGGAGGATGGCAGGCTCTACCGTAATGGTAAGCTGCTAGTACCGGAGTCCCGGGTGCTCGAGCTTTGCGAAGCTTGGCACCACCACATGCTGCACCCAGGGGTCAAGAAGCAAGCCCTTGACATGCAGCGCCGGTTGGAGATCGACCATATCGTTCTCTACACCGCCATCAAGAAGGTCAGGAAGGGTTGTTCGGTCTGCCAGGCCTGCAATCCCGATAACCGGAACGTCAAGGGGGAAGCCCAATGGACCCCGGTTCCTGACCAGCCCATGGAGAGCGTGGCCATGGACGTCTTCTCCATGCCCGAAGTGCACATTGGCAAGGAGACCTTTGACTGTGTGGTTCTTTGTGTGGATCGCCACAGTGGCTACGTAGTAGCCGTTCCGGCACGCAAAAAGGGGTTGCTTGCCAAGGAAGTGGCAGTCATGATGATTCGTCATTGGCTGACCGTCTTTGACATCCCCCGTACCATTTGCAGTGACCGAGGGCCCCAGTTTACTGGTGGCTGGTTCAAGGCCATGTGTTCCCTCATGGGAATACGTCACGCCAAGAGCTCCGCCTATCTCAGCCGGTGTAACGGCCGAGCTGAAGTGGCTGGACGGCAGCTGTTCGAGAAGCTGCGCAAGATTCACATCACCAATCCACGTCGGAACTGGTTTGAGGAGATGTGGCCTGCTCTGAAGGCCCATCATGACACCACCACGCCGGTTGGTCTGTCCCCTCACCAGATTCTGTTCGGCAGGGACCCCCTAGGTCGGGGACTTCCCTTGTCGGGTGATGGTATGGCCATGGATGCCAAAGAATTCTTCGCGCGGCAAGAGCAAACGGCGCGGGACATCCGCCAGCAGCTCGAGAAGGAGCATGCTGAGCGTCAGAAGTCCGCCCCAAGCTCGACAGCGCAGAAGTTCAGGGTGGGAGACCCGGTGTGGGTGATCAGACCCCGCCCTATGGGCACCCACCGCACCAAAACCTGGTTCACACCCGGCGAGTTGGTCCGCAGGATTGGTGAGGAGACCTACCGCATCAGGGTGGGTCACGGACAGTTCCGGGAGCGCCACGAGAGTCAGCTCCGTGTGCGGGAACCCGACCTCCGTGGCCAACACGTGTCCCTGAGCTACGCCGCACATGAGGCTGATTCGGACGACGATTATGCTGAGCACGACGACTATACCGTCGAGAAGATCCTGGCTCAGCGTCCGAAGGCCTCGGCACCCGGAGGGCTGGAGTTCAGAGTTCGTTGGCGAGGCTATGGGCCGTCCCACGACACCTCGGAACCCGTCTCCTCGTTTGTGCCGCGGGTCAATACTCCCTTCATGGAGTACATCCGCAAGCACAAGACCAAGATCCATGTCTCGGACCTGGCAGCACTCACCCGGGCGATTGCAGCCAGGAGTGCCTGATCAGCGCCCTGAGCTCTCCCCTGATGCAGTTTGAGCGCTTGTGAGGTCGACGGATCGTCCCTTACTTGCTTGCTCTCTTCCATCTTTCGGTGACCTGCCATCAGAGTGGCCATATACCCCCCCCTGCTGAATCCAGAGGAGGATGGCCCCTCTCTTCTTCTATTCGTCACTCCCCCCCTGCTGAATCCTTGGGAAACCAGGTAGGGCGACTGACCTTCATATTTCTGAGCTCTTGGGGCCTTGAAGCCCATACGACGTTGCGCAACGGATGCCGCTGTCATCGGCATTGCGATTTTTTGGTGTGTGGTCTGGTTCCATGGCACTTGCGGAATCCAGACCAGTCGACGTGTGTCTCGAGACTATATATGGCCTGAACTCAGGCGTTTTCCTGTCCACCCTCCTGCACATGCCTTATCCTAACCAGGGCGTGGTTTGGCACTCTGTCCAGAGTGTGTTTACACGCCTTTTACCCCGCTCATTGCTTGTCTTTCTGTTCCCCAGGACATGTGCATCTGTATGTCAGCCCATCACTGAAGTGTGGACTGTTTTTCCCCCCCGACGGGATGCGAATCGACTACGAAGGCGCCCTGAGTCGCCGTTTACATGTTCTTACATATGGTCCAGCCTGGACCAGTACCTAAGTACATTCTCTTCTGTTTGAGTGCCCGTGATACCGTGTGCCCTATTCGCTGTGATGTGGAGATCCTGATGGCGCCAGGCGGGAAGCCCAGTTGCCTGACTACACTCCCAGCGGTCCGCCACTGTCAGTCCCAGTGTGAGCCTACCGACTCGCAGACGCACTTGCAGTCGGATGGCGGCCTCTGGTGCTCGTGACCTCGGTCAGTCTGCCTCGGAAACTGGTGGTTTGAGGAGTCAACGCCTCCGCCCACACTGCATGAGGACTCCCTCATGTATGGCCTTAGTGGTAATAGGGCGAGGGAAAAGACGGCCTCGACGCCCGATCCCTTAAGGAGGAGCTCGTTCGGCTGTACCACTCTGGACTCGCGTCGTATGGATATGGACATGGTGCGCCCGAGGAAGGACCCGTGGGGACTCTCCCCCAGCCTGCGGCCTTGGGAAGCCTGGGGTAGCCTGATGGATCTTTGTGGTCGCTCTCGACCTGTGGGACCACCTCGGTCGTCGTTTCACGCCTATGTTGGCCGTGTATGCCACTACCACTGTGGTAGTGACCGTCGCAGCCGGCACCCGGTGCGCCTGGTATGGGTTAACGGGTCCCTTGGATGCCGAACAATCGCCGCCAGGACCCGGGACTTGATACTTGATACTATACTTGCAGTTACTAACAGCTACAGCACCGTACTTGTCTTACTGTAGGATTTGGACAGCCTAACCTGCGAATCAGCCTGAAGTGAGGATGTGACACCCCCCCCCTTCAGGAAATGGTCCTGGGTACCCGCTGCCATGCGTGGGTGTTATCGAGCCCCCCCCAGGGTTTGCTCTAAGGAGGGGGGTGAAGCGGTACCCAGAACCCCATGGCTCTGGTAGGGCATACAACCGGTCTCCGGTCCACTAACCCCATGTACGGAAGGGAAGACCGGTCTCCGGTCCACTAACCCCATGTACGGAAGGCGCCCGTTGACGCCCGGTGCGAGCCCGGCGGGAGCGTGTTCCGTGCCGTAACGCCCCGCATCGGCAACCGATGCACCGCCAGCGGAGATTTATATATCAGAATATCAGGAATCAGCAGGGTTTTATTTTCATATTGTTTCCGTCAATTTTTACGCTTCCGTTCTGATACTCACTGTTTTGACAGCTGGCGGTTAGCTCGCGACTTTAGCGTAACCGCCAGTTTAACTGTTATATACAGATATTTTAGCGCAAATCGTGACGAAGACTCTAAAGTCTTCAGGAATTGCATTGATGCATCCGCAATTTTCACATCTTACACTCGCAACCTTAATCCGAATTTTTCAGGATGTCGAAATCGGATTTTCGACTTCGACATCCCCGCACTTGATTTGACCTCTTTCGAGTGGACCTACGTGCTCCCTATGCACGAATCAACTTTCCTTTTGTCTTGCCCTCCATTTGTCTTAGAGATATGGGCAAAACAAAGTTGATTCGTGAGGGCACTTGTGAGGGTCATATCTCGTGCCGCTTGCGAGGAATGACAATAAGGAAACGTGGGATGTATTCACAATACTCCTGACGTAATTTGGGAAGCTATATATGCCTTGCGTCTCCACACGTGCGCGCTAGCGCAATGGATCATGGTCAAGAGGGTAGAGTTTGCGTTATAACTCTTTGGCCATGATATTGCGTGTGTTAGGATAACTTTCGAGTGTAGCGCGCGAGTGTTGGTGTTGCATAGGAACTCTTCTTGAGTTCCAATGAGCGATTGACACAAAGTTATGCCCTTGGAGGGGCATGACATATCGTGGGGGGAGCTACCTTTTTGGGCAATATGTGGTATGTGCCATGTGTTGTGTTGCGTGCCCATTTGGCGGGTCCATCGCTCCAAGCCAAACCCGCCAATGGACCTCATATTGCGCAAGCCCCTTCTCCATACTCCCTACGGTCAATTGCAAGACTAACCTTCGTGGAGGGAAGCTTGTGTGGCGATCGCAAAGCGATGCGTTGGGAGCATGGTGTGTGTTTTGCAATTTTCCATATTTTCATGTGCCCACTTGGGAAGTAGCGCTCGTAACCTCTCAAAGCGCCCCAAGTGGAGCATATATGTGGAATCGAAGGTCATTGGTGTCAAGTCATTGTGTTTAGAAGGATTGGTCGATTACTCAACCCAAGCCGAAGTTATTATAATATAATTGTGCGCCTTTCAAGGCACTTTTGGGTGTTGTCTCGCCAATTTTGCCGTTTTTGGCCTGTCATGATGTCAAGTGGCGACCGTGTATCTCAACGTTGCGCTCAATTGACATCATGACTCAAGTATGTTATGAGGGTACATACTTCGGTGCCCAACATATCTCGGACCCGGCGAGTAACTCCTCTTGGGCTTGGCATATCGTGGCCGCCATGTTGGCGATTTGGGACTATCCCAAATCATGGGCTCACTTGGCGACCCTGCCATTCCCAAAACCGGAGGAGTTGGGCGACGCCCAAAAGATATGTTGGACGCATGTGACTTGATACCAATCTTATGGCACGCTCCGGTCCAAGTCGGGCATGTGCCTCATTTGCCCCAACCATGAGTGTGCGCATTTTCGGCCATTTTGAGCAATTTTCCACATTTTCTGCGCGCCGTGCACTATGTTCAGCCCATCCGTGCACGCCGGACGCATGGACCAATGGACCATATATGACATGGGTGTTATGCATATTGGTCCCCATGGTTCAGACACCACGTGGGCGAAGCGGAGCAACCTTCGTTAAGGCGCTAGCCCAAAGTGAGTGTGGGCAATTTTGCCATTTTGGCATTTGTGGACCCAATTGGGATCGTCACCACGGCGAGTGGCATGGGGATCTTTGAGTGCCAAGTGCATGGAAGTCTTCGTTGGACTCCGGGTGGATCGCGTATGGAATGGCGGATCCGATCTCCAAGCCGGCGTGGAGATATACTATTAGGAGCACCCCGATCTCTCGCTCATTTCAGGCAGCCAAAATGACCCCCTTTTGGGACCCCAATTTCAACCCCCCGTGTGGTCAATTGGCGGCCCCATATCTCTTTGCCCAGAAGGAACCCGGACCTAATTTCAAGTTGTACACTCAGATAGAAGTCCTAGGTCCTCCCTCCTAACCTGTGAGCCATTGGCCTTGCCCTGGCCGGGCCAGCCACGCGTGGGAATGAGGCCAACTTTGGTGATTTTGGCATCATGACCCCACTTGACGAATCCGTGTTGCCCTGATGCCGGGACCTCAGAGGGAACCAGGTTGGGTGAGGGCTCCATTAGGTTGGTACTCGAATTGCATAGGGTCAGTTGCCTCGTCCCTACCTCTGGCGGATCCGGACGAGAGGTCAATTTTGGAGTTTTCGGAGCTAATATCGGTTTGGGCTGAAACAGCCCATTTTCAGCAACCAACTCCTAGGGGATAATGGCGGGGCCATATCTCTGGCTCAGAGGGGGGTTCGGACCTGCCGTTAAGGGGGGAAGGGGAGTCACTGTCGGTTGGCCTTGCACTTCTTTGGTTCCCAGGAACTCGCCTGTGGCTGGGCGGCACACCCCCCCTATTGGCAGGGTTTCAGGGTCCGGACTGAGCAGGGCATGGGTTGTGTTTGAGCCCCGGCCCCCACCAGCCACTGAGAGGGTCGGACCTGGGATTGGGATATGAGTTGGGACTAAGTGTCTATTGTCCTGTGATGCCCTTACCCCAGTCCAGTCTTAACCCCATGTGTACATATCCTGATGTGTTGCTGTACATACTTTCGTTCCCCTGTTGCAGAGTGGCAAGGATCCTGAAACACTTTGTCACATGACACGAGCGTAATGATGCCCTTGTGAGCGTAGTGCTTTGCCTGCCTGCTCACCTGTGCGTGTCACCCGCAGCGTCCCGTGGCCGGCCCCCCACGGGAACGCGTCACTACAGTATCTGTTTTCACGAATGAACGTGGGCTCCTTTGGAGCCACTGAGCCCCACCTGTGGCTCATGAGTCAGATCCCCCAAAATACGTGGGATGTCTGCCCCGCTACCTCTGAGAGGAAAAGCCGGACCCACTCGTACGACGAACTGGTGGACCTGCTGATTGAGCTGGCTTATGAGAGGGCAAATGACTCCCACATGGAGAAATTCCTCAAGAAGCAGCTGGGTTGAGGTGGTACCCCTACCCCCGAGCGTGGCGAAGCGAAAGGGCCTGACAATCCCGCCAACGCCAACCAGGGAGGTGGTAAAGGAAGGGGTAACCTAAGTGCCATGAATGAGGTTAAACCTGATGCAGGTACACCCCCTCTGTTCTACTGTAAACCTGTCAATGACAAGGGGGACCTTGTCATGCCCCTGAGTGCAACCACCGCAGTAGTTGTATGCTGCAGATGAAACGTCAGCAGCACTCCAAGGATGGGAAAACTGTGACCCATCAAGATCATTTCAGGTGTACCATCACCTGTGGCTATTGTGGCAAACGTCGTCACTACGAGGACGAATGTCACATAAAGAAACGCGAGAGTGATAACCTCAAGCGGCAGGAGGCTGAACGCCAGAAGAACCAAACACCCACCAGAAACACCCAGAATGGGGATAAAGGTGGTAAAGGAGGTGTCAAGGGGGGTGGCAAAGATGGACCCCCTAACCCCCAGAGGCGCTCCTCAGTGCCCGCTGCTACTCCCCCTCCTGCCGAAGGTGACCCCAAGAAGCGCCCACAGCGGTATAACGCTTCCCCTGAGGGGAATAACTCCAAGAAGAGGCGAGTGGCCTGGATGGCCAAGTCCCTCATGGCTGCAGGGGTGGATGTCAAGTTCCCTGCTGAGGAGTAGGGGGGCGGCTCCGAAGAGGAGGACTAGGTTTTCCGGATCCTCGTGAAAATCGGGGATCAAGTCTTTCGAGCAGTGCTTGACACGGGTGCAACACTTTCCATTGTGGCCCGGCGCCTGCTAAAAACGTTCAAAAAAACTAAGACCGTGGCCATTAGAGTAGGGGATGGGCGTACCATCCATTCCTTGGGGGGGGGTCAATGTGACTATATGCTTGGGCGACGAAACTGTGACCCAACACTGCAGAGTGTTGGACACCGACGCCTTTGACATCGTCATTGGTACCGACTTCCTACGAAGAAACCCCCAGGTAAAAATGCTGTCTCTCCAGCGCCACTATTCTTTGCACTGCGACTTTGGCAGTGGGCTCTTCTCCGTACCTTTGGAGCTGTCAGGACGAAAACAGTCTGGGCTGCGCTACGCATCCAAGACTAACTATCGTACTGAAAACTACCAATTGGCCCGTCACGTTCTTGAAAATGGACTGGCGGCCCTTCAGGTAAACCTGGATGAGATCGAGGTGGAATTGTTTGCGAGCCAACAACAGCACATCATGCAGTTGTACTGCTTGAAACATCGGAACAACGCTTTCCGTTTCTTCTAGAAACCAATGGGCCTAGCGTATGCTAACCCTCCCTTCTCCCTGCTCGCGAAGTTTCTAACCAAAATCGCTTATGAGGGAGGAAGGGTTGTCATGTGCACCCCTGACTGGGGCTGCTCTGGTGAACACGCTTACTGCCGCCGTATGCTAGATCGAATGACCGTGGGAAGAGTGCAACTCCCCGACGGTCCAATCTATGTGCCTGAGGACTCAGACACAGCTATGCAGGCCACTGAGTGGGCCAGCTTCTCATCCATGGTCGATGGATCTCTCAATCCTGTACCCCTGTGTGACCTAGACCAGGTGCTACTGAAAGAGGTCATGGCCGAAAATCGTGGCCTGACCCTTTCTGATCTCAAAAATCGATCTCCTGAGCACCTATCTGCCACACTTACAGGGTGTGAATCTCCCGATGGCTATCTGGAACCTGCAGCTGTTAAGGAGGATGCTGACGACCAACTGTCTGAGATCGCCAGCACTATCCCTCCTGTTGATCCTAACTGTGTTGATCTAAAACACAGTGCCTTCCTAGCCCAGCTGTTGCTGGAGGAGGTAGATCTAGAGTCAACCTCAGAACCCACTTCCCCTGTTAGGAAACCGGTGCTACACATGCAGCCTATGAACACAGGTGAACCCGTGGCCCGGAGTCCTGATGCTCTAGCGCGGCTTGCTTCTAATAACATGCCACTGTCTGAGCAGACACTCAGGAACTCAGACGGCTGCTGTACCTGAAGGCCAAAGGTATTTAGCGTCAGGAGCGGCTGCAATACCTCAGACAGACCTGGAAATCCTCCATCTGGTCTGAGGAGGACGATGATTCCTATACGCTGCCTGATCCTGAGATACAGCTAGTGTATTCTTTGCACTATGGGCAGCAATGTTCCCCTGAGTGGGACAATGTTTCTGTACCTGCCGAAACTGCTGATTGGCAGAAAAAGAAAGAACATGGAAAGAGCAACCTCCATGCTGAGGAGGATTTCCTGCAGAAAATCGGGAGCCTTAACCTTGACCCCCGACTGAAGAAATTGCTGCTAACCTATGAGGAGGTGTTTGGCGCCTTGCCGCCCCCCCTCTCTTGTTAAAAACTGGTCCAGATGGACCTGAAACTGAAACCTGAATTTGAAAAGACGCGAGTGAGGCGTCCTCCCTATTCCGCTCCACAGGAACAGGTGGAGGAAATCGAGCGCCAGATCCAGGAATGTATTGATGCTGGCCTCGTGGAAGAATATAAGAAGGAAGACTACCCCCATCACTGCAGTCCCTGTTTCCTGGTTGCTAAACCAGGGTCGACTGCCCTACGACTGGTTGTTGACTATGGTGAGGTCAACAAGAAAACACAGAACCACTCAGGGAGTATTCCTAACATGGAAAATACCCTGGAGCCTATTGCCAAATGCAGGTACAAGACCAAAATGGACAAACATAGTGGTTTCTGGCAGGTAGACCTAAACGCCGCAGCTCAGGAGCTGCTGGCTTTTATAAACCCTAAGGGTTGTGTGTTTAAGTGGAAGGTCATGCCTTTCGGGGTGGCTAATGCCCCAGGGCTCTTCGAGGAGCTGATGAACAAAATTTTGTACATACTGAGGCGCAGGCCTCTAGTACAGGAGTTGATTTCTCGGGCGGCAGAAATGGAGGCCCACATCGACGACGTGAGTTTCGGTACTAATACCCAAGAGGACCATGTCCTTCTCCACCGTGACCTTTTCATCGTTTGTCAAGAAAACCATCTCCGAATCAAATTCGAAAAATGTGAGTTTATGAAAGAGGAGATGGAATATTTGGGTTTCCACGTGGGGTATGGCTGGTGGAAACCAGCCGCGTCTAAGGTTTGAGGTTTGAGGTTGGATTTTGCGGGTACTAGACGCCTTTCGGCCCCGGGGGGCCACCTGGTCGGGCCAGGTGATATCCTCCCCAGCGGGTCCTAGTGGAGGGCCCTCCAAGACGCGCCTCCTGCCTGGTGGCGGAGTCCCCCGGGTTCACAGGGCTTGGAGCCCCGTCCCTCCCCGGCTTCCCCTTTTTGCCACTCCCCGGTCAGTGCATCAATTCGCAGCCGTGGCTGCGGGCGCTTACCCACTCCGTCGCCCCCCTAATGCGTGGTCGCCCGGGGCACCGGCGCTGCCGGGCCCGTGCTACTGGCTGGTCGCCAGTGGGACCCCCTTGGGCTGGCGCGGTGGCTGCCTAGCCTAGGGGTCGGGGCGTGGCGCAGTGCCCCACTACTGCCTTGGGGGGTGCAGTGCCCCGTCCGTGTGTGCGCGGCGCTCGAGGCCGGTTTGGGGGGCCCGGGCCGGTACCTGGTGTTGTGTCCCCCCCCCGCTTCCCCCTTCCCGCCCCGCGTGCCCCGCGCTGTGTGTGGCGGGCCGTTCTGTCCGGGTGTCCCTTACCCTCGCTCGCTGGTACACCATTCCACGCGGTCTGTGCGTTCCGCGAGCTCGGTCCGGTTGCCCTTCTGGTATTCCCCGCGTGCCCTTTGTGTGTAGGTGCGCTTGCGCTCCCGCAGCGTCCGCTTCGCCCCCTCCCCTCCCCTGGATGGTGTGGCGCGCGCACCTCGCGCGGTCCCGGCGCTGGGCGCTGGTAGGGCCGTTCCACGCGGTCCGGGCCCCTCCGCGTGTCCTGCCCCGGTCCCTTGCTCTGTCTGGCGTGCTTGGGGGGGGGCCGCCCGGTCCCGTTTCCCCCCTACCTGGCTTGGGGTTGCGTGCCCCCCGTGGGGTGGGTCTGCGCGTCCGGGTTGTTCCTGCGCCAGGGGCTGGGGTTGGGGCGGGGGGGCCTGTGCGCTGTGCCCCCCGTTTGTGCGGCCGGGGGGGCCAGTGGGGCGGGGGGTCGCTCTGCCTCGTTCCGTCCCTCTGCCTCCCCTGGGCAGGCAACAATGCGGGTGTCACTGGCGTCGTTCTGGTCATGGAGGGCGTGGCCCCCATACCGCTCCGGTTCGTGCTCGCTTGGCGTCTCTGGGCGCGGCCCACGTGGTGCCCTGGCGCCTTGGTGCGGGTTCGCTTGTTCCCCGCGGTTCCTGCGGGAGCAGGCGGCTGGGGCGGGGGGGCGCGCCTTGCTCCGGCCCCCCCTCTCGGGCACCGCGGTCCCGCCGGGGGGAGGGGGGAATATCCCCTCTGTCTCGGGGGGGTGGGGGCCGGCGCCTCCGAGGTTTGCGGGCCGGCAGGGGGGGGTGGGGGGGGGGTCGCGCCGCGGCCCCCCTGCTCTCCCTCTGGGGGGCGGCCCAGGGTTCCCTACCCTGCCCCCCTTCTCGTTGTCGGCGCATTTCCCCCCGGCGTGCGCGTTTGGTCTGGGTCCCGGGGCCGCCCCGTGCACCGGGTGCGGCCTGCCTGGCGGGGGGGGGGGGGTTGGGTTGGGTTGGGTTGGGTCAAGGCCTCGCCTGGTCGCCTACCCACGGTCCGCGCCGCCTTCCCTGCGGGACCCGACTGGGCGGCCGTACCCGGGTGTCCGGTCACAAGGCCTACCGGACTGTTGACCGCCCCCAGACCCCGCGGTGGCGCTCGCGGGCGGGAGATGCCGCCGTGCCTGTGTGTATGTGCCCTTGTGTGTCTGAGGGGGGGGGGGGGGGGGGCTGTGGCACACCTGCTTGCTCCATTGTTGTTCGGCGTTGGCGCAGTGTGTGCCTGGTGCTCCAGGCCCCGGCAGGGAGGCTGGAGAGCCTGACGCTGAGCCCGCCGGGGGAGATGTGGGCCTGGGCTCGCAACCTCCACGTCACAAGGACATGCTACCCAACCACTCCACGACTGCCTATTGGCACGGGAAGGCGGTGGTACGTGGCACGACTGGGGTCAGACCCGCACTCCTTGACTGCCTTAGGCACAGGTGGTGCTGCCTCGCGGGCTGGGTCCGGCTCCCACGGCCGAGGGCGTACCCTGGGCAGATGGAGGGGCACCAAGGCGCAGAGTGTGCTTCCCTGCCCTGGGTGCCACCAGTGCTGGCTGCACTGGCTGCGGCGCTACAGCCCGCGTAGACGAGGGGGCCCAGAGGGCACCACACCCGAATGGCCTCTCCGTTGAGGAAGGGGGGGGGGGGGGGGCAGGGGTCGGCTGGTGGCTGTCTGGCCTCCAGGGGTCACCCACAACTGCACTGGAGTGCACGGGGCTGTGCTGGCCTAGGCGTCTGTGATGAAGTTGGTGGGGCACGTGCACACCTGGAGGTTCCCTAGGCAGGCCGCTCAAGGGATACCCACAGCGGTCAAGCTGCGAGCCCTTCACAGCCTCCACTTTTTAGGCCCTGAGGGCGCCGACTCCGTGCACCCCTCCCGTTGGGGGCGCAGGCGGGGGGGGGGGTGGTAGGGTGGTGGATGGGTCTACCTGTTCACTTGCGTGGGAGAGGAGGACCACCTGCTGGGTTACCATGCGGGTCCAAGATCCCAACATACTTGTCGCTCGGCGTCCGCTCCCTGAGGGACCTGGATCACCATGTGACGGCCTGCAGTGAGGGTGTGAGGGCATGCGGGGGGGGGGGGGGGGTGCTGGGCCTGCTTTCGGTCCGGCCCCATTTCTGTTGGGGGGGGTGGGGGCAGCAAAAGGTCTGCTCCCCTGTTTCCTGGTCCCCACGAGGAACCAGCCCACGGCCTGCACCCTCGCTTTGTGGTGGCTGAAATTTGGGCCGACAGAGGGGGGGGGGGGGGGAGGGGCGGCCCGTGAACCGCTCCCCCTGGGGCCCCGTCAGACCCAAGCCCTCCCTCCGCCCTCCCCGAGTGGGCAACGTTGCGGGTGTCTCCGGCGATGCACTGACCAGGGGGGGCGCGGCCCCCATACTGCTCTGGTTCGTCGCCGCGTGCTGCCCCCGGGCGTGATCCGCGCGCCGCTCCGGCGCGCTGGTGCGGGCTCGCCCGTCGGCCGCGACCCCTGCGGGAGCAGGCGGCGGGGGGCGCTGGGGCTGGCGGCGTGTGGGTCCAGCTGCGTGCCCCCCCCGCGTCGCGGTTCCTTCTGGGGGAGGGGGGGCGTCCCCTCGGCTCCGGGCGGGGAGCGGGGGGGGGGGGGTTGGGGGGGCCGCTCCGCCGCTCCCCGCCCCCTTGCCCCGTCCGGTGTCGGCCTGTCATCCTTTGTCTCCGGCGCGCCCCCCTGGGGTATACCCGTGCCTTGGGGGTTGCCGGGCGGCCGTGGCCGTCGGTCGCGGCCCGTTCGGCCGCCAGTGGGTCAGTGCGGCGGGGGGGGGGGGAGGGAGGGGGGGAGTGATCTCCTCGCCCTGGTTCGCGCCCCCGCCTTCCCCAGTCCTGCTTCTGAGTGGGCCGCTCTGTTTGCGGCGTCCTGGGCGCCCCCGTTCCGTGGTCGGTCGTTGGCGGGTAATGCAGGAGCGTGCGGGCGGCTCGCCGGGGGGCTTGGCGCGCGGCTGCGCTTGCCGCGGCCGCGGTGTACCCCCCCGTGGGTGCAGCGGCCTCCCCGTGTGGTTGCGGGGCCGCTGTGTCTCCGGTCGGCCTCCGTCCGCTCTTGGGCCGGGGGGGGGGGGGGGGGGAGGGGGGGGCCCTCTGGTCCCCTGTTGCCGCCCCCCGACGGCCGCGGCGAGGCGGCCTGGCAGTTCCGGCCCCGGGGGGCCAGCCGTCGGCTGGCGGGCCCACTCTTCTCCCGCTCCCCTCTACCCTGTGAGAGCCGGACCCTCGTGCAGGCCCCCTCTTGGGCCCCCTGCTCCCCCTGCCGTCGTCGCGCGGCGCTGGCTGGCTGGGGGCGGCCTTGAGGGTCAGCGGTCAGCGGTTAGTGGGCTGCGGGGCAGTGGGCTCCCCCCCGCGCTCGTTGTCCCCACCCTCCCTCCCGCGGGAGGTGGCGCGCGCCTCTCCGTCGCGCTGTATCGTGGGGGGGGCGTGGGTCGGGGGGCCCCGCTCCGCCGCAGGGGGCGTCCCGCGGCACTGTCCCCCCCCCACTCTCTCGCGCTCGTAGTCTGGGCCGTCACCTGCGCCGCCGCTTGTGTGGGGGTTGGGGCTGCGGCGGTGGCGGGTTTCGCCGGCGGTATCGCCAGTGGGTGAGGGCGTTGCGCAAGGCCCGGGGGAGCCAGTTGTTGGCTTCCGCATCCTTGATGCGGAGCACCGCCCCCCCCTCCAGGAAGGCCGGCAACGTCGGCTCCCTGTCGGGCCACGCCGCCTGGATCACTGACCGGAGGACCCTCTCGTGGTCCTCTGGGGCTGCGCACCCCCCCGGGGGTACCTCCCGGTTCCCTCCGTCCCTCCGGAGGAGCACGGCATCGAAGGGCCGGTTCCTCATCCCCCTTGTGGTCCCCGAGCTGGCCCAGCTCAACCACCCGTACACCTCCACCACCAGGGGAAGGGCCTCATCCCCCAGAGGGTCCGGGACCGTGCCCCAGTCCCGGTCCCAGGGCCTGGCCCCCCCTGCCCCTCGCGCCGGCTCCCCCTGCGGCCCCTGTGCCTGCGGTGCCGGCGCCGCCCCCCCCCCCCCCCCCCAAGGTCATCCGCGCCAGCTCCGCCCTCGGCGCGGGGGGGGCTGACTGGTGCTGGGGTCGTGGGGGTTGGGGGGGGATGAGTTCTCCGGCGTCGGGGTCGATGTTGTAGAGGTGGGCGTGGTGGTGGTGGTGGTGGTGGTGGGTGTGGTGCGCCGGCATTTGCTGGATGCCGGGGGGGATGCACCGCACCGGCTGCACGTCCGGCTGCGGGGGCGCCCCGCCCCCCGCGCCCCTCCTTTCGCCCCGCCCTCCCCCCCGGGCTCCCATGCCCTGTCCTGCCTGTCCCCGGGGGCCCACGGCGCCCTTGCCCTTGCCCTTGGGTCCCCTTCCGGCTCCCTCGCCTCTGTCCCCCTGTCCTTGCCGTGGGTCCCGCCCCCTGTCATCCGCGCCCTGGCCTGCACTGCCGGCGCCCGTGCCCGTCCTGTGCCCGTGCCCATGCCCTTGGCTGCGCCCACGCTCGCCCACCGTCCCTCGCTCCGCTCCATGCGCTCCGTTGCCGCCCGCCTTGGCGCCCTGCCCGCGCCCCTGCGCGCCCTTCCGTGCCCTGGCCTGTTCCCGGCTCCCTGCCCCGCGTCGCGCCGTCCGCTGCCCGCGCTCTCTCCCCCTCCGCTGCTGCTGGCCTCGGCGCCTCGCCCATGTTTGCGCCCTTGTTCCTTGCCGCGTGTGCCCCGGCCCGCCCCCTGCGCGTGCCCCTGGGCATTCCCCCTGTCGCCTCCTGTCCCCCGCTACGCGCTCCCCTGGCTGACACTCTGCCCTGCCTGCGCGCGGTCCCCCACTTCCTGGATCACGCGCCGGGCGTCCCGCTGCCTCTGCAGCTGCGGCAGCGTGACGCCCGGCGGCGCACGCTCGGGCGCCGGGGGGCGGACGTGCCGCGTACGCCCCGGGGGGAAGGGCTTGGGGGGGAACGGCTTGGGGGGGCTGGTGTGGCTGTGGGTGGGGTTGGTGTGGGCGCGGTACTTCGCGCCCTCCCTGCCCACTGCTGCTGCTGCGGCGGCCCCCGCCGAGGCGCCCGGGACCCGCGCGGGGTCCGTCCCCTGTGTCTGCGGCGTGCCGGGGGCCGCAGTGTGGCCAGCCGAGGCGGTGGCGTGGCTCGCCGGGGCTGCGGTCTCAACCCCCCGTGCACCCTCCCCGCCCCCCTCTGCGGCCGCGGCAGCCCCCGGCAATCTGCCCGGGTCCTGCACCGGGGCTACCCCCCGTGCCGGCGGCGCGCGCCGGGTGCCGGGGTGGGGGCCGCGGCGCGGCTTGCTGGGGCTGCAGTTTCAGCCCCCCGTGCGACTGGGGCCCCCTCCTGGGGCGGGGCGGCAGGGCTTGCTTCTTCGGCGGCGGCGGCGGTCTCCTCGGCCGGCCCGGGCCCCTGGGTCGACGGCCCGGTGTCGGCGGAGGCCGCCCGGGGCTGCCCAGCCGGCGGCCCGACCAGCACCGCCGCCTCTGCCAGCCTCCGCTCCTCGCACTCTGCTGGGGTCTCCCCCGCCCATTCCGGGGAGACGGGGGAGCGGGAGCGGGACCGGCGGTGGTGGCGGTTGTCCCGCTGGGGGGAGCCATCGGAGTCCGACATCACTATTATCCTGGTAGGCATGCGTGGTGCGTGGTGCGCCCTTCCCACTACCTCCGGGTGCATCTCTGTCGTGCCGTGGGCAGTGCTGTGCAGTGCTCCGCGGGGGGGAGGGGGGGAGGGGTTGGGGGGCCGGCGGCGGCGTCAGCCCCGTACTGGCGGGGCCCGGTGGCCATCCATCGGGATTTGGAGGGGAGCGGGGGAGCCACGCGGCCCACGCGTCGCGCCACAGCTCCCAGTCTGGGGCAGGGCTCAGGGCCCTGGGCCCCCGGGGGTCGTCGGGTGGTGCAGGGGGGAGCCGCACTAGGTGGACCCCCGTAACGGCGGTGACGTCCTGTGTTCGCAGGAAGATGTGTACCCCGTCCCGCGCCGCGGGCACCGGGAGGGGGGGGCGGGGTATGGGTGCTGCCCCGTAGAGGTGGGTGAGGGTGATCCCCAGGACCCGATCCGGGTCCCCGCGGGTCACAACGATGAGGAGGAGCAGGGGGGTGCCCGGGCGTTTTTGCCTGAGGACCTGCCCCCTGTGGTGGGCACCCCTGGTCCTGGAGAGGGGGGGGGGCAGGTCCGGGTACGCCCAGCGGCGGGGCGCGTGCGTCGCCGGCGGAGGGCGGGGCACCAGGTGGGCTCCCTGGGGAACGCCTCGCACACGACAGCGTACGGGGGGGTGGGCCCGGCGCCGTCATATACCGGGTCGGTCGGCCGGGGGCGGGCGGGCGCCTCGTCCGCGCCCCCCACGAACACCGTGATTTCGCCCACCTCCAGGTCCTTGTCCGGGGGGTGTAGAAGGTGGAGCGCCGCATCCAGCTCGAACACCCCCCCCGGGTATGCGGCGCGCGCCTGGTTCACGTAGGGGGCCGTGTCCCCGGGGCAGCGCGTTCTGAGGGCGTGCAGCAGAACTGGGGCGCTGCTGCGGAGGGTCATGGCAGACCCCGCTCCCATCAGCCGCAGGGTGTCCCCCACGGACAGGGGCCGGCCCGACCGGTTGGACTCCGCCACTCCATCCAGTGCCCGTAGAGGGCCGCCTCCAGTCTGATGAGCCCTGGCTGGACAGCGTTCACGATCCGGTGCATCGCCGAGAGTAGCGCGGGGGCCCCTGCTCCATTCAGGGCGCGGACGGCCGAGAGGGCGGTCTCGCTGAGGAAAGCCCTGGCACTGCCCGCCGGGTCACGTCGTGCGGCAGCGTGCGCCTCATGTGCCTCCGTCACCGCGTCTGCTACCAGGCCCCGGACGGCCGCCTCCTGCGCTTGGCGGCGGGCCCTGGCGTGTCCCGGCCCATCCCCCCATCGGCGAGGCATGGTGCTGCGGGCTCTGCAGACTGTGGCGGCGGGTGGGGGTCAGGGCGTGAACATGTGCGACAGGTGCACAACAGACGTGGGGTCCCGCAGGTGCACGTGGATCCACAGGAGGGCGGCGCCCGCGGGGCCCGCGCGTTTGTGTGAGGGGGCGTGTGCTCCCCCGATGCGCTGGTGCAAAGCCTCCTCCTCCGTGCGCCTGCGCGGGCCCGCGGGAGGTTAGGGCCAGGGGTACGCGGCTACCTGGGAGCACTGCGCGCACCTGTTGGCGCCTGTCGGCGCTGCGGAGGACACCGTGTCGCATTTCCCGCAGAGGTGGCAGGTGTGTGGGAGGTGGGAGGGTGGCGACCAAGGGCTGAGATGGTGGAGCCAGAGGTCCTCCCACCTCTGTCGGAGGGGGTCCCGGATCTCCAGCAGGCGGGCGCGGACGCGGCGCCGGTAGTCCCTGCCGAGCGTCTTCCGCTGGACCTCCCGCCACGTGTCGTCGGGGAGAATCCCGTGGTCGTGGAAGGCGGCGATGAGGTCGTCCCACACCGGGCGGGGGTACCCCTGGGGGGGGAGTGCCATATACACGTGGCGCCCGGTGAGGTGTGGCGCCAGTATATCCCACTGGCACTCGTCCGCGGCGTCCCGTTGGAGGAGGGCCAGTAGGTTGCCGTCCCCGACTGCCTCCCACTCTACCCGCAGCCCGTTGCACCTGTCCAGCTCCTGGCGCAGCGCGGCTGCAAGGTCGGTGGGGAGCATGAGGAGTAAGGGCCCCCGGGTGTCGTCCAGCCGGGACAGGGCGTCGTCGTATACAGGCCCCCCACTTTTGAAGTGCGCCACATCAAGCCGGGCGGCCCCGTCCTCCGGGGGGTGCCATCGGATGGTGGCCGCGTCGTGTCCCCATGTGTGTATCTCCGTAGCCCGGAGCACGTTGGCGGCGTGAAGGACGATGCGGGGGGGGGACGGGCGCTCTGACGAGCGAGGACACGTCCTTAGCCCATCCTGTTTGCGACCCCGGGGCCGCTTGCAGCCATTCCTTCGTCGCCGCGTCCCACGAGTGGTAACGGCCCGCCCCTTGGATCATGGTGGGTCTCGGCCGGGTGTGCGGCCCCCACCCCTCGACTGGGATGCCGGCGTATCGTTGCGCAGGGGTCTCCGGGGCGCGCGTGGCGGCGCACCAGCGGCCCCACTCGCGCGCCCACTCCTCTCTCACTATGCGTGCCTCCCACGCGGTTATGGAGCCGCGCCCGATGATCCACGGTGGGAAGAGGGCGTCTTGCAGGTGCCTCGAGAAACCCCCCGGCAGGTCCCGGTACGGGTGGGGGTCCTCTTGTGGCGGGCACTCCAGAGTGCCATTCACGACACGGAGGGAGGCTACCAAGTCCTTGCCAGGGCGCGGGGGAGGGAGGGGGCAGTCGCCCTCTGCTCCGGTGAGCCATCGGTGTACCCGGACCGCCGTGCTTAGGGGCTCGCGGAGGAGTTGCTCCAGCCGTTGGTTGCGAAGCTCCCATGCGAAATCTCCTACCGGAGCATGTGCTGGAGGAAATCGTCCACGGAGGTCTCTCCCGGCGGGTCGTAGCGGGCGATGGCGCGGAGCTGCGCCTCTGCCTTCTCGGGCACCAGCCCAGAGCAGAAGACTTCCGTCCATGCGGCGCCCGTGGAGCGCCACGAGGCCACCCACAGGGCTTTGTCCCCGGGTGGGAGGTGGCAGGCCGCCTCGTGCACTGCCTGGCGGTAGTGGAAACAGAGGAGCCGCGAGTGGGCGCACCCCATGTGCATGTTCGACGTGGTCTCCTCCGGGCCGCCGCATAGGAGGCACGGTTGTGAGAGGACGGCGACGCCGGAGAGGCGCTCCTTATGGACGCGGAGCCTGCGTTGCACCGGCGTGTGGCCGTCTCTGGCCCGCAGCGCCCGGTCGTTGGTGGCCGTCGCGGTGAGGTCCCGGGCATGGACGTAGGCTGTGGCGTTGGCCGCGCCCAGAGGTGTGTGTCCTCAGTGCGTCAGCGCATGGTCCCTCTGTGCTTGCTGCGCGATCTCGCCGAGCGTCCGCAACGTGGGGGGACGTAGGTCGAGGTGGCCGTCATGAACGGCAACAATGAGTTGGGCCCGGCTAGGGCCCGGTGGCGTTTTCTGCAGGACGGTGTCCTGGGACGCCGCCCAATCCGCCTTGTGCAGTAGGGCGTCGCTGTGGTGTGAGGTGGCTCGGACATACCAGAACAGGTGCTTGGCGTGTTGTCCTCGCGCGCGCAGGCCGTCCCGGAGCCACCGTAGGGGTTAGTGGTTGACTACCTTCGCCGCGCCCGCGGGGACCCCCCTGGTCCGCACGCGATCCGCGTGTCGCAGGAGGTGGAGGATGACTTCGGCGTCCACCGTATGGACCCATGGCCGGTGGGCGCCGTATTGCAGGGGGAGGGAGGCGGCCACCCCTTCCCCGTCCGGCACCGTGCCCGAGATGGCCAACGCCCACGTGCGGGTGAGGTCGGCGGCGAGAGCGACGCTGGTGGCATGTTTGCAGGGTCCGCCCCCCGACGCATCGGAGGAGGTGTGGCCCCAGGCCTCCGGGATCCAGTAGTACCCGGTGGGGCTGAGCCACCCAGCGTTGAGGTCGGCAGAGTGCCATCGGACGTCGGGGTGGCTGGGGGTCAGTTGGTCCACCCTCAGCGCCCTGGTGTCGCCGGGGCGGATCGCCGGCAGGTCGTGCAGTCGGATTTCTGCCCCAGCGATCGTGCTTGCCCAGGACCGGAGTGCCGTCACATGTTCCCTGAGCCACGCCGGGCCTCCGCGCTGGTGCACCACCAGGTGTCCCATGCCCTCCAGCTGGTCCTCCAGCGCGTGCACTGCCATGTGTGGGTCGTGCGGCACTTCTGTAGCTACCAGCAGGGCGGTGCCGCAGGGGAGTCCACGGGGCCTGGGCTGGCCTGCCCCCACCTGTACTACCACCCACTCGGTCTGGAGCTGCGCTTGGTCTGCCGCTCGGGTGCATTGGTCGTCCGTGGTCACCAACCACACCGGCGTCGGCGCGTGGGGTCGGGGGCGCAGGGGCTCGGGCCACGCCACATCCGCGTTAGGCTCTCGGTGCTCGCTTTCCGCGAGTACGTCGCGGAGGATGTACATGAGGGCCGCCGGCAGGTGGTACACCGCCCCCTGCGTGGGGGGGGGATAGGCTGCCCCGACGGCGGTAGCCCCCGACGTGAAGGTGCAGGCCGTCCGGGGTCACCCGCGGGCCAGTGTGGGCGTCATGCTTAGCCCTCGTGGGGTGGACGAATCTCAGGCGGGGGTCCCGCGTGTCGGTGGTGTGGAAGAGGTGGGCCAAGGCGTCGCGCCACCCGGGGTGGTTGGTGGGCTCCTGCTCGCGGCGGCAATAGTGGAGGTGCTCGTCGGCGCATTGGTGGAGGCATCCCCGCACCGCCGTCGGCTACGGGTCGTCATTGTCGGGGAAGGGGTGGTGTGGCCCGTGGTGCCCCCCTACGTGCTCATTTGGATCAGGTACCCTTGAATTACCCAAGTGAAACCGTGGTTCAACCGAGTTCAACCGCGCACTTTCATTACGGCTTCCCCACGGTTGAACCCCTATCGTGGTACAGCAACAAATTGCTAAGTAGCATCCTGAAAACCGCTATTTTTCAGCCCTGCAAGAGATGCCACACCCCCTAAAAAGAATGTTTTTGAAAACCTTCTTACCTCATTGGTGCAAAACACTGGAGACCTATTTCTCGTTGATCACATTTCACGGCGGTGGTGGTGTAGGTGCCAGTGGCGGCGGCTGTATTTGTGAAACCGCAAGGCTTCACCATCAACTTTTCGTTAGGCGTGGTGACATACACCCCTGCGCCTTGTTTGGATTCCCTTTAGGACTTTGGACCCTTTTTAGTGAACAACAATTACATGCAAGCCTGCACTTGATTGTCAGAAGCTTGTTTCCTCATGGATTGCACTAAAATGTAACCGGCTTTCGAGGTGGTTCAACTGCTGGACAGGCGCGCGGTTGCACCGGCTTCACCGGTTCAACCGCTGTTGCACGAAGCGCTACACAAAAAACACATCTTCACTTTGGGAAGCTAAACGTGACCAGTTCATTCTGCATCGCCACAGGCAGACGTTCCCATGCAATGCCTGTGTACGGTACAAGCACAATGCGCTGTCCAGAGCACGCCAGAGGCATGTGGGGCCTAAGAGCGTTAAACATGACCCCATATCGAGGATCCACAATGTGTCCCCATAATAAATCACGCCCCCAACGTATCCATGCAGGACGAGAAGGCCCATTTGCACAAAGTAGGGCACTGGTAAACAGTCCCCCCCCCACAAAATCACCCAGGGCTATTTCCCCCGTAAGGGGACTGTCATCCTTTGTATGCGTATGTACAAGCATGGGATGATCGCCCACCCCATGGACCACTGCGAGCGCAGTGTAGGTTAGTTGGGGGAGTACACTTCGGATGTGTGCATTGGCGCGCCGGACCAGGTCCGGATCTCTCCTCGTTTGCACTGCAACTTGCACACGGTGATGCCCCTGCACCATTACGGCCCCCCACAACTGCCTACGGCACCGTGCTCCATGTCGCTCCCGCCACTGCCACCCCCTCATTCCCTTGAGGCACGTGAAAAGTCAGTCGTTTGGGAGTGGCTCTTCCTTCACGTGAGGCACTGGTGCACCAACCTCTGGGGCTGCCTCTTCGTTATCTTCCTGCTTACATGCAGGCATTTCCTCGTCCTTTGGCGCTCCACCAAGCTCCTCAATCTCCTCTTGACCAACCGAGGCTGCAGGCGAGTCCTCCCCACTGTCCTTGTGCTCCTGCACCCCTGGACCAGCAGACTCAACCTTTTCCTCTTTGAGCACCTGTTCTTCACTCCCCTTTGGCTCTGGCACCTCCGGCGGACTAGGCCCAGGAATGTGCTTCTCAGTGTCCTTTGGCTCTGGAATCACGGGCGGCGTCGGCACAGGAACCCCATTGTCACTGTCCTTTTCCGCTTCAGCTTCCGGCGCGGGAGTGACCTCCTTCTCCTGGAGTGGACTGTACGAGGGGGAGTCCTCCATTGTCTTCTTGCCCTCCTCATCGATTGCTTCCTGTTTCTGGGCGCGGCGCTCTTTCAACGCCTCCTCGGCAGAGTGGGGGTTACTGAAGCTTGTGCTGTCCTTGACTGCAATAACTGGCCACGTTGTCCCAGCTGCATCGCCCTCCTCCTCCCACTGCGGGGGAAGGAAGACCAATTCTTCCTCCTTCTTGGGCCGGGGGGTTCCCTTCGTGGCTTTCCCCGGGGTACCTACGGCCAGACGTGGTTCGCCATCAGGACCGTCCACAATGACCCTTCGAATCGGCATGTTGGCCGCCCATCCGAACCGCTGTCGCAGCTATTTGCACGTGTCCTCAACCGCCAGTCGTCGTTGTTGGGCTTGATCCAGGCTCTGCAAAAAGGAAAAAATAGTGAAACCGTTGTTCAGGCGGTTCAAGCGTGCGGTTGAACTACACTTCACCGGTTCAACCGTGCACACCTCCAGAGCTGACGCATGCGCCGATTCTGCCCTGATCGCTTTCTCCTCGTCGCCATCCTTCGATCCCGCAGCCAACTCGGTTGCCAGGGCCTTCTCATCCTGCACCGTGTCGCTGGGGAGCTTGCCGGAGTCACTCTCGGAACTGGGGGCCGGAACTACCCTCTTCTTCTTCTTCTCTGGAATATGCTTTGCGACTGGGACCCATTTGTGCTCTTCAAACAGGGGGTCTGACTCGTCCGTCTCACTGTTGTCCGGGGCGATTTTCCGCTTTTCCGAGGAAGCACCGCTGCCAGTTTTGGCTTTCTTTTTCGGCTTCTTGTCGCCAGAGACTTGGGCCTTCGCGGGCGGTGCTTCAGCCTTTACACCTGTCCGCTTCTCCTTCCCGAGCTCCTTCCGGGCGGACCGAAACAGGGACTTCGGAACCACTTTGCTGCCGGGGGTGCTCGTCTCTTCTGGTGGCGGTGGTGCTTGAAGACGTGGAGGCTTGGGGGCCTTTCCACTGCTCTTGGATGCTGCACCTGCTCCAAGTGGGCGGTCCCACACACTCTTGTAGAACTCCTCAAAGCTCTCTCCCACAGGACTTGGTTGGGGCGCGGTGGGGACGGCTGGACTGAACTCCAGGGGCGTTGACCTCTGCCGTTCTGGCGCAGGACTACCTTGCCCGGCATTGCTCAATTCCCGCAAGCCCCGCTGCACGCCACGACTCATGCGGTCGACCACTTGAGCGGCGCCAGGGATCTGCCGATACCACACGTCCCACCACTCCACGATGGGCATTGGTGGCCATCGCCCGCGGACGACAATGCCGGGGCCACGCCGATCCACCACGAACATGTGCTCAGACACATCACTGGCGGTCAACTGCAGAGAAAGCAAGGAGGCAGGTGAACCGCAAAATTGGGGGAACGCGATTCAGTGAGTAGGAAGGTGACACTCAACTGTGCACGGTTGAAGACGGTGAAGGCGGTTCGGCCGCACGGTTGAACCCGCTGAAACGACGGTTGAACTACTGCACACCTGTTGCACCCCTTGGATCGCTTGAACCACACTTGGCTGCACGAATGGCGATGGTGCCATTGCCGTTGGCGCCGCTGCTGCCGTCGCGGCGCTTACCTTGGCCTTCCTGTGCTTTCCCCCACCTGAGATGGTGGCGTCCCTAGCCAGCATGCTGCTCGGAGTTGCCGTGTACCGCTGGACCTCCGATTCGTCGAACCAACCTGGTGGCAACTCCACCGGGGCCTTGAAGAAGAATTGTGGACCGTGTCCTGCGCTGTGACCACCGCCCCGGCCCAATGAATCCGCGCCAAACCAGGACGCGCTCCTGGCAACACCGCACCCCGCAGTGGCCCATATCCTGAACAGGGCATCCAGACCTGGTTCGTCCAGGGACATGTGGCCTTGGGGGTCGCTCGACAGGCCCACACGCAGCACCTACAATCAGAAAGCGCACCACACAAATGCACATCAGAACATTCATAGACACAAAAACACACAGCAACGAAACGCAGCATGCGTCATATCAAAACATCTACCAAAAGACCAAAAAACAGCAGCACAATCAACTAGCAAACAACAAGACAACAGCAGACCAACACAACGACCCCGAAACACACTCACACACAGACCTTCCACTCCGAAACCTCCCCGGCGCTCAGGCACCTCGTCCCCCAGGGGTAGGACTGGACCCCATCCTTGTCTTCTTGGCGGTGCGTCTTCATCCACAGCGTCAGGGCACGGCGGAACACGTACTTCGGCGTCACGTCAGCCAGCCACCGCCACTCAGGCGTCTCGGGCGCCAGGCTGGTGTCGGGGTTGCAGGTGTTGTGGACCACCACTTCTTCCTTCAGCGGGAACTTGTCGGCCAGGTGGGGAGCTGGGGGCGCTGCCGCTGCTTGTGGCGCCGGCACGGCAGGTGGATCGGCGCCTTGTCCCGTACCCAGTGCCCGCAGGCAGTTCTGCAAGGCCTTCCCCAAAGACTCGGGGTCCATGGCGCAAAGGCACCTGAGAGGAGCAGGGGTGAGACCGTGGGGAAGCCGGTTCAACCGCACGGCTGAACCTCCTGACCCATGGTTGAACCACACACACACCTCCTAGTTGCCAACTTTCAATTGAGTGTGCACTACGCGCTCATACTCCCGTCGCTGCCGCCCGTCCCATCGAGGCCTCTCCTTGTAGAGGAAGGTGCGCTCGTGCGCATGTCGGAGCATTGCCTCATCCTTTTCCTCCTTGGTAGCCTTACGACCACCACCCCGGGAACTTGTGGTTAGAAGGTTGTCCTTAAAGACATAGTTAAGCGACTCAACAATGTCGCCACAAAACATGCCCCCCCCCCAAGGTTGCAAATTACCCAATACCATGGCCCCCCCGTTGCGGAGCCAAAGCAAGTGGGGTGATCGTTTATGGGGACATATAGTGTTTTGAAACCTCTTTGCAATTTGTGCACACCCTTGGACGAATGGATCATATGACCACTGATAGATAGCGGTTAGCAATTTCCCCATGTCCTCAACGGTAGTGGTGACATGTGGTGTTAGACGCAAACTCTTTGCAATGGGCAACCAATTGGCAAACAAGTGCCACGTCTCTTCCCCATCGGGGAAGGACCGGCCTTTCAAAGAAACATTGGTCTTAGCGTCCTTTAGGAGGCTTTGAACCTTGGATCGTTGTGGTACCGTCGATATTGTGGCTCGTGTGCGCACAAACGTTGTTATGTATTCACCACATCGTATCACAAGATGGAGAACACACATGATGACACACCCTATACGGTCATCCACTTTCAATTGTGGACTTTCGATGCACCCTTTTTGCACCAACACAACTAACTCCTTGTTTCCTATACTTTAGGAATTTTGCTTCAAGTCTTGTACTTCGTCGCCATTCACACCCTACCCATCTTTCGTTCTCCCTAGACCATGTTGCAAAAGAATAAATTGAACCAATTTCATAAAATGGTGATAGACCAAGTATATGACGAAGCCAAGGGCTATCGCCTCCAATAATGACAACCGTGCGCACCCAAAACCCTCGGAGCAACATGTAGCCACGGTCAATAATTTGTTGTATTTTTTTGAGTGTCTCTCCAAAGGAGACACGCACAAGATTCGTTTCATGCTCACTTACGAGAGCAAGGTCAAGGGTCCAATTGTAGAGCAAAGTTCGTGCTTTTTGCATGTGGTTAGCAAAACCACATGCAATTTGGCACCATGACCTTGCTCCACATGGAAACCCATCACCACACACTATAAGTACATAGGGGTGATCATCCCTAAATCTTGGGTAGTGCATTTCCTCTAGCACATCCCTTTGATCACCTATATATTGTATCCAATCATCCACATCCCAACGAACCCCAACTCTTCCATCCTTTATGGTCATTTTTAGTACTTGTCTCTCACTTAACGTGGACCAAGCTTTATCCATCGTTGTATACGACGGAAGGCAATGTGTCCATGGGACGGTGCTTGCACGGGTTTTCTTCTCTTTGGCATCGGCCCACGAAATAAGCTTCTTGTACCTAGGGACGGTTGAACCGAGAAATTGGGATAAAGTGCGCGGTTGAACCTGCGGTTGAATGGGTTGCCGTCATGGCACCAAAAAGCGTCCAATGGTACAAACCACAAAGTATTCACATTTGTGACGCGGGCAACACGTTGCAACTCATATGTTCATGCTTTGGGCAACATTAAGCGATTATTTTGCCGTGCAAACATTGTCATGAAGCACAATCACAATTGTTCATTTGTGATAAGGGTTCAACCGCACCGTTGAACCACGTTGAACCACTTGTAGGCATGTGTGCATTATGCCACATACCTTCGCTTTGGCATCCCAAGGTCCAAAATGAGGTGCACAGTGTCGGATCCTGTGAAAGCTTTTTTTGTAGCCCTTTTTGTCTGTTTGGAAGCCCTCTGTGTGTTACCAATTCGGTGAGGAAGTTGTTTCCATAGGCGTTTTGTCGTGCCGTTTGTGCAAAAAAAGGTGAACAAGTTGTCCACCAGCTGTTGGTCCCCCCACCCGCTGTAGTGGTCGTTCACCACTTGCAGCCAGTGGTGGGACATTTTTTAAAAAAGGTTTGTCACGCGTCAGTTTCAGGTGGTTATGCAAATATTTTGTCCAGAAAAGCGCGCGCTGCTGGCGCAGCCGCCGCCACCAGCGCTGGCGGTGGTTCAACCGCGGTTCAACCGCGGTTCAGCGGTTCAACCGCGCCCCTTCCGAGTTCAACCGGGTTAAACCGCGTAAAACCACTGTGTGAAGTACCTGATCCAAATGAGCACGTAGGGCGATGCCACGGCGTCGTGTGCGGCACCGTCAGGCGGCACGTGTCGCGGTGTTGCAGCTTTGCGGTGCGCAGCGTGACGATGTTGCTCGGTGGGGACTGTAGTTGGACGTGGGCCGCCCTGGGGCACGCGATGGGGTTGTAGAGCCCCACTCCCAGGGCGTCCAGGGCCCGGGGTATGCGGTGGACCCAGTCGCCTCCCGCCAGGGTTGCAAACTTCGGGACGGGGTAGTGCACCTCGGGGCATATTCTGTGCGCGCCGGCTATTTCCCAGAACATCTGGGTGACCTCGGCGCGCACGGAGGTTGAGCGGTGGTGGACGAGTGTACCCACGAGGGCCACCGCTACCTGCTCGCACCGCGTTGGCACTCGTGTGAGCCCAAGGGTCCGGTCATCCTGCAGGCTGTCTCGCGAGGCGTCGAAGGCGTACCGCGCCCTGTCCTTCGCGACCTGGACCGTGATGTGGTCCGGGTGGCGCGGTGTCCGAGTCGTCGGCGATGAAAGGGGCGACGTACTGCGTCACCCCCCCGAGGATCGCCAGGATGACGTCCTGCACCACTTTCGGTGGCGCGAGGGTGTTGAGGCACCAGTGGTGTATCGCCGCCAGGCGCAGCCGGTGTTTGCGCTGCAGGGAGAACTTTCCGTCTGGCTGCAGCTGGAGTCCCAGGTAGGGGACGGAGTCCGCCGCTGGTAACCAGTGCCATGGGTTTTCCAGGTGGGGACAGAGGCGCAGCTGCAGGCCCGGGACCCCCTCCGTGGTGGCCATGGCACACTTGCGGGGGTTGAGCTCCATGCCCATCATCCCCACGTACGCGGCCACCGCCTCCACGCCCTCGACGAAATGCTGCAGCGTGTGGGCCACTACCAGCAGGTGGTCTATGTAGGCCTGGATGAGGCCCCGTTCGGCCTCTCCAGGCGGGCGCAGACGGTGCCCCTGTGCCCTGAGCAGGGGCTCCAGAAGGAGCGCGTACAGCAGGGGGGTCTCGGGGCTGCCCTGCTGGACACCGCGCAGCATGTGGACGGGTTGTGTTAGCCCGTGCGCGGTGACGATGCGCAGCCTGGCGCACGTGTGGAGGAAGAGCAGGAGGTCGATGACCTCCGGCGGCACGGAGAGGTGGCGCAGGATGAGGTGGAGGGCGCCGTGCGGGGCGGTGTCGAAGGCCTTGCGGGCGTCGAAGGAGAAGACGTAGTTGGGCCTTCCCCGTTGGAGCTGCCGCTGTGCCATGAACAGTGGGGGGCCAGTGTTGGAGCCAGGGAGGGCCCCTTGCTGCCAGTCGCTGACCACTCCGTGCCGTGTAAGCACTTCCGTGATGCGCTGGGTGAGGGGGCCCGTGAGCAGCTTCATGTCCAGCTGGCCTAGGGCTATGGGCCTGTAGTCGTCCAGTCTGGCAGAGCCCGGTACCTTGGGGCTGAGCGAGATGTGCGCGTCCCTCGAGTGCATCGGTGGCGGGTTGCCGCGGAGGATGGCCCGGTAGGAGTGGACCAGGAGCCACTGGACGGGTGCTGGGAGGGTCTTAATGAAACGGGCCCCGACGTCGTTGGGACCCGGGTCCTTGCCCTCGGCCTTGTCCAGGGCGGACTGGAGGTCCTGCATGGAGTACTGCTGGACCTGGGTCCAGGCCCCGTCAGGGACCCGGGGGACGTGGCGGCTGATGACCGCGTCGAAGCCGGGGAGGTCCACCGGGCATTTGTCATACAGTTCCCGCCAGAAGGCGCGAACCGCGAACATCACGTCGTGGGCCTCCGTGAGGAGCATTTGTGGGTTGGGGTCCCGCACGTTCGAGAGGCCTGACGGGACCAGGGCCTCTGACTCTATGGCTCCCCGCACGGCTTTCCACCGCTGGGCGATGTCGGGGGCGTTGCAGCGCCAGAAATCCTTGATGGCGCGCTTGCAGTCTGCCGCCAGGAGTGCGCGGAGTTGGCGGATGTCCTCTTTGAGGGCGGCTGCTTGCCTCTCCAGTTCCTCCTGTAGCTGGCCCTGTGTGGCAGGGCGGAACCCGGGCGACGCACCCCGCAGCTCCTCCGTGAGCCGGAGCGCCGCCTCGGACCGGATGCCATGCCGTGCCGCATCTGCCTGGTACGCCGCCGGCGCGCACGCTGCCAGGGTGTCATAGCGGAGGACCGCCGCCTGGAGCCGTTTTCCGCTCTCTGGGGGGTCCCCCCCGCCGGGGCCGTCCGCGCCGGGGACGGCTGCCTGCGTCCCACCACACGTGCCAGGGCGTCATGCGCCGCGTGGAGGTGCCCGAACACCTTGTCCACTGCGGCCGCTGGCATGGACCCAGAGGCGTGCTGCTCTGCGGGACCCAGCCAGGGCGCCAGGGAGGGCTCATCCTGCGCGGCGGTGACCGCCGCCCACAGGCAGTGTCGGACGGGCGCGGCCTCAGCGTCATACGGGAGGAGGCGGCCCTCCGTGTGGCTGTAGGGGGTGGGCATCGCCGCGTGCCCTGCCGCGTTGAGGGGGCCCGGCAGGGCCAGGCGGACCGGGAGGTGGTCTGACCCGATCACTTTGGGGTGTGCCATGCTGCGGGCCCGGACGCTTTCCCGCAGGGACCACGGCAGGAGGGGCTCGTTGACCAGGAAGGTGTCCACCCTGTGCCGTGACGGGTGGAGCGTGGGGGTCATGTCCTCCTCGCCGCCTGCTGTGGCCCTCCGGAAACCGCAGGCCTCCCAGCCCGCGCAGAAGTGCTCCGTGGCCGGGTTGGTTGTGGCATCCATGTAGACGTTGGTGTCGCCTGCGATGACCACCGGGTGTCTCCCACCGAGGCTGCGCGCCGTGGCATACATTTGTATGTCGGCCCAGAACGCTGCCAGTTCCGCCCACGGGGAGCAGCCTGCCTGTGGTCCGTGGACGTTGATGAGGGTGAGGCCTCCCCCGTCCGTGCGGATTTCCAGGGCCGCGGACGATTGCCGTGAAACTGAGAACCTCGTGCTCTGCCACGTACTTGCTGCTGACCGCGGTGAGGAGGCCTCCCCCTCTCGAGGTGGAAGTGGCTCCCGTCTCTGCCAGCCGGCTGCTGAAGAAGGGGGTGTACCTTTGTCCCGGAGCGCCGCGGCCACGTGCATCTCCTGCGCCCGGGTGGCGATCCCTGTTTCCTGGAGCATGATGGCAAAGCCCCCCTCCCGGGGTAACATGCCGGTGATGAGGTGCTCCTTGTCGGTACAGGCCGCCGGTCCCCGGCGCCATCGGAGCGTGTCCCTGAGGGACCGGTCTGGCGTGACGAGGCCGTTGCGCAGGTTCCAGGAGAGGAGCCATAGGTCGTCGTCCGCCGTGTCCTCCTGAAGTCAGCCGTCCCGCATCGGCATTGCCGCTGGGTCCGCTGGGACAGCCAGGGCTCTTGGGTGCGCCAGGGCCATGGGGTGCGGGGAGCCCGTTCCAAGCGGGGCCCACAGGGGGGCCAGGGGGGCCAGCCCCGCGGGGATGGACCCTTGTTGGGCCGCACCGCCGGTTGCCGGGGCCTCTCTGGGTGCCTCCTCAATGCAGTCTGCGTGGCCGGCCGCCTGGGGCGGGGGGCGCCGGGCGTACGGGGCGTGCCACGGGGACCTCCGTGTCCTCCCTTGGAGGATGTTGGAGGCCGCTTCCTTGTCGTCCACTGGGGCTGCAGCGTGTAGTGCGTGCCACGCCAGGTTTTCCAGCATCGCCCCGCTTGTGTAGTACTTGTCTGCACACAGGGGGCATTTCGTTGGCTCTGTGGCCCCTCGTGCCGGGGGGAGCGGCACCGACTTTCGGATGGCGCCCTCTGGCGCTGGTTTGAAGGGCAGGTTGGCCAGTGGAACCGTGTGTGGCGCCAACGTGCGGCCCGGGGCCGCCGCATCAAGAGCTCGTGTTGCGGGCGCGGGCCCGAGACTCCGGTCGGCATCGCGCTGCGCGTCTGCCTGCAGCCACGCTTGCCAATGCGTGGCGCCGATTTGGCGGTCGGGCTTGCCCCTCCATTGAAGGTCGTGGAAGGCTTGTAGCCAGTGGTACACTGCGGTCGGGACCGCCAGCTGGAGCTCTAGGTCGGCGGGGTGCGCCGCTGCCGGCCACACTCCCGGCCTCGCTGCCCTGGCGTTGTCCTCCAGCCGGACCGGGAGCAGGAGGGCGTGGTGTTTGCCCTCCCGTAGCGCCTTGACGATCATGCGGGTACAGTCCGCCACGCGGACTACGGCCTCGGGCCCCGGCAGGCGCTCGGGGTCGCAGACGACGATGTGCGCGTCCGCCGGGCTGAACATGCAGACCACCGGCTGCGGGTTCTGCTGTCCCCGTTGAGCCACCGCCAGGGTAGCCGCCGGGCGGACATGCGTGATTGGCCCCGCGTGGAGGTCTGGGACGTCCGCGGCCCTGTTGGCGTCCCCCTGCCACGCGGCTCGTGGGTGCTCCTCCTGTTTGGGGCTCCAGACCAGTGCGGGGGGGTTGACCCATCCTGGTTCTTGCCTCTTGTTCGGGGCGCCGACGGTGTGTAGCAGGACTGCTAGCGGCCAGGGGTCCGCCGACATATATTAGGCCTGGGTGGGCCCCTGCTGCCAGTCGACATGGGGCTGGGGCGGGAATTCCCCTTGCCTGGCGGTGCTGTGCCAGACAGTCCAGCGGCCCCCGGTCAGGACGTGCGACCGATACCCTCGGGCGTGGCCGTGTAGGATGGCCTGGTAGCCTGCCGTTTGCAGCACCAGTGCCTCCCCCTGCTGAGGCCCGAGAGGGGGTGTGCCGCCGCCTGCGTCCCTGAGGCGGGTGCGCCCGCGGAGTGTGGCGTGCCATGGGTGGGGTGCATCATGCTGCGGCCTTTGTATGCTTCCCGCGATCTGCGCCGGGCCATGGTGGTGGACGAAACTCTTCCCGCCGTCTGCTAGCAGCGCCGCCGCGACGACGTATAGCTGCTCCGCCGTGAGGGGTGTTGTCGGTGTGTGCTTTGCGGCTGGCCGGCAGGGCTGCGCGTCTCGGCAGGGGACGTGGGGCAGCAGTTGCGCTGGCCACGTCGCCACGGGAACCATGGTGACGGCCGCGACCGCGGACGCTGGCGCCGTGCGGTCCGCGGGCCTGTACTGCCTGAGCCCCGTGGTATCTCGGGCGAGGTGCCTGCAGGCCGCCGTCCAGGCCCCCGCTCGGCAGTTCGTGCCGTCCGGTTCGGCCCCATCCGTGCCGTTGCTTCCCCCTTGCTGTACCGTGGTGGCCGTGTCGAGCAGGGGGGCCCTGCTGCAGGCCTCCGGGCCCTGCCCCGGCGAGAGGGCGGGCGGGGCTGGCTGCGGGAAGCTCTGCGTGCCCAGGCGCTCCGGGTGCGTGTGGTACAGGTTTTGCCGGCGGTGCTCCGGGGCCGCCCGCGGTAGGAACAGGAGTTGGTGTAGGTACCAGTGGCCCTGTGCGGTGGACAGGTTGCGGAGTGTCAGCCACTGTTCCACCACACACCCCGGGTGCGCGGCCTCGACGCGGCGCTGCAAACTCAGGCGGCTCAGGCGGTTGGACGTGCCCGCGGGCGGGATGTGGGTCTGCGGGTAAAGCACCCGCAGCGGCTCCAGCGCTAGGTCTCGCCCCTCGTCGGTGAGCTGTTCCGTAAGGGCCGACGACCTGTGCAGGGCGTGGCGGACCCCGGGTGTATGGGCCGTGAGCTGTTTGAGCATCGGGGCCCGGCGGGTACCGTGCACCCGCGTTCGTCAGCCACTCCCTGGTGTGGCTCAGCATGGCCCTCCATACGTCCCTCGTAAGGGCGTGTTGGGGGGCCAAGGAGGGGACCGCCCGTAGGAGGCGGTGGCACACCGGCGGCGATCGCATGGGCTGTGGGGCGGCCGCAGTGATTGACCTGCACGCCGTGCCGGGCACGATCCCCCCCATTTTAATCGTCCCCATGCCCTCGGCGTGGAGTAGCGCCTGGCCCTGGACCAGGGGGAAATACGGGCCCGGGCACCTGCCCTCTTCCCTCCACCGCACCCAGGCCGCCCCGGCCTGCAGGCTGCGGAGCAGGGCCACGCCGGGGAGGAGCGGCTGCGGGAAAGCCCCCTTGACTGCTTGGGTGGCATGGGCCAGGGTGCCCATGGGCAAATACCACAAAGGGAGGACCCAGGGGCCCGGCAGCGGTTGCGCCTCCCCTGCGTCCCATCGCCACTTGGAGTCTGGCAGGGCGGCTGAGACCGTGCCCGCCTGCAGGAAGTGGCGTGCCCTCTCGTCGGGGTGCCGTTGGAGGGTTGCCGCCAGGCTGAGCCCCTCTGCCGCGGGTGCCACTGGAAGGCCGTCCCGGGGCCTGCGCCAGGGGAAATCATGGTCGGCCGGCCAGGTGTGGAGGTCCTGGGCAATTTCCTCCGCAGTTCCTGTGGGGGCGTCCTCCGGTGCCAGGTGCCACATGACGGCGAGCACCGCCCACGTGGAGAAGGGCCACGCCCGTGGGGGGGGTGTACACCTGGATGGTCCACTGTGGGCGCGCCCGCCGCACGCGGGATGCGTGGAGCACTCCTCGGACCATGTCCGCTGCCAGGACCAGCACCATTCCCGAGGGCCCCACAATGATCCCCTCCGCGGGACCGCCGTGGCGGCCCCGGGTGTGCAAGGCCACTGCCGCTTGGCCCGCGTGGGCAACTCGGTCGACGGCCTCCTGGATGTTCATGCTGCCGCGTGCGGTCTCAATCAGGATCCAGCCCTGCGCCACCCCGCAGCGCAGGGCGGCGCGTGCGGCCGCGTGTCCCACCGCGGGCAGTGCTCCATCATCGGGGCCGGGCTGGGGGTGCTGCTTGGGGCACCAGCCTTTGCCGGTGCAGTGGCCCCGTTTCCACGCGGGGCAGAGGGCTGGCACGCTGCCTGCCGGCGGTGCAGGTTCCGCGGGCGTGCTGCCCGTGGAGGGCTCCGG
The DNA here is from genome assembly GCA_964036045.1 of Eutreptiella sp. 'Long Island Sound 2002'. Lineage (NCBI taxonomy): Eukaryota > Euglenozoa > Euglenophyceae > Eutreptiales > Eutreptiaceae > Eutreptiella > Eutreptiella sp. 'Long Island Sound 2002'. The sequence continues at coordinate 14,455,324 of OZ038394.1, forward strand.
GATTTCCTCCAGGTCAGAGTCCGTGCCCGCGTCCTCTTGTGGGGGGTCGCCGTCGCCGCCTCTGAGTCCCAGCGCCCTGATGACCTCGTGTGCTGCATCCAGCGTCGGAGATCGGGGGCGTGTTTTGCGTGGGGCCGCGGGTTCGGCCATTGGTGTGTCGCTGTGCCTAAGGGCAGGGGGCGTGGTGCGGATTTCCCCTGGCTGGTGTCCGTGCTCTGGGCGCGGCGGGGCGCGGGTGGGGGAGCTCGTACGCTGGTTCCGCGGGCCGGCGTTCGTGTGTGCGTGTGGGCATTAGGTGCTCTCCTCCCGCTGTCTGTGGTGACCCCGTTGCGAGGGGCGTCCGAGGCCGGGCGCTCTCCCTTCTCCAGCTGCCTTCCTCCTCGGGGCTGCCGGGGCCCGCTGTCCACGTGCTGTCGGCACGGGTGTGCGGGTTTGGGGCCCAGCACTGTCCCCGTGGCTTGTATGCCCTGTGAGGGGCGTCTGGTGCCAGGCGTTGTCCCTCCCCCTCCGGGGCGGGCAGGCGGGGTTCCGCGACCCGTATGCCCCGGGCGCGGTCGGTGCGGGTGTGGGGAACCGGCACCAGCCCGACAGTGTGCGCCCTTGCGAGCTGGCGTTGCGCGCTGTGGGGGTTGCGGAAGGGGGTCCCCCGGGGGGGTTCCTTTTACTGTTGTGAGGGGCGTCTGCGGCCAAGCCCTCCCCCTCTCCCAGCTGCCCGCCCTCCAGGCGGGCTGCCTGGGTCCGTCACCCACGTGCTGTGGGCGCGGGTGCGCGGGTGTGGGGGCCCAGCACTGTCCCTTTGGCTTGCATGCCCTGTGCTGGCTGCGTGCCGCCGGGGTGGTGGGGGGCCGCCCCCGGGGGGGATGGCCTGCCACCGTTGTGAGGGGCGTCTGGTGTCAGGCGCTGTCCCTCCCCCGGCCTCCCATCCTCTGGGGCGGGCAGCGGGGTTCCGCGACCCGTGTGTCCCGGGTGCGGTCGGTGCAGGCGTGGGGACCCCGCACCGGTCCGACAGCGTGCGCCCTTGCTCGCCGTGGGGGTGGCAGAAGGGGAGTAACCGGGGAAGGGCGCCTTTCGCCGTTGTTAGGGGCGCCTGAGGTCAGGCGCTCCCCCTCCCCCGACTGCCCGCCCACTGGGCGGGCTGTCGGGGTCCGCCACCCATGTGCTGTGGGCGCGGGCGTGCGGGTCTGGGGGCCCAACACTGTCCCCTTGGCTTGCATGCCCTTTGGGGGCTGCGTACCTCGGGGGTGGTGGGGGGCCATCCCCGGGGGGGCTGGCCTGCCACTGTTGTGAGGGGCGTCTGGTGTCAGGCGCTGTCCCTCCCCCGACCGCCCGTCCTCTGAGCGGGCCGTCGGGGTCCCCCAACCACGTGTTGTGGGCGCGGGTGTGCGGGTGTGGGGGTCCGGCACTTTCCCCTTGTCTTGCATGCCCTGTGGGGGCTGCGTACCGCGGGCCTGGTGGGGGGCCGTCCCCGGGGTGGTTGGCCTGCCACCGTTGTGAGGGGCGTCTGGTGTCAGGCGCTGTCCCTCCCCCGGCCGCCCGTCCTCTCGGGCGGGCAGCAGGGGTTCCGCGACCCGTGTGTCCCGGGTGCGGTCGGTGCGGGCGTGGGGACCCAGCACCGGCCCCACAGCGTGCCCCCTTGCGGGCCGGCGTTGCTCGCTGTGGGGGTGGCGGAAGGGCGTTCCCGGGGGGTCGCCGCGCGCCGTTGTGAGGGGCGTCTGACGACATCTGTCGTCAGGCGCTCCCCCTTGACCGACTGCCCGCCCTCCAGGTGGGCTGTCGGGGCCCGCCACCCACATGCTGTGGGCGCGGGTGTGTGGGCGTGTGGGCCCAGCACTGTCCCCTTGGCTTGCATGCCCTGTGGGGGCTGCGTGGCGCGGAGGTGGTGGGGGGCCGCCCCTGGGGGGGGTGGCCTGCCACCGTTGTGAGGGGCGTCTGGTGTCAGGCGCTGTCCCTCCCCCGGCCGCCCATCTTCTTGGGCGGGCAGCCGGGGTTCCGCGACCCGTGCGTCCCGGGTGCGGTCGGTGCGGGCGTGGGGACCCAGCACCGGCCCCACAGCGTGCGCCCTTGCGGGCCGGTGTTGCACGCTGTGGCGGTGGCAGAAGGGCGTAACCCGGGGAGGGCGCCTTTCGCCGTTTTTAGGGGCGCCTGAGGTCAGGCGCTCCCCCTTCCCCGACTGCCCGCCCTCTGGGCGTGTCGGTTCTGGTTCTGGTTCTGGTGCACCAGGGCCATCTCCTGGTAAGGCAGTGACGGGCTCGGCGGCCCTGAGCGTTCTCCCGCGACCGCCAACCGCTCCGTTGCCGGTTCTGGCACTGCGCGCACGGCGTGGGGTTCCGGCGTGGGTTCAGGTCTCGGGTGTGTCTCCTCGTTGTTGGGTGCCCCTGGGAGCCCTGCACTGCGCGCACCCCGTGTGTACTCCCTTGCGACCACTGGTCTCCCCAGCCCCCGCGCCCTGCATCATTCGCCCGAATGCGGTCAGACCACACGGATCCTCCGCCCATGGGCCTAGTTTTAGATTGTGCCAACCGAAGAGGAATCTTAACGCACCAGACAAGGGGCAACACGACAGTGCACGGGACTCAATCAATTCAGTTGAGGCATGGAATAGTTATGGTCTGCCACTAGAACCCACCCCAACCCCGCGGACACTACGTGCCATACGGATGCTGGACTCGTGCTGCAGCCGCACAGTACCACAGACCTCCTAGACTGCCGTGGGTACTGAAGCATGCACTGATTGTCCGTGCACACAAACAACACATAGTCAAGCGGCGACGGGTCTCGAAACACACGGGACGGCAGACTGACATGATAACGTGCACGGTAGGCCACGACCAACCGTGGATCACGCCTCACAACCCATGCCATGACCATCTGAAGCTGAAACAAGACTGGGGCACTGACCAGACCATTTTCCACAAAGGGAGACAAGCTCAAGTCAGGCACAACACTACATGCGTGAGGCTCAGAGCGATGTACCCCCTCGTGCATTCGCTGCAGCACCAGTTTAGACAGTTGCTGACGCACCAGAGCAGACAAATAGCCTGGGGACCGCGAAGAGGGCTGGGAAACCCACAGAAGACCCGAAACCGTAATGACAACCACCTGTTGACCCGGAAGCCGACAGAGAGCAGCCTTGCGCACCGCAAACAGAGCATCAACCTCAACCGCAATCCACACCACAACCTCGGATTTGCATAGCTGCAGGACAGTGTCCCAGGAAGCTAGCACATTATAATCCAATTCGCGTGACATGAACTCTGCTACAGCAACCACAGTCCTGCACTGCCTGTCATACAACTCCACACAGGCCCCCACATGAGTTTGCTCGTTACCATGGTACAGGCCACAGTACCTACAGTCAGGAACATCAAAGAAAACCCTCGCCAGAAATTGCATAGTGCGAAGGTGATTTGCCTGCCGGTGCTGTGAAAGAGTAACCCCGGTGTCATGACAAACACGACCCCAGGTAGACATATCAAATCCATGTTCCTGCACCCACCTCCCCAAAGCTGACTGCTGCCCCAGAGTAGAGTCATACAGCTTGTCCATAAAAGCATTCAGTTTAAACACTACAGACCCTTGATAGCAAACAGGGCTCGGAGGATCCTCAAGAACACCCAGCAGAGCACCCCAAGGAATAGGATATCGATCCGGGTCTTCCAAACCACGAGTGGCCGCAGCATCAGCTTGCCTCTGCCAACTAGCCGCTACACCCGTGTCACCCGAATCGTGCCGTGCTGGAAGCCACAACTCGATAACAGACTGCATTACAGGCTGACGAAATACCCATTTGGCCAGCCTATCAAACCACGTGGCTGTGCGAATCCACCTGTCAAAATAGCATGTCTGTACTGCAGCATTGTCACAGAGCAAACACACGCTACCTTTAAACCCTGCTCTCGCAAGTATCCACAAAGCAATGATCTTCGCTAGCCACTCCAAAACAGTTGACGACCCTGCAGCACAGCGAATCCCCAGCACTATCCTGTGTTGTACCCGGCCTCCCCCAGAAAAAATGATCCCCAGACCACCCCGCTCAAGAATAGCGTTGCTGTCACCCATTTCGTGACCAGCATCAGTGGTAACAAACAGAACAGAAGCACGCACCAGACACAGGGGCAAATCCAGATCCACGACAGGAAAGACATGAGGAGGCCTCTCAGAGCTAATGGAGTATTTCGCACACAAACGACGAAACACACTGCCATCGTCGTTACGACCCGGTAGAGGACACCGCAGCTGCTCCCGAAGTACTGAGCGTGTCAACACACTACGGCAGTCCAGAGCCGAAAGAAATCCAGACAGAAAATTGAGCTCACTCCGTACCGGAAGCCACACCGACCCCCAACCCCCATAAGAAATAGGAGTATGCATGATGTCGACCGCTAGATCACGGGGGAGAAGAAGCAGACTGCGAAATATGTCATTCACTGGAACCTGCAGGGTTTCAGACACAGAGTGAGGCAGAGCAGACCCTTTGGCTACAGAATCCAAAATGGCAATCAAGTAGGCCATGACTGCTCGTAATGCCAGCAAGAGATTCGGTTGAAACCGACGAACAAAGGAGCGTAGAGTCCTGCTCCGCCTCATAAACTTAGTGAAAAGGACAGATGAGACCGATAGCGGTTCCAAAGTAATCCCCACTATCACAGGCACCTCGTCAGAGGCTGACACGGGAGTGCCGTGCACATCCAAAACCCCTGGCACCCGCCTAACCGCCCCATCAGGCTGCAACCGGAGAATGGTATAAGCCATCTTAGCTTTGTTGCTAGGGGCACAAGCGTCTCCGGACAGAACATGCGCAATTGTGGCTACACGGGAGGCTTCAGCGGCTGTGCGTCCAAACCAGCGCCGATCATCAGAGAAAGTAAATTCAAAAAGAGGAACACCAGACCGTAGCCACCAGCCCTCTCCTAACGTCTGAAGACATCTAGACCTCAGAATTCCAAGATCTGTAAATGCTGTGGCCGCGAGTGTGCATCCCTGCGCAAATCCCAACTCAGGAGTAACAGGGGGGGCCAATCCACAGACAGTCCAAAGACGAACCTGCTGTCTCCCGTAAAAGTTCTTTGCCCATTCCCCATAGGAACATTGACCAGGCCATACCTTAGAAAAGACGGCTACATCCTCACGAACCGGCATATCAAAAGCCCCTGACTCATCCCCATCAACAATGTGACATTCACCTGTTTCTATGAGCGAAAGCCCAACCGTGGCACGCGCAGACAAAGCCATGAAAGCAGGACACAGCTCCTTTCTATACGAAAACAGACCCGCACACCATGTACCCATAGCCTCCCCTCGTGTGACCACATCATCATGGACAACACCAGCAAAGAGCCTGCTGAAACTCGATCCCATCTTTATGGGGCGATAGGAATTGAAAAGGAACGAGGCACCTCCCTTCACTATCCCCATCTGAAGAACCACATTTGATAGAGCCTCCTCGTAAAGAGTAAGCAACTTCGAGTAACTCAAGAGTGTAGACTCGGCACAAGCTGGCAAAGCCTGGAGCAATGAAAATGGCACATCATCAAGTGAGGCTGCATCAGAGCCACCACGATCCAGACCCCTCCTAATTGCTGCTGCAGTAAACAGAGGGGCTTTAGGCAGAGATTGAATACCAAACAAATATCGCTGTCTATCCAGAGACCATATGCCATCTCGTATCTGACGAAACAGGATAGCATACGGTAAGTCATCTACAGCACAGAGAGCATCATGAGGTTTGGCGTTATAAAGCAAAACAGGAAGATTCATGCATTCACCCTTTGATAAATGATAGAACCGAAGTTGCTGTTGCGCAGCACAAAGCATCACTGATGCTTCAGAACCACGAGAATCCTGAACTAAGTTGGGGTAAGGCTGAGGCATACTTCTTCTAAGACGCATCGCAGAAGTCGTGTGTGCAGTAATTGAAACCTGATTCAAGATATCCTGAGTTAGTTTCAGTCCCCGTGCGAACAAATGATCTTGAATCTCAATTTTCCATGAGGATACCTCAGCACGACCAACATGTTTACGAGCCAACTGTCGACCCTTTTTCATTAAACCTTCTGCGCTACGACGCAAAGACTGAGAAAACAAGAACCGATCAGCAAGAGTCCAATAGGCAAAAATCCAGTCATCAGGGGGCGCCGAAATTTGACTCATCCACCACCAAAATACAGCCACCAGGCAAGCCAGAGAACTGCGAACCTCAGGCGTGGTAATCCTGTGCTTGTAGCGCTTTTGAAAGGATGACAGCGAGCCTTGAAGACCACCCACATCAGCCACCAGGACTCCGTGAGTGCAGACCCCTGGGTAAACATGGAAATCCTCCACAGACAGGTGATTGGAAACTAATATGTAATCGATCTCGTACTTAGTTACTCCTGTAGAAGAGTGGACTATGTTGGTAAACTGACCGGGTAGATAATCCAGCTTCAGGTGACTCAGTGCCCCACCCTTGGCCAGCTGACGAGCTATGCAATTAGATGCAGTGCGAGGGACATTGAAATCGCCCAGACAGATTCCCGCAGTGGGTCGAACTTTCTGAAAGACAGCCCCAATCTCAATCAACACATCTTCTTTTTGAGTCGCATTAAATTCAGGATCGATGTGAACATTAGTATATAACACCACTTCCCCAGTGCCGTGTTGAACTAATACAGCCAACCAACTGCGTGCATCAAACAGCACTTGAGTGTATGACGGTTTGAAGTCGTTCGGAGCAAACAGTCGTCTATGAAACAGAAAACACAGGCCGCACCCAGGACCAACAACGACACCAGCAATCGCCACATAAGCTTTTAACGGCACTTCATCCTTTAATGAGACGCCCCATAGTTCTTGGATTGCTACCACATCAGGATCATGAATTAGAACGACACTCAATAGTGCTGCAATATTGGCAGCAGTACCTCCACAGTTCACAGACACAACTCTCATTGGCCCTGGTTGTGGAGATGTGGATGGTTGAAAGACTAATGCCTGAAATTGAGCTGACCAACCGGAGTCTGGAGAACAAGTGTTCATTTCCTGGACCGGTGTACAGGTGGCTTTGGCTGTCGAAGTGATGGGAATTACATGACCCAGAGAGACCCCATGGACAGTAACACAGGACCGATTGGCAAGAGATCTAAGAGCAAAGGTTTTACCTCGGGGCTGACAAATGCAAAGTGCCCGCACACACACTCCATGGAACAAAGACAGACAGAAGACCTCATTGACAACAGGACGCCCGCAGGAGGTACAGAGAGACGGACAGGCAAGCGAAATCCGATCAGTGGAGGGGGCTGACACAGGCATAAAGCCTGTACCCTGCGCCACTGATGTCAACCGTGTGCAGAACACAAGACACTGGTTGGCGTGCAAAATAGGAGGAGACACTGCAATGTCCTTTTGCCTGAGTTTGTAAAGAAATCGCCGCTGCACTTCAATAGCCCATACCCGCAAGGTACCAAAAAGCATATGTAACTCCTCAACAGAAAAATGTCGCAGGACAGTTGATACTGCAGATGGTACCCACGCGGGTAGGGCTGTTCTATGGGGAGTGGAGGAGGCAACAGGTAGATACACATATGAAGGCTGGCCACAGACGGGACACCCTTCGCAGTGCAGAAAACCCATAATAGTTCCACATTCCCAGCAGGTCTTCATTTGTTCACATACTGGAGGCTCCACCTTTGAGCAGTCAGTGGCAGAGGAAGGGGTAAGTTCATAAGAAATCAGCAACTGGAGCAGTTCACTCAGACGTTTTCGAGGATAGACCGCGATGCATTGATACAGCACCCACTGTGCTTCACTATGAACCAGGAAACCCGTGGGCAAGATTGGAGTTCACAACCATTGACGCTGATGTTGAAACTGAGGAAGTGCATGATCTGCCCCTGCAGCAGGAGGCATGTTCCTAGGGTCCACATACACTGCAGGCCGTTGATACCCGCTTCCTGAATCTTTAGACGACGCACCATGACCGGAAGAGGACGAGTACCATTGCCACTGTCCTGCGTTGTCATAATATCCTGACGACTGTTGATGGGCGGGTGGTGCATACCATTGATCATACTCCCATCCATAATCTGAGGGGGCCCCGGAACCTTTCCCTTGAACACCCTTACCCCAGTTGGATTGTTTGGCTGGTGGGCCGACCTGATTAGACTCTTCGCGAGTTCTCAGGGCTCCTATATGCCGATAGGGTTCCCCAAGATGATCGTGAGACCTAGCACGCAAATTAAAACCAGACTGGGTGCGCCATTCCATGGCATGCTCACCTTTGAAAACTTTTTCAATGGTCGCCTTTGACAGAGTCAAATGATAAAAACCACGAGATGTATGAGCTTCAGTGAGTCCCGCATGAACTCCAAAAATATCATGCACAGCTTTGTTATACCGAGCAGGAGAGATAGAGGAGGTCAAACCGTGTAGTCTAATTACTGCAGAATCTTTCACGGAAGGCACAGAAACTGCTTCATAAGTGTCCTCGGGAAGCAGGGATGTCACACCAGACGCAACAGGAGCTGCCGACTCTTGTGGTTTACCCGGCGGCTCTGATTTAGAGTGCCCCCCCCCAGCGACAAACGATTCCACGAGAGAATCAGAAATACCATCATCGTGTTCCTCACCATGAACTGAGTCAAGGGCACATGCATTATTTAGAGCTCTCAGAAACATTCTAAGATGCAGAGAACTCACAGCCTTCCTGGCAATCAAAGCTACAGCTCGTCTTAAAGATTTGAAGTCAGAAGCTGCTTCCAAAGGAGTGATATCCAGACCATCTGGAGCTTCAGACAACAGAGAGAAAACAATTGCATGGCAATCAGAGTCGTCTTTGAGCTCCTTCAGAATTTCCCCAGCCTTCATCAAAAATGATTGTTTGTCGGCGGGACGAATAGTAGATGGGACAGATTGAACACACAGGTCGTTCCACTTCGTGATATCCGGTAGTAGAGACTTTTGCACGACAGGATTCTGCTTGGCTAGGATCATCTTGAGAGAAGTGTGCAGCTGTGCAGGCATCCGAACTGAAGATAGAGCACCAGCCAGTCTGCTATCAACATGATGACCTAAAAGCAAGGCCTTTAACGATTTGCTCGCCGTGGATACCACACTTTCCGGGTAAAATTGCACATCCTCAAGAATTTTAATGTACGGGTCGTCGCTCACTGAACTAGACAGACTGGGCTCCAGCATGCTCTGCCATAGTGGTATAGTCGGTTCTCGAGATCCTCCGGAAGCGTCTGTTGAATTTCTGAGATCATGGACAGGTGGGGAATCAGCAAGCAAAGGAGGATCAGCCTTGAATCGATCCTTGAGAAGAGACTTGATTAGCCCAGTCCAGTCCCCAGATTTCAAAGGGCAGTTCTCCAGATACGTGCAGTCCGGGTCGACTTGAATTTGAAATGACGGCTGAAGAGATTTCCGTTTGGCCCACTGAGAGTACAAAGCATACCATAACAGCACCTGGGCCAGAGGCTTGACCTTCAGAGGTTGTGTTCCTGACACTGCTGACAAAAAATCATCCAGCGACATGTTTGCAACAAAGCGTTGCACATTAGAATCGAGAATCTGATCAGAGACTTGCGCTTGCCACAAAATGCGATCAGTATTTGACCATTTAGTAAATTCAGACCGAAGTTCAACCAGGTAGTCGGACCAAGTGATGACCAGACACTGAGGAGCACTCACCCTGTAGGTCACGATGGAACATGCTGGAAGCTGCCCGGCGAACATGGGAATGCCAACCGCTGGAGAGGTAAATACAGCCGAGCTATAAGGAACGTGGTGAACATCCTTTTTGGATTGATAGAGTCGAACCGAAGCCTGAAGCTCTCCCGAATGTGCTGATTTGCCTATGGATAAAGCCGGATATACGTGCTGAGGTAGTACGACTCGTGACTTCATTTCGGCTGTCAAATCGTCGTATTCACTCATCGCTCAACTACAAAGTGTCAAAAGCTGTTGAAATTTGACAGTCAAAGTGTCACAGGACATTACATGCATGGAAGAGGCACCAGACACAACGTGTACAAACAGCAACCCACAGCTACTGCCAGAACTCTTCGGAGCTTTAGTAACTTTGTTGTCTTTCCTGCTCGACTGAATTTAACGCGACGCTTTCGCTAGCCCGATTGCGGTCAGACCATTCGGATCCTCCGCCCATGGGCCTAAACGCGCACAGTTGCGAACCGATAACCGTATAACAGCCAACCGATGACACTCAGGATAGCTGAAGTGCAAACCGCAAAAGTTCAGATAGTCCCTGCGAGTCACAGGTGAGGAAATTAGTCAAGCAGAGAATTCACCGAATCTGCATAGTTCAACGTTCATTTGCGCTAATTACAGATTCAACGAGGTCTTCTTTGATCAGAGCTTTTCATATGTGTCTGGGGGACCTGTGCGCGTGACCGGCCTGGGTGCAGAGACTGCACGCTTGAACACACTTGGTGGGCAGTGGTGCGTCTGCCTCATCCGGATAGCACCGTCCCCGGGAGGGGTATCCGCAACAGCGTGTCCCGGTGGTGGGAGCCGACATAGGCCCATCCGACTCGATCTGGGCGTGTCGGGGTCCGCCACCCACATGCTGTGGGCGCGGGTGTGCGGTTGTGGGGGCCCAGCACTGTCCCCTTGGCTTGCGTGCCCTGTGGGGGCTGCGTGCCGCGGGGGTGGTAGGGGGCCGTCCCCGGGGGGGTGGCCTGCTACCGTTGTCAGGGGCGTCTGGTCTCAGGCGCTGTCCCTCCCCCGGCCGCCTGTCCTCTTGGGCGGGCAGCCGGGGTTCCGCGACCCGTGTGCCCCGATGCGGCCCCACAGCGGCGCCCTTGCGGGCCGGCGGGCACGCTGTGGGGGTGGCGGAAGGGCGTAACCCGGGGAGGGCGCCTTTCGCCGTTGTGAGGGGCGTCTGGGGTCAGGCGCTCCCCCTCCCCCGACTGCCCTCCCTCCGGGCAGGCTGTCGAGGTCCGGCGCCCACGTGCGGTGGGCGTGGGTGTGGGGATGTGGGGGCCCGGCACTGTCCCCTCGGCTTGCATGCCCTGTGGGGGCTGCGTGCCGCGGGGGTGGTGGGGGGCCGTCCCCGGGGGGGGTGGCCTGCTACCGTTGTGAGGGGCGTCTGGTGTCAGGCGCTGTCCCTCCCCCGGCCGCCCATCTTCTGGGGCGGGCGGCCGGGGTTCCGCTACCCGTGTGTCCCGGGCGCGGTCTGTGCGGGCGCGGGGACCCAGCACCGGCCCCACAGCGTGCGCCCTTGCGGGCCGGTGTTGCACGCTGTGGGGGTGGCGGAAGGGCGTAACCCGGGGAGGGCACCTTTTGCCGTTGTGAGGGGCGTCTGAGGTCAGGCGCTCCCCCTCCCCGGACTGCCCGCCCACTGGGCGGGTTGTCGGGGTTCGCCACCCATGTGCTGTGGGCGCGGGTGTGCGGTCGTGGGGGCCCAACACTGTTTCCTTGGCTTGCATGCCCTTCCGGGGCTGCGTACCGCGGGGGTGGTGGGGGGCCGTCCCCGGGGGGGGTGGCCTGCCACTGTTGTGAGTGGCGTCTAGTGTCAGGCGCTGTCCCTCCCCCGGCTGGCCGTCCTCTGGGCAGGCCGTCGGGGTCCGCCACCCACGTGTTGTGGGCGCGGCTGTGCAGGTGTGGGGGCCCGGCACTTTCCCCTGGGCTTGCATGCCCTGTGAGGGCTGCGTGCCGCGGGGGTGGTGGGGGGCCGTCCCCGGGATGGGTGGCCTGCCACCGTTGTGAGGGGCGTCTGGTGTCAGGCGCTGTCCCTCTCCCGGCCGCCATTTCCTCTGGGGTGGGCAGCCGGGGTTCCGCGACCCGTGTGTCCCGGATGCGGTCGGTGCGGGCGTGGGGACCAAGCACCGGCCCCACAGCGTGCGCCCTTGCGGGCCGGCGTTGCTCCCTGTGGGGGTGGCAGAGGGGCGTCCCCGGGGGATCGCCGCGCGCCGTTGTGAGGGGCGTCTGACGACATCTGCGGTCAGGCGCTCCCCCTTACCCGACTGCCTGCCCTCCGGGCGGGCTGTCGGGGCACGCCACCGACATGCTGTGGGCGCGGGTGTGTGGGCATCGGGGCCCAGCACCGTCCCCTTGGCTTGCATGCCCTGTGGGGGCTGCGTGCCGCGGGGGTGGTGGGGGGCCGCCCCTGGGGGGGGTGGCCCGCCACCGTTGTGAGGGGCGTCTGGTGTCAGGCGCTGTCCCTCTTCCACCCGCCCATCCTCTGGGGCGGGCAGCCGGGGTTCCGCGACCCGTGTGTCCCGGGTGCGCTCGGTGCGGGCGTGGGGACTCAGCACCGGCCCCACAGCGTGCGCCCTTGCGGGCCGGTGTTGCACGCTGTGGGGGGGGCGGAGGGGCGTAGCCCGGGGAGGGCCCCTTTTGCCGTTGTGAGGGGCGCCTGAGGTCAGGCGCTTCCCCTCCCCCGACTGCCCGCCCTCTGAGCGGGCTGTCGGGGTCCGCCACCCACATGCTGTGGGCGCGGGTGTGCGGTTGTGGGGGCCCAGCACTGTCCCCTTGGCTTGCGTGCCGTGTGGGGGCTGCGTGCCGCGGGGTTGGTTCGGGGCCGTCCCCAGGGGGGGGTGGCCTGCTACCGTTGTGAGGGGCGTCTGGTGTCAGGCGCTGTCCCTCTTCCACCCGCCCATCCTCTGGGGCGGGCAGCCGGGGTTCCGCGACCCGTGTGTCCCGGGTGCGCTCGGTGCGGGCGTGGGGACCCAGCACCGGCCCCACAGCGTGCGCCCTTGCGGGCCGGTGTTGCACGCTGTGGGGGTGGCGGAGGGGCGTAGCCCGGGGAGGGCGCCTTTCGCCGTTGTGAGGGGCGCCTGAGGTCAGGCGCTTCCCCTCCCCCGACTGCCCGCCCTCTGAGCGGGCTGTCGGGGTCCGCCACCCACATGCTGTGGGCGCGGGTGTGCGGTTGTGGGGGCCCAGCACTGTCCCCTTGGCTTGCGTGCCGTGTGGGGGCTGCGTGCCGCGGGGGTGGTTCGGGGCCGTCCCCAGGGGGGGGTGGCCTGCTACCGTTGTGAGGGGCGTCTGGTGTCAGGCGCTGTCCCTCCCCCAGCCGCCCGTCCTCTTGGGCGGGCAGCCGGGGTTCCGCTACCCGTGTGCCCCGGATGCGGTCGGTGCGGGCGTGGGGATCCAGCACCGGCCCCACAGCGTGCGCCCTTGCGGGCCGGCGTTGCACGCTCTGGGGTTGGCGGAAGGGCGTAACCCGGGGAGGGCGCCTTTCGCCGTTGTGAGGGGCGTCTGGGGTCAGGCGCTCCCCCTCCCCTGACTGCCCTCCTTCCGGGCAGGCTGTCGGGGTCCGCCGCCCACGTGCTGTGGGCGCGGGTGTGCGAATGTGGGGGCCCGGCACTGTCCCCTCGGCTTGCATGCCCTGTGGGGGCTGCGTGCCGCGGGGGTGGTGGGGGGCCGTCCCCTTGGGGGGTGGCCTGCTATATATATGTATACCGTTGTGAGGGGCGTCTGGTGTCAGGCGCTGTCCCTCCCCCGGCAGCCCATCCTCTGGGGCGGGCGGCCGGGGTTCCGCTACCCTTGTGTCCCGGGCGCGGTCTGTGCGGGCGTGGGGACCCAGCACCGGCCCCACAGCGTGCGCCCTTGCGGGCCGGCGTTGCACGCTGTGGGGGTGGCGGAAGGGCGTAACCCGGGGAGGGCGCCTTTCGCCGTTGTGAGGGGCGTCTGAGGTCAGGCGTTCCCCCCCCCCCGACTGCCCTCCCTCTGGGCGGGCTGTCGGGGTCCGCTACCCACGTGCTGTGGGCGCGGGTGTGCGGGCGTGGGGGCCCGGCACTGTTCCCTTGGCTTGCATGCCCTGTGGGGGCTGCGTGCAGCGGGGCTGGTGGGGGGCCGTCCCCAGGGGGGGTGGTCTGCCACCGTTGTGAGGGGCGTCTGGTGTCAGGCGCTATCCCTCCCCCGGCCGCCCATCCTCTGGGGCGGGCAGCCGGGGTTCCGCGACCCGTGTGTCCTGGATGCGGTCGGTGCGGGCGTGGGGACCCAGCACTGGCCCCACAGCGTGCGCCCTTGCGGGCCGGCGTTGCACGCTGTGGGGTTGGCACAAGGCCGTAACCCGGGGAGGGCGCCTTTCGCCGTTGTGAGGGGCGTCTGAGTTCAGGCGCTCCCCCTCCCTCCACTGCCCGCCCAGTCGGAGGGCTGTCGGGGTCCGCCACCCACGTGCTGTCGGCGCGGGTGTGCGGGTTTGGGGGCCCAGCACTGTCTCCTTGGCCTGCATGCCCTGTAGGGGCTGCGTGCCGCCGGGGTGGTGGGGGCCGTCCCCGGGGGGAGTGGCCTGCCACCGTTGTGAAGGGCGTCTGGGGTCAGGCGCTCCCCCTTCCCCGGCTGCGCGTCCTCTGGGCGGGCTGTCGGGGTCCTCCACCCACGTGCCGTGGGCGCGGGTGTGCGGGCGTGGGGGTCCTGCACCGGCCCCGTGGCTCGCGTTCCCTGTGGGGGGCTGCGCGCCACGGGGGTGATGGGGGGCGTCTGGGTTCAGGCGCCCTCTCTTCCCTGCTGCCCGCCCCCTGGGCGGGCTGCCGGGGCCCGCTGGCCACGTGCTCTGGGCGCGGGTGTGGGTGTGTGCGGTGTGTGTGGTGTCTGTGCGGTGCGTGTCCGTGGTGCGTGGTGCCGCCTTTCGCCTGTCCCTCTGGTGCCCCCCTCTCCGGTGCTTCGGTGCGGTGTTGTGCCCGCCGTGTGCCGTGTGCCTGCTGTGCTCCCTTCCGCGCGCGTCCCTTGCTCAGCTGCTGGCTACCCCTGGTTTCTTTCGTGGCTTCGCCGCTCTTTACCCTTTCCTCTGCTCGCCCTTCTCCCTGGCATGCACCTTTTCCCTGCCTCCGCCGTGGTGTGTGTCTCTGTCTTTTTCCTCGCCGGCTGGTCTTTCTCTCTCTTTGGGCCCTGTGAGACAATGGAAGGATGATGGGGGTATGTGGTCCTTCGGTGGCTCGGTGTGGTCTTCGTGTAACGTTGGCACCACGTGCGTTGCGGCTGCGGTTGCGGTTGCGGTTGCGGGGTGTAACATACCTGTCTGCGCACTTGTGTCTACGTGTGTGCGCACGCTTCTCCACCTTCGCGCCATACCATGGTGTGCTTATGTTTCTCCCCCTATACCTTTTCGTGTGTTGCTTGTTGTTGCGCCGTTGTACTCCCTATGCAAACGGGGTGTGCGAGGGCGGGGGTCCTCCTTCCTACTCCTCTCCCTGCTCCCTGGTTGCTCGCGGGTCGGGCAAGCGTGGTGTGTAACATACTTGCATTTGCACCTGGTCCGTGCCCGCACCTCTTTCTTTTGTTCTTCTCGTTCGTCGCTCCTCTCGTGTGCGCGGCGTGGCAAAACATGGTAACATACTTGTGCGACTCCCTCCTTTACCGTATCTTTTAGTGTGTTGCGTGTCTTGGCTTGTTTACTTCATATTTGCGTCCGGCATGGTTCCACACACCCTTTTGATTACCGTTGTTCGTTGTCCTTCTCGCGTGCACGGCGTGGCATGTAACATACTTGCGGGACCCCCTCCTTACCAGCCGCGTCTAAGATGCAGCCCCTACAGGACATGCAGATTCGCAATGACCCTAAGAAGGGTCTACACGACGTGAGGAGTTTTGTGGGCGCCTGTAACTTCTATAGGCGTCACATCCACAATTGTACCCACTCCTCTGCCCCCCTCACTGACCTAATCAAGAAAACTACTCCCTGGAGGTGGACCGCCAGAGAGGAGCAGTGTTTCCAGGAGTTGAAGAAGAACATTGCCTCCTCCAACTGCCTGGGAGTACCCCGCCCTAAGGGCAAGATAGTCCTGATCACTGATGCCAGTGATGTAGGGGGGGCCGGAACGATCTACCAATGGCAGGAGCTTAACCCAGCTGAACTAACCCACTGCCATTATCGTACTAGTGGACTGAAATATGATGGTTCCTTGAAACATGACTATCGTACCGGTGAGTGGCGGCTGGTGCCACTCGGACACTGGAATTGGAAATGGAACCAAGCACGTTCCAATTACAGCACCTATGACCAGCAACTCCTGGCCGGTATGTTGGTGCTTTCGTCACAATCCCGACTCCTGGGATCTAACCCTATTGTCTTGTTTTGTGACCAGGAACCTGTGAAGTCTTTTCAGAAGGGCCCATCACCAGAGAAAGCAAAACTAAAGCGGTGGTGGACTTACCTGAGCCAGTTCAGGCTGACAGTTCATCATATCCCCGGTATAAAAAATGAACTGTCCAACTATATACATCGTGCAATAACTTCGATGCGCTTATAGGTGAGAGCTCTGAGGCACTTGCCAAAGAGGCTTTCCAGCGTATGGATGTCCAACTTGACCTGTCCATGTGCACTGCTGGAAACTTGGAGGGTTGGAGCCTAACCGACTATCAGTCAGAGTATAGAAAAATCCTCCAAACCCTCAGCACTGGTCTCGAACCCCGTGTCATTGACGGGCACCAGTGGTATAAAAACAACCAGTACCTCTTCTACGAGGACCGTATTGTTGTGCCTGAGGCACGACTGGATGGGTGCCTACAGTGGTCCCATCTCAGTTCTGGTCACACTGGCGCTAATCGCTCAGTTGACTTCTTCCGTGAGTGTTTCTACTCTAGTCTAACCCTGACTGAACTGGGGTCTTGTATGCAGACCATTGTGGATGCTTGTGGCTGTCATGCCAGCAAGCAGAGCGACAGTAGGGATAGGGGACTGATTTCCAGCTTACCCATACCCTATTGTGCTAACCCTCTTCACTCTGTGGATTTCATCCACGGCCTACCACGCTTCGGCGGCTATGATAGTTGCCTAGTGGTCACCTGTGGCCTATCTCGCTTCAGCCTTGTGTTCCCTTGCAATAAGAAAATCACAGGTGAGCAGACTGTGAAAATGCTGGTCGAACAATGGTTCGAACCCTATGGAGCACCTAAGCAGGTGCACTCTGATGAAGATATACGCATCCGCAGTGACACTGGGTGGTAGAAACGAGTGCTAAATGCCCTCAACGTGGAGGTAACCACAGGTGTGCCCTGTACCCACACGCCTAACCCTATGTTTGAGAGACAGAACCATGTGGTGGAGCAAAACCTAAGAATCCTGATGAACCACGAGCGTACCAAAGACTGGGTACGCCTAGTGCGCTGGGCAGTGCTGACCATGAACTCACAGCGGAGCTCTTCTACGGGTTTCACCCGCCAGGAACTGCTCCATGGAGGACATCCGTTGCGGCCGTGGCGGCAGCTGTTGATCGCGCGCTGGCAGCAGAAGAAAATAAAGAACAAAGAGAAAGACGCACAGCCAGATAAAATAACGCGAAAAATCGTCTTTTCCGACCTCAGAAACCCCCCCAACAATTTTACGCCGCTGTTTGGCGAGGTCGCAAAATATAGGACACTCACCGAAAAAGACGAACAATAGAGTCGCGACGGCGAAGAAACTGAGCGTTGCTTGCCCCAAACCACCTAGCAAAGTGCGTGCCCTAGGCGCTAGGGACTTGTGCGCGCCCCAAAACAACCCACACATAGACAACAACAACGCCACCGGCCGCCGACAAGCAAGTATGTTATGTGCCGCGCACCGCGAAAAACCAACGAAACAAACACAACGCGGAAAGAGGTAGACAAGGAGAATACATAGGTAACGAACCGCACCACGGTGGAGATATACCACAAGTACACGACCAAGCAATGCAAGCCCACTCATGTAGGAAATACGCGCGAAGGGGATCACAACAAAAAGAGCGAGAAGCCGCACATGTACCCAAGTATGTTGAATGTCGTGCATGAAAAATACACACAAGCAACAACAACGCCACCGGCCGGCGGAAAGCAAGTATGTTATGTGCATATGTGCCATATGTTGTGTGCATAACGCCGTAACAAGCGCAAAACAAGTAACGTGATAAGCAACGCCAAAGTGCGCCGCCACGAAAAGCGCAACGAAAACCGCACCGGCAAGGAAAACCGACAAGAGGTAGCACCGAAAGAACGCCTATGCTCACCCCCACTCGCATAGGGAAAGAAAGGTATGCCCGCACGCGCATGCCCGGAACGCCGCAAGGCCAACACCGCCGCGGACGAGCGGCAAGGTATGAAGGGACAAACAGGGAGGAACAAAAAGACCACCGAGGTAAAGCACAACACAACAAAAAAAAAAAAAAAAAAAAAAAAAAAAAAAACCAAGCATACACACGTGACTAGTGGGGTCCAAGTATGTTGCCACGCTACGCTACGTAACCGAGACGTGCCCACCGCCCACCCACACGCCCGCTTATGTAGGAGGCGAAGGGGAGCGAAAGGGAACAAAAGGTATGCCGCCGCATGCAAACGAATAGTAGACAAGCCACACACCGCCCCCAAGAACGCAAGTATGTTACCATGTCGTGCCACGTCGCCAACCACGGAGTTGCGTGGGTTAGAACACACAAATAGCCAGGGAGGGGGATAGGAAGAGCAAACACACAAATGGCATAGCGCCGGCGAGTGCCGGGCCCCAACAAACACACGTGCACGCACCCGTGTTCTATCCTCACAGGTCCCGAAGAGAAGCGTATGCTCGTGCCGTCCGGGCGTCCGGGCGTTAAAGTAGGGTTGTCTTAGACGCTTAGGCAAGTATTGCGTCGTGCCGTCGTCACACATAAGCGAACGCCCGACAAGGCGGGAGGACTAGAACACGTTGAGGTAGTGGGGAAAGAGGCAGGTATGTTGAATGTCACGCCGCGCACGCGGAACGGGCGACGAGAACAGGTAGCGACCAAAGGGGGGTGGAAACAAGCCGGGAGCAAATGGGGCGATAAACCTACACGCAAGCCGGTCGCACGTGAATGTCGCATGACGTACCGGCCAGCTCGAGGTGCCGTGCCGCGACAAAACCGCCGCCGCCGCACGCTTGCTTACGCACCCTTCTCTCCCTACGCAGGTTCAAAAGAGGAAGCCCGGGCCGACAAGAAAAAAGACAGAGACACGCAACAAAGCGGAGGCAGGGAAAAAGTGCATGCCAGGGAGAGGGGTAGAGGAAAGGGTAAAGAGCAACGAAGCCGCGAAAGGAACAAGGGGAAGCCAGCGAACGAGCAAGGGGCGCACACAGAGGAGGGGACACGGCGGGCACACGGCGAGCACAACACCGCACCGGGACACCGGAGAGGGGAGCACCGGAGGACCAAGGAAAGAGCAGCACCACGCACCACGACACGCACGGCACAGGCACCACACACACCGCACACACCCAACGAACCCCGGCAACCCACCCGGCAGTGGGCGGGCAGACGGGAGAGGGACAGCGCCTGACCCCAAGCGCCCCTCACCATGGTGGAAGGCACCCCCCCCGGGGACGCCTTTCCGCCACCCCCACAGCGAGCAACGCCGGCCCGCAAGGGCGCACGCTGTGGGGCCGGTGCCGGGCCCCAACGCCCACACCGACCGCACCCGGGACACGCGGGTCGCGGAACCCTGGCTGCACGCTCCGGAGGACGGGCAGCCGGGGGAGGGACAGCGCCTGGCACCAGGCGCCCCTCACAACGGTGGAAGACAGCCCCCCCCGGGGACGCCCTTCCGCCACCCCCACAGCGAGCAACGCCGGCCCGCAAGGGCGCACGCTGTGGGGCCGGTGCTGGGTCCACACGCCCGCATCGACCGCACCCGGGACACACGGGTCGCGGAACCCTGGCTGCACGCTCCGGAGGACGAGCGGCCGGGGGAGGGACAGCGCCTGGCACCAAGCGCCCCTCACAACGGTGGAAGGCAGCCCCCCCCGGGGACGCCCTTCCGCCACCCCCACAGCGAGCAACGCCGGCCCGCAAGGGCGCACGCTGTGGGGCCGGTGCTGGGTCCACACGCCCGCATCGACCGCACCCGGGACACACGGGTCGCGGAACCCTGGCTGCGCGCTCCGGAGGACGAGCAGCCGGGGGAGGGACAGCGCCTGACACCAGGCGCCCCTCACAACGGTGGAAGGCAGCCCCCCCCGGGGACGCCCTTCCGCCACCCCCACAGCGAGCAACGCCGGCCCGCAAGGGCGCACGCTGTGGGGCCGGTGCTGGGTCCACACGCCCGCATCGACCGCACCCGGGACACACGGGTCGCGGAACCCTGGCTGCACGCTCCGGAGGACGAGCGGCCGGGGGAGGGGCAGCGCCTGACACCAGGCGCCCCTCACAACGATGGAAGGCACCCCCCCCGGGGACGCCCTTCCGCCACCCCCACAGCGAGCAACGCCGGCCCGCAAGGGCGCACGCTGTGGGGCTGGTGCTGGGTCCACACGCCCGCATCGACCGCACCCGGGACACACGGGTCGCGGAACCCTGGCTGCGCGCTCCGGAGGACGAGCAGCCGGGGGAGGGACAGCGCCTGACACCAGGCGCCCCTCACAACGGTGGAAGGCACCCCCCCCGGGGACGCCCTTCTGCCGCCCCCACAGCGAGCAACGCCGGCCCGCAAAGGCGCACGCTGTGGGGCCGGTGCTGGGTCCACACGCCCACATCGACCGCACCCGGGACACACGGGTCGCGGAACCCTGGCTGCACGCTCCGGAGGACGGGCGGCCGGGGGAGTGACAGCGCCTGACACCAGGCGCCCCTCACAACGGTGGAAGGCACCCCCCCGGGGACGCCCTTCCGCCACCCCCATAGCGAGCAACGCCAGCCCGCAAGGGCGCACGCTGTGGGGCCGGTGCTGGGTCCACACGCCCGCATCGACCGCACCCGGGACACGCGGGTCGCGGAACCCTAGCTGCACGCTCCGGAGGACGAGCGGCCGGGGGAGGGACAGCGCCTGACACCAGGCGCCCCTCACAACGGCGGAAGGCAACCCCCCCGGGGACGCCCTTCCGCCACCCCCACAGCGAGCAACGCCGGCCCGCAAGGGCGCACGCTGTGGGGCTGGTGCTGGGTCCACATGCCCACATCAACCACGCCCGGGACACGCGGGTCGCGGAGCCCTGGCTGCACGCTCCAGAGGACGAGCGGCCGGGAGAGGGACAGCGCCTGACACCAGGCGCCCCTCACAACGGTGGAAGGCACCCCCCCGGGGACGCCCTTCCGCCAGCCCCACAGCGAGCAACGCCAGCCCACAAGGGCGCACGCTGTGGGGCCGGTGCTGGGTCCACACGCCCGCACCGACCGCACCCGGGACACACGGGTCGCGGAACCCTGGCTGCACGCTCCGGAGGACGAGCGGCCGGGGAAGGGACGGCGCCTGACACCAGGCGCCTCTCACAACGGTGGAAGGCACCCCCCCCGGGGACGCCCTTCCGCCACCCCCACAGCGAGCAACGGCGGCCCGCAAGGGCGCACGCTGCGGGGCCGGTGCTGGGTCCACACGCCCGCATCGACCGCACCCGGGACACACGGGTCGCAGAACCCCGGCTGCGCGCTCCAAAGGACGAGCGGCCGGGGGAGGGACAGCGCCTGACGCCAGGCGCCCCTCACAACGGTGGCAGGCACCCCCCCCGGGGGCGCCCCTCCACCACCCCCACAGCGAGCAACGCCGGCCCGCAAGGGCGCACGCTGTGAGGCCGGTGCTGGGTCCACACGCCCGCACCGACCGCGCCCGGGGCACGCGGGTCGCGGAACCCTGGCTGCACGCTCCGGAGGACGAGCGGCCGGGGGAGGGACAGCGCCTGACACCAGGCGCCCCTCACAACGGTGGAAGGCACCCCCCCGGGGACGCCCTCCCGCCACCCCCACAGCGAGCAACGCCGGCCCGCAAGGGCGCACGCTGTGAGGCCGGTGCTGGGCCCACACGCCCGCATCGACCGCACCCGGGACACGCGGGTCACGGAACCCTGGCTGCACGCTCCGGAGGACGAGCGGCCGGGGGAGGGACAGCGCCTGACACCAGGCGCCCCTCACAACGGTGGAAGGCGGCCCCCCGGGGACGCCCTTCCGCCAGCCCCACAGCGAGCAACGCCAGCCCACAAGGGCGCACGCTGTGGGGCCGGTGCTGGGTCCACACGCCCGCACCGACCGCACCCGGGACACACGGGTCGCGGAACCCTGGCTGCACGCTCCGGAGGACGAGCGGCCGGGGGAGGGACAGCGCCTGACACCAGGCGCCCCTCACAACGGTGGAAGGCACCCCCCCCGGGGACGCCCTTCCGCCACCCCCACAGCGGGCAGCGTCGGCCCGCAAGGGCGCACGCTGTGGGGCCGGTGCTGGGTCCACTGCCCGCATCGACCGCGCCCGGGACACGCGGGTCGCGGAACCTGGCTGCACGCTCCGGAGGACGAGCGGCCGAGGAAGGGGCAGTGCCTGACATCAGGCGCCCCTCACAACGGTGGAAGGCAGCCCCCCCCGGGGACGCCCTTCCGCCACCCCCACGGCGAACAACGCCGGCCCGCAAGGGCGCACGCCGTGGGACCGGTACTGGGTCCACACGCCCACATCGACCGCGCCCGGGACACGCGGGTCGCGGAACCCTGGCTGCGCGCTCCGGAGGACGAACGGCCAGGGAAGGGACAGCGCCTGACACCAGGCGCCCCTCACAACGGTGGAAAGCACCCCCCCCGGGGACGCCATTCCGCCAGCCCCACAGCGAGCAGCGTCGGCCCGCGAGGGCGCACGCTGTGGGACCGGTGCTGGGTCCACACGCCCGCATCGACCGCGCCCGGGACACACGGGTCGCGGAACCCTGGCTGCACGCTACGGAGGGCGAGCGCGGCCGGGGGAGGGACAGCGCCTGACACCAGGCGCCCCTCACAACGGTGGAAGGCACCCCCCCGGGGACGCCCTTCCGCCACCCCCACAGCGAGCAACGCCGGCCCGCAAGGGCGCACGCTGTGGGGCCGGTGCTGGGTCCACATGCCCGCATCGACCGCACCCGGGACACGCGGGTCGCGGAACCCCGGCTGCACGCTCCGGAGGACGAGCGGCCGGGGAAGGGACGGCGCCTGACACCAGGCACCCCTCACAACGGTGGAAGGCGGCCCCCCCGGGGACGCCCTCCCGCCACCCCCACAGCGAGCAACGCACCAACGCACCAACGCACCAGCCACGGGACATCCGCACCCCGCCCCCTGCTCTTAGACACAGCGACATAGAAATGGCGGAACCCGCGGCACCACGCAAGACACGCCCCCGATCTCCGACGCTGGACGAAGCACACGAGGTCATCAGGGCGCCCGGACTCAGAGACGGCGAAGGAGACCCCCCACAAGAGGACGCGGGCACAGACTCCGACCTGGAGGCATTGCCGGAGCCCCCCGCGGGGGGCGCGCCCGCGGAACCTGCGCCGCCGGCGGGCAGCGTATCCGCGATCTGCCCCGCGTGGAAACGGGGCCATTGCACCGGCGAAGGCTGGTGCCCCAGACAGCACCCCCAGCCCGATGCCGACGACGGAGCGTTGCCCGAGGTGAAACCCGCGGCCGCACGCGCCGCCCTACGCTACGGGGTGACGCAGGGCTGGATCCTGGATGAGACCGCGCGCGGCAGCGTGAACATCCAGGAGGCCGTCGACCGCGTCACCCACGCGGGACAGGCGGCGGTGGCCCTGCACACCCGGGGCCGCCACGGTGGACCCGCAGAGGGGATCATTGTGGATCCCTCGGGAATGGTGCTGGTCCTGGCGGCGGACATGGCCCGAGGGGTGCTCCACGTGTCCCGCGTGCGGCGGGCGTGCCCACAGTGGACCATCCAGATGTACACCCCCCCGCGGGCGTGGCCCTTTTCCACATGGGCGGTGCTCGCCGTCATGTGGCACCTGGCACCAGAGGACGCCCCCACAGGGACCGCGGAGGACATCGCCCGGGACCTCCACACCTGGCCGGCCGACCAGGAATACCCCTGGCGCAGGCCCCGGGGCGGCCTCCCGGTGGCACCAGCAGCGGAGGGGCTCAGCCTCGCGGCAACCCTCCAACGGCACCCCGACAAGTATGCACGCCACTTCCTGCAGACGGGCACGGTCCCGGCCGCCCCGCCAGACTCCGAGTGGCGATGGGACGCAGGGGTGGCGCAACCACTGCCGGGCCCCTGGACCCTCCCGTTGTGGTACTTACCAATGGGCACCTTGGCCCACGCCACCCAGGCCGTCAAGGGGGCCTTCCCGCAGCCGCCCCTCCCCGGCGTGGCCCTGCTCCGCAGCCTGCAGGCGGGGGCTGCCTGGGTACGGTGGAGGGAAGGGAAGGGGCGCTCGAGCCCCTATTTCCCCATGGTCCAAGGCCAGGCGCTGATTCATGCCGAGGGCATGGGGACCGTGGAATGGGGGGCGATCGTGCCCGGCACGGCGTGCAGGTGGATCACGGCGGCCGCCCCACAGCCCATGCGGTCGCCGCCGGCGTGCCACCGCCTCCTACGGATGGTCCCCTCATTGGCCCCCCGGCACGCCTTTACAAGGGACGTGTGGAAGGCCGTACTGAGCCACACCAGGGAGTGGCTGACGAACCCGGGTACGCGGTACCCGCCGGGACCGGTGCTCGAACAGCTCACGGCCCCCACACCCGGGGTCCTCCACGCCCTACACAGGGCGTCGGCCCTCACGAAGCAGCTCAACGATGAAGTGCTGGACCTGGCGCTGGAGCCGCTGCGGGTGCTCTACCCGCAGGCACACATCCCACCCGCGGGCACGTCCAACCGCCTAGGCCGCCTGGGGTTGCAGCGCCGCGTCGAGGCCGCGCACCCAGGAGGCGTGGTGGAACAGTGGCTAACGCTCCGCAATCCGTCCGCCGCGGAGGGCCACTGGTACCTGCACCAGCTCCTCTTCCAGCCACGGGCAGCCCCGGAACACCGCCGGCAGGACCCGTACCACACGCACCCGGAGCGCCGGGGCGCGCAAAACTACCCACAGCCAATCCCGCCCGCCCTCCCGCCGGGGCAGGGCCCGGAGGCGCTACAGCGGGGCCCCCCGCTCGACACCGCCACCACGGTACAGCAGTGGGGAGGCGACGATGCGAGCGGCGCCGAACCGGACTGCACGAACTGCGGAGCGGTGGCCTGGATGGCAGCCTGCAGGCACCTCACCCGAGATACCACGGGACTCCGGCAGTACAGACCCACGGACCGCACGGCGCTGGCGTCCGCGGTCGCGGCCGTCACCATGGGTCCAGTGGCGGCGTGGCCGGCGCAGCTGCTGCCCCACGTCCCCTGCCGCGACACGCGGCCCCGACGGCCGGCCGCGACACACGAGCCGACGGCGCCCCTCACGGCGGAGCAACTATACGTCGTCGCGGCGGCTTTGCTAGCAGACGGCGGGGAGAGCTTCGTCCACCACCACGGCCCGGCGCAAATTGCGGGGTGCATACAAGGGCCCCAGCGCGATGCATCAGACCCGTGGCATGCCACACTCCGCGGGCGCACCCGCGTCTGGGGTGCGGGCGATGGCGCACCCCCGCCCGGGCCTAAGCAGGGGGAGGCGCTGGTACTGCAGACGGCAGGATACCAAGCCATCGTACACGGCCACGCCGGAGGGTACCGGTCGCACGTCCTGGCCGGAGGCCGATGGGCGGTCTGGCACAGCACCGCCAGGCAAGGGGCATTCCCGCCCCTGTCCCACGTCGACTGGCGACAGGGGCCCACCCAGGCCTACTACATGTCGGCGGACCCCTGGCCGCTGGCGGTCCTGCTGCACACGGTCAGCGCCCCCAACAAGAGGCAGGAACCGGGGTGGGTCAACCCCCCCGCACTGGTGTGGAGCCCCGACCAGGAGGAGCATCTACGGGCCGCGTGGCAGGGAGACGCCATCAGGGCCACGGACGTCCCGGACCTCCACGCGGGGCCCATCACGCACGCCCGCCCAGCGGCTACCCTGGCGGTGGCCCAACGGGGGCAGCAGAACCCACAGTGGGTGGTCTGCATGTTCAGCCCGGCGGACGCGCACGTCGTCGTCTGCGACCCTGAACGCCTGCCGGGACCCGAAGCCGTGATCCGCGTGGCAGACTGCACACGCATGATCATCAAGGCGCTGCGGGAGGGCGAACACCACGCCCTCCTGCTCCAGGTCAGGCTGAAGGACAACGCCCGGGCGGCGAGGCCGGGAGTGTGGCCGGCAGCGGCGCACCCCGCCGACCTGGAGCTCCAGCTGGCGGTCCCGACCACGGTGTACCACTGGCTACAGGCCTTCCACGACCTGCGGTGGAGGAGCAAACCCGACCGCCAAATCGGCTCCACGCACTGGCAAACGTGGCTGCAAGCAGACGTGCAGCGCGATGCCATCCGAGGCCTCGGGCCCGCGCCCGCGACGCGAGCCCTCGATGCGGCGGCCCCGGGCCGCACGCTGGCACCACACACGGTGCCGCTGGCCAACCTGCCCTTCGAACCAGCGGCGGAGGGCGCCATTCGGAAGTCGGTGCAGCTCCCCCCGGCGCGGGGGGCCACGGAGCCGACGAAATGCCCCCTGTGTGCGGACAAGTACTACACCAGCGGGGCGATGCTGGAACACCTGGCGTGGCACGCGGTGCACGCTGCGGCCCCGGCGGACGGCAAGGAGGCGGCCGCCAACATCCTGCAGGGGAGAGCACGGAGGTCCCCGTGGCACGCCCCGTACACCCGGCGCCCCCCGCCCCAGGCGGCCGACCACGCAGATGGAGGTGAGGAGGCACCCGGAGCGGCCCCGGGGGCCGGCGGTGCGGCCCCACCAGGGCCCATGTCCATCCCCGCGGGGCTGGCCCCCCTGGCCCCCCTGACTCCCCCGGTCCCCCGGGCCCCCTTGTGGGCCCCGCTGGGAACGGGCTCAGCGGATGCGGCGCACCCAGATGCCCTGGCGGCACCAGCGAACCCGGCGGCGATGCCGACGCGGGATAGCTGACTCCAGGAGGACACGACGGGCGACGCCCTGTGGCTCCTCTCGTGGAACCTGCGCAACGGCCTCGTGCCGCCAGACCGGTCCCTCCGGGACACACTCCGGCGGCGCAGGGGGCCGGCGGCCTGCGCCGACAAGGAGCACCTCATCACCGGCATGCTGCCCCAGGAGGGGGGCTTTGCCATCATGCTCCAGGAAACGGGGATCGCCACCAGGGCGCAGGAGATGCACGTGGCCGCGGCGCTCCGGGACAAGGGGTACACCGCCTACTTCAGCAGCCGGCTGGCAGAGACGGGGGCCACCTCCACCTCGAGAGGGGGGGGCCTCCTCACCGCGGTCAGCAGCAAGTACGTGGCGGAGCACGAGGTGCTCAGCTTCACGGAAATTGTCCCCGGGAAAGCCGCGGCCCTGGAGATCCGCACAGACGGGGGAGGCCTCACCCTCATCAACGTCCACGGGCCGCAAGCAGGTTGCTCCCCGTGGGCGGGACGGGCGGCGTTCTGGGCCGACATACAAATGTATGCCACGGCACGCAGCCTCGGCGGGAGACACCCGGTGATCATCGCCGGTGACACCAACATCTACATGGATGTCCCCGCCAACCCGGCCACGGAGCATTTCCGAGCGGGCTGGGAAGCCTGCGGCTTCCGAAGAGCCGCGGCGGGCGGAGAGGAGGACATGACCCCCACGCTCCACCCGTCCCAGCACAGGGTGGACACATTCCTGGTCAACGAGCCCCTCCTGCGGTTGTCCTTGCGGGAGAGCGTCTGGGCTCGCGGCATGGCACACCCCCAGGTGGTCGGCTCGGACCACCTCCCGGTCCGCCTGGCCCTGCCGGGCCTCCTCAGCGCAGCGGGGCACGCGGCGATGCCCACCCCCTACAGCCACACGGAAGGCCGCCTCCTCCCGTACGACGCCGAGGCCGCGCCCGTCCAACACTGCCTGTGGGCGGCGGTCACCGCCGCGCAGGATGAACCCTCACTGGCGCCCTGGCTGGGTCCCGCAGAGCAGCACGACTACGGGTCCATGCCCGCGGCTGCGGTGGGCAAGGTGTTCGAACACCTCCACGCGACGCATGACGCCCTGGCGCGCGTGGTGGGACGCCGGCAGCCGTCTCCGACGGGAACGGACCCGGCGGAGGGGGACCCCCCGGAGAGCGGAAAGCAGCTCCAGGCAGCGGTCCTCCGCTATGACACCCTGGCAGCGCGCGCCCCGGCAGCGTACCAGGCGGACGCGGCCAGGCATGGCATCCGGTCCGAGGCGGCGCTCCGGCTCACGGAGGAACTGCAGAGTGTGTCGCCCGGGTTCCGCCCGACCACGCAGGGCCAGCTGCAGGAGGAGCTGGAGAGGCAAGCAGCCGCCCTCGAGGAGGACATTCGCCAGCTCCGCGCCCTCCTGCCGGCAGACCGCAAGCG
The DNA here is from genome assembly GCA_964036045.1 of Eutreptiella sp. 'Long Island Sound 2002'. Lineage (NCBI taxonomy): Eukaryota > Euglenozoa > Euglenophyceae > Eutreptiales > Eutreptiaceae > Eutreptiella > Eutreptiella sp. 'Long Island Sound 2002'. Next base: position 14,483,371 of record OZ038394.1, read on the forward strand.
CGCCATCAAGGAATTCTGGCGCCGCCACGCCCCCGACATCGCCCAGCGGTGGAAAGCCGTGCGGGGAGCCATAGAGGTAGAGGCCCCAGGCCCGTCAGGCCTCTGGAACGTGCGGGTTCCCAACACCCAAACGCTCCTCACGGAGGCCCACGACGTGATGTTCGCAGTTCGCGCCTTCTGGCGAGAACTGTATGACAAACGCCCGGTGGACCTCCCGGGTTTCCAGGCGGTCCTCGGCCGCCACGTCCCCCGGGTCCCTGAGGGAGCCTGGACACAGGTCCAGCAGTACTCCATGCAGGACCTGAAGTCCGCCCTGGACAAGGCCGATGGCAAGGCCCCAGTCCCCAACCACGTGGAGGCCCGCTTCATCAAGGCCCTCCCGGCACCCGTCCAGTGGCTCCTGGTCCACTCCTACCGGGCCATCCTCCGCGGCGCCCCGCCACCGATGCACTGGAGGGACGCGCACATCTGGCTCAGCCCCAAGGTACCGGGCTCTGCCAGACTGGACGACTACAGGCCCATAGCCCTGGGCCAGCTGGACATGAAGCTGCTCACGGGCCCCCTCACCCAGCGCATCACGGAGGTGCTCACACGGCACGGGGTGGTCAGCGACTGGCAGCAGGGGGCCCTCCCTGGCTCCAACACAGGCCCCCCGCTGTTCATGGCGCAGTGGCAGCTCCAGCGGGGAAGGCCCAACTACGTCTTCTCCTTCGACGCCCGCAAGGCCTTCGACACCGCCCCACACGGCGCCCTCCACCTCATCCTGCGCCACCTCTCCGTGCCGCCGGACGTCATTGACCTCCTGCTCTTCCTCCACACGTGCGCCAGGCTGCGCATCGTCACGGCACACGGGCTAACGCAGCCCGTCTACATGCTACGCGGCGTCCGGCAGGGCAACCCCGAGAGCCCCCTGCTGTACGCGCTCCTCCTGGAGCCTCTACTCAGGGCACAGGGGCACCGCCTGCGCCCGCCGGGAGGAGCCGAGCACGGCCTCATCCAGGCCTATATCGACGATTTGCTGGTGGTGGCCCACACGCTGCAGCACTTCGTCGAGGGCGTGGAGGCGGTGGCCGCGTACCTGGGGATGATGGGCATGGAGCTCAACCCCCGCAAGTGCGCCATGGCCACCACGGAGGGGGTCCCGGGCCTGCAGCTACGCCTCTGCCCCCACCTGGAAAACCCGTGGCACTGGGTACCAGCGGCGGACTCCGTCCCCTACCTGGGACTCCAGCTGCAGCCGGACGGGGAGTTCTCCCTGCAGCGCAAGCACCGGCTACGCCTGGCGGCAGTGCACCACTGGTGCCTTAACACCCTCGCGCCACCGAAAGTGGTGCAGGACGTCATCCTGGCGATCCTCGGAGGGGTGACGCAGTACGTCGCCCCTTTCATCGCCGACGACTCCGACACTGCACGCCACCTGGACCACATCACGGTCCAGGTCGCGAAGGACAGGGCACGATACGCCTTCGACGCCTCGCGGGACAGCCTGCAGGATGACCGGACCCTGGGGCTTACACGGGTGCCCACGCGGTGCCAGCAGGCAGCGGTGGCCCTCGTGGGTACACTCGTCCACCACCGCGCAACCTCCGTGCGCGCGGAGGTCACCAAGATGTTCTGGGAGATAGCCGGCGCGCACGGAATATGCCCTGAGGTGCACTACCCCGTCCCGGAGTTCGCAACTCTGGCGGGAGGCGACTGGGTCCAGCGCATACCCCGGGCCCTGGCCGCCCTGGGAGTGGGACTGTACAACCCCATCGAGTGCCCCAGGGCGGCTCATGTCCAACTACAGTCCCCGCCGGGCAAAATCGTCACGCTGCGCACCGCCAAGCTGCGACACCGCGACACGTGCCGCCTGACGGTGCCACACGCAACGCCGTGGCATGGGCACCACGGGCCACGCCACCCCTTCCCCGACAACGACGATCCGTGGCCGACGGCGGTGCGGGAGTGCCTCGACCAATGCGCCGATGAACACCTCCATTACTGCCGCCGCGAGCAAGGGCCCACCAACCACCCCGGGTGGCGCGATGCCCTGGCCCACCTCTTCCACACCACCGGCACGCGGGACCCCCGCCTGAGACTCGTCCACCCCACGAGGGCTAAGCAGGACGCCCACACCGGCCCACGGGTGACCCCAGACGGCCTGCACCTCCACGTCGGGGGCTACCGCCGCCGGAACGGCCTGTCCCCCCCCACGCGGGGGGCGGCGTACCACCCGCCGGCGGCCCTCATGTACATCCTCCGCGACGTACTCGCGGAAAGCGAGCACCAAGAGCCCAACGCGGACATGGCGTGGCCAGAGCCCTTACGCCCCCGGCCCCACGCGCCGATGCCGTTGTGGCTGGTGACCACAGACGACCAGTGCACCCAAGCGGCGGGACAAGCGCAGCTCCGGGCCGAGTGGGTGATAGTGCAAGTGGGGGCAGGCCAGCCCGAACCCCGTGGACTCCCCCGTGGCACCGCCCTACTGGTGGCTACGGGGGTGCCGCACGACCCACACATGGCGGTGCACGCGCTGGAGGACCGTCCGGAGGACACAGGACACTTGGTGGTACACCAGCGCGGAGGCCCGGCGTGGCTCAAGGAACATGTGACGGCGCTACGGTCCTGGACAAGCACGGTCGCCGGAGCGGAGATCCGGCTGCACGACCACCCGGCGATCAGCCCAGGCGACACCAGGGCGCTGAGCATGGACCAACTGACCCACAGCCACCCCGACGTCCGGTGGCACTCCACCGACCTCAACGCGGGGTGGCTCAGCCCTACCGGATACTACTGGATCCCGGAGGCCTGGGGACACACCTCCTCTGACGCATCCGGGGGCGGACCCTGCAAACACGCCACCAGCGTCGCTCTCGCCGCCGACCTCACCCGCACGTGGGCGGTGGCCATCTCGGGCACGGTGCCTGACGGAGAGGGGGTGGCCGCCTCCCTCCCCCTACATTACGGTGCACACAGACCATGGGTCCACACGGTGGACGCCGAGGTCATCCTCCACCTCCTACGGCACGCAGATCGCGAGCGAACCACGGGGGTCCCCGCGGGCGCAGCGAAGGTGGTCAACCAGATGCCCCTGAGGTGGCTCCGGGACGGCCTGTGCGCGCGGGGGCAACACGCCGGGCACCCGTTCTGGTACGTCCGAGCCACCTCGCACCACAGTGACGCCCTACTGCACAAGGCGGACTGGGCGGCGTCCCAGGACACCGTCTTGCAGAACACGCCCCCGGACCCTGGCCACGCCCAACTCATCGTCGCCGGCCGTGACGGCCATCTCGATCTACGGCCCCCCACGATGCGGGTGCTCGGCGAGGTCGCACAACGGGCGCAGACGGACCATGCGCTGACGCACCGGGGACACACACCTCTGGGCGCGGCCCACGCCACGGCCTACGTCCACGCCCGGGACCTCACCGCGGCGGCCACCAACCGCCGGGCGCTGCGGGCCCGAGACGGCCACACGCCGGTGCAGCGCAGGCTCCGCGTCCGGAAGGAGCGGCTCTCCGGCGTCGCCATCGTCCCGCAGCCGTGCCTTTTCTGCGGCGGCCCGGAAGAGACCCCGGTGCACATGCACGTGGGCTGCACCCACTCGCGGCTCCTCTGGCCCCACTACCGCCAGGCGGTGCACGAGGCGGCCCGCCACCTCCCACCTGGGGACAAGGCCCTGTGGGTGGCCTCGTGGCGCTCCGCAGGCGCCACGTGGACGGAGGTGTTCTGCTCCGGACTGGTGCCCGAGGACGCGGAGGCGCAGCTCCGCGCCATAACCCGATACGACCCGCCGGGAGGGACCTCGGTGGACGACTTCCTCCACCACATGCTCCGGCTAGGGGACTTCGCGTGGGAGCTTCGCAACCACCGGCTGGAGCAACTCCTCCACGACCCCCTAAGCGCGGCGGCCCGGGCGCACCGGTGGCTCACTGCGGCGGAGGGCGACCACCCTCCCCCTCCCCCGCGCCCTGACAAGGACTTCGTAGCCTCCCTCCGTGTTGTGAATGGCACTCTGGAGTGCCCACTCCAAGAGGGCCCCCACCCGTATCAGGACCTGCCGGGGGGGTTCTCGAGGCACCTGCAAGACGCCCTTTTCCCACCGTGGATCATCGGGCGCGGCTCCATGACCGCATGGGAGGCGCGCATCGTGGGAGAGGAGTGGGCGCGGGAGTGGGGCCGGTGGTGCGCCGCCACGCGCGCCCCGGAGACCCCTGCGCAACGATACGCCGCCATCCCGCTCCGGGGGTGGGGGCCGGACACCCGGCCGAGACCCACCATGGTCCGAGGGGCGGGACCTGACCGCCCGTGGGACGCGGCGACAGGGGAATGGCTGCAGGCGGCCCCGGGGCCGCAAACGGGATGGACTGGGGACGTATCCTCACTCGTCAGGACGCCCGTCCCGCCCCGCATCGTCCTTCACACCGCCAACGTGCTCCGGGCCAAGGAGATACGCACGTGGGGACACGCTGCGGCCACCGTCCGGTGGCAACCCCCAGAGGACGGGGCCACCCAACTCACCGTGGCGCACTTCAAAGCGGGGGGGCCGGTATACGACGACGCCCTGTCCCGGCTGGGCGACACCCAGGGGCCCTTGCTCCTCATGTTCCCCACCGGTATCGCAGCCGCGCTGCGCCAGGAGCTGGACGGCTGCGAAGGGCTGCGAGTGGGATGGGAAGCGGTCGCGGACGGCACCCTACTGGCCCTCCTCCACAGGGACACCGCGAACGGGTGCCAATGGGGCGCGCTGACGCCCCACCTCACCGGGCGCCACGTGTACATGGCGAGCCCCCCCCAGGGGCACCCCCGCCCGTCGTGGGACGACCTCATCGCCGCCTTCCACGACCACGGGATCCTCCCCGGCGACACGTGGCAGGAGGTCCAGCGGAAGACGCTTGGCAAGGACTACCGGCGCCGCGTCCGCGCCCGCTTGCTGGAGATCCGGGACCCCCTCCGACAGAGGTGGGACGACCTCTGGCTCCGCCATCTCGACCCTTGGTCTCCGCCCTCCCACCTCCCGCACACCTGCCGACTCTGCGGAGAGTGTGACACGGTGTCCTCCGCAGCAGCGACAGGCGCCAACAGGTGCGAGCGGTGCACCCAGGTAGCCGCGTGCCCCTGGCCCGAACCTCCCGCAGGTCCGCGCAGGCGCACAGAGGAGGAGGCCTTGCGCCGGCGCATCGAGGGGGCACACACCCCCTCACACGAACAGGCGGGCCCCGCGGGCGCTGCCCTTCTATGGATCCACGTGCACCTGCGGGACCCCACATCCATTGCGCACCTGTCGCACGTGTTCGCCCCCTAACCCCCACCCGCCGCCGCCCTTTGCAGAGCCCGCAGCACCATGCCACGCCGACGGGGGGATGGGCCGGGGCACGCCAGGGCCCGCCGCAGAGCGCAGGAGGCGGCCGTCCGGGGCCTGGTGGCGGACGCGGTGGCGGAGGCAAAAGGAGCGCACGCTGCCGCACGGTGCGACCTGGAGGGCAGTGCGAGGGCCTTCCTCAACGAGACCGCCCTCCCGGCCGTCCGCGCCCTGAACAGAGCGGGAGCCCCTACGCTGCTCCCGGCAATGCACCGGATCGTGAACGCCGTCCGGCCGGGGCTCATCAGCCCGGAAGCGGCCCTCTACGGGCACTGGATGGAGTGGCGCGAGTCCAATCGGTCGGGCCGGCCCCTGTCCATGGGGGACGCCCTCCGGCTGACGGGAGCGGGGTCTGCCATGTCCCTCCGCAGTAGCGCCCCAGCCCTACTGCACGCCCTCAGGACGCGCTACCCCGGGGACGCGGCCCCGTACCTGAACCAGGCGCGGGCCACGTACCCGGGGGGAGTGTCCGAGCTGGATGCGGCGCTCCACCTTCTACACCCGCCGGACGAGGACCTGGAGGTGGGCGAGGTCACGGTGTTCGTGGAAGGCGCGGACGAGGCGTCCGCCCGCCCCCGGCCGACCAACCCGGTGTATGACGGCACCGGGCCTACCCCCCCGTACGCCGTCGTCTATGAGGCGTTCCCCAGGGAGCCCACGTGGTGCCCCGCCCTCCCACCGGCGACGCACGCGCCCCGCGGCTGGGCTAACCCAGACCTGTCCCCCCCCCTCTCCAGGACCAGGGGTGCCCACCACAGGGGGCAGGTCCTCTGGCAAGAGTGCCCTGGCACCCCCCTCCTCCTCCTCGTCGTCGCGTCCCGCGGGGGCTCGGGGCGGATCCTGGGGATCACCCCCACCCACCTCTATGGGGCCACACCTGTACCCCGCCCCCCCCTCCCGGCGCCCGCGGCGCGGGACGGAGTACACACCTTCCTGCGCACACAGGAGGTCACCGCCGTTACGGGGGTCCATCTGGTGCGGCTGCCCCCGGCACCGCTCGACGACCCCCGGGGGCCCAGGGCCCTGAGCCCCGTCCCAGACTGGGAGCTGTGGCGTGACGCGTGGGCCGCGTGGCTCCCCCGCCTCCCCTCCCAATGCCGGTGGATGGCCGCGGACCCCCGGCCATGCGGGGCTGACGCCACAGCCGGCCCCCCACCCCCTCCCCCCCCCCCCCCCGCAGAGCACCACACGGCACTGCCCACGGCACGGCACTGATGCACCAGGAGGTAGTGGGAAGGGCGCGCCTGCCACCACGCATGCCTACCAGAGTGACAGTAATGGCAGACTCCGATGGGTCCCTCGGGCGGGACGACCGCCACCACCGCCGGTCCCGCTCCCGCTCCCCCGTCTCCTCCCCAGAGTGGACGGGGGAGACCCTCGCGGAGCGCGAGGAGCGGAGGCTGGCGGAGGCGGCGGTGGTCGGACCGCCGCTGCCGGCCCGGGAACCTGGGCCAGCCGAGACGGCCGCCCCCGCCGCCCAAGCGGCCAGCCCCGCCGCCCCGCCCCGCCCTGACGCGCAGGAGGCGGAGACCGCGGCGAGCCACGCCGCGGCCCCGGCCGCGGCCCCCGGCACACCGCCGGCAAGGGGGGCAGCCCCGGCGCAGGAGCCGGACGCGTCGCCGAGGGCTGCCGCGGCCGCGCAGGAGAGCAAGCAGGGCGCAAGAGGGGTTGCGACGGGCCCTGCACGGGCCGTGGGCGCCTCGCCGACGGCCGCCGCGGCAGCAGCGAAGACCGAGAAGGATGTGCGAGAGTCTGCGACCGCGGCCACGGGCGCCTCGTCGGCGGCCGCCGCGGCAGCGAAGGAGAGTGCGGAGGGCGCGAGAGGGGCTGCGGCCCCTGGCACGCCGCGCAAGCGGGGGAAGAACCCCGCACGGGCCGCGGACGCCTCGCCAGCGGCCGCCGCAGCAGCGGCAGTGGGCAGGGAGAGCGAGAAGTACCGCGCCCACGCCAACCCCGCCCACACCCACACCAGCCCCCCCAAGCCGTACCCCCCCAAGCCCTTCCCCCCGGGGCGGGAGCGGCATGACCGCCCCCCGAAGCGCGAGCGCTCACCGCCGGGCGTCACGCTGCCCCAACTGCAAAGGCAGCGGGACGCCCGGCGAGTGGTCCAGGAAGGGCGCAGCGGCGAGGGGGAGGGGAGCGGCGGACGGCGTGACAGGCAGGGGGCAGGGGAGGGGTCGGGGCACGGGAAGGGCGCGCGGGAGCGCGGGCAGGAGGCCCAGGTGCAGGGGACGGAGCGAGGGGTGGTGGGAGAGCGAGCGGGCCGGGGCGTGGTGGACGAGAGGCGGGACCCGCGACACGGGCAGGGGGTCGGGGAGGGGCCAGGGCACGGGAAGGGAGTACAGGGGCGCGGGCAGGGTACCCAGGCGCAGGGGGCTGGACAAGGGGGGATGGGAGAGCGAGCGGGCCGGGGTGTGGGGGACGAGAGGCGGGACCCGCGACATGGGCGCGGGACCGGAAAGGGGCCCAAGGGCAAGGGCAAGGGCAAGGGCAAGGGCCCCAAGGGACAGGAGGGACGGGGCACGGGAGCCCAGGGGGGAGGGCGGGGCGAGGGGAGGGGGGCAGAGGGCGGGGCACCCCCGCAGCCGGAAGTGCAGCCGGTGAGGTGCATCCCCCCCGGCATCCAACAGATGCCGGCACACCACACCTACCACCACCACCACCACCACCACCACCACCTCTACAACATCGACCCTGACGCCGGCGAGCTCATCCCCCCCCAACCCCCACGACACCAGCACCAGCAAGCCCCCCCCGCGCCGAGGGCGGAGCCGGCGCGGGTGGCCTCGGCGGAGGGGGGACGGGGCGTGGCATCGGCGCCGCAGGTGCAGGAGCAGCGAGGGGGGCCGGCACAGGGGGCGGAGGAGAGCCGGCCGTGGAACGTGGACTGGGGCGCAGTCCCGGACCCGCTGGGGGGGGAGACCCTCCCCCTGGTGGGGGAAGTGTACGGGTGGTTGTGCTGGGCCAACCAGGGGACCTCCGGGAGGTCGCGGAACCGGCCCTTCGATGCCGTGCTCCTCCGGAGGGACGGAGGACACCGGGAGGCACCCCCGGGGGGGTGGGCGGCACCAGAGGACCACGAGAGGGTCCTCAGGTCAGTGATCCGGGCGGCGTGGCCCGACAGGGAGCCGACGTGGCCGGCCTTCCTGGAGGGGGGAGCGGTGCTCCGCATCACGGATGCGGACGCCAACAACTGGCTCCCCCGGGCTCTGCGTAGCGCCCTCGCCCACTGGCGCTACCGCCGGCACAACCCGCCGCCGCCGCAGCCCCAGCCCCCACACAAGCGGCGGCGCAAGTGAAGGCCCAGACGGCGGGCACGGGAGGGGGGGATGGGCCCCCTGACCCACGCCCCCCCCACGGTACGGCACGACGTGCGGGGATGCGCCGCCACCCGCGGGAGGGAGTGCGGGGGCGCCAAGCGCGGGGAGGAACCGGCTGCCCCGCAACCTGCTAACCACTGACCGCTAACCATCAGCCACCCCCGGCCGGCCGGCGCCGCGCGGCAACGGCCGGGGAGGTGAGGGCCCCGGCGAGGGCCTGCGCGGGCATCCAGCTCTCGGTAGGGGCTGGCCCCCGGGACCAGGGCCGCCATGCCGCCCCCGCCCCCCCCCAACGTGCACCACGGAGCAGGAAGGAGGCCGCGCCCCACATGACCCTCCCGTAACCACAGCCCGCTCCGAGGTGACGGAGGGAGGGTGTCAAGTCAGATGAGGCCCCCAGGGGGGCGGTCCACGGGCCGCCCCTCACCCCCCCCACCACGGGGCGGCACTTCAGCCCCGACCGCAAGCGCGCGCCGGAAGGGAGAGCACCGGCGACGCGGAGAGAGCCGGGAAGGAGTACCACAGGCCGCCGCCTGGAACGAGAGCAGGGAGGCCGCGGCGCGACACCCCCCCCCCCCCCCGCCCCCCCGCCGGCCCGCCGGCCGCAGGGGCCCCGGCCCCCACCCCCCGAGGCTGAAGGGACGGACCCCCCCGCCCGAGAGGGGAGCCGGAGTGTGACCCGCCCCGACGCCCCAGCCGCCGGCTCCAATGGGGGCCGCGAAGAGCAAGTGGGCCCGCGCCTGCGCACCGGGACGCCGCGCAGATCGTGCCCAGAGAAGCCGGGTGGGCGCGAACCGGAATGGTATGGGTGGCCACGCCCCCCATGGACAGCACGACGCCAAGGGACGCCCGCTTTGTTGCCTACCCAGGGAAGGCGGCCCCGCAACCCGCTAACCACTGACCGCTGACCCTCACGGCCACCCCCGGCCGGCCAGCGCCGCGCGGCAACGGCCGGGAGATGAGGGGCCCCAGGGAGGGACTGCGGGAGGATCCGGCACTCGGTAGAGGGGGGCGGGGGAAGGGCGCGACCCCCCTGGCCGATGGCTGGCCCCCGGGGCTGGGACCGCCAAGCCGCCCCCCCCCCCCCCTTTTTTGGCCGACAGGGGGCATCGCCAGGGAACCGGAGGACCCCCCCCCACTCCCCCCCCCCACCCCCTCCCACACAGGCCCGAGAGCAGGCGGGGTGGCCCCCCCCCCCCCCCCCCCCCCGCACCCACCCCAGCTGGGGAGCCACAGGCGCGGCCCTCCGCCCCCCCAGGGCCGGGGGGGCGCCCCCACCCACAGGAGGAACGGCGACACGGTAAGGGCAGCGGCGGCTGGACCTGCCCCCACGAACCCACACCGGCGTGCCGGAGCAACGCGCACAACGGAGCACGAAGGAGGCCGCGCCCCACATGACCCTCCCGTGACCACAGCCCACTCCGAGGGGAAAGAGGGGGGGTTTTGCAGGTCAGCCGGAGCCCCCAGGGGAGCGGTCCACGGGCCGCCCCTCACCCCCCCCCGCCCCGGGGCGGCACGTCAGCCCCGACCGCACGCGCGCGCCGGAGGGGAGGGCCAGAAAGGGGTACCACAGGCCGCCGCCCGGAACGAGAGCGGGGAGGCCGCAGCGCGACACCCCCCCCGAGGCAAGGGGAATGGGCCCCCCCACCCGAGAGGGGGGCCGGAGTGTGACCCGCCCCCCCGCTCCGGCCGCCGGCCCACAAGGGGGCCGCGAAGAGCAAACAGGCCCACGCCTGCGCACAGGGACGCCGCACAGATCGTACCCGGAGAGGCTGGGTGAACACGAACCGGAGTGGTATGGGGGGCCACGCCCCCCATGGACAGCGCAACGCCAGTGACGCCCGCTTTGTTGCCTGCCCAGGGAAGGCAGAGGGACGGAAAGAGACAGAGCGACCCCCCGCCCTACAGTCAGTCGGCGACCCGGTGGTGCTACTGCCCGCCACTTACCCCAGTGCACGTCAGTCGGCGATCCAACGCACCCCACCCAGCCCCCTCCCCAGTCCCGACCCCGTGCGCGTGGACTGCGCGTGGACGGCGCACAGCCCCACCCGCAGGGCAGGATACATAGCCGACGACACCCCTCAGTGGCGTAAGAGACTCCCGCGGACGAGGGCACCCCCCCGGGGACGCCCAGCCGCCGCCCCCGCAACCCCAAGCCAAGTAGCGGGGAACCGGGACCGGACCGCCCCCCCCCAAGCACGCCAGACGGAGCACGGGACCGGGGCAGGACACGCGGAGGGGCACGGACCACATGGAACGGCCCTACCAGCGCCCAGTGCCGGGACCACGCGAGATGCGCGCGCCACACCACCCAGCGGGGAGCGGACACCGCGAGAGCGCGAGCGCACACACACGAAAAGGACACGCGGGGACCACCAGAAGGGCAACCGGACCGAGCGCGCGGAACGCACAGACCACCTGGAATGGCGTACCAGCGAGCGAGGGTAAGGGACACCCGGACGGGACGGCCCGCCACACGCAACGCGGGATACGCGGGGCGGGAAGGGGGAAGAAGGGGAAACACAACACCAGGAACCGGCCCGAACCCCCCCGAACCGGCCGCGAGCGCCGCGCACACACAGACGGGACACTGCACCCGCCAAGGCAGTAGTGGCGCACAGCGCCACGCCCCAACCCCTAGGCTAGGCAGCCACCGCGCCAGCCCAAGGGGGTCCCACTGGCGACAAGCCAGTAGCACGGGCCCGGCGGCGCCGGTGCCCCGGGCGACCACGCATTAGGGGGGCGACGCAGTGGGTAAGCGCCCGCAGCCACGGCTGCGAATTGATGCACTGACCGGGGAGTGGCGAAACGGGGACGCCGGGGAAGGACGGGGCTCCGAGCTCTGTGAACCCGGGGGACTCCGCCACCAGGCAGGAGGTGCGTCTTGGAGGGCCCCCCACTAGGACCCGGTGGGGAGGATATCACCTGGCCCGACCAGGTGGCCCCCCGGGGCCGAAAGGCGTCTAGTACCCGCAAAATCAAACCTCAAACCTCAAACCGTCTTTTCCGACCTCAGAAACCCCCCCAAAGGTTTTACGCCGCTGTTTGGCGAGGTCACAAAATTTAGGACACTCACAAAAAAAGAAGAACAATAGCGTCGCGACGGCGAAGAAGCTGAGCGTTGCTTGCCCCAAAACACCTAGGCGCTAGAGACTTGTGCGCGCCCCAACCACGAAGAAAGGAAGCAAATACAAAACGCGCACAAACTACAACGACGCCACCGGCCGCCGAAACACAAGCATGTTATATGCCACGCAATGCTAAATAACGCCGTAGCAAGTACAACACGATAAGAAGTAAGCAAAGAGAGAGCAAGTACAAGTATGTTACAAACGGCGCCACGGTGGAGACATACCACCAGTATGAAACCATGCATGACATGAAACCGTGCATGTAGGATGCAAAACCCCCGCCCCCGCACGCCCACTTGCATTGGGAGTACGACAGCGCCGTAACACGCAAAGCACAAAATGATGTGGGTAAGGAGGGAGCCACACAAGTATGTTACATGTCACGCCGCGCACGCGAGAAGGACAACGAACAAAGGTGGCCAAAGAGGTGTGTGGAGCCGTGCCGAGTGCAAGTATGAGATAAACCGCACCACGGTGGAGAAAGCCACACAACGCTAAATTACGCCGTAACAAGCACAACGCGGTAAGATATAGGCGAGGAGAGAGCAAGTACGAGGCATAAGTATGTTACATACCACACCACCACGAGAGTATGAGACCAACCAAGGAGCGTAGGATGCAAAACCCCCGCCGCCGCACGCCCCTTTGCATAGGGAGTATAACGGCGCCGCGACACACGAAACACGAAAAGATGCGGGTGAGGTAAGTATGTTACACCCACGCAAGTATGTTACATGCCACGCCGCGCACGCAGGAGAGGCAACGAGCAAAGGACACCAAAGAGGTGTGTGGAGCCAGGCCGGGAGCAAGGAAAAAAAAAAGACCACGCTACGGTGCACGCCGGTGAGTGGAGTGAACGCAAATGCAAGACAGCAAAGGTGTGAACCAAGGCGGGCCCAAAGAGGAGTGTAGGAGGAAAAACACCCGCCCCCACACGCTCGCCTGAATAGGGAGTACAACGGCGCCAAGACACGCAACACAGGACAAGATACAGGTGAGGAGGGGGTCTCGCAAGTATGTTACATGCCACGCCGCGCACGCGAGAAGGACAACGAACAAAGGTAAACAAAGAGGTGTGTGGAACCATGCCGGACGCAAATATGAAGTAAACCGTGCCAAGGCGGGGAAAAGCACGCACAGGTGCACGCAAGGGCCCGCGCCAACAATGGTGTGAACCATGACTGACCCGAAGAGGAGAGTAGGAGGGACAACCCCCGCCCCCACACGCTCATTTATATAGGGAGTACAACGGCGCCGAAACACACTACACAAGAAAAGATACGGGAAAGGAGGGAGTCACACAAGTATGTTACCATGTTATGCCCCGCCGCGCACACAAGAGGAGCGACAAACGAAAAGAACAATAGAAAGAGGTGCGGGCACGGACCAGGTGCAAATGCAAGTATGTTACACACCACGCTCGCCTTACCCGCGAGCAACCAGGGAGAAGGGAGAGGAGTCGGAAGGAGGATCCCCGCCCTCGCACGCCCCATTTGCATAGGGAGTACATTGGCGCCACAACAAGCAACATACGAAAAGGTATAGGGAGAGAAACATAAGCACACCATGGTATGGCGCGAAGGTGGAGGAGCGTGCGCACACACGTAGACACAAGTGCGCAGACAGGTATGTTACACACCGCAACCGCAACCGCAACCGCAGCCGCAACGCACGTGGTGCCAACGTTACACGAAGACCGCACTGAGCCACCGAAGGCCCACGTACCCCCATCATCCTTCCTTTGTCTCACAGGGCCGAAAGGGAGAGAAAGACGAGCCAGCGAGGAAAAAGACAGAGACACACACCAGGGCGGAGGCAGGGAAAAAGTGCATGCCAGGGAGAAGGGCGAGCAGAGGAAAGGGTAAAGAGCGGTCAAGCCACGAAAGAAACGAGGGGTAGTCAGCAGCTGAGCAAGGGACGCGCGCAAGGATTGGGGCACGGCAGGCACACGGCACAGGGCGGGCACAACACCGCACCGAAGCACCAGAGAGGGGGGCACGAGAGGGACAGGCGAAAGGCGGCTCCACGCACCACGACACGCACCGCACAGACACCACACACACCGCACACACCCACACCCGCGCCCAGAGCACGTGGCCAGCGGGCCCCAGGAGCCCGCCCAGGGGGCGGGCAGCAGGGAAGAGGGGGCGCCTGAACCCAGACGCCCCCCGTCACCCCCGTGGCGCGCAGCCCCCCACAGGGCACGCGAGCCACGGGGCCGCTGCAGGGCCCCCACGCCCGCACACCCGCGCCCACGGCACGTGGGTGGCGGACCCCGACAGCCCGCCCAGAGGGCGGGCAGCTGGGAGGGGGAGCGCCTGACCCCAGACGCCCTTCACAACGGTGGCAGGCCCCCCCCCCCCGGGGACGGCCCCCCACCACCCCCGCGGCACGCAGCCCCCACACGGCATGCGCGCCAAGGGGACAGTGCTGGGCCCCCACACCCGCACACCCGCGCCCGCAGCAAATGGTTGGCGGACCCCAACAGCCCGCCGAGTGGGCGGGCAGTCGGGGGAGGGGGAGGGCCTGACTCCAGACGCCCCTGACAACGGTGAAAGGCACCCCCCCCGGGGACGCTCTTCCGCCACCCCCACAGCGAGCAACGCTGGCACGCAAGGGCGCACGCTGTGGGGCCGGTGCTGGGTCCCCACACCCGCACCGACCGCACCCTGGACACACGGGTTGCGGAACCCTGGCTACCCGCCCCAGAGGACGGGCGGCAGGGGGAGGGACAGCGCCTAACACCAAACGCCTCTGACAACGGTGGCAGGCCACGCCCCCCGGGGCCGGCCCCCCACCACACCCGCGGCACGCAGCCCTCACAGGGCATGCAAGACGAGGGGACAGTGCCGGGCCCCCACAACCGCAGCCCCGCGCTCACAGCACGTGGGTAGCGGACCCCGACAGCCCACCCAGAGGGCGGGCAGTTCGGGTAGGGGGAGCGCCTGACCTCAGACGCCCCTCACAACGGCGAAAGGCGCCCTCCCCGGGTTACGCCCTTCCGCCACCCCCACAGCGTGCAACGCCGGCTCGCAAGGGCGCGTGCTGTGGGGCCGGTGCTGGGTCCCTACGCCCGCACCGATCGCACCCAGGACACACGGGTCGCGGAACCCCCGCTCCCCGCCCCAGAGGACGGACGGCCGGTAGGGGGACATGCGCCTGAGACCAGACGCCCCTCACAACGGTTGCAGGCCAACCCCCCCGGGGACGGCCCCCCACCACCCCCGCGGTACGCAGCCCCCACAGGGCATGCAAGCCAAGGGGACAGTGCCGGGCCCCCACACCCGCACACCCGCGCCCACAGCACGTGGGCGGCGGACCCCGACAGCCCGCCCAGAGGGCGGGCAGTCGGGGGAGGGGGAGCGCCTGACCCCAGACGGCCCTCGCCACGGCGAAAGGCGCTCTCCCTGGGTTACGCCCTTCCGCCACCCCCACAGCGTGCAACGCCGTCCCGCAAGGGCGCACGCTGTGGGGCCAGTGCTGGGTCCCCACGCCCGCACCGACCGCACCCGGGACACACGGGTCGCGGAACCCCGGCCGCCCGCCCCAGAGGACGGGCGGCCGGGGGAGGGACAGCGCCTGACACCAGACGCCCCTCACAACGGTGGCAGGCCACCCCCCCCAGGGACGGGCCCCAACCACCCCCGCGGTACGCAGCCCCCACAGGGCATGCAAGCCAAGGGGACTGTGCTGGGCCCCCAGACCCGCACACCCGCGCCCACAGCATGTGGGTGGCGGACCCCGACAGCCCGCCCGGAGGGCGGGCAGCCGGGGTAGGGGGAGCGCCTGACCTCATACGCCCCTCACAACAGCGAACAGCACCCCCCCTGGGGACGCCCTTCCGCCACCCCCACAGCGTGCAACGCCAGCCCGCAAGGGCGCACGCTGTGGGGCCGGTGCTGGGTGCCCACGCCCGCACCGACCGCACCCGGGGCACACGGGTCGCGGAACCCCGGCTGCCCGCCCCAGAGGACGGGCGGCTGGGGGAGGGACAGCGCCTTACACCAGACGCCCCTCACAACGGTGGCAGGCCCCCCTTTCCGGGGACGGCCCCCCGCCACCCCCGCGGCATGCAGCCCCCACGGGGCATGCAAGCCGAGAGGACAGTGCCGGGCCCCCAAGCCCGCAAACCCGCGCCCACAGCATGTGGGTGGCGGACCCCGACAGCCCGCCCAGAGGGCGGGCAGTCCAGGGAGGGGGAGCGCCTGACCTGAGCCGCCCCTCACAACGGCGAGGGGCGCCGTCCCCGGGCTACGCCCCTCCGCCACCCCCACAGCGTGCAACACCGGCCCGCAAGGGCGCATGCTGTGGGGCTGGTGCTGGGTCCCCACGCCCGCACCGACCGCACCCGGGACACACGGGTCGCGGAACCCCGGCTGCCCGCCGCAGAGGACGGGCGGCTGGGGGAGGGAGAGCGCCTGACACCAGACGCCCCTCACAACGGTGGCAGGCGAGCCCCCCCGGGGACGGCCCCCGGCCACCCCCGCGGTACGCAGCCCCAACAGGGCATGCAAGCCAAGGGGACAGTGCCGGGCCCCCACACCCGCACACCTGCGCCCACAACATGTTGGCGGCGGACCCCGACAGCCCGCCCAGAGGACGGGTGGCCGGGGAAGGGACAGCGCCTGACACCAGAGGCCCCCCACAACGGTGGCAGGCCACCCCCCCCGGGGACGGCCCCACACCACCCACGCGGTACGCACCCTTCACAGGGCATGCAAGCGAAGGCAACAATGTTGGGCCCCCACGCCTGCACACCCGCGCCCACAGCACATGGGTGGCGGACCCCGACAGCCCGCCCAGTGGGCGCTCAGTCGGGGGAGGGGGAGCGCCTGACCTCAGACGCCCCTCGCAACGGCCAGAGGCGCCCTCCCCGGGCTACGCCCTTCCGACACCCCCACGACGAGCGAGGGCGCACGCTGTGGGACCAGTGCTGGGTCCCCACGCCCGCACCAACCGCACCCGGGACACACGCGTCCCGGAACCCCGGCTGCCCGCCCCAGAGGATGGGCGGCCGGGGGAGGGACAGCGCCTGACACCAGATGCCCCTCACAATGGTGGCAGGCCAGCCCCCCCGGGGCGGCCCCCCACCACCCCCGCGGCACGCAGCCCTCACAGGGCATGCAAGCCAAGGGGACAGTGCACGGCCCCCACACCCGCACACCCGCGCCCGCAGCACGTGGGTGACGGACCAAGGCAGCCCACCCGGGGACGCCCTTCCGCCACCCCCACAGCGCGCAACGCCAGCTCGCAAGGGCGCACGCTGTGGGGCCGGTGCAGGTTTCCCACACCCGCACCGACCGCCTCCGGGGCATACGGGTCGCGGAACCCCGGCAGCCCGCCCAGAGGGGGAGGGACAACGCCTGGCACCAGACGCCACTCACAGGGCATACAAGCCACGGGGACAGTGCTGGGCCGCACACCCGCACAGCTGTGCCCACAGCATGTGGACAGCGGGCCCCGGGAGCCCCCAGGAGGAGGGCAGCCAGAAGAGGGAGAGCGCCCGGCCTCGGACGCCCCTCGTAACGGGGTCACCACAGACAGCGGGAGTAGAGCACCTAATGCCCACACGCACACACGAACGCCGGCCCGCGGAACCAGCGTACGAGCTCCCCCACCTGCGCCCCGCCGCGCCCAGAGCACGTACACCAGCCAGGGGAAATCCGCACCACGCCCCCTGCCCTTAGGCACAGCGACACAACAATGGCCGAACCGGCGGCCCCAAGCAAAACACGCCCCCGATCTCCGACGCTGGACGCAGCACACGAGGTCATCAGGGCACTGGGACTCAGAGGCGGCGACGGCGACCCCCCACAAGAGGACGCGGGCACGGACTCTGACCTGGAGGAAATCCCGGAGCCCTCCACGGGCAGCACGCCAGCGAAACCTGCGCCGCCGGCGGGCAGCGTGCCCGCCCTCTGCCCCGCGTGGAAACGGGGCCACTGCACCGGCGAAGGCTGGTGCCCCCAGCAGCACCCCCAGCCCGGGCTCATAGACGGAGCGCTGCCCGCGGTCGGACACACGGCTGCACGCGCCGCCCTGCGCTACGGGGTGGCGCAGGGCTGGATCCTGGATGAGACCGCACGCAGCAGCGTGAACATCCAGGAGGCCGTTGACCGAGTCGCCCACGCGGGCCAAGCGGCAGTGGCCTTGCACACCCGGGGCCGCCACAGCGGACCCGCGGAAGGGATCATTGTGGAGTCCTCGGGAATGGTGCTGGTCCTGGCAGCGGACATGGTCCGAGGGGTGCTCCACGCATCCCACGTGCGGCGGGCGCGCCCACAGTGGACCATCCAGGTGTACAACCCCCCCCACGGGCGTGGCCCTTCTCCACGTGGGCGGTGCTCGCCGTCATGTGGCACCTGGCACCAGAGGACGCCCCCACAGGAACTGCGGAGGAAATCGCCCAGGAACTCCACACCTGGCCGGCCGGCCAGGACTTTCCCTGGCGCAGGCCCCGGGACGGCCTCCCAGTGGCACCCGCGGCAGAGGGGCTGAGCCTGGCGGCAACCCTCAAACGGCACACCGACAAGAGAGCACGCCACTTCCTGCAGACGGGCACGGTCTCAGCCGCCCCGCCAGACTCCGAGTGGCGATGGGACGCAGGGGAGGCGCAACCGCTGCCGGGCCCCTCGGTCCTCCCTTTGTGGTATTTGCCCATGGGCTCCCTGGCCCATGCCACCCAAGCCGTCAAGGGGGCTTTCCTGCAGCCGCTCCTCCCCGGCGTGGCCCTGCTCCGCAGCCTGCAGGCGGGGGCGGCCTGGGTGCGGTGGAGGGAAGAGGGCGGGCGCCCGAGCCCGTATTTCCCCCTGGTCCAGGGCCAGGCGCCACTCCACGCCGAGGGCATGGGGACCGTGGAATGGGGGGCGATCGTGCCCGGCACGGCGTGCAGATGGATCACTGCGGCCGCCCCACAGCCCATGCGATCGCCGCCGGCGTGCCACCGCCTCCTACGGGCGGTCCCCTCCTTGGCCCCCCAACACGCCCTTACGAGGGACGTATGGAGGGCCATGCTGAGCCACACCAGGGAGTGGCTGAAGAACCCGGGTGCACGGTACTCGCCGGGGCCGGTGCTCGAACAGCTCACAGCCCCCACACTCGGGGTCCGCGACGCCCTGCACAGGGCGTCGGCCCTTACGGAACAGCCAACGACGAGGTGCTAGACCTGGCGCTGGAGCCGCTGCGGGTGCTCTACCCGCAGACTCACATCCCGACCGTGGGCACGTCCAACCGCCTGTGCCGCCTGGGTTTGCAGCGCCGCGTCAAGGCCGCGCACCCGGGGGGTGTGGTAGAACAGTTGCTGACACTCCGCAACCCGTCCACCGCACAGGGCCACTGGTACCTACACCAACTCCTCTTCCTACCCCGGGCAGCCCCGGAGCCCTGGCGGCAAAACCCGTACCACACGCACCTCGAGCGCCTGGGCGCGCAGAGCTTCCCGCAGACGGCCCTGTCCGCCCCCTCGCCAGGGCAGGGCCCGGAGGCGCTGCAGCAGGGCCCCCCTGCTCGACACGGCCACCACGGTACAGCAAAGGGGAAGCAACGGCACGGATGGGGCCGAACCGGACTGCACGAACTGCGGAGCGGTGGCCTGGACGGTGGCCTGCAGGCACCTCGCCCAAGATACCAAGGGGCTCAGGCGGTACAGGCCCACGGACCGCACGGCGCTGGCGTCCGCGGTCGCGGCCGTCACCATGGGTCCCGTGGCGGCGTGGCCAGCGCAACTGCTGCCCCACGTCCCCTGCCGAGACCCGCAGCCCCGCCGGCCAGCAGCAACGCACACGCCGACGGCACCCCTCACGGCGGAGCAGCTATACGTCGTTGCGGCGGCGCTGCTGGCAGACGGCGGGGAGAATTTCATCCACCACCACGGCCCGGCGCAGATCGCGGGAAGCATACAAAGGGCCGCAGCGCGATGCACCCCACCCATGGCACGCCACACTCCGCTGGCGCACCTACGTCAGGAACGCAGGCGGCGGCACACCCCCTCCCGGGCCTCAGCAGGGGGAGGCACTGGTGCTGCAAACGGCAGGCTACCAGGCGATCCTACACGACCATGCCCGAGGGTATCGCTCGCACGTCCTGACCGGGGGCCAGCCGGACTGTCTGGCACAGCACCGCCAGGCAAGGGGCATTCCCGCCCCAGCCCCATGTCGACTGGCAGCAGGGGCCCACCCAGGCCTACTACATGTTGGCGGACCCCTGGCCGCTAGCAGTCCTGCTACACACCGTCGGCGCCCCGAACAAGAGGCAGGAACCGGGATGGGTCAACCCTCCTGCACTGGTCTGGAGCCCCGACCAGGAGGAGCACCTACGGGCCGCATGGCAGGGGGACAACATCATGGGCCGCAGACGTCCCGGACCTCCACGCGGGGCCAATCACGCATGCCCGCCCGGCGGCTACCCTGGCGGTGGCTCAACGGGGACAGCAGAACCCGCAGTGGGTGGTCTGCATGTTCAGCCCCCCGGACGCGCACATCGTCGTCTGCGACCCCGAGCGCTTGCCGGGTCCCGAGGCCGTAGTCTGTGTGGCGGACTGTACCCGCATGATCGTCAAGGCGCTAGGGGAGGGCGAACACCACGCCTCCCTGCTCCAGGTCCGGCTGAAGGACAACGCCAGGGCAGCAAGGCCGGGACTGTGGCCAGCACCGGCGCACCCCGCCGACCTAGAGCTCCAGCTGGCGATCTCGACCGCAGTGTACCACTGGCTACAAGCCTTCCACGACCTGCGATGGAGGGGCAAGCCCGACCGCCAAATCGGCGCCACGCATTGGCAAGCGTGGCTGCAGGCAGACGCGCAGCGCGATGCCGTCCGGAGTCTCGGGCCCGCGCCCGCAACACGAGCCCTTGATGCGGCGGCCCCGGGCCGCGCGTTGGCGCCACACACGGTTTCACTGGCCAACCTGCCCTTCGAACCAGCGCCGGAGGGCACCATTCGAAAGTCGGTGCCGCTCCCCCCGGCGCAAGGGGCCACAGAGCCAACGAAATGCCCCCTGTGTGCAGACAAGTACTACACAAGCGGGGCGATGCTGGAAAACCTGGCGTGGCACGCACTACACTCTGCAGCCCCGGTGGACGACAAGGAAGCGGCCTCCAACATCCTCCAAGGGAGGGCACGGAGGTCCCTGTGGCACGCCCCGTACGCCCGGCGCCCCCCGCCCCAGGGGGGCGGCCACGCAGACGGCGAGCAGGGCGCACCCCGAGAGGCCCCGGGAACCGGCGGTGCGGCCCAACAAGGGTCCATCCCCGCGGGGCTGGCCCCCCTGGCCCCCCTGTGGGCCCCGCTGGGAACGGGCTCCCCGCACCCCATGGCCCCGGCGCACCCAGGAGCACTGGCTGCCCCAGCGGACCGAGCGGCAATGCCGATGCGGGACAGCTGACTCCAGGAGGACACGGCGGACGACGCCCTATGGCTCCTCTCCTGGAACGTGTGCAACGGCCTGGTCCCGCCAGACCGGTCCCTCTGGGACACGCTCCGACAGCGCTGGGGACCGGCGGCCTGTACCGACAAGGAGCACCTCATCACCAGCATGTTACCCCGGGAGGGGGGC
The DNA here is from genome assembly GCA_964036045.1 of Eutreptiella sp. 'Long Island Sound 2002'. Classification (NCBI taxonomy): domain Eukaryota; phylum Euglenozoa; class Euglenophyceae; order Eutreptiales; family Eutreptiaceae; genus Eutreptiella; species Eutreptiella sp. 'Long Island Sound 2002'. The sequence continues at coordinate 14,504,717 of OZ038394.1, forward strand.
TTTGCCATCATGCTCCAGGAAACAGGGATTGCCACCCGGGCGCAGGCAATGCACTTGGCCGCGGCGCTCCGGGACAAGGGGTACACCCCCTTCTTCAGCAGCCGGCTGGCAGAGACGGGAGCCACTTCCACCTCGAGAGGGGGAGGCCTCCTCACCGCGTTCAGCAGCAAGTATGTGGCAGAGCACGAGGTGCTCAGCTTCACAGAAATCGTCCTTGGGAACGCCGCGGCCCTGGAAATCCGCACAGACGGGGGAGGCCTCACCCTCATCAACGTCCACGGACCACAGGCAGGCTGCTCCCCCTGGGCGGGACGGGCGGCGTTCTGGGCCGACATACAAATGTATGCCACGGCGCGCAGCTTCGGTAGGAGACACCCGGTGGTCATCGCAGGGGACACCAACGTCTATATGGATGCCACCTCCAACCCGGCCACGGAGCACTTCCGCGCGGGCTGGGAGGCCTGCGGTTTCCGGATGGCCACGGCAGGCGGCGAGGAGGACATGACCCCCACGCTCCACGCGTCCCGGCACAGGGTGGACACCTTCCTGGTCAACGAGCCCCTGCTGCCGTGGTCCCAGCGGGAAAACGTCTGGGCCCGCAGCATGGCACACCCCCAGGTGATCGGGTTGGACCACCTCCCGGTCCGCCTGGCCCTGCCGGGCCTCCTCAACGCGGCAGGGCGCGCGGCAATGCCCGGCCCCTACAGCCACACGGAGGGCCGCCTCCTCCCGTATGACGCTGAGGCCGCGCTCGTCCAACACTGCCTGTGGGCGGCGGTCACCGCCGCGCAGGATGAGCCCTCCCTGGCGCCCTGGCTGGGTCCCGCAGAGCAGCACGCCTATGGGTCCATGCCCGCGGCCGCAGTGGACAAGGTGTTCGAACACCTCCACGCGGCGCATGACGCCCTGGCACGTGTGGTGGGACGCCGGCAGCTGTCCCCGGCGAGGACGGACCCGGCGGGGGGGGGGCCCCCAGAGAGCGGGAAACGGCTCCAGGCGGCGGTCCTCCGCTATGACACCCTGGCAGCGTGCGCGCCGGCGGCGTACCAGGCGGACGCGGCACGGCATGGCATCCGGTCCGAGGCGGCGCTCCGGCTCGCGGAGGATCTGCGGGGTGCGTCGCCCGGGTTCCGCCCAGCCACACCGGGCCAGCTACAGGAGGAACTAGAGAGGCAAGCGGCCGCCCTCAAAGAGGACATCCGCCAGCTCCGCGCACTCCTGGCGGCAGACCGCAAGCGCGCCATCAAGGATTTCTGGCGCCGCAACGCCCCCGACATCGCCCAGCGGTGGAAAGCCGTGCGGGGAGCCATAGAGGTAGAGGCCCCGGGCCTGTCAGGCCTCTGGAACGCGCGGGTCCCCAACACCCAAACGCTCCTCACGGAGGCCCACAACGTGATGTTCGCGGTTCGCGCCTTCTGGCGGGAACTGTATGACAAACGCCCGGTGGACCTCCCCGGCTTCGACGCGGTCCTCAGCCGCCACGTCCCCCGGGTCCCTGACGGGGCCTGGACCCAGGTCCAGCAGTACTCCATGCAGGACCTCCAGTCCGCCCTGGACAAGGCCGAGGGCAAGGCCCCGGGTCCCAACCACGTGGAGGCCCGTTTCATCAAGGCCCTCCCGGCACCCGTCCAGTGGCTCCTGGTTCACTCCTACCGGGCCATCCTCCGCGGCGCCCCGCCACTGATGCACTGGAGGGACGCGCACATCTTGCTCAGCCCCAAGGTACCGGGGTCCGCCAGACTGGACGACTACAGGCCCATTGCTCTAGGACAGCTGGACATGAAGCTGCTCACGGGCCCCCTCACCCAGCGCATCACACAAGTGCTTACACGGCACGGAGTGGTCAGCGACTGGCAGCAAGGGGCCCTCCCTGGCTCCAACACCGGCCCCCCACTGTTCATGGCGCAGCGGCAGTTCCAACGGGGAAGGCCCAACTACGTCTTCTCCTTCGACGCCCGCAAGGGCTTCGACACCGCCCCGCACGGTGCCCTCCACCTCATCCTGCGCCACCTCTCCGTGCCGCCGGAGGTCATCGACCTCCTGCTCTTCCTCCACACGTGCGCCAGGCTGCGCATGGTCACCGCGCACGGGCTAACACAACCCGTCCACATGCTGCGCGGTTTCCGGCAGAGCAACCCCAAGAGCCCCCTGCTGTATGCGCTCCTTCTGGAGCCCCTGCTCAGGGCACAGGGGAACCGTCTGCGCCCGCCTGGAGAGGCCGAACGGGGCCTCATCCAGGCCTACATAGACGACCTGCTGGTAGTGGCCCACACCCTGCAGCATTTCATTGAGGGCGTGGAGGCGGTGGCCGCGTACCTGGGGATGATGGGCATGGAGCTCAACCCACGCAAGTGTGCCATGGCCACCACGGAGGGGGTCCTGCGCCTGCAGCTGCGCCTCTGTCCCCACCTGGAAAACCCATGGCACTGGGTACCAGCGGCGAACTCCGTCCCCTACCTGGGACTCCAGCTGCAGCCGGACGGGGAGTTCCGCCTGCAGCGCAAACACCGGCTGCGCCTGGCGGCGATGCACCACTGGTGCCCCAACACCCTCCCGCCACCGAAAGTGGTGCAGGACGTCATCCTGGCGATCCTCGGGGGAGTGACGCAGTACGTTGCCCCTTTCATCGCCGACGACTCCGACGTGGCGCGCCACCTGGACCACATCACGGTCCAGGTCGCGAAGGACAGGGCGCGGTAGGCCTTCGACGCCTCGCGAGACAGCCAGCAGGATGACCGGACCCTGGGGCTCACACGAGTGCCAACGCGGTGCCAGCAGGCAGCGGTGGCCCTCGTGGGTACACTCGTCCACCACCGCTCGACCTCCGTGCGCGCCGAGGTCACCAAGATGTTCTGGGAAATAGACCGCGCGCACGGAATATGCCCCGAGGTGCACTACACCGTCCCGGAGTTTGCAACCCTGGCGGGAGGCGACTCGGTCCACCGCATACCCCGGGCCCTGGCCGCCCTGGGAGTGGGACTCTACAACCCCATCGCGTGCCCCAGGGCGGCCCACGTCCAACTACAGTCCCCAGCGGGCAACATTGTCACGCTGCGCACCGCCAAGCTGCGACACCGCAACACGTGCCGCCTGACAGTGCCGCACACGACGCCGTGGTATGGGCACCACGGGCCACACCACCCCTTCCCGGAAAACGACGACTCGTGGCCGACGGCGGTGCGGCAATGCCTCGACCAATGCGCCGACGAGCACCTCCACTATTGCCGCTGCGAGCAGGAGCCCACCAGCCACCCCGGGGGGCGCGACGCCTTGGCCCACCTCTTCCACACCACCGGCACGCGGGACCCCCGCCTGAGACTCGTCCACCCCACGAGGGCTAAGCAGGACGCCCACACTGGCCCGCGGGTGACCCCGGACGGCCTGCAGCTTCACGTCGGGGGCTACTGCCTTCGGGGCGGCCTATCCCCCCCAACGCGGGGGGCGGCGTACCACCCGCCGGCGGCCCTCATGTACATCCTCCGCGACGTACTCGCGGAAAGCGAGCACCGAGAGCCTAATGCGGATGTGGCGTGGCCCGAGCCCCTGCGCCCCCGACCCCAAGCGCCGACGTCGGTGTGGTTGGTGACCACGGACGACCAATGCACCCGAGCGGCGGAGCAAGCGCAGCTCCAGACCGAGTGGGTGGTAGTACAGGTGGGGGCAGGCCAGCCCAGCCCCGTGGACACCCCCGCGGCACCGCCCTGCTGGTAGCTACAGAAGTGCCGCACGACCCACACATGGCAGTGCACGCGGTGGAGGACCAGCCGGAGGGCACGGGACACCTGGTGGTCCACCAGCGCGGAGGCCCGGCGTGGCTCAGGGAACATGTGACGGCACTCCGGTCCTGGGCAAGCACGATCGCTGGGGCAGAAATCCGACTGCACGACGACCTGGCGATCCGCCCCGGCGACACCAGGGCGCTGAGCGTGGACCAACTGACCCCCAGCCACCCCGACGTCCGGTGGCACTCCACCGACCTCAACGCGGGGTGGCTCAGCCCCACCGGGTACTACTGGATCCCGGAGGCCTGGGGCCACACCTCCTCCGATGCGTCGGGGGGCAGACCCTGCAAACACGCCACCAGCGTCGCTCTCACCGCCGACCTCACCCGCACGTGGGCGGTGACCATCTCGGGCACGGTGCCCGACAGGGAAGGGGTGGCCGTCTCCCTGCCCCTGCAATACGGCGCCCACCGGCCATGGGTCCATACGGTGGACGCCGAAGTCATCCTCCACCTCCTGCGACACGCAGATCGCGAGCGGACCACGGGGGTGCATGCGGGCGCGGCGAAGGTAGTCAACCACATACCCCTACGGTGGCTTCGGGACGGCCTGCGCGCGCAAGGACAACACGCCGAGCACCCGTTCTGGTATGTCCCAGCCACCTCACACCACAGCGATGCCCTACTGCACAAGGCGAACTGGGCGGCGTCCCAGGACACCGTCCTGCAGAACACACCCCCGGGCCCTAGCCACGCCCAACTCATTGTTGCCGGTCATGACGGCCACCTCAACCTACGGCCCCCCGCGATGCGCACGCTCGGCGAGGTCGCGCAGCGAGCACAGACGGACCATGCGCTGACGCACTGAGGACACACACCTCTGGGCGCGGCCCACAGCAGAGCCTACGTCCACGCCCGGGACCTCACCGCGACGGCCACCAACCACCAGGTGCTGCGGGCCAGAGACCGCCACACGCCGGTGCAGCGCAGGCTCCGCATCCGTAAGGAGCGGCTCTCCGGCGTCGCCGTCCTCCCACAACCGTGCCTCCTATGCGGCGACCCGGAGGAGACCCCGGTGCACATGCACGTGGGGTGCGCCCCTTCGCGGCTCCTCTGGCCCCACTACCACCAGGCGGTGCACGAGGCGGCGCGCCACCTCCCACCCGGGGACAAAGACCTGTGGGTGGCCTCCTGGCGCTCCGCGGGCGCCGCATGGACGGAAGTCTTCTGCTCTGGGCTGGTGCCGGAGGAGGCAGAGGCGCAGCTCCGCGCCATCGCCCGCTACAACCCGCCAGGAGGGACCTCCGTGGACGATTTCCTCCACCACATGCTCCGGCTAGGAGATTTCGCATGGGAGCTTCGCAACCACCGGCTGGAGCAACTCCTCGGCGAGCCCCTAAGCGCGGCGGCCCGGGTACACCAATGGCTCACCGCAGCAGAGGGCGACTGCCCCCTCCCTCCCCCGTGCCCTGGCAAGGACTTCGTAGCCTCTCTCCGTGTCGTGAATGGCACTCTGGAGTGCCCGCCACAAGAGGACCCCCATCCATACGGTGACCTGCCGGGGGGTTTCTCGAGGCTCCTGCAAGACGCCCTCTTCCCACCGTGGATCATCGGGCGCGGCTCCATGTCCGCGTGGGAGGCACACATAGTGGGAGAGGAGTGGGCGCGCGAGTGGGGCCGGTGGTGCTGAAGCGGTACCCAGAACCCCATGGCCAGGTTACGGCATACAACCGGTCTCCGGTCCACTAACCCCATGCACGGCGTGTTCCGGGCCGTAAAGCCCCGCATCGGCAACCGATGCACCGCCAGCGGAGATTTGTGTATCAGAATATCAGGAATCAACAGGGTTTTATTTTCATACTGTTTCCGTCAATTTTCACTCTTCCGTTCTGATACTCATTGTTTTGACTGCTGGCGGTTGGCTCGCGACTTTACCGTAACCGCCAGTTTAACTGTTTGTAATGGAAATTTTAACGCTATCCGTCACGAAGGCTCCAAAGTCGCCAGGAACTGCATGGATGCTTCCGCAATTTTCATAATTAATACTCGCAACCTTAATCCGAATTTTTCAGGATGTCGAAATCGGATTTTCGACTTCGACATCCCCGCACTTGATTTGACCTCTTTCGAGTGGACCTACGTGCTTCCGTATGCACGAATCAACTTCCCTTTCATCCTGCCCTCCATTTGTCTTAAAGATATGGGCAAAACAAAGTTGATTCGTGAGGCCACTTGTGAAGGTCATATCTCGTGTTGCTTGCGAGTATTGACGATAAGGAAACGTGGGATGTATTCACAATACTCCCGACGTAATTTAGGAAGCATTATATGCCTTGCGTCTCCACACGTGCGCGCTAGTGTAATGGATCATGGTCAAGAGGGTAGAGTTTGCGTTACAACTCATTGGCCATGATATTGCGTGCGTTAAGATAACTTTCGAGTGTAGCGCGCAAGTGTTGGTGTTGCATAGGAACTCTCCTTGAGTTCCTATGAGCGATTGACACAAAGATATGCCCTTGGAGGGGCATGACATATCGTGGTGGGAGCTACATTTTTGGGCAATATGTGGTATGTGCCATGTGTTGTGATGTGTGCCCATTTGGCGGGTCCATTACTCCAAGCCAAGCCCGCCAATGGACCTCATATTGCGCAAGCTCCTTCTCCATACTCCCTACGGTCAATTGCAAGCCTAACCTTCGTGAAGGGAAGCTTGTGTGGTGATCCCGAAGCGATGCGTTGGGAGCAAGGTGTGTGTTTTACAATTTTCCATATTTTCATGTGCCCACTTGGGAAGTAGCGCTCGTAACCTTTCAAGGCGCCCCAAGTGGAGCACATATGTGGGATCGAAGGTCAATGGTGTCAAGTCATTGTGTTTAGAAGGATTAAGTGATTGCACGATCCAAGCCGGAGATATTATAATATAATTGTAGACCTTTCAAGGCACTTTTGTGTGTCATTGTGCAAATTTTGCCATTTTTGGCTCGTCATGATGTCAAGTGGCGACCGTGTATCTCAACGTTGCGCTCAATTGACATCATGACCCAAGTATGTTATGAGGGTACATACTTCGGTAGCCAACATATCTTGGACCCGGCGAATAACTCCTCTTAGGCTTGGCATACCGTGGCCGCCATGTTGGCGATTTGGGACTATCCCAAATCATGGGCTCACTTGGCGACCCTGCCATTCCCAATACCGGAGGAGTTGGGCGACGCCCAAAAGATATGTTGGACCAACATGACTTGATACCAATCCTATGGCACACTCCGGTCCGAGTCGGGCATGTGCCTCATTTGCCCTAACCATGAGTGTGCGCAATTTTGGCCATTTTGAGCATTTTTCCACTTTTGCTGCCCGCCGTGCCCCATGTTCTAACCTTCGTGCACGCCGGACGCTTGGACCAATGGACCATATATGACATGGGTGTTATGGGTAATGGTCCCCATGGTCCACACACCACGTGGGCGAAGCGGAGCTGCCTTCGTTAAGGCGCTAGGCCAAATTAAGTATGGGCAATTTTGCCATTTTTGCATTTGTGGACCCAATTGGGATCGTCACCACGCCGAGTGGCATGGAGATCTTTGAGAGCCAAGTGCATGGAAGTCTCTGTTGGACTCCCGGTGGATCACGTATGGAATGGCGGATCCGATCTCCAAGCCGGCGTGGAGATATACTATTGGGAGCACACCGAATTTTGGCTCATTTCAGGCAGCCAAAATGACCCAATTTTGGGACCCCAATTTCCCCCTTCCGTGTGGTCAATTGGCGGCCCCATTTCTCTAAGCCCATAGGGAGCCCGGACCTAAATCCAAGTTGTACACTCAGATAGAAGTCCTAGGTCCTGCCTCCTACCCTGTGAGCCATTGGCCTCACCTTGGCCGAGCGAGCCGCGCGTGGGAATGACGCCAATTTTGGTGATCTTGGCATCATGACCCCACATGACTCATCCGTGTTGCCCTGATGTCGAGACCTCAGAGGGAACCAGGTTGGGTGAGGGCTCCAAGGGGGTTCGTACTCGAAGGGCACAGGGTCAGTTGCCTCGTCCCTACCTCTGGCGGGTCCGGACGAGGGGTCAATTTTGGGGATTTTTGAGTTAGTTTCAGTTTGGGCTGAAACAGCCCATTTTCAGCTACCAACTCCTGGGTGATACTGGCGGGGCCATATCTCTGACTCAGAGAGGAGTTGGGACCTGCCATTGGGGGAGCATAGGGAGCCACTGTCGGTTGACCTCGGAGTCACTTGGTTTCCAGGGACTCGCCTGTGGCTAGGTGGGACACCTCTCCCATTGGCAGGGTTTCAGGGTCCGGACTGAGCAGGGCATGGGTTGTGTTTGAGCCCCCGCCCCCATCAGCCACTGAGAGGGTCGGACCTGGGATTGGGATATGAGTTGGGACTGAGTGTCTATGGTCCTGTGATGCTCTTACCCCAGTCCAGTCTCAACCCCATGTGTACATATCCTGATGTGTTGCTGTACATACTTTCGTTCCCTCTTTGCAGAGTGGCAAGGATTCTGAAACGCTTTGTCACATGACACAGGCGTATTGATGCCCTTGTGAGCGTAGTGCCTTGCCTGCCTGCTCACCTGTGCGTGTCACCGCAGCGTCCCGTGGCCGGCCCCCCACGGGAACGCGTCAAAAGCGTTTCACCGCCGCGGGGTTACCCAACCCTCGCGTGCCACTCGGGGCCACCAACCCCGAGCAGCGCGTCGCGGCAGCGCGGCGCAGCTCGCAGCTCGCAGCGCAGCGCAGCGTCTCGCAGCGCAGCGCAGCAGCTCGCAGCGCCACTCAGCGACAGCGCCGAGTTCGTCACGGAGCCCGCAGCGCCGTCCAGAACATCGTCCTGACCGCGCAGCGCCCGTGGAAGAGGTGCACAGACCAGGACTCCTGCATCAGCCCCATCGGCCGACCCGGAGTCCCAACGGCCGACCAGCAAGGCCGCGTCAACCACCTCCACAACCACCGGCTGACCAGCACCAGCCGCACTTCCAATCCAGTGCTGCAGCACCCTCCTCAACAACCACAACCAGTTCGTTGAGTTGAACGAGTGCACATCAAGGACTTCAAGATCATCTACGCCCCCGCTGCCATGGTGAATTGGCAGGAAGCGGGCAGGACGTGGCCGCGGCCCCACCCTAATGCAGCACGCCTGCTGCTTGGGTTGGTTTGGGACCAGCATTACCGCGACAGCCACCCCCAGTGCGAAGGCGGCATGCCCAGGAGCTTCGAGCTCCGCACGGACATCGCCCCCGACCGCCTGCAGGCCGTGGAGGACTGGCTGCGGGCGGAAGGGTACGAGTACCGCCACCAGCAGAGGCGCTGGAGGGCGTGGACCCGGCCGGACAGGCCCGGGGAAGGGCTGCGCCCCGACGGGATTGAGGAGGACGAGGACCCCAACGCCTACCCGTCGGGCGCCTCGATCAACGTCTCCCTGTGGGACGTGATCGAGAAGAAGTTCCCGGAACCGGGGAGCGAGCGCAGGCTGCAGGGCAGCAGCAGCGCGTCTCCGGCGACGGAGAAACGGTCCGCCGGGGACAGGAAGCGGGACCGGAAGTGGCGGGAGTACCAGGAGTCCCTGGCCGCCGAAGCCGCCCAAGGCGCCAAGGGCGGAACCCCAGCCCCCAGTCCCCAACGGCCCAATGGTGGTCACCACCCCGGCTCCACCACCCTTGGCGACTACATCCAGGTCGCCAAGCAGACCCAGGGCAAGTCCCGTCCGCTGCTCCTGAGGGCCCGGCAGGCCCCAGCAGGCCCCAGCAGCGACGTGGAGTCGGCCCACCGCGGGAGGATGCCGGCCGACCAGGCCAGCTCCAGCAGCAGCGTCGCTCCCGAAAGGGACGTGGCGCGCGCATGTGAGCGCGCCTGTGGGGTGCCCTGCAACCGTCGGGTTGCCCGGCAACGGGCCCGGCAGTACAGCGCTGCCGTGGAGGGCGCCGTCGGCATCGCCCAGGAGGAGGCTGCGCAGTGGGCGCATGGCATGGCCATCCACGCCCAGACCGTGGCGGCCATTGCGGCCGGACTCACGGCCGCAGCCGCCCATGGGGCAGCGACCGCCTGGGTCAACGGTGAGTTGGCGGCAGCCGACGAGGAAGCCCGCCTGACGCAGGAGGCCATTGCCTGCAAGGAGGCCGAGGTGAAGGCGCTGGAAGAGGCGCTTGCCCAAGGGAGGGCAAAGAAGGAGGCGGAGGAAAGGGCCCACGCCGAAGCGACGGCTAAGGCCCAGGAGGACGCCGCCAAGAAGGAAGCCATCGAGGCCGCGCGACGGAAGGTCGCTGAGGAGAAGGCCAAGACGGAGGCGGAGCTGGCGGCGTTGGAGGCGCAGAAGGCGCAGCTGCTGCAGGGCCGGGAAGCTGAGGCGGCTCGTGCTCGGGAAGAAGCCGAAGCGCGAGCTGCCGCAGCCACCGCCGCCGCAATGGAGGAGGCAGAGGCCAAACTCCGCCACGAGACTCCCCCGGGAGGATCGCGAGTGGAGACCCTTCGAAGGCTTTTCGAAGGGGACGCCTCCTCCAGGATGAAGCTGGATGAGGCGGACACGGGCAGCAGTGGGAGCGGTAGCACCACCGCCCGTCGGCGGAGGAAGGGCAAGGGGAAGACCCCCGAGAGACCGCGGAGGCCAGCGGGTGGGCACCCCCACGACAGTGACCCCTTCTTCACCGCCAGTGACGGGGATGAACGAGGCCGTCGACATCGCCAAGTGGTGGCTTGGACGGGCGGAGGCGGCGGAGATGTCCCCATGGAACCGGAAGGTGAGGATGAGGATCCCCCTCCTCCCTACCGGAGCTCGGAGTCCTCCGTGACCGAGACGCCCAGGTGGGGCGACATGGACGAGGATGACGACATGGAGTTCGGCATCACGAGGAAGCGCCCATCCTCGGACCCACCGGGGCGACCCGGCGGAGACCCACCGGGACCCCCTGGCGGAGGACCATCAGGACCCCCTGGAGGACGCCCACCGAGTGGACCCCCTGGAGGCGGACCACCGGGCGGGGGAGGACCCCCTGGACCGGGCGGACCCGGCGGAGGCCCTCCTGGAGGACCCCCTGGGGACCCCGACGACCCACCAGGGAACGGCGACCCGGATACCACCTGGCGGTGGATTGTCTACCTCCGCAGGAGGGTTTTTGCCCTCGAGTGCGAGGTGGACACGGGCAAGGCCGAGATGGCTCGCATCTCCGGGGTCGCCGCGCGCGCGCAGAAGGACCTGGACATCGCCAGGGCCGAGACCAAGTCGCTGACCAACGTCGTCAGCGGCCTGCAGGAGAGGCTGGATGCGCTGGAAGCCCGTGGGAGAGTCGGCAGCGACCACCCACCCCTGGAGTCTGGCTCGTCGGACGACGGCTGGGGACCCGGACCAGGTCCAGGCAGACCCCACGCCCCCGGCGGAGCCCCCAGGAGTCGCCCCAGCGCCAGTGCCCCCTCTCTCTCCGCCCCCTCTCACCACAGCGCGGGCCGCCGCAACGAGCGCGTGCCGCCCGGCAGTGGCAGTGAGGAATGGCGCGATGAGTGGCTCAGCGCGGACTACCACAACCGCCGCGCTCCACCGCGGACGCCTGTACGCCCCCGACGCCCGCCACCAGCCCCGGTGTCAATCCCCAGGGCTGGAGGACGTTATGGTGGACTCAGGGATGAGGTCCCCAGAGGAGACGTGGAGTGGGATGTCGGCGAAGGTGAGGACCTGGACCTGGACCTGGACCTGGAGGAGTTCGACATCAGCCCGCCGCGTGGTGTACGACGAGAGGCCGCTGAACGCAGCCGCCGGCGCCGTGATGAGGATGCGTACATGGATGCAGTACGGCGTGAACATTTTGGTTCAGCGTACGTGGAGGAACCGCGGCGTAGCCACAGGGATTCCATGGAGGAGATGGACGTGGCGGCCGTGGGAGTCCGTGGGCGAGGCCGATGGGAACCTCGGTCGACCTCGCGGCCGGCGTTCATGGTCTCTAAGGCCGCGGACGCCGCCGTGTGGGAAGACTTGAAGGACATCAAGCCCCCCATGTACGATGGCCACCCCCTCAACCTCGACCGCTTCTTGGAGAAGCTGGACGATTGGGGGCTGACCGTCACTGAAGACCTACCTCCCGCGGATGCGGAGAGATATGTCTTCAAACGGTTCAGGTACCGCCTGCCGGAAGTGCTCGGCGAGCTATACTTCGTGGCGACCAAGGAGGGGAAAATCAAGACCCTCAAGGACGCCAAGAAGTGGCTCAACGAGCAGGAGCGGGTGGACGCTCCGCAGGTGGCTGCCAAGCGCTGGAAGTCCATCAAGCTTGAGCATGATGGACGGGAGATCCGCCTACGGGACTGGCGTGACTTCCGAGGGAAATACACCCTCTTCCGCCGCAATGTGGAGGATTGGAACGAGGGTGACGAGCAGGCTCGCCTGCTCTCCATGCTGCCGGAAGCATGGATCAAGAGGGTCACCAAGGAGGAATCCAAGAGGGCCAAGTCCAACCACACGGTCAAGATGATGCTCCCCAAGGAGTATCATACGAACGTTGTGTCTTGGGCGAAGAAGAACGTGGCCCGGGATGTCAAACGGCACTCCCTGCGGAACGCTCTTCTCATCACCGTCTCGGGCGATCGCGAGAAGACCGCGATGTGGCGCCTTGACGACTGTGAGTTGAGCGGCCAGACCATCCGTCTGCAGCCCATCCCGGCGCGGATGAGCTGCGACGAGATCCTGGAGTGGGTTGGCGAGGAGGTACTCAAGGAGTACCGAAACCTCCACCACACCCGCGGGTTGAGGCCCGGCGACCGCGATGTCAACTACGTTGGCGAGGGACCTGGCGGGGAAGACGCCATGGACCCAGCGGGAGCCGGCGGCGATGAGACTCTCGTTGACGATGACGACGACGATGAGCCCGCCGAGGTGGCCGTCTGTGCCTTCGTGGCCAGGAACCTGAGCGCGGGGAGCAAGCCGGGAAACTGGAAGCCCCTGCAGCAGGGTTGGAGGAAGCAGGAGAAGAGGGACCCTCGCCGCATTGGCGACCCTCCGCTGTCCTTTGGGGAGTTCATACGAGCTCACCCGCAGGGCTGTTTCGTGTGTTATGGGAGGAAGAAAGGCTTCAACCATGACCACCGAACATGCCCCGTCCACAAGGCCGACACGGAGGCTTACAAGAAGGCGCACGGGTCGAAGAAGCGTGCGCCCGCGGGTATCCGGGAAGCCAAGATGGAGGTGGACAAGGACGAGCTGGCCAAGCTGATGTCGTCGGTGGGGACCGAGTTGGCCAAGGAGATCCAGGAGATCAAGAGGAACTGGGTCCCCAGGTCGGACAACAAGAACAAGGAGAACAACCAGAATGACCAGAACAAGGACAAGGACAAGAAGGGTAAAGGAGGAGGTAAAGGGGGAAGAAAGAAGGGCGTCAACGACGTTGAGGCCGAGGAGAACACCCCCTCTTCCACAACCGACGCCCCCTAGCGGAGCCCCTGCAGCCAAGGGCCCCAGCTAGGGCGGTCGCAGGATGGTGACGTGGGAAGCGCCGATCCATCCCAGTCGGGAGTCGATAAGCACAAGGGGACTGCCGCGGGCGGAAGGCCCGGTCTGGCGCCCAGTCGCGGAGGCGGGGTGAGGGCAAGTGAAGGCACGAACCCTTGCACCCGTCCGTCCTTCGCGACCAAGAACGTGTTTGATGTACTACAGGATCTATCCGAGAGTATCGGAGGAAGTAACCAGGACCGCAGCTGGATGCTGCAGATGGGCAGCCTGAGCCCATTGTCCACGACCTGCACCAGTCGCTTGTTGAGCTTCTGGAACGGCCGGAGATCCTGAGTTTGCACGCCGTGCGCCGTGTCGGTCGCGAGCGGCAGTTGCATCTTAAGGTCCGTGCCCTATGCGGGGAAGTGGAAAAGGTTTTCGACGTGCTGGTCGACACGGGAGCTCAAGTCAGCTTGGTCAAGGCTGGCCTACTTCCACCAGAGTGTCTGACCGACAGTCGGAAACCTGTCAGGCTGAAGGTGGCGAACGGCCAGTACATGGTGGGAGGCACGAAGGAAGCGGCCATTGGGCTGCAGTTCGTGAACCATCGTGAGCTGAGCCGCCCAGACCTCGGCAAGGAAATCCTCCTGCACGGTAGCTTCTACGAGGCCGAGATGGACTGGGACATGATCGTCGGGTACGACTTCATGATGGAGACGGACTCCGGCGTCCTCCCGGCCCAGGCCTCCATGACCCTGTACCAGGACGACCAGCTCTCGTGGCTTTCGTCACCTGAGCACCATGTGGAATGCCAATGGATCCACCCCGAACGCAATCAGCTCGAAGTGGCCACGCTGGACACTGAGCCCACTGGGCCAGCAAACCAGGAGTACGGCGTAAGGCCCGAAGTGGCGAACCGAGTGGTCGCGGACCTGGGAGCGTCGGATCTGGCCCTGGATGCGTTCTCTTCAGGAACCTCCGCCCATCTGCGGGTATGTGAGAAGTACTGGAGCGCCCAGGACTCCGCGTGGAAGAAGCACTGGGGTCCGCATCAGGGATTGATGTGGATCCATTGCCCCCGTTGGGACATTCCCAGAGCGATAGCGAAGATTCGCAAGGACCGCTCCAAGGCAGTGCTGGTTGTTCCTATGGGATGCACCGAGGAGGAAAGTACCCGACATTGGGTAGCCTCATTGACCAACATGACCTTGAACAAGGTCGTCCTACCGGCTGGAGAGAGTGTCTATCAGGACGCTAAGGGACAGCCCATGGCACCCCAGAGATGGCCAACAGAATTCCACTATGTGGATGGGGGCCTTGATCAGGCCGACACCACGGACTTCGTGTGTGTCAACCGTATCATAGCAGAGCCTTGGAGGCAATGCTTTGCGGTTCCCCCTGTTGACATCGAAGAATCGGACTCCGAAGACCCCCTCACTGAAGAGGAGTGGGATCTGGTTCAGGGGTATATGGATCAGCCCTTTCACGACTGGGGGAACCAGCGTGAGGGCAAAGGCCAGGACAAAGCCTGGTGGGAAGTGGACTCAATCGTCTCCGGTTCCTATGACGGGAATACCTTCGTACAGAGGGTGCTGGATCACATGTCCAGCCAAGACGAGCCGCCTGGCGGTAACCCACCCACCTACGGCGATCTGTTCCGAGGCAAGACCAGGGATGGCCCTTTGGGCCACCTGGGAAGACCACCTGAGCCGAAAGCGAGCGGGGTCGCTACCCCTCAAGTAAGCTCCGTGGTTCAAGTGCCCGGAAAAGCCAAGGCGGAGTCCGATGACTGCCCCAAGATCCAGGCGTTGAGGGCCAGGCTGAAGCAGAAGTATGGTGATACCTTCTTCAGCGGTAAGCCTGTGTTTCCCCCACCGGTGCGTGGACCGTATGGCGAGGCCAAGATACGACTGAAGCAGGACCCCCGTGTGTATCGTCACCGGGAGTTTGCCCTGAGGGGCGAGAGGAAAGAAGCCATGGAGAAGATCCTCCGTGACTTCATCCAGAGAGGCTGGCTTGAGCCGTGCCACTCCGAGTGGGCCTCTCCCTGCTTCGTCGTCCCCGAGAAGGTTGCCGGTGAGTGGCGGCTCGTGGTCGACTACCGCGGCCTGAACGCCCAAACGCAGCACGACAGCTATACGCTGCCCCTCATTGAGGATATGCTGCAAAAACAACACCGGCGGAGGATCTTCACGGTGATTGACCTGAAACATGGTTATCATCAGATGCCTCTCGCCGAGGAGTCCCGTGCCTGCACAGCCATGAGCACCCCACTTGGACCTCTCCAGTGGAAGGTGAATACTATGGGCGTTACCAACGGCAATGCGGCTTTTCAGCGGATGCTGGAGAACCTGCTTGAGCCGGTGCGCGACTGTGCGGACCCCTTCGTGGACGACGTGATCATCGCGTCCGGGGACCCCAGCATGAGCTACGAGGAGCTCCTGGAGGCACACGAGAGGGACGTCACTCGAGTGCTGGACCTTCTGGTTCGGCACAAGCTCACGGGCAGCAGTGACAAGGCCACCATTGCGGTAAGCGAGGTGGTCTTCGCTGGCCACGTAGTCGGGAACGGGCAGCGAAAGCCCATACCTGGCAAGGTGGCT
The DNA here is from genome assembly GCA_964036045.1 of Eutreptiella sp. 'Long Island Sound 2002'. Classification (NCBI taxonomy): domain Eukaryota; phylum Euglenozoa; class Euglenophyceae; order Eutreptiales; family Eutreptiaceae; genus Eutreptiella; species Eutreptiella sp. 'Long Island Sound 2002'. The sequence continues at coordinate 14,520,458 of OZ038394.1, forward strand.
GCGATTGAGCACTGGGAAAAGCCCAAAACGGTCTCTGAGCTACGGGCGTACTTGGGGTTCTGCAATTACTACTCGGGGTATATCAAAATGTATGCCGAGTATGCAGCCCCCATGACGACCATGCTCAAGGGCAACCGAGAGGAGACCAAGAAGGGGTCCAAGAAGGCTCTGGTCTGGACTGAAGAGTCCGACCGTGCCTTTGAGGGGATGAAGCAGGCGCTGCTATCCGCAGTGGGTCTGCACCTCGTGGATCCCGACCGAGGGTTCGTCCTGCGCACCGACGCTTCCGACTACGCCATTGGCGCTGTGTTGGAGCAAGTGCTTGACGACGGGAGGCACGTGCCCGTGGCCTTCTGGAGCCGAGTCCTGGCGGAAGGCCAGAGACGGACGTGGACGCCCCGTGAAAAGGAGGCGTATGCCATCGTCATGGCTCTCAGGAAATGGGCTGGGTACATAGCCCTCCATCCCGTCACCGTCTGCACCGACCATCAGAGTCTGCAGTCGTGGCACAAGGAGCACGTGGACACCCCCTCAGGTCCCGCCTCCCGACGGGCAAGATGGCATGAGACCTTGGCCAAGTTCGACCTTACGGTTGTTTATATTCCTGGAAAGGATAACACCGTGGCGGACTGTCTCAGTAGGTGGGCCTATCCCGCCAGCAAGGGCATGCAGGATATCTCTGCCCATGGCGATGAGGCTGAGACCGCTGAAGCCAAGAGGATCATTGAGATGGAGCGCCTGATGGAGGAGGAGGGTGCAAAATGCTTCGTCGTCATGGCTGCAGATGCCCCCCTCGCCACGAGGGTGGGCAGAACAGTCAGTGTACTCGCCCCTGTGGGTGCCGCGGGCGGAAGGCCCGGTCCGGCACCCCCTGTGGGAGTGGAGTCCGACAAGCACCTCTTCCCGGAGTCTTGCCTCCAGGACGACTGGACCGACGATTACGCCAAGTCTGAGGCCTTTGCGGCCGAGTATAGGGCTGTGACCGACCCTGACGACGGGCAGAAGTGGCCAAAGGGGCTGACTGAGGAAGATGGCAAGCTCTACCGGAATGGTAAGCTGCTAGTCCCAGAGTCCCGGGTGCTCGAGCTGTGTGAAGCTTGGCACCACCACATGCTGCACCCAGGGGTCAAGAAGCAAGCTCTTGACATGCAGCGTCGGTTCGAGATCGACCATATCGTTCTCTACACCGCCATCAAGAAGGTCAAGAAGGGTTGCTCGGTCTGTCAGGCCTGCAATCCCGACAACCGGAACGTCAAGGGGGAACCCCAATGGACCCCGGTTCCTGACCAGCCCATGGAGAGCGTGGCCATGGACGTCTTCTCCATGCCCGAAGTGCACATTGGCAAGGAGACCTTTGACTGTGTGGTTCTCTGTGTGGACCGCCACAGCGGCTACGTTGTAGCTGTTCCGGCACGCAAAAAGGGGTTGCTCGCCAAGGAAGTGGCAGTCATGATGATTCGTCATTGGCTGACCGTCTTTGACATCCCCCGCACCATTTGCAGTGACCGAGGGCCCCAGTTTACTGGTGGCTGGTTCAAGGCTATGTGTTCCCTCATGGGAATACGACATGCCAAGAGCGCTGCCTATCTCAGCCGGTCTAACGGCCGTGCTGAAGTGGCTGGACGGCAGCTGTTCGAGAAGCTGCGCAAGATCCACATCACCAATCCACGGCGGAACTGGTTCGAGGAGATGTGGCCTGCTCTGAAGGCCCATCATGACACCCCCACTCCGGGCGGTTTGTCCCCTCACCAGATTCTGTTTGGTAGGGACCCCCTGGGTAGGGGACTTCCCTTGTCTGGTGATGGCATGGCTATGGATGCCAAGGAGTTCTTCGCGCGGCAAGAGCAAACGGCGCGGGACATCCGCCAGCAGCTTGAGAAGGAGCATGCTGAGCGTCAGAAGTCCGCCCCGAGCTCGACAGCGCAGAAGTTCAGGGTGGGAGACCCGGTGTGGGTGATCAGACCCCGCCCCATGGGCACCCACCGCACCAAGACCTGGTTCACACCCGGCGAGGTGGTCCGCAGGATTGGTGAGGACACCTACCGCATCAAGGTGGGTCACGGACAGTTCCGGGAGCGCCACGAGAGTCAACTCCGTGTGCGGGAACCCGACCTCCGTGGCCGACATGTGTCCCTGGACTACGCCAAGCATGAGGCCGATTCGGACGACGACTATGCTGAGCAGGACGACTATACTGTCGAGAAGATCCTGGCTCAGCGTCCGAAGGCCTCGGCACCCGGAGGTCTGGAGTTCAAGGTTCGTTGGCGAGGCTATGGGCCGTCCCACGACACCTGGGAACCCGTCTCCTCGTTCGTGCCGCGGGTCAATACTCCCTTCATGGAGTACATCCGCAAGCACAAGACCAAGATCCACGTTTCGGACTTGGCAGCACTCACCCGGGCGATTGCAGCCAGGGGTGCCTGATCAGCGCCCTGAGCTCTCCCCTGATGTGTTATGAGCGCTTGTGAGGCCGACGAATCGTCCCTTACTTGCTTGCTCTCTTCCATCTTTCGGTGACAGAGTGGCCATATACCCCCCCCTGCTGAATCCAAAGGAGGATGGCCCCTCTCTTCTCTCATTCGTCACTCACCCCCCCTGCTGAATCCTTGGGAAACCAGGTAGGGCGACTGACCTTCATATCTTTGAGCTCTTGGGGCCTTGAAGCCCATACGACGTTGCGCAACGGGTGCCGCTGTCATCGGCATTGCGATTTTTTGGTGTGTGGTCTGGTTCCATGGCATTTGCGGAATCCAGACCAGTCGACGTGTGTCTCGAGACTATATATGCCTGAACTCAGGCGTTATCCTGTCCATCCTCCTGCATTTGCCTTATCCTGACCGTGGCGTGGTTTGGCACTCTGTTCTGAGTGTGTTTACACGCCTATTTACCCAAATTGTTGCTTGTTTTTCTGCCCTCCAGGATATGTGCATCTGTATGTTAAGTGTCATCAGCCCATCGCTGAGGGATGGACTGTTTTTCACCACGAATCGGGATACAGAGGTGCCTTGAGTCGCCGTGTACATATCCTTACAGCCTGGTCAAGCCTGGACCAGTACTTGATTACAGATTCTACTGTTCGAGTGCCCGTGATACCGTGTTGCCCTATTCGCTGTGATGTGTGGAGATCCTGATGGCGCCAGGCGGGAAGCCCAGTTGCCTGACTACACTCCCAGCGGTCCGCCACTGTCAGTCCCAGTGTGAGCCTACCGATTTGCAGACGCACTTGCATTCGGATGGCGGCCTCCGGTGCTCCTGACCTCGGTCAGTCTGCCTGGGAAACTGGTGGTTTGAGGAGTCGACGCCTCCGCCCACACTGCATGAGGACTCCCTCATGTATGGCCTTCGTGGCAGTAGGGCGAGGGAAAAGACGGCCTTGATGCCCGATCCCTTCAGGAGGAGTTCCCTTACGATTTGGGGTTCGTAAGGAGTTCGACTATGGCACTCTGGACTCGCGTCGTATGGATATGGACATGGTGCGCCCGAGGAAGGACCCGTGGGGACTCTCCCCAGTCGGCGGGCCTTGGGAAGCTTGGGGTAGCCTGATGGATCTTTGTGGTCGCTCTCGACTTGTGGGGCCACCTCGGCCGTCGTGTGACGCCTATGTTGGCCGTGTATGCCACTGCCACTGTGGTGGTGACCGTAGCAGCCGGCACCCGGTGCGCCTGGTATGGGTTAACGGGTCCTTTGGATGCCGAACAATCGCCGCCAGGACCCGGGACTTGATACTTGATACTATACATGTGCTACGAGCTGTTACAGCAGCATACCTATCCCGCTGTGGGATACCTATCTTACTGTGACTTACTGAAGTGAGGATGTGACACCCCCCCCCCCATTCAGGGAGTGGTCCTGGGTACCCGCTGCCATGCGTGGGTGTTATCGAGCCCCCCCAGGGTTTGCTCTAAGGAGGGGGGTGAAGCGGTACCCAGACCCCCATGGCCAGGTTACGGCATACAACCGGTCTCCGGTCCACTAACCCCATGCACGGCGTGTTCCGGGCCGTAAAGCCCCGCATCGGCAACCGATGCACCGCCAGCGGAGATTTGTGTATCAGAATATCAGGAATCAACAGGGTTTTATTTTCATACTGTTTCCGTCAATTTTCACTCTTCCGTTCTGATACTCATTGTTTTGACTGCTGGCGGTTGGCTCGCGACTTTACCGTAACCGCCAGTTTAACTGTTTATAATGGAAATTTTAACGCTATCCGTCACGAAGGCTCCAAAGTCGCCAGGAACTGCATGGATGCTTCCGCAATTTTCATAATTAATACTCGCAACCTTAATCCGAATTTTTCAGGATGTCGAAATCGGATTTTCGACTTCGACATCCCCGCACTTGATTTGACCTCTTTCGAGTGGACCTACGTGCTTCCGTATGCACGAATCAACTTCCCTTTCATCCTGCCCTCCATTTGTCTTAAAGATATGGGCAAAACAAAGTTGATTCGTGAGGCCACTTGTGAAGGTCATATCTCGTGTTGCTTGCGAGTATTGACGATAAGGAAACGTGGGATGTATTCACAATACTCCCGACGTAATTTAGGAAGCATTATATGCCTTGCGTCTCCACACGTGCGCGCTAGTGTAATGGATCATGGTCAAGAGGGTAGAGTTTGCGTTACAACTCATTGGCCATGATATTGCGTGCGTTAAGATAACTTTCGAGTGTAGCGCGCAAGTGTTGGTGTTGCATAGGAACTCTCCTTGAGTTCCTATGAGCGATTGACACAAAGATATGCCCTTGGAGGGGCATGACATATCGTGGTGGGAGCTACATTTTTGGGCAATATGTGGTATGTGCCATGTGTTGTGATGTGTGCCCATTTGGCGGGTCCATTACTCCAAGCCAAGCCCGCCAATGGACCTCATATTGCGCAAGCTCCTTCTCCATACTCCCTACGGTCAATTGCAAGCCTAACCTTCGTGAAGGGAAGCTTGTGTGGTGATCCCGAAGCGATGCGTTGGGAGCAAGGTGTGTGTTTTACAATTTTCCATATTTTCATGTGCCCACTTGGGAAGTAGCGCTCGTAACCTTTCAAGGCGCCCCAAGTGGAGCACATATGTGGGATCGAAGGTCAATGGTGTCAAGTCATTGTGTTTAGAAGGATTAAGTGATTGCACGATCCAAGCCGGAGATATTATAATATAGGTGTAGACCTTTCAAGGCACTTTTGTGTGTCATTGTGCAAATTTTGCCATTTTTGGCTCGTCATGATGTCAAGTGGCGACCGTGTATCTCAACGTTGCGCTCAATTGACATCATGACCCAAGTATGTTATGAGGGTACATACTTCGGTAGCCAACATATCTTGGACCCGGCGAATAACTCCTCTTAGGCTTGGCATACCGTGGCCGCCATGTTGGCGATTTGGTACTATCCCAAATCATGGGCTCACTTGGCGACCCTGCCATTCCCAATACCGGAGGAGTTGGGCGACGCCCAAAAGATATGTTGGACCAACATGACTTGATACCAATCCTATGGCACACTCCGGTCCGAGTCGGGCATGTGCCTCATTTGCCCTAACCATGAGTGTGCACAATTTTGGCCATTTTGAGCATTTTTCCACTTTTGCTGCCCGCCGTGCCCCATGTTCTAACCTTCGTGCACGCCGGACGCTTGGACCAATGGACCATATATGACATGGGTGTTATGGGTAATGGTCCCCATGGTCCACACACCACGTGGGCGAAGCGGAGCTGCCTTCGTTAAGGCGCTAGGCCAAATTAAGTATGGGCAATTTTGCCATTTTTGCATTTGTGGACCCAATTGGGATCGTCACCACGCCGAGTGGCATGGAGATCTTTGAGAGCCAAGGGCATGGAAGTCTCTGTTGGACTCCCGGTGGATCACGTATGGAATGGCGGATCCGATCTCCAAGCCGGCGTGGAGATATACTATTGGGAGCACACCGAATTTTGGCTCATTTCAGGCAGCCAAAATGACCCAATTTTGGGACCCCAATTTCCCCCTTCCGTGTGGTCAATTGGCGGCCCCATTTCTCTAAGCCCATAAGGAGCCCGGACCTAAATCCAAGTTGTACACTCGGATAGAAGTCCTAGGTCCTGCCTCCTACCCTGTGAGCCATTGGCCTCACCTTGGCCGAGCGAGCCGCGCGTGGGAATGACGCCAATTTTGGTGATCTTGGCATCATGACCCCACATGAGTCATCCGTGTTGCCCTGATGCCGGGACCTCAGAGGGAACCAGGTTGGGTGAGGGCTCCAGGGGGTTCGTACTCGAAGGGCACAGGGTCAGTTGCCTCGTCCCTACCTCTGGCGGGTCCGGACGAGGGGTCAATTTTGGGGATTTTTGAGTTAGTTTCAGTTTGGGCTGAAACAGCCCATTTTCAGCTACCAACTCCTGGGTGATAATGGCGGGGCCATATCTCTGCCTCAGAGGGGAGTTGGGACCTGCCATTAAGGGAGCATAGGGAGCCACTGTCGGTTGACCTCGGAGTCACTTGGTTCCCAGGAACTCGCCTGTGGCTAGGTGGGACACCTCTCCCATTGGCAGGGTTTCAGGTGCGCCGCCACGCGCGCCCTGAAGACCCCTGCGCAACGATACGACGCCACCCCACTCGAGGGGTGGGGGCCGCACACCCGGCCGAGACCCACCATGATCCGCGGGGCGGGACGTGACCACTCGTGGGACGCGGCGACGAAGGAATGGCTGCAAGCGGCCCCGGCGTCGCAAACAGGATGGGCTGGGGACGTGTCCTTGTTCGTCAGAGCGCCCGTCCCCCCCCGCATCGTCCTTCACGCCGCCAACGTGCTCCAGGCTACGGAGATACACACATGGGGACATGATGCGGCCACCATCCGATGGCACCCCCCGGAGGACGGGGCCGCCCGGCTCGCCGTGGCGCACTTCAAAACCGGGGGGCCTGTATACAACGACGCCCTGTCCCGGCTGGACGACACCCGGGGGCCCATGGACGAGTGCCAGTGGGATATACTGGCGCCCCACCTCACCAGGCGCCACGTGTATATGGCAACCCCCCCCCAGGGGCACCCCCGCCCGGCGTGGGACGACCTCATCGCCGCCTTCCAGGACCAAGGGATTCTCTCCGACGACACGTGGCGGGAGGTCCAGCGGAAGACACTCGGCAGGGACTACCGGCGCCGCGTCCGCGCCCGCCTGCTGGAGATCCGGGACCCCCTCCGATAGAGGTGGGATGACCTCTGGCTCCGCCATCTCCGCCCTTGGTTGCCACGCTCCAACCTCCCACACACCTTCATCTCTGCGGGGAATGCGACACGGTGTCCTCCGCAGCGCCGACAGGCGCCTACCACATATGATTTTACGATGTCGCCAGATCCCAAAATTCAGTTGCCGGACTACCGCTGAAACCGCCGAGGTCGCGATTTTCCCGCCGCCGCAAGCATTTTTGGCTCATTTTGCGAGATTTGTGCCAATTCTGTGCGCAGTTAAGCAGATTTAAGAAGCGCGATCTGCCAATCGCAATCATATCCTGCTCCTGTGATCAAATGACGGTCATCCCATCAACCTTTAGGGAGATATTTCCAAAATACCGCCTTTTCGGGCCTTCTTTGGCACTTTTTCACGAAGAAAGTGGCATAAGTGGATTTCGGGGAGGTCTCATGAGATTTCAAATGGGTCAAGGCTCTCCCTAAGGTCAGTTTGGCCTTAGCAAACCACAATATTTGACCCTAAATGGTGGTGCATCGAGATAATTGAGTGGCGGGTGCCAAAATTGCCCCAAAACAGCCACATTTGCCCTTTTTAACTTGTAAATCTCGCATAAGTAGATTTAGGGGAGGTATCATGAGATTTCAAATTGCTCACCCTTGTTGCTAAGGTTAGTTTGGCCTTGGCAAAACACCATATGTGACCCTACATGCTCTTGAATCAAGATGTATCAACGGCGGGTGCCAAAATTGCCTCAAAACAGCCATATTTGCCTTGTTTGACGTCTAATTCTAGTATAAGTAGATTTAGGGGAGGTATCATGAGATTTCAAATTGCTCCACCTTGTTCCTAAGGTTAGCTTGGCCTTGGCAAAACACCATATGTGACCCTGCATGCTCTTGCATCAAGATACATCAACGGTGGGTGCCAAAATTGCCTCAAAACAGCCTTATTTGCCCTGTTTGACGTCTAATTCTAGTATAAGTAGATTTAGGGGAAGTGTCATGAGATTTGAAATTGCACGCAGTGCTCCCAGGTAGCCACGTACCCCTGGCCCGAACCTCCCGCGGGCCCGCGCAGGCGCACGGAGGAGGAGGCTTTGCACCGGCGCATCAGGGGAGCACACGCCCCCTTACACGAACGCGCGGGCCCCGCGGGCGCCGCCCTCCTGTGGATCCACGTGCACCTGCGGGACCCCACGTCTGTTGCGCACCTGTTGCACGCGTTCGCGCCCTGACCCCCACCCGCCGCCACACTCTGCAGAGCCCGCAGCACCATGCCTCGCCAGCGGGGGGATGGGCCGGGACACGCCAGGGCCCGCCGCCAAGCGCAGGGGGCGGCCATCCGGGGCCTGGTAGCGGACGCGGTGACGGAGGCATATGAGGCGCACAATGCCGCACGACGTGACCCGGCGGGCAGTGCGAGGGCTTTCCTCAGCGAGACCGCCCTGCCGGACGTCCGCGCCCTGAACGGAGCAGGGGCCCCCGCGCTACTCTCGGCGATGCACCGGATCGTGAACCTGGTCCAGCCGGGGCTCATCAGCCCGGAGGCGGACTCTACGGGCACTGGATGGAGTGGCGTAAGTCCAACCGGTCAGGCCGGCCCCTGTCCATCGGGGACACCCTGCGGCTGACGGGAGCAGGGTCTGCCATGACCCTCCGCAGCAGGGGCCCAGCCCTGCTGCACGCCCTCAGGACGCGCTGCCCCAGGGACACGGCCCCGTACCTGAACCAGGCACGGGCCAAATACCCGGGGGGAGTGTCCGAGCTGGATGCGGCGCTCCACCTTCTACACCCCCCGGACGAGGACCTGGAGGTGGGTGAAATCACGGTGTTCCTGGAAGGCGCGGACGAGGCGCCCGCCCGCCCCCGGGCGACCAACCCGGTATATGACGGCGCCAGGCCGACCCCCTCGTACGCCGTCCTGTGCGAGGCGTTCCCGAGGGAGCCCACCTGGTGCCCCACCCTCCTGCCGGCGGCGCACGCGCCCCGCGGCTGTGCCAACCCGGACCTGTCACCCCCCCTCTCCAGGACGAGGGGTGCCCACCACAGGGGGCAGGTCCTCTGGCAAGAACGCCCGGGCACCCCCCTGCTCCTCCTCGTCGTCGCGACCCGCGGGGACCCGGAGCGGGTCCTGGGGATAACCCCCACCAACCTCTACGGGGCAGCACCCGTACCCCGCCCCCCCCTACCGGTGCCCGCGGCGCGGGACGGGGTACACACCTTCCTGCGAACACAGGAGGTCACCGCCGTTACGAGGGTCCACCTAGTGCGGCTCCCCCCGGCACCACCCGACAACCCCCGGGGGCCCAGGGCCCTGAGCCCCGCCCCAGACTGGGAGCTGTGGCGCGACGCGTGGGCCGCGTGGTTCCCCCGCCTCCCCTCCCAATGCCGATGGATGGCCACCGGCCCCCGCCCGTACGGGGTTGACGCCGCTGCCGGCCCCCGACCCCCTTCCCTTCTCCCCCCCGCGGAGCAGTGCACAGCACTGCCCACGGCACGACAGGGATGCACCGGGAGGTAGTGGGAAGGGCGCAACTGCCACCACGCATGCCTACCAGGATAATAGTGATATCGGACTCTGATGGGTCCCCCCAGCGGGACGACCGCCACCACCGCCAGTCCCGCTCCCGCTCCCCCGTCTCCCCGGAATGGGCGGGGGAGACCCGTGCGGAGCGCGAGGAGCGGAGGCAGCGATGCCGGTCGGGCCGCCGGCTGGGCAGCCCCGGGCGGCCTCCGCAGACACCGGGCCGTCGACCCAGGGGCCTGGGCCGGTCGAGGAGACCGCCCCGCCGCCCAAGCAGCAAGCCCTGCCGCCCCGCCCCATGAGGAGGCCCCAGACGCACGGGGGGCTGAAACCGCAGCTCCAGCAAGCCGCGCCGCGGCCCCCACCGCGGCCCCGGGCGCGCCGCCGGCACGGGGGGTCGCTCTGGCGCAGGACCCGGGCGCATCGCCGGGGGCTGCCGCGGCCGCAGAGGGGGGCGGGGAGGGTGCATAGGGGGTTGAGACCGCGGCCCCGGCGAGCCACGCCGACGCCTCGGCCGGCCACACCGCGGCCCCTGGCACGCCGCAGACACAGGAGACGGACCCCGCGCGGGCCCCGGGCGCCTCGCCGGGGGCCGCCGCAGCAGCAGCAGTGGGCAGGGAGGGCGCGAAGTACCGCGCCCACACCAACCCCACCCACATCCACACCAGCCCCCCATAGCCGTTCCCCCCCAAGCCCTTCCCCCCGGGGCGGACGCGGCACGTCCGCCCCGCGGCGCCCGAGCGTTCGCCGCCGGGCGTCACGCTGCCGCAGCTGCAGAGGCAGCGGGACGCCCGGCGCGTGATCCAGGAAGGGGGGGACGGCGAGCAGGCAGGGCAGAGTGCCAGCCACGGGAGCGCGGAGCGGGGGACAGGAGGCAACAGGGGGAGTGCCCAGGCGCACGCGCAGGGGGCGGGCCGGGGCACACACGGCAAGGAGCAAGGGCGCAAACACGGGCGAGGCGCCGAGGCCAGCAGCAGCGGAGGGGGAAAGAGCGCGGGCAGCGGACGGCGCGACGCGGGGCAGGGAGCCGGGAACAGGCCAGGGTACGGGAAGGGCGCGCAGGGGCGCGGGCAGGGCGCCCAGACTGGCGGCCAGGGAGCGCATGGAGCGGAGCGAGGGACGGTGGGCGGGCGTGGGCGCAGCCAAGGGCATGGGCATGGGCACGGGACGGGCACGGGCGCCGGCAGTGCAGGCCAGGGCGCGGGTGACAGGGCGCGGGACCCACAGCAAGGACAGGGGGACAGAGGCGTGGGGGCCGGAAGGGGACCCAAGGGCAAGGGCAAGAGCGCCGTGGGCCCCCGGGGACAGGCAGGACGGGGCATGGGAGCCCGGGGGGGAGGGCGGGGTGAAGAGATAGGGGCGGGGGGCGGGGCGCCCCCCGCAGCCGGAAGTGCAGCCGGTGCGGTGCATCCCCCCCAGCATCCAGCAAATGCCGGCGCACCACACCCACCACCACCACCACCACCATGCCCACCTCTACAAAATCGACCCCGACGCCGGAGAACTCATTCCCCCCGAACCCCCACGACCCCAGCACCAGCCAGCCACCCCCGTGCCGAGGGCGGAGCTGGCGCGGATGGCCTCGGCGGGGGGGGGGGCGGGGCGCGGCGCCGGCACCGCAGGCACATGGGCCGCAGGGGGAGCCGGCGCGATGGGGAAGGGGGGGCCAGGCCCTGGGACCGGGACTGGGGCACGGTCCTGGATCCTCTGGGGGATGAGGCCCTCCCCCTGGTGGTGGAGGTGTACAGGTGGTTGAGCTGGGCCAGCTCGGGGACCACCAGGGGGATGAGGAACCGGCCCTTCGATGCCGTGCTCCTCCGGAGGGACGGAGGGAACCGGGAGGTACTCCCGGGGGGATGGGCAGCCCCAGAGGACCACGAGAGGGTCCTTCGCTCAGTGATCCGGGCGGCGTGGCCTGACAGGGAGCTGACGTGGCCGGCCTTCCTGGAAGGGGGCGCGGTGCTCCGCATCACGGATGCGGACGCCAACAACTGGCTCCCCCGGGCCTTGCGCAACGCCCCCACCCACTGGCGCTACTGCCGGCGAAACCCGCCACTGCCGCAGCCCCAACCCCCACACAAGCGGCGGCGCAGGTGACGGCCCAGACAACGGGCGCGGGAGAGTGGCGGGGGGGACAGTGCCGCGGGACGTCCCCCCCGGCGGAGCCGGGCCCCCTGACCCACGCCCCCCCCACGATACAGCGCGACGGAGAGGCGCGCGCGGCCTCCCGCGGGAGGGAGGGCGGGGACAACGAGCGCGGGGGGGAGCCCACTGCCCCGCAGCCCACTAACCGCTGACCGCTGACCCTCACGGCCGCCCCCAGCCAGCCAGCGCCGCGCGACGACGGCAGGGCAAGCAGGGGGCCCAAGCGGGGGCCTGCACGAGGGTCCGGCTCTGACAGGGTAGAGGGGAGTGGGAGAAGAGTGCGCCCCCCCAGCTGACAGCTGGCCCCCCGGGGCCGGAATGCCAGGCCGCCTCCCCGCGGCCGTGGGGGGCGGCGACAGGGGACCAGAGGCCCCCCCCTCTCCCCCCCCCCCCCCCGGCCCAAGAGCGGACAGAGGCGGACCGGAGAGACAGCGGCCCCGCACCCCCACGGGGAGGCCGCTGCACCCAGGGTTGGGGACACCGCGGCCGCGGCAAGCGCAGCCGCGCGCCAAGAGCCCCCGGCGAACTGCCCGCACGCTCCCGCATTACCCGCCACCGACCGACCACGGAACGGCGGCGCCCGGGACGGCGCAAACGAAGTGGCCAACTCAGAAGCAGGACTGGGGAAGGCGGGGGCGCGAACCAGGGCGAGGAGATCACCCCACCCCTCCCTCCCCCCCCCCCCCCCGCCGCACTGACCCACTGGCAGCCGACCGGGCCGCGCCCGACGGCCACGGCAGCCCGGCAACCCCCAAGGCACGGAAATACCCCTGGGGGGCCTGCCGGAGACAAAGGATGGCAGGCCGACACCCGACGGGGCAAGGGGGCGGGGAGCGGCGGAGCGGCCCCCCCTCCCCCCCCCCCCGCTCCCCCCCCGGCCTACGGGCCGCAGGTGCGCCGACCCTCCGCCCCCCCGGAGCCGAGGGGACGCCCCCCCTCCCCCAGAAGGAACCGCGACGCGGGGGGGGGGGCGCAGCCAGACCCGCACGCCGCGCGCCCCAGCGCCCCCCGTCGCCTGCTCCCGCGCAGGTCGAGGCCGACGGGCGAGCCCGCACCAGCGCGCCGGAGCGGCGCGCGGACCACGCCCGGGGGCGGCACGCGGCGACGAATCAGAGCAGTATGGGGGCCGCGCCCCCCATGGCCAGAGCATCGCCGGAGACACCCGCAACGTTGCCCACTCGGGGAGGGTGGAGGGAGGGCTTGGGTCTGACGGGGCCCCCGGGGGAGCGGTTCACGGGACGCCCCCCCCCCCCCCGCCAGGCAGGCCGCACCCGGCGCACGGGGCGGCCCCGCGACCCTGACGGAACGTGCACGCCGGGAGAAAATGCGCCGATGACGAGAGGGGGGGCAGGGTAGGGAACCGCGGGCCGCCCCCCCGAGGGAGAGCAGGGGGGCCGCGGCGCGCCCGTCCCCCACCCCACCCCCCCTGCCGGCCCGCAAATCGCGGCGGCGCCGCCCCCCCCCCCCCCCCGAGACAGAGCAGATGGTCCCCCCTCCCCCCGGCGGGACCGCGGCGCCCGAGAGGGGGGGCCGGAGCAAGGCCCGCCCCCCCCGCCCAAGCCGCCTGCTCCCGCAGAAACCGCGGGGAACAAGCGATCCCGCACCAACGCGCCAGGGCGCCACACGGGCCGCGCCCAGAGACGGCAAGCGAGCACGAACCGGAGCGGTATGGGGGCCATGCCCTCCATGACCAGAACAACATCAGTGACACCCGCATTGTTGCCTGCCCAGGGAGGGCAGAGGGACGGAACGAGGCAGAGCAACCCCCCGCCCCACTGCCCCACCCGGCCGCACAAACGGGGGGCGCGGCGCACAGGCCGACCCCCCCCACCCCCCCCCATCCCACCCCCCGGCGCGGGAACGATCCGGACGCGCAGATCCACCCCACGGGGGCGCGCAACCCCAAGCCAGGTAGGGGGGAAACAGGACCGGGCCGCCCCCCCCCAAGCACGTTAGACGGAGCAAGCGACCGGGGCAGAACACGCGGAGGGGCACAGACCGCGTGGAAAGGCCCTACCAGCGCCCAGCGCCGGGACCGCGCGAGGTGCGCGCGTCACACCACCCAGGGGAGGGGAAGGGGGGAAGCAGACGCCGCGGGAGCGCAAGCGCACATACACACAAAGGGCACGCGGGGAATATCAGAAGGGCAACCGGACCGAGCTCGCGGAACGCACAGACCGCGTGGAATGGCGTACCAGCGAGCGAGGGTAAGGGACACCCGGACAGAACGGCCCGCCACACACAGCGCGGGACACGCGGGCTGGGAAGGGGGAAACGGGGGGGGACACAACATCATGTACCGGCCCGGGCCCCCCGAACTGGCCGTGAGCGCTGCGCACACACGGACGGCGCACTGCACCCGCCAAGGCAGTAGTGGCGCACTGCGACACGCCCCAGCCCCTAGGCTAGGCAGCCACCGCGCCAGCCCAAGGGGGTCCCACTGGCGACAAGCCAGTAGCACGGGCCCGGCAGCGCCGGCGCCCCGGGCGACCACGCATTAGGGGGGCGACCCAGTGGGTAAGCGCCTGCAGCCACCGCTGCGAGTTGATGCACTGACCGGGGTGTGGCGAAAAGTGGAAGCCGGGGAGGGACGGCGCTCCGAGCCCTTTGAACCCGGGGGACTCCGCCACCAGGCAGGAGGTGCGTTCTGGAGGGCCGTGCACTAGGACCCGGTGGGGAGGATATCACCTGGCCCGACCAGGTGGACCCCCGGTGCCGAAAGGCATCTCGTACCCGCAAAATCAAACCTCAAACCTGAAACCTGTTCCATGGAGGACGACCTGCTTGGTTCTTCAAAACCCCCTTTCCTGAGGACTTCAAGAGCCCTGTGGGAGATTGGCTGGAACACAAGCAGTCTATGGTTAACCAGGCTCGGACTAACCTGAGACACATTCGTGACCGTGAACTGAGCCGGCGGAACCGCCTACGGTGACCTGCCAGCTTCAAGGTGGGTGACCTTGTCTTGGTTCACCATTCGGGCCTACCATCCTGGCCACGTAACTGTCTACAGGACCCTTATTTTGGACCCTATCGTATCATCAGGATAGATGGATCCAGGATCCATGTCAGGTGCAGTCCACATCTAGGTGGTGAACTGCTGTGTGCACCTAAACATTTGTGGCACTATCACTCCCTCGACGATTTGTCCTGGGATGAGTGGCGCCTCAGCAACAGTGAGGTCGAGCGTATAGACCTAGAGAACGCTGCCAGTCCAGAGGAGGCAGACAAACTTGGAGAGATGACTGCCAATGAGATGGCAGTCGATGGTTACTACGTGGTTGCAGGTATTGCTCGCCACGAGTATAAACATGGCTGGAAATTCCTAACCCTGTGGGATGGCTATGGGTTATCTGAGGCGACCTAGGAACCTATGTCTGCCTTCATACAACCAGATGGGATTATCAACCCCATCTTCCGCTCCTACCTCGTTGAGAACAACGAGGGGCAGCTACTAACCCGTGCTGAGACTCTGTCCCAGCGTAAAAAAAAAATTAATTTCCCTGTGTCAGGCTACTGACTGTGTTCTAACCTTACAGGTGCAGTGAGCACTCTTGTGCAGACGTGCCTGTGTATGGGTGGAAGAGCAGTTGTCACAGTTGCCCCGCATTGCATTGCAGGACAGGACCGTTAGCCCCCCGCGACAACCACTCCCTGACCCAAGGCCATTAGTTTTTCAGAGACCACTGCTTACTGAGCACTGCACTGACCCTGCTTGTGCCCTGCAGTCCCATGCCTATGGGTTCGAGCGTGGACCAGGTGGCCGCTTATCAGGTTTGCAACCACCCAGTAAGTGTATGCCTTGTTGACCATGTGTTGCATGGGGACTGCCCTGATGTAATGACCTTGGGGAGCAAGCGAAGAACGGTGGCTTACTACACCAGGGGGTAATGACAAGCAAGGTGTTATGAGGCAAGGTGTGTTTTCCCTCCTTGGGGACAAGCGAGCCCACAGTTAGGACCCCTGACTGGTCCAGATCCGTGGGGTTCTACCCTTCCTTACGGGGTTTACCATACCCTTACGTGTGCTACGTATGTCTGTGTGTGTCTCACTTCTCTCCCTGGCGTGGCTCCAGGAGACCGGGCTTCGCTGATGTCGGACTGAAGGTCCTAGTCAGTTACTATCACGACTCTTATGGCGCCCAATTTCTGTGCCGGCGCCTATCCTTGGGGGAAGACGGCATAAGCCCTACCTACTAGAGGGGAGGGGTGGCCATGTGTGCTAAGGGCATACAAAACGCCCATTTTTGCTAAAGGCTAAAAGCTAACGCACTCCCCTGCCCATGTGGAACAGCACAGGGGACAGGAGACACCACTACACTACACTCACTAACGCCAGCACCAGCCTTCGAAGGCAGGGTGAGCACTCATCACTTGCACTCAACACCTGCCAGGCTTGCTGACCCTAACACCTACACACTCTACTGGGAGTTGATGTCAATGAAGTCCCCAGTCCTCTTGACCGTCCTGTGAGAAAGCAAGAGAACACAGCGCTACTAAGCTACTGTGGCCTAACAGGGACGCCACTACGCGTTTCCCTGTCAGGGCTTGGAGGGAGGGATTGCTCAGTGTGCGTGCACAGCTTGGATGGCGGTGAATTCCGACTGCACTCACCACTCCTGGTTGAGCTGCAGTTATTTGTTTTTGTGATCCGCGCAGCATATTTTAGCGCTGCCAAGAGGGACCCACCTGTAAAGCAAAGGCCAATGACTGAGGTTCAAGACTGAGGAACCAAGACAGCCTCCACGTGTTATACGCTTCTCAGGCTGCCCTATAATATGCTGTTCCTGAACCTCAGTACAAGCAAGCAAGCTTAAGGAACTCCACCCGTTCTCTTAAAGAACGTAGGGTGGAGCCCCTGGGTAACCTAAACAAGAGTTATACCGTGCGCACTTCGCGTGGCCTACCCTTTAATGCGTCATATGCATGCACAAATATGCACAGGGTTCCCAATTTTTCCTTCTCTTGCCTAATCTTACACAACGTAACCAATCAAAGCGTGACTCAACCAGGAGGTGAGCTCCTCCTGGGCTTACCTACGTTACTCACCACGCATCATGTGTATGCCGAGGAAAACACGAGCGCAAAACAACCCTATGCGCTTAAACAAACCTACGGCGAATTATGAACCACCCTAAGCGATTAATGCACTGTGTGTCATGCATGCTTTCCTTGTCTTGTTTCCTGCAGAAAGAGGAGAGAGAGTGGTGCACTGCACAGCGCAAAACAAGCCTAAGCGTTTTGAGCAACCCTACTTTAGCGCTACGGCAACACTAACACGAGTAAGCACTTTCCTTTCTTACCTGTGAAGAGGGAACAAGGGTGAATTGGGGTACAGGGAAAGCGACACAATGTGTGAATGCCTTAATTAGGCACATGCATCGTGAGCACAGCGCATATTCTAACCCTGCGTGCGCACTGCGCGCTCCATTCGCATCGCATACCTTTCATTCCTATTTTGACCTGTGCAGAGCAAGAGAGAGGAGGACCCGAACCCCCAACGACCACAGCGGTGAGAACCCTAACGTTCTAACGAAGCGACCAACACGAACGCAATGCATGCGTGTGAAATGACACTGGCATACCTGAGAGGTTGGTGGTCCACCTGCTCTGTGGTTTGGGTTGATTTTGGATACTTTTCCCTAAGGTTTTTAAAAATTTGGTTGCAACTGTGCAAAAATTTCCTTTAGAACTTTAAAAACTACGGCTCATACCTTCTCTTCGGAGAGCCCTTTTCGCTTGCGCAACCCCTCTTCTGTAGTCCGCTTCTGTTGCGCTTGTTTGCGACTTTAGGTTTTGGTGTAGAAATGACGATTTCTTGCGTGATTTGGTCAATTTTTAGCGATTTGACTTCTTAAATCGCTACACGTTTCGCTAAACTACAGGATTCACTCCCTGTCCGTTTCATTTTCTATTTTTCTCAGCTCCTGGAGATTTGTGTCCTCCATTGGGAGTATTGCTCCGCCCTGGCCCTTGGTCAGGACGTTTACTAAAGTGCTGTTTATGCAGCGATAGCCGTCCGCATTAGAGCGTTCCACTGTCTCCTAGTGGGCAAGCATATGTGCTCTAGGGAGGGAGTCCTGGGTTCAAACCCCACTACCCCCGAATTTTTACCAAACGCTTTCGTCGCACGCTGGCGACTTTTGAGGAATGCCCCATCAAAGGGACATCATTCAGAGTACATTACACTGTTTTTTGAGGGTACCTACAGTGTGATAGGCTTCTATGAACTGATGAGAGTGTTCTTGGCAGTTTCAATGCATTTTCTGAGGTAATTTTGGGAATATTTGAGCCTTTTTCCTTGGTCCTACTAGCTTGAGCAACTAGTTTTTCAGGGGGGAGTAAGAAAAAGTCACTGCCATGTCCTTCTTGGAGGGCTTGCTCCAGGCCAAGCCCCCCTTAAAACCCTTTTGTTGATGCTAAGACTAACTTAAGTGTTTTTGTCACTCTTTTAAACTTTTAGTACATCTTCTCAAAGTAACTAGGGCTATAACCCTGGCCCCCCATGAAGTTCACCCCTACCACTCAACTGAGCGGAGGTATCTTCCTTCATGGAGGATATACCGAAATAAAATAGGTATTTCATGCTTTTGGCCTTGGACGTTAAGCCTAGTGGTCTCCCACCCCAAGACCCCTATACTCAATTGTTTCTACCACTTATTGTGGTTCTACGTTTTACTTGTTTCGGATTTCAGTTGCTTGGCCAAGTCATAATCTGTGTCTGGACTAACTCTTTTGCCCCATATTCCTAACCAACTCTATTTCATCCAAAAGAGTGCACATGAAGTCATTGATGCTAACTTGGAGGCTAGAGTCAGACCAGGTTTCACATAACACCTTTTGTTTTATCCATTTGTGATTGAATCTTTGTATCTATACCTGCTTTGTCTATCTGCAGCCCTTCTGTGTTACACTGGATTTCAAACTATTCATTGATTCGATCCACATCCTGTTCTTGCTCTACTTGCTTCTTTGGTTTTGGGATGTCACCATCAAAAACCTGCAGGACTTCATCAAAATCTATAGGGCACTAATCAAGGACATCTTTCTGGACATCACCCTAGCAGCTTGCTCATAGGTCCACATAGCTGTAACAACAGCGTCCACATAGCGGTCTTAGGGGTAAGGTAACCCCCAAGGTTCTGGTTAGAGCCCCACGCGTATAGACCAGTTAGGGGTCCTAAGTGTGGGCATGCTTGTCCCCAAGGAGGGTTTCACACTTGTGTAAAATGCACCTTGTTGCCCGTGCTAAACTCGCAGAGGTTAGTCAGGCACCGGTCACAGTGTTGGCTCCCCAAAGAAGGAGTAGTACTAGGGCGACGCCCATGTGTCACGAGGTCAACAAAGCATGAACTCATACAAGCTAACAACCACAAGCATGGGTCACGCTGGGCATTAAGGAATCATGACGAAATGCAGGCGTGTTCAAGTGGAGCCATTATTGGACGCTCTAGTCTCCACTTGGCGTAGGACATCCCCCATGGCATTCTGCGTGAGGTACTTCACCAACACTTCGTTGATGGTACCATCAGGTTGAATAAACGCTGAGGTAGTTTCCCTGGTGGTCTCTGCCATGCCATACTCTTCCAATAGGGTAAGGAAGCGCCATCCTTGGTATTACTTGCTGTCCAAGATGGCATGGCTGTTGTAGTACCCATCCTTCTCCATCTCGTCCTTCGTCATCTCCTCCATGGGAGTATCTTCTAGCGTAACGGGTTTAGCTGCCCTCTCTTGTTCAAGGGCAGCCACTTCCTCATCTTTCAACTCCCACTCGTCACTTTGAAAGTCTTTGGGATCATGGAAATGACGGAGTTGTTTAGGAGCGTATAGGTTGAGGAGAAGTAAGTAAGTAAGTAAGGGCGGCCGCGTCCGCAGCCTCATCTGACATCTCCTTGTTTGTTTTACATGGTGGCCGCGTCTGGCGGGAAGGAGAGCTCTCCACCATCAGTTCCCCTGGCGACCCCTGTCTTACCTCACGGCCAGGAACTTCAACCAGGTTCCCTTGGGGCATGACCGGCGGTAGGCTCCCTTCAGTCGCCGCCCTCACGGTTTCAGCTCCTTCCGGTCACCCTTTGAAGGATCCCCCGGCCTTCTCCCCCTAGCACAGCCTATTGGGCGCCTGCAGGCAGGTGTCCTGTGGATAGCCCTCACCGACAGCGGAGCATTTCTCTCTGTCAACCACATTCCACCACTCCCCATTCCTCACAGGTTGGAGTACGCACTCAGCTCCCGGATGCACTTGGCTGTCGTCCATCCACGGCTGGGGGCCAGGGGGCGACCCTTTCCACGTTCCCCCTGGTCCAGCTCACGCGTGAACCTACGTGTAGTCAGGCCATTGACCCGGGGATCTCAAGGTCAACCCTCACCCCTGCCGACACCTCACGGCCGTCCCGGAGTTCAGGGCATTTTCCCAACTTTCGGTGGTCAGGTTCCCCATGGTTGGCCCATGGCTCACCACTCCATGGCGACTGGTTTCCCAATTCCACGGGGATGTTGCTTGGCGCTGTCGGTCTCCCTGCCCATCCCATGTCCCATTCCCCTTTGCCTCATCCCGGCACCGGCCCGTTCCCGGCGTCCCATGGACTCCCTACCCCGTCGGGCCGTTGTGCGGCCCTAGCCACACGCCCTTCCCCGCCACGTCCCCTTGTCCCATCATCCCGTGTTTATACCCCGGAGGGTCGCCAGCAACCCTGTGGTGCGGGCCCACTTGATCCTCTTCCATCCGGGGACCGCTTCGTGCTCCTAGCACGGGTCGCTCCCTTCCCGCCCCCGTCCCTTTCCCCTGTGCCGCGGCCCCGGCCTAATCCCCTGGGCTGTTGTGCGGCCCCATCCCATCCCTCATCCCGTGTTTATACCCCACCAGGCTGCTAGCAACCCTGTGGCGCGGGCCCACTGGATCCTCATCCATCCGGGGACCGTTTCGTGCGCCTAGCACGGTTCGCTCCCTTCCCGCCCTTTTCCCCTTTGCCGCGGCCCCGGCCTAATCCCCTGGGCTGTTGTGCGGCCCCATCCCATCCCTCATCCCGTGTTTATACCCCACCGGGCCGCCAGCAGCCCTGTGGCGCGGGCCCACTGGATCCTCATCCATCCGGGGACTGTTTTGTGCGTCTAGCACGGGTCGCTCCCCTCCCGCCCCCGCCCCTCACTCCTGTGCCGTCTCCCATGCTGTCCTAGTCCCCTGGGGCTGTCGCGTGGCCCTAGCCACACGCCCTTTTCTGCCCCGTCTCCTTGTGGTGCTGCGGGGAGTTGTTCGCGTGTTTTTTTTTCTTCCGCCATGCGTTTTTCCGCGTCGTTCCCTCCTCCCTGCATGCACGCACAACAACACTGCATCGCCAGCTGTCTCGGTTCCATTCGGTGCTCTCAACCAGTCCCACCGCCATCCTGTGGCGCGGCCCTTGGCGGTCCCCGGCCATGCCAGGTGGGCGCCCCTCCCTCGCGACCCAGCCTTTTAGCCCGCGTTGTTGTACGTTTATCTTCTTTCTCTCCTCTCCACCCTCCCCTCCCTTCTGTCTCCTGCCCGCCCTCTTAGTGCTGTTCTCCTGCTCCGTGTGCTCGCCGCTGGTCGTCCCCGCGCCATGGTTGTATCTCGCGCGCCCTCACGCTCTCCTGGGCTTCTGCCCTGTCTTCTGACCTGTAGGCCGACCTGGGCGGCCTCCCCAGACACACCTTCGGGGGGACTCCCCCTTCGTCCTCTCCCGCGGGCTGCCCCTCCATCAGTTCCCTGATGGTCGGGCGGGGCGGCTGGTATGGCTCAATGCGGGTCATCGGCATGGTGCTTCTCTGTGAGGGACATTGTGTTCCTTTGTGCCCTTGTTGGCCCCCTGTTCCCCCCACCTCCCGCGCCCTGCCTTCTCTACGTGTCCTTCCTGTGTGTCCGCCTGTTCTGCTTTTTTTTTTTTTCGTGTTCGCGCTCTCCGCTGCTGCCGCGCGCCCTGCGTGTGCCCCCTGCTCTTCTCCGTGCCACCCCTGTCCCGCTGCCCTGCGCCCCCTCACTCGCCTGTCTCCCCTCCCATTCTCCTTCTCGCTGTCGACCCTGCCTGTACGTGTGCCCTCCCTGTCTGAGCCGCGCGGTCACTCGTGTGTGCCACCCACGTGCTCTTCACCTGCCCCTCCCCGTCGCCCCTAACCTTTCCCCTGGGGTCTCCCCCACCCTAGTGCTACCTTGGTCCCCGTCTCTCACCCCATCCTGGTTGCCTTGTGCCCTGTGTGTGTCCGGGGGGGGTGTATCTGCGGACTGGACTGTGGCCCTGCCCGAGGACTGGCATGGTTGTTGGTTTCCTACGCACCATGAGCCACCACATGTGCTGAAGGAACACAGAGAGAACGTAAGGGAGACGCTTGTCGAATTCCCTTCGCTGCATTTGCACTGTGGAGCCCAGCCGCATAGACCAGCTGCGGACCAGCGCAACCTTGCGCTCTGCTCCGTCACTGTACCACATTCCGATACTGCATCCCGTCTGCTTCTTATTCTGCCCCACACTGCTCGCCGTACCCACAATACGCCCCGCGTCCCGCTGCCCGGTTGCTCCCTCCGCACTCGCCTGCGCCCCCGTACTCCGCCGCCTCATCTCCCCTCTCCCCCGCCGCTGGCCCTGTCCTCTCCGCTTGGGGATCTGGTCCGCGTCCGCCATCACCACATCCCCCTGCACTTTCAGCCGTGTCCCTGCCCTCCCCTGCGCACCTGCATCTCTCCGCTCCACTCCTCCTCTCCTCGTGTCCGTCACATCCCCTCCTCACCCTCCTCCACCTCCGCCGACCCCCCACGTCCGCCTCCCCGCATCCCATCTGCCCGTCCCTCCGCACGCCCCTGGCCCCCGGCCCCTGGCGCTCCCCGTTCCTGCTCCTGCCCGGCCCTACGTGTCGCCCCTCCCGCTGCAATAGCTCTCGCAGCATCTGCACTCTGGGCTTCTTCCCCTTCTCCTGGGGACAGTCCAGGCGCACCCCCGGGAGCGCCGCTCCCAGCATCCTCCTCCACCGCCCCTCATCCATCCCCGGCCCCCTTTCCCTGGGCCTCCCTGCCCTGCCGACCAGGTCACTGAAGGGGCGGGTCCCCCTCTTCTCCCGCCTTCCCCTCGTCTTCCCCGCCGACTTCACGTAGCGGGCCAGCTCCGCCACATCCCCCGCCGTCCGCCCCGCGACCGTCCCGGGTCCCCTCCGCACCGGCGGCGGCGCATACTGCCGCGGCGGCGGGGACTCCGAGTCCCAGTCCGTCGGCATCGGCTCTGGGCTGGGGCTGGCCGGCCGCGGTGCCCCCTCCGCCTCCCCTGCCCCTCGCTCCTCTCCCCTGCGCCGCTTCCCCCTTTCCTGCCCCGCCTCCTCGTCCTCCTCCCTGGCCCTTTGCCCTGACGGCGACCGCCCCTCCACATCCGTGGAGGGGGTGTCCCCTTCCGGATCTGGGAGGACCCGGTGGGCCCCCCGGGCCACCGCCTCCTCCTCCTCCCGCACCCTGCGCTCCGGCGCCGCCACCTCCCTGTCCCTTTCCGCCAGCCTCGCCGCCTCCCCCCTGATCCGCCTCCATGCCCTCTCCTGCATCTCTCCCTCCTGTGGGCTACCCTCCCACCCCCTTCCCTCCTCTTGTCGTCCTCCCTCCCGTTCCGCCCTCTCAACCCCCTCCTGCCTTCTCCGAAGGTCCGCCCACGCCATCTGTAGCTCCTCCACTGCCTGTGCTTCCCCTCCCTGCGGCCTGTCGGTATCTTCTGTCCTCCCCTCCTCCGCCCCGCCCACCTCACCCTTGACCCTGGCCTCCCTCTCCCGCAGGCTCCTCTCTGCCTCCCCTAACCTCTCCCACGCCCTCCTGTGCTCTTCTCCCTTCCCTTCCTGCGCCCCGCACGCTGTCCCACCGGCCTGCTGGCGCTGCTGCATGTGCGCCTGTGGCTGCATGCCCTGGTACACTGGCAGGGGCGGGTACACCATCCCCATCGCCGGGTATGGCAGGGGCGGGAATGGTGGGACCATTGGTGGGACGGCTGGCGGGACTACTCCCCCCCAGCATCCCAATCCCTTCCCTGGGAACACCGGCGAGCCCACGTACCCATGGCCACTCTCCTTCCCCTGCCCTTTGCCTTGTCGCCCCATCGCCCCGCGTCCCTTGCCGCCTACTCCGTGGAGTCCCGCCTTCCCCTGTCCCTTCCCCTGTAGCCCTTGTTGCCTCGCTCCTTTCCCCTGCTTGCCCTCGCCGCCTTCTACCTGTCCCGCACCACTGCCCTGCACTGCTGCGCTGCTCTGCTCCGCCTGCCCCCCCCTCATCCCCGTCCTCCCCAGCTCCATCTCCAACTGGTAGATGGTGTCCGGTCCCTGCTCCGGGGGCTGGCGGCGACGGCGCTGGTGCTCCACGTGCGCCAGCGCCTCGTACCGCGCCGCCTGCTGGCGGCGCACCTCCCTCTCCTCCTCCACCCTTACTGCCGCACTGACCCGTGGGGGCGACCTCGGCGGTGACTGCCTGAACGAGCGTTGGGGCTGCGGCCGCTGTCGCCCCCGTCCACTCCCTTGTTCCCCCTTCCCTGCCAGGTGTCCCTTTGCGTGCACAGCCCCCGACGTCCCCGCCTGCCCTTTGCCTCCCTTGCCCTTCCGCCCTCTCCCTCCGGCGCTTACGCTGCTGTCTCTGCTCCCTGCCGCTCCGGCCTCTAGCTGCCCTTGGCCGCCCTTGCCTTCCTCCTGCCTCCGCACCTCCGGGAGGATGGACTTCATGGCAGCCGCCGGCACATTGGGCGCCGACGGCTGTCCTGGGCCTCCCTCCACCGCCATCCTCCCCGCCCCCTCCCCCTCATCCTCCAACACCTCGAGGATGTCGGCAACTACCGACTCCGTCCGACTCCTCCACTCCCTCCTCCTCATATCCATGCCCGCCCTCACATCTGCAACGTTGAACGGGTCCGCCCGTGGCCCTTCCGCCGCCCTTTGCTCCTGCCCCTCCCCTTGCCCCTCAGCCCCTGCCGCCACCCCCTCTGCCCTGTCCCTCCCCGCCTCCGCCTGTCCTCTCTTGTCCCCTCCCTCTCCCTTCCCCACCATGGCTCCTTCCCCCCTCTGCCGCCCATGAAGTTCACCCCTAGCACTCAACTGAGCGGAGGTATCTTCCTTCATGGAGGATATACCAAAATAGAATAGGCATTTCATGCTTTTGGCCTTGGAGGTTAAGCCTAGTGGTCTCCCACCCCGAACTCCCAAACCGAAATAAAATGGGCATTTCATGCCTAAGGCCTTGGAGGATAAGCCTAGTGGTCCCCCACCCCAAGACCCCTATACTCAATTGTTTCTACCACTTATTGTGGTTCTACGTTTTACTTGTTTCTGAATTCAGTTGCTTGGCCAAGTCATAATCTGTGTCTGGCCTAACTCTTTTGCCCCATATTCCTAACCAGCTCCATTTCATCCAAAAGAGTGCACATGAAGTGCTTGATGCTAAGTTGGAGGCTAGAGTCAGACCAGGTTTCACATCAAATCTTTTGTTTTATCCATTTGTGATTGAATCTTTGTATCTATACCTGCTTTGACTATCTGCAGCCCCTCTGTGTTACACTGCATTTCAAACTATTCATTGATTCGATCCACATCCTGTTCTTGCTCTACTTGCTTCTTTGGTTTTGGGATGTCACCATCAAAAACCTGCAGGATTTCATCAAAATCCATAGGGCACTAATCAAGGACATCTTTCTGGACATCACTCTAGCAGCTTGCTCATAGGTCCACATAGCTGTAACAATAGCGTCCACATAGCGGTCTTAGGGGTAAGGTAACCCCCAAGGTTCTGGTTAGAGCCCCACGCGTATAGACCAGTTAGGGGTCCTAAGTGTGGGCATGCTTGTCCCCAAGGAGGGTTTCACACTTGTGTAAAATACACCTTGTTGCCCGTGCTAAACTGGCAGAGGTTAGTCAGGCACCGGTCACAGTGTTGGCTCCCCAAAGAAGGAGTAGTACTAGGGCGACGCCCATGTGTCACGAGGTCAACAAAGCATGAACTCATACAAGCTAACAACCACAAGCATGGGTCACGCTTGGCATTAAGGAATCATGACGAAATGCAGGCGTGTTCAAGTGGAGCCATTCTTGGACGCTCTAGTCTCCACTTGGCGTAGGACATCCCCCATGGCATTCTGCGTGAGGTACTTCACCAACACTTCGTTGATGGTACCATCAGGTTGAATAAACGCTGAGGTAGGTTCCCAGGTGGTCTCTGCCATGTCATACCCTTCCAATAGGGTAAGGAAGCGCCATCCTTGGTATTACTTGCTGTCCAAGATGGGATGGCTGTTGTAGTACCCATCCTTCTTCATCTCGTCCTTCGTCATCTCCTCCATGGGAGTATCTTCTAGCGTAACGGGTTTAGCTGCCCTCTCTTGTTCAAGGGCAGCCACTTCCTCATCTTTCAACTCCCACTCGTCACTTTGAAAGTCTTTGGGATCATGGAAATGACGGAGTTGTTTAGGAGCGTATAGGTTTGGGAGAATATCTCAGCGTCATGCGGGACCTATCAATAGAAGAAATTTGATGGGGCCCGAGGAAAGGGTCATCATTTCCGTGCCTGGTCCGCACGGGAAGGCGTGTGTGATGGGCTAGGACCCAATCTCCCTCTTTGAAGGTGGCCGGTAGCCGGCTGCCGTTTTTCTTGGCGTTCTCTCGCTGACGCCCTCTGGCGACTAGGGCTTGCGCTACGTCGGCCATTGTCTACATATGGACGACCCACTTCCCAATGGAGGATTCCGTTGACTCCGGATAGGGGGCATGAAAATGCCACGTTGGAGTACCAGCAAACAGCTCATGGGTTGTGTATCCAGTTCGGGAAATTCTTTGACTATTCATGGTCCGGGTATCCCATGGTATAAGCTTCACCCAAACTGGGTTTTCTCCATCTTCTCAAAGATCCTGGTGCACTAACGATACACCCGGTTCTGGATTTCGCATAGAGGGTTGCTGCTGTGAGTATAGGGTATCTCAGAGTGAGCCGCCATATTGAGTGATCTGAGTACTCTCTTGTGCCGGCCGGTCTCAGATCGGAAGAGCACGTCTTCATCTGAGGACATCTCTTTGAGAGCGCTGTAGATCCTGGAACCAGGTCTCCACACGGGTCTTGACCACGTCCTTGCTACTGCATTTGGTATTCAAGGGGTACATCTGAGGGTATAGGGTCAGGGCAAAGGTAGCCACCAGTAGGTTGTTGTACCCCCGGAACTTCTTTTGGGCGACGAAATCAACGCACGGCAGAGAGATCCTGCAATAGGTGATAGGGAGAGAATTGTGGAGTCCTCGATCCCGTACGTCGGACTGCTTGCTGGCCTTGAGAAAGATGACCTTGATTAGTGCCTTAATACGTTTGATGAGATCCTGCAGGTTTTGATGTTGGAAAACCAAACCAAAAGAGCAAGAAGAGCAAGAACAGGATGTGGATCGAATCAATGAATAGTTTTGAAATCCAGTGTATCACAGAAAGGCTGTAGATAGACAAAGCAGGCATAAGTACATAGATTCAATCACAAATGGATCAAACAAATGACTTTATGTGAAAACTGGTCTGACTCTAGCCTCCAAGTTAGCATCAAGCACTTCATGTGCACTCTTTTGGATGAAATGGAGCTGGTTAGGAATATGGGGCAAGGGAGTTAGGCCAGACACAGAATATGACTTGGCCAAGCCACTGTAATCAGAAACAGTTAAAAGGTAGAACCACAATAAGTTGTAGAAACAGTAGAGTATAGGGGTCTTGGGGTGGGGGACCACTAGGCTTATCCTCCAAGGCCTTAGGCATGAAATGCCTATTTTATTTCGGTATATCCTCCATGAAGGAAGATACCTCAGCTCAGTTGAGTGGTAGGGATGACCTTCATGGGGGGCTAGGGTTATAACCCTAGTTACCTTGAGAAAGTGTACCTTAGGCTTGAAAAGAGAGATAAAATACTTAAGTAAGTCCTAGCATGAACAAAAGGGTCTTAAGGGGGGCTTGGCCTGGATCAAGCCCTCCAACAAAGACATGGCAGTGACTTTTTCTTATTCTTGCCTGGAGTACTAGTTGATCAAGCTAGTAGGACCAAGGAAAAAGGCTCAAATGTTCCCAAAATTACCTCAGAAAATGCAGTAAACCAACCAAAAACATTCTCATCAGTTCGTAGAAGCTTATCACACTGTAGGTACCCTCTAAAACCAGTGTAATGTACCGTGAATGATGTCCCTTTGATGGGGCATTCCTCAAAAGTTGCCAGCGTGCGGCGAAAGCGTTTGGTACAAATTTCAGGGTAGTGGGGTTTGACCCCAGGACTCCCTCCCTAGAGCACACATGCTTGCCCACTAGGGTACAGTCGAACGCTCTAATGCGGACGGCTATCGCTGTATAAACAGCGTTTTAGTAAACGTCCTGACCAAGGGCCAGGGCGGAGCAATACTCCAAATGGAGGACACAAATCTCCAGGAGCTCAAAAAAATAGAAAATGGAACCAACAGGGAGTGAGTCCTGTGCTTTAGCGAAAGGTGTAGCCATTTAAGAAGTCAAATCGCTAAAAATTGATGAAACGACGTTAGAAATCGTCAATTTTGGACTAAAACCTAAAGTCGCAGACAAGGGCAACAGAAGCAGACTCCCGAAAACGAGTTGCGCAAGCGTAAACGGCTCTAGAAAAAGAAGGTATGAGCCGTAGTTTTTAAAGTTTTAAAAGAAATTTTTTCACAGTTGCATCAATAATTTTATCAACTTTAGAAAAGAGCATTGAACAGAAACTCACACCACAGAGCAGGTGGACAACCCACCTCTCCGGTATGTCAGTGTCATTTAACACGCATGCATTTCGTTAGTGTTGGTTGCTTCGTTCAAACGCTAGGGTTGTCACCGCTGCGTTCGTTGGGGGTTTGGGTGCTCACTTCCCTTGCTCTGGGCAGGTCAAAACTGAGATGAAAGGTATGTGAAGCGAATGGAGCACGCAGCGCGCACGTAGGGTGAGACTATGCGCTGTGCCCGCGATGCATGCGCCTAATTCAGGCATTCACACATTGCGTCGCTTTCCCTGTGCCTCAATCCACCCTTCTCTTCTCTTCACAGGTCAGAAATTAAAGTGCTTGCTCGTGTTCGTGTTGCCGTAGCGTTAAAGTAGGGTTGTTTAAAACGCTAAGGCTTGTTTTGTGCTGTGCAGTGCGCCAGTCTCTCTCCTTTTTCTGTAGGGAACAAAGTGAGAAGAGCGTGCATGACACACAGTGCATTAATTGCTTAGGGTTGTTTATAATTCGCCGTAGGGTTGTTCAAACGCTTAGGGTTGTTTTGCGCTCGTATTACCTTCCGCATTCACATGATGCGTGGTGAGTATGGTAGGTAAGCCCAGGAGGAGCTGACCTTCTGGTTGAGTCACGTGATGATTTGCTGTGGTGGGTTAGATTAGGAGAGAGAAAGTGATATTGGGAAACCTGTGCATACCTGTGCATGCATGTGGCGCATTACAGGGTAGGCCACGCGTGCTGCGCACGGTAAAACTCTTGTTTAGGTTACCCAGGGACTCCACCCTACGTTCTTTAAGAGAACGGGTGGAGTTCCTTAAGCTTCCTTGCTTGTAACAGCGTAAGTGGACAGTGTATTATAGGGCAGCCTAAGAAGCAGATAATACGTCGTGGAGGCTGTATTGGTTCCTCCGCCACTTACCTTGTTCATTGGCCTGTGCTTTACAGGTGGGCAGGTGAGGGTGATTGGTGCACTCCCTTGCAGAGCTAAAACATGCGGCGCAGATCAGAAACAAAAAACTGTGCCTCAGCCAGGAGTGGCGAGGGCAGTCCGACCTGTTCAACATACACGCTGTGCACGCAAAAAGAGCACTCCTTCCCTCTAAGCCCTCACAGGAAAACGCGTAGTGGCGTCCCTGTTAGGCCACAGTCGCTTAGTAGCGCTGTGTTCTCTTGTTATTTCACAGGAGGGTCAATAGGGCCCGTGACCTCATTGTCATGAACACCCAGTATCCTGTGTAGGTGTTAGGGTCAGCAAGCCTGGCAGGTGATGAGTGCAAGTGCTGAGTGCTCACCCTGCCTTTGAAGGCTTGTGCTGGCGTTAGTGAACGTAGTGTAGTGGTGACTCCTGTCCCGCGTGCTTTTCCACGTGGGCAGGGGAGTGCGTTAGCTTTTGGCCTTTAGAAAAAGGGGCGTTTTGTATGCC
Organism: Eutreptiella sp. 'Long Island Sound 2002'; assembly: GCA_964036045.1. Taxonomy (NCBI): domain Eukaryota; phylum Euglenozoa; class Euglenophyceae; order Eutreptiales; family Eutreptiaceae; genus Eutreptiella; species Eutreptiella sp. 'Long Island Sound 2002'. The sequence goes on from OZ038394.1 coordinate 14,550,394, forward strand.
CTGAGCACACATGGCCACCCCTCCCCTCTAGTAGGTAGGGCTTATGCCGTCTTCTCCAAGGATAGGCGCCGGCACAGAAACTGGGGGCCATAGGAGTGGTAATAGTACCTGATTAGGACCTTAGGACCAACGTCAGCGAAGCCCGGTCTCCTGGAGCCACAACGGGGACAGAGGTGAGACACATACAGACATACGTAGCACACATAGGGGTATGGTAAACCCTGTAAGGAAGGGTACAACCCCATGGGTCTGGACCAGTCAGGGGTCCTAACTGCGGGCACGCCTGTCCCCAAGGAGGGTAGACACACCTTGCTTCATAATACCTTGCTTGTCATTCCCCCCTGGAGTAGAAAGCCAACGCTCTTCGTTGGCTCCCCAACGTCATTACATCAGGGCAGTTCCCATGCAACACATGGTCAACAAGGCACACACTGGCTGGATGGCTGCAAACCTGATAAGCGGCCATCTGGCTCACGCTGGTAACCATAGGCATGGGACTGTAGGGCACAGCCAGGGTAGCTGCAGTGCTCTGAGAGCAGCGGTCTGAGCAAAACCAATGGCCTTCGGCCAGGGTGTGGTTGTCACGGGGGGCTAACGGTCCTGTCCTGCGATGCAATGGGGGGCAACTGTGACAACTGCTCTTACACACATACGCAGGCATATCTGCACAAGAGTGCTCACCGCCCCTGGAAGGTTAGAAGACAGTCAGTAGCCTGACACAGTGATATTAGTTTTCCTTTTTCTGTTCGGACAGAGTCTCAGCAGGGGTTAGTAACTGTCCCTCGTTGTTCTCAACGAGGTAGGAGCGAAAGATGGGGTTGATACTCCCATCTGGTTGTATAATGGCGGACATGGGTTCCCAGGTTGCCTCAGATAGCCCATAGCCATCCCACAGGGTAAGGAATTTCCAGCCTTTTTTTTACTTGTGGCGAGCAATACCTGCAACCTTGTAGTAGCCATTGACTGCCATCTTATCGGCAGTCATCTCTTAGAGTTCGTCTGCCTCCTCTGGGCTGGCAGCGTTCTCTAGGTCGATACGCTCGACCTCACTGTCGCTGAGGCGCCACTCATTCCAGGACAAATCGTCAGGGGAGTGATAGTGTCTCAAGTGTTTAGGCGCACAAAGCAGTTCACCACCCAGACGTGGACTACACCTGACATGGATCCTACATCCATCCATCCTGATGATACGATAGGGCCCAAAATAAGGGTCCTGTAGACAGTTACGGGGCCAGGAGGGTAGGCGTGAATGGTGCACCAAAACAAGGTCACCAACCTTGAAGCTGGCAGGTCGCCGTAGGCGATTCCATCGGCTCAGCTCACGGTCACGGATATGTCTCAGCTTAGTCCCAGCCTGGTTAGCCATAGACTGCTTGTGTTCCAGCCAATCCCCAACAGGGCTCTTGAAGTCCTCAGGAAAGGGGGTTTTGAAGAACCATGCAGGTCGTCCTCCATGGCACAGGTGGTGGGGGGTGAAACCCGTAGAAGAGCTCCTCTGAGAGTTCATGGTCAGCACTGCCCAGGGCACCAGGCGTACCCAGTCTTTGGTACGCTCCTATTTCATCAGGATTCTCAGGTTCTGTTGCACCACACGGCTTTCGCTCTCACAAAGAGGGTTAGACGTGTGGGTATAGGGCACACCTGTGGTTACCTCAAGGTTGAGGGCATTCAGCACTAGTTTGTACCATCCTGTGTCACTGCGGATGCGTACATCCTCATCAGAGTGCACCTGCTTAGGTGCTCCATAGGGTTCGAACCATTGTTCGACCAACATTTTCACATTCTGCTCACCTGTGATTTTCTTATTGCAAAAGAACATACAGGTGAAGCGAGACAGGCCACAGATGACCACTAGGCAACTATCACAACCGCCGAAGCAAGGTAGGCTGTGGATGAAATCCACGTAGAGAAGAGAGTTAGTACAATAGGGTATGGGTAAGCTGGAAATCAGTCCCCTATCCCTACTGTCGCTCTGCTTGCTGGCATGACAGCCACAAGCATCCACAATGGTCTGCATACGGGACCTCAGTTCAGTCAGGGTTAGACCAGAGTAGAAACACTAACAGAAGAAGTCCACTGAGCGATTAGCGCCAGTGTGCCCTGAGCTATGATGGGACCACTGTAGGCAGCGATCAAGTCGGGCCTTAGGCACGACAATACGGTCCTCGTAGATGAGGTACTGGTTGTTTTCATACCACTGGTGCCCGTCAATGACACGGGGTTCGAGACCAGTGCTGAGGGTATGGAGAATTTCTTTATACTGTGACTGATAGTCAGTTGAACTCCGACCCTCGAGGATGCCAGCAGTCCGCATGCAAGGGTCAAGCTGGACATCCATACGCCGGAAAGCCTCTTTGGCGAGTGCCTCAGAGCTCTCACGGATAAGCGCATCGACGTTGTTGCGCGATATATAGTCAGACAGTTCATTTTTTTCACCAGGGATATGATGGAGTTTCAACCTGAACTGGCTCAGGTAAGTCCACCACCGCTTTAGTTTCGCTTTCTCAATGTTAGGCAGTAGGAAGTGTGAGCTATGGAATTGTCCTCGGATGAACAATGGGAAGCAAGCAAAATGAAGCCTCACCCAATGTGTGACCAGAGATACACAATCCAGTCCGGAAATCAGCAATGAAGCATGCAGACCAGTTTCGGCTCGAAATGAGCCCTCATCAGTCCAAAGTACTGTAGTGAATGAACAAATCACACAACAGAAAGAGTGTTAAAAATATACTAATAAACAATCAAAGTCACAGCGATAAGGCGACAAATTCACGTCTGCATAAACATTCAAAAGCAGGCTGTGCGCGCGACGTGTTTTTGCGACTTGCGCGCGATCTCTGTCCGGGATACTGGCTTGCCCTCCCTTAGGAGAGGGGCATCCATGCTTACAACTCATATAGGTCACAAAGTAGGTCCACCGACTCTTGTGAATCGCATTCCCCATGGGATGTTTTCGCAAAGGCATTCAAAGACCAAAACATTAGCTTGTGCCATCTCCTCCCCAAAGTCAACAAAGACTTAGGCGTATGGAAAAGCTGCAAACCCGGTATAGGGGTGCTCAAATTAGACTTCAATCGGCCCACCAATGCACTCCAACTCATAGGCAAAGAGGCACTACAAAACGAACGGAATGCGTGGAACACACCAGTCGTGTGGCGACATTTTCTACAAGCATATCGATTTTTGTCTTCCTAATTAAGCGGCAGTGGTGAGAACGTGTGGGTGGGATACCCCAAGCGTGCACACGCCAACGTCAAGGGATGCACACAAAGGCGAAAGTAAAAATGATGTCAACACAAACGCAATAAGCGTGCACACTCACCCTTTATCCATGAGGTCCGATACTTTTGTGGATGGTCGCTACACCACGGTATGTATGCCGCCGCACGCGTGGGCTTGAAAAACGCACAATGCCGAAGTGGGGATAATGATAAGACAAAGAGATCCATGAATGGCACACCCCCTGGGCTACCAAGCGCCAAAACCCCGAAAGTTAAATGGCTCGGGTATACTTTATGCAACCACGACAACACGTGTGGTGTAGATGATGCATCATGCACCAAAAGCACATCGTCAATAAATTGCAAGGTGGCAGAGGGGAATTTGCTGGACCCTGCCATGACCCTGGTGATTGCGCCGGCGCCAATGGTCCTGCTTATTGTGTGCAGCATCACGGGACATCAGTTCTGTCATAAGCACCAGGAAAGTATCCAAATAGTTAGGCTCCTTACCTTTTCTTCTCTCTTCAAGGTAGAGCTTATAAATAAAGTTCTCCTGCCGTAGGCCCAGTGCACTCAGAAATTGGTCCCTAGCGCCCTGATGGGTTACACCACCTTTAACCTGGCTTCCATAGTAGAGCCAATCGTCCATAAAGCCTGCAGCATCCGGTGCAGTGGGTTTGGCAGGCAGTTCAACTGCTTTCCACTTGTCCAATATGACATCTGGGTTTGCACGCCTGTCAACCTCATCGAAGACTAACTTCTTCAGCGCAGCATAGCCACGACGCCGCCGATCGATGCGCTTCCAAAAACTATTGGCTAGATCCTTGGGGATGGCTGCCCGCAGCACCCGGCGCCTGACTGCATCTCCTAGGGCCCTGCCAACATCATTATCCCACACCGAATAGGACTCCTTCCACTCTACACCAGACTCCCCTTTTCCATCCCAATCTGGCACAGTCATCAATGCCCCGGTCTCCGTGAGCAATTTAGGGTCCAAATACGGCGTGGCCAATGTGCCGTACAAACTTGGACCAGGAATTCCTTGATGAAATGAATCCTTAACATCTGTGGTTCCCTCATCCTCCTCACGAGGTCGTACCTCAGCAAAGGCTGCCCCAAAAGAAGGGATCCCTGTCAGCTTCCCTTTAGGTAGCTGGGTCTAATCCTTAAAGTCCAATGGCGAGAAGGGATTAAAAAATAAATCATCAGCGAAAAGTCGAACGTCCAATCCCTTACAATGACGCCAATCACCCTGTGGATTAGCGTGGGGAGGAGGAGAACCGGTATGCGTTGTTGGATTGTTCACTTCCACACTTCACCGGCTGTGATAGGATTCCCCTTGTGGGCATGACAGCTTTGGATTCCCGTATGTGAAGGAAGGTTGTGCCTGATCCTGAATCTGTGTGGCATGCCATGGAGGTGCATATGGAGTGTGAACCTGAGCTGTCCCAGCGCTCTTGGAGGTAACTCCTCGTCGCTCTTTCGAGACGAACTCCTTGCCATGCTGTATCTCTTGAGCACGAAGCTCGTCATGGTGTAGATCTGGGGGACCAGATGGGATGTAAGCACAATTGGGTGACAAGGGGTTACCCTTCGCATTCACTCCAAACGTAACTGACCCTGATGGCTGTGATTCTCGCCGCGCACGTGAAGAATGCATTGATGTCAAGTGTGCATCAAATTCCCCTTTGAGTGATCGATGATTCTCAATGGAATCCATTAATTCACCACGTATTGACTCACAATCTTGTAAGCATCCCAACACATCAACCTGTGCCTTGGAAGATTTATCCTTAGCAACCCTACATAGGTTGTGCAATTTAGCTAAGTCAATCCTATCAATGGCCTCACTCGGTACTTGGGGAGATGGATTTGTACCCCGAGGACTCACCGAAGACAGCTTGGCACGCACATGTTGCAACAAGGATTCATTGGCCTCTGAATCTATCCTAAGCTTGGCCAGGCTCAACTTGAGCTCACTGAATTCCGTCAAGTGTCCCTTAAAACTTATGGATAGTTGATTGAGTTGGGGTTCATGCTGTGTATCATACGCAAGGAAACGTTCCTCCAATGCACTCAAAGACTGATGCACACTGTCAAAATGTACCTTCAGCACCTTGATCTCAGCCGCTAAAGATGCAACTTGAATCAAAACACCATCACCAGGTGCTTTCAAGGGAGAAGAACGTTGTACGCCACGCTTATTCTCCAATGTCTCAATGCGTGCAACAAGAGAAGAGATTTGTTGATCGAAACGTTGTTTTTCACTTTCACGGGAGGTCATCTCCATGGAGAGCTGTCGTCGCAAAGTGTGCACTTCGTCACGAAATTCGGCCCTGTCCCTTTCCAATTGGTTGTCCATGTTTTGACGAATCTTTTCAAGATTGGTGGCAATTTCCAATTGGGATTTGGAGAAGGCAGTCTTGAGTGGACCTACTTCACTTTCCATCATGTCTACGGTCAACCTGAGTTGATTAACCTCAACCTCAAAAGCATTTAATGCTTGTTTGAGGTTCCCAATTTCACCATTTAGTTCTTCACGCTCATGGGCCATGGAATCTACTAACTCATTGGTCGACAAACACAATTTCTTGAGAGATAACAATTCATTCTCAAATGAGCATTGTACTTCCTTCTTACCCATGGGGGATAGAAAAGCATTTGGTTGATTGTCAATTTGTGCAAAATACTCCTTGCACCAGCCCTCAACGCGCCCACTAAAATCAAGTAGTCGTGGTCCTTGTTCATCAACAATGCCTCGTAGAGTTCGGCCTTCACCATAAACTCCGTCAACATGTTCTTGTACTTGTCCTCGAAGTCGATCCAAAGCTGTTGCGGCCTCACGAAAGGTTTTGGCAACTGCGCGATGTAGACCATAATGATCATCGCGCAACATAGAAAGTGCCTTGGTGAGCTCGCTCACTTGGTTTAACGCCGTATCGTGTGTCGGCGCCCATTCAACCACACGAATCCATTCTTGTGGTTCCCCAAATTCGTTTACAAAAGGGACCCGTTCAAAAGCACGAAAACCCCATCCGCGCGGAAGTTGTTGTGATTGAAATTCAGGCATCACCGGATTTTGTTGTAGAGCGGTATGATGGTGATGTTGTCCGTGAGTATGATGTTGAATTAATTGTTCTTGTTGATTGGAACGTGCTTGTGAATACTCTTGTAGTTGATGCCTCTGTTCGTGAGCTTGTTGATGTAGCACCAATTGAAGAGTGTGGTTTTCATCATCATCACAAGTAATGTCCTCCACATGATCATGACTCTCCCTTGAGGAAGGACCACCTTGTTCATTATGATATTCAATCATGTTGATGTTCAATGACAATTGTTCTTGTAGGTCTCCAAGGAGTTGTTCATCAAGGTCCTCAATGGATCGAATAGACACATAGTCATCATCCTTCATTGTGTCCATGACCAATCACAAGCCTCTGCTTACCACAATTTAGGTTCGTTCTTGGTAACTATCCCAAAGATTCTCCGAGAACTTTGACTTCCCAAATCCAAAAAACAATAGGAAAAACAGAGTGCACAATGAGCAAGTAGAACACCAATACAATGCAAAATGAACAACAACTTCACAAGGAAATGTGGATGAAGTGACTCGACGAAATCCACTTACAATAATTCTGATAAACCCCTTCTTGTCGCGTTCAATTAGGGAGAATGTAAGAAAGCTTCATATTGAATCATCGTAAATCCATCTCCCTGTGATCATACAAAGAGAATACAACAGGAATTAATATACCAACATATATGCACTGCATGACATGACGAAAGTCCAACATAACACGATACAATAGCAAACAAAACATGCATTCTCATGACGATGCTACTCCTACTGATGGATGGCGCACATGTACTGCAGTGTGCGACGGCTGTCAGTCCAGACACAATTTAAAAACTGTCGGCTCGCTCCTGCATCAATGCACTGTATTACTGTCTGCCGACAAAAATGAATGAAGCCACCTGGTTCACTCCGTAGCACAAGACAACTATTAAAATCCTTCTCAGCTGTGCCAGCGTCTGCGACCCAGTGCTCTGCGTGGCCTGTGATCTGCAGGCACTATTCCAGATGATATATGTGCCCTACGGATCTTTTACAGGGGGCACATGCCTTGAGGACAAAGGCCCTCAAAATTAGATTTGCCCACGGTGGAGCACATTGCGCCCCCATACCGAAACCCGACACTTGACTGTAGATGCCTACTGCAGCACCTTTGATTTTACCGGGCACAAAATGGCCAAAACCCGGATTCTATCCAAATGGTTGACAAAATTGACACATCTTTGTTGTGTATTAAGCTTGTTTTGAAAATTTTGTGGTTTTCGCCTATCACTCATGATAACAGTTGACGCATGGCTCATTTTGAGTGCCAAGATGTCATGCACATCCAATATTTCGGGCAAAACAAAAACTCAATTTGTGTGGAGAAATGAATTACTTACTTGTCCAACACAATACAAAATGGAAACCATTGCAATGTATGTAGACAACACAGATTGACCCTGACCGGTGCAACAAATATATTCGTCGTGAAGACAAGATAGAGAAGGAATTCCCCAAGGGACAACCCAGCATCATGTGAAATGGTAACGAGTGGTAAAGTGCACGCCGAAAAATGGAAATGGGCCACATTCATCGGCTGCAACAACGAAAGCATTAAAAGGCACACCCTCAACAACACCACCACGCGGTCCAGCACCACCCGCCGCCCCCGCTACACAGACCCACGACACACGAGCCATGGTACACCCCCATGGACCCGCGGGGAGCCGCGCACGCACACCAGCAAAACAAGGGCCTAGTAGGAGCGCCCCACCACCACCAGCAGCCCCCCCACCCACACCCCATACGAGCGAGCACCATCCACCAGCAGGCACCCATTACATACGGACCACAGCCCCACCCGGACGCCCATGCGGCCGCCTCCCACCCACACCTCGGCACCACAACCAGTCAAGAACCGCATGGACCGCACGGCGCACACACGCAACACCCACGGGACGCACAGGGAAGCCCAGACCCCCAGCCAGCACAACACCCACCCCTGCCCCCCCCACCACCAACAGTGCCACCCCCGAACCACCCCCCCCAACCCCCCCCCCCGAGACCAGGCCACGGACCCAACACGCGGCAGCCAGCACCAGCCAATTGACGTCGATGCCCCCGCCGACACACGCCACCGCGAATCCCCCCTCCCGCGACCGCCACAAGAAACTCCATCACCGGACCACACACGCGACAACGACGACAATCCCCCCCAACCCACACCATCCCCCCAATCACACCCCGCACCACCAGCCGCCGCACCGGCCGAACCCTACGCCCTACACAACCCCGCAGCGGTACGGCAGCACCTCCGGGGACTCGGGGACCAGGATGTGCTGCGCCTCTGCACCTCCGGCACCACCCAGCGCATCCGGGCGACCACCCTGGTCCAGGCAGCCACCCTGGGGGAAGGCGTCCGAGACTTCCTCTTCGACGCCTTCCTCCACGTCGCCCGACACGCCCGCGCCCCACGCGCCATTCCAGACGGCGAGAGCCCGCCCCCAACGGGGAGCTGGATCTGGGTGCCCCCCATCGACTGGGGACGACACCTAGTCGGACACCCCGTGCCGGAGCGGGACAGCACCCAGGGCCGCACCCGCTACCGCGAGCCCAACATGGCCCATCCCCCACCAAGCGCCACCCCCGACAACACCAAAGAGTGGGAGCGGGAAACATGGGTAGCCCGGATGGCTTCCCTGAGCAACTTCCGGCACCACGTCCCGGGGGACATCCCCACCCCCGACGACCGGCAGCCAGCCCCCTCCACGTACATGACTCTCATGTACAATCTGCACTACACCCTCTCCACCACCCACTACCACGCACCAACTGACCACTGGGTGGTGCACGGCACCGACTCCCTCCTCCCCGCCAACTACGCCCCCCCCCCACAAAACCCAGGCCTCGACACGTACGCCAGGGGGGACGAGCCAGACGACCCCCACATCAGGAGCACGTCGGAAAGCAAATCCTTCGACACGCTGCTCTCCATCCGCATCGGCAGCCAGGGCCTTGGTAGGGCTATCCATTGCCTCGCCAAGTGGAACCAACAGACCTGGGGGATCCCCACGGACCGGTGGCTCTGGACGGTCACGCTGCGCCCCCAGCAGAAGGAAGCCCCCCCAAACCGCAGGGGACCCACCCCCCCACGCCCCACCACCCTACAGCTCTGCCCATGCATGGTGGCAGCCCGCCTCATGGCTCTGCTGTGGCCGGGCCCAGACACCCCCACCCAAAACTACCCCCACCTCACAGAGGAGGACATGCCCGGCATCCAGCGATGCTTCTTCCGCACCCTTGACTATCTCCAGCAAACACACCCGCACGTCCTGGAACAGAAATGGCCACCCCCCGGGTAACCCACGTGCCTGCACACCCAAGACAACGCCGCCACACCAGCACCAGCACGCACGGGTCACCAGGGAAAACGCGCGCACTCGCCCGGTGCCCGAACCCGCACCCTAGTTCTCGCTACTTGCAGGACCCAGCATCCTACGCCCGCCCCCAAAGCCCAGGGCCCTCCGCCGTCTCCCACAGCCCTCTCCTCCGCCTCCGACTCCACAACCTCCAGCACCACGACCACCTCATCCACCACCACCACCACGTCCTCATCCAGCACTCCGGCCCCCAGGCCGCGGGGGACACCTCCCAAACGGGCACCCAAACCCGTCCCCACCGCGAGCAACCCCGCCGCCGCCAAGGCCCACGCCCCGACGAGGCCCGCACCCGCGACCCAGCCGAAACCCAAGACCGCCGCCTAACAGCCGCCGAAACCCATCAGCGCGCCACGACCGCAACCCGCAGCCAAACCCAAACCCAAGCCCAAACCCGGCGCCACGACGGCAGCGCGAGCCCGACCCCCCGAGGACGTCCTCTATGACATTCAGCCCCAGCCGTCCCAGGCCCGGAGGAAACAGCACCCAGCACGGCGTTCCCCCACCGTCACCGACGCCGCCGCCACCACCTTCATAGCGGAGCGCGCCGCGGCCGAGGCACTACGCACCTCGTCCCGCCACCTCTCAAAGCCCGCACCCCAGGCCCACGGACCGCCCCCGACCAGGCCAGAACGACGCCAGGGTCCACCAGCAGCGTCCCCGCCCCCCTACCAACCCTCGTTGACAGCCCACATACAGCGCATGCCCCGCTACCGCTGCCGCCGCGAGTCCCCGCCCAACCCCGAGGCGGAGACCGTGCGCGCACACCCGCGGCCCCACATCCGCGCGCGCCCCCACTCCCCGCGCACCCCCACGGAACAGGACTACGAGGAAACCCCCAGGCCCGCCACCGCCACCGGTCCCCACGACCCCGTCACACCCGCCCATGCCCACTCCTCCGCCCAAGACCGCGGCCCCGCCCAGGGACAGTGGTGGCAGCGCTGGACCCACACGCAGCTCTGGGAGCTGCGAAAGTGGGCCCGGGGAGAGCCCTGCCTCGAGGGCCTGGTCCACCGGCCCCGCAAGGGGTCGGTGGAGAACTGCCGCCTCTGGATGGCGGGGGGGGTGGATGCCGCAGGCCGCATGGACAGCCATGCTGGCCGATGCGCTCCACCCCCTGGGAGTCCACCCCTGCAACCTCCCCGCGCCCCAGGACCACCCGTATGTCCTCAGGCGCCTGCGGGAGACCCTCCAGGAGACACAGCGAGACAGCATCCGCCTGTGGGACATCACTCAAAGCCCAGCCCCGCACACACACACCCCCTCACCACCCCACAAGCGTCGGCGCACCGACACCGGCGGCACCCAAAGCACCCCAGGAGCCCTGCGCACCACACAACAAACCGCGCCTGACCCCCCGGCCAGCGGCGCCGCCACCTAACCCCGTTAACTAGCAAACCACCACCACAGGGCGCCACGCCAGGCCCCGCCCAGAAGTCACCAAACAAACCGGACGCCGAAGGACGCCAACGCACACGACAACGGGCACCACTACGTCCAAAGGCACCAAACCCAGTCCCGCTACCGTCGCAACCGCCTAACCGAGCCAAAACCCAAACACAAATCAAACCCGAGCCACACCCCGAAACCGCTAACCCTTGACTCCTAACCAGGCCCGCCGAGGGTACAACGTAACCACAGCCCACACCCACAGCCCACACAGCCGCCTAACCAGCCAGCTCCAGAAGCAAAGAGACACCTAACCAAACCCACCCTGGCCCATGCCCGTGTACATCAGGACGCGCGAACCGCACCCCTGGGGCGCGACCGCCGCCACAGCACCGACGCCAGAGGACACAACACTATTGCACCGCCGCACCAGCTGCCCGTGCCTGTGCCTGCAGTGTACGCGCGCCCCTGTTTTTCTTTTTTTTCCAACAAAAAAAAACGAAAATTATGGGTGGAGGAAGAGGGACACAACCACCAATGGCACACGCGCACCGCACACAGCGCGCACACCGGTGAACGGGCGCGACGAGGGCCAGGACACCGCAGACGCGCGTGCACCGAGGGCAACAAAGGGACGAGACACCACGGCATGGCACACCGGTGAACAAGAGCCAAGAGGCCCGGGACACCGCGCACACAAAGCAACACACCGAGCGGGCGCACCGGTGAACAGGAGCCAAGTGGCCCAGGACACCGCACACGCAACACAACACACCGAGCGGGCACACCGGTGAGCAGGCGCCAAGGGGCCCAGGACGCCACACACGCAACACAACACACCGAGCGGACACACCGCTGAACAGGAGCCAAGTGGCCCAAGACACCGCAGACACAACAAAACAAACCGCGCGGGCACACCGGTGAACAGGAGCCAAGTGGCCCAGGACACCGCACACGCAACACAACACACCGAGCGGGCACACCGGAGAACAGGAGCCAAGTGGCCCAGGACACCGCACACGCAAAGCAACACACCGAGCGGGCGCACTGGTGAACAGGAGCCAAGTGGCGCGGGAAACCGCACACGCAACACCACACACCCAGCGGGCGCACCAGTGAACGGGAGCCAAGTGGCCCAGGACACCGCACACGCAACACAACACACCGAGCGAGCACTCCGGTGAACAGGAGCCAAGTGGCCCAGGACACCGCAGACGCAACACAGCAAGGTAGGTAGGTAGGTCGACTCGGGACTGGGGTTGCCCCGCGGGGGGGACTTACCAAGGGGCTTTCGCTCACCCACCCACGGCCCTACTTCACGTGCCCCCACAAAGCGGCTCCCCCACATGGGGGAAGGGCGCGGTCGCCGCGAGCAGTACCCTACAGCGGGTTCTGCCCAGAGAGGTAACCCATGTTCCACCGAAGTCTCACATTCCTCTCCTTCGGGCGGATGATACGTGGGGGAGGGTCCCACCGCACATCCTCATCAACCTCCATATTCTGGGGCCCAGGGGCCCGGAGCAAGGCCAAAGGCCCTGTCCTGCTGGCACCCCCACCTGGGTTGGTTTTCAGTAGGTGTGAGGCGACTTGAAGAAGCACGTGCTACGGGACTCGCATGCCGTGGCGCACACTCACACCTCCTGACTCGGTCGAGCTTGCGCTCTCCCGGGGGGCCGGGGGTTGGAAGTAGGTCGTTGTGGCCGGTTGTTCGGTCGTATGGTACGGTTGCGGTGTAGTTTGTTAATGTAGGTTGGTTGGTTGCGTGATGGTAGAGCGAAGTTTTGTTCGTGGGCATGGTCGTCGGCGGGCGCGGCGCACCACAGTGTCACCAACCCTTTGGACGCCGTTCCCGTTTCCACCCGTGCACACCGGGCTGGTTTGGTGTTGGCCGGCTTGCGTGTGGTCTGTTTACGGTCAAGTGGCGGCTGCAGCTGCGGTGTTGTTGCTTCGCAGTCGTCTACGCCGCCTCAGGGTCGGCTTGGTTTGCGTGGGTTCCATTGCGCTGCTGCCGGTGGTTGTTCCGCCGCATGTTCTTTATGCAGCTGGCATGTCCGTGTCGGTGCTGGTCAGTGGCGTCGTGGTTTGTCCAAGTGTAGTGTTGTGTATTTTGTTACCGTTGGTTGGTCGCGTTTGTATTGGCAGCGTTGTGGTGTTCTGCTGTGTTCGTGGGTACGATCGTCGGTGGGCGTGGCGCACCACGGTGTTGCCAACCCGTTGGGAGCCGTTTCCGTTTCAACCCGTGCACGCCTGGCTTGTTCGGCGTTGGCCGGCTTGCGTGTGGTCTGTTTACGGTCAAGTGGTGGCTGCAGCTGCGGTGTGGTTGGTGCGCGGTTGTCGTGGCTGCCTCATGGTCGGCCGGGTTTGTGTGGGTTCCGTGCGCTGCTGCCGGTGGTCTTATCGTCGAATCCTGCCCGTGTAGCCAGCACGTCTGTGTCTGCGTCGGTTTGTGGCGTCTTGGTTTGTACAAGTGTCGTGTAGTGTAGTTTGGGAACGTTTGTGGGCCGCGTCCGCAGCGGTAGAGTCGCAGTGTTCCTCTGTGCTTGTGGCCATGGTAGTCGGGGGGCGTGGCTCGCTACGGTGTCGCTAGCTCGTTGGTCGTCGCTCTCGCACCGGCCCATGCACGCCCGGCCAGCTTGGCGCTGGTCGGTGCGCGCGCGGTCTGTTCACGGTCACGTTGCGTCCGCGGTAGTGGTTCTGGCGGTGTGTGGTCGTGTTAGTCGCCTCTTGGTTGGTTTGTTCGGCGTTCGTTCCTTGTCGTCCCAGCGGGTGTTCGCGCAGTCGGATTTGTTGTGTGCAGGTGTGCCGCTTGTTGCGATGTTGGTCGGTGCCAGGTGTGTGGGGCCGGCACGGTACGTTTGTACTGTGCGCCGCCCGCCCGCCGCGGGGGAGAAAAGCCATGACAAGTGGTGGGACCGCTGTAAAATCTTTTTTCCCCTGTCGGTGCCCTGTTCCCTGCCCCGCCCTGGCAGTGTTGCATGCACAATCCATTATCCGGTATTTCGTGGTGCTCCGTAGCCGTACTTCCAGTTTCGCTTGTGCCACTCATATGTACACCCCCCGTCGGTGGCAAGGCCCCGCCGGTCCCCCTCGGTGTTTCCCTCTGCTCCCCATGGGAGCCCCAGGGTGTTGTTCCAGCTCGGTGGTGCTGTGCTCGTGCTCCTGCCTGTCTGTCTGCCGTGCGCCTTCTCGTGTCGTGCGTTGCGGGTCATTTGGTTGGCGTGTCTGTGTCACAATGCCGGGTGTGGTGGCTAGGATGGTTAGGGTGGTTCGGCTTGTGCCTGTTGGCAGGGGGGTCGGCGCGGCCCAGTGTGGTGAGCTTGTGGCCCCCCGCATGCCCCGGGTAGGGTTGTGGAGGACAGGAGTACCGGGCAGTGTTGCAGCCCCCCTCCCTCTCATGGACGCTGTTAACTGTCTGCGGGGAGTGTGCCCCGCGTACCATTCGCATCAGTTATACGTGTCGTAACCTTACGCGTCCCAGGCGCTCAACTCCCCGGCGGAGGTGCGCGCTGGTCCCCGCAGTGCACTTATCTCCGGATGCTCGCCCTGGGCGGTAATACTCTGGCCGGTGCTTCGTTAACATTCTTGTGGTTATCGGCCCGGCCGCTGGTTCCGCGTATTTGGCCGGGCCCTTTGCCCGGCCCCTTGTGGATCCGGCTCGCGGGAGAGGAGGGTGAGACGGGAGGACGGGTCCGGGCGTGGCGCCGCCCCGTTCCCTGCTGCAGGTGGGTCGCGGGGTCCGAGTAGCGTGGCCCTCGCCCGGGGGGTTGTAGGAGGAAGTCGTGGGGTTTCCGTGCGTGCTTGACACCACGGGTTGCGAAGGCTGGCCTCCACTCTCCGGGCATCTGTTGCATGTGTCGGGCATTTTGACGTCCGTCTCGTCGGTTTGTCGGACCGTCAGGTGTTGCTGGGGTGTGTTGCGCGGCAAAGATCACCAAAACCTCGGCAAAATTCGGTTGCGGCGGGCCGTAAATCGCGATCGCGGCAGTTTTTGGACGGTGCAGTTACGGGATTCCGGTACGTCATAAAATCCTAGGTGTGTGTGCCACCGGGTCGTCGCGGTAGGACCTGTCGCCAGGCGCGGCTCAGGGTCCTGGGGGGGCGTCCCATGCGTCGCATCGGGGCGCCGCGGAGGTTACTGAAGTTTGCGTGCACAAGGGCTGGGCGTGCCGCCCGGGTCTCCGCCTCAGTGCGGACGGCGGGTTGCCGTCAATCGCCCATCGCCAGTGCCCGGATCCGGTGGCGTGCGCTGTTCGACAACACCCCCGTGGTCATCGGTTTGGCCGCGGGCTCCGTGTGTTTGGCTGGCCCCTTTGCCCGGCCCCTCGCGGACCTGTTACGTGGGAGATGAGGGTCAGGTGGGATGGCAGTCCCGGGTGTGGCGCTGCCCCCTTTCCTTGCCGCAGGCGGGTCGCTGGGGTCTGGGAAGTGCGGCCCTCGTCCGGGGGATGTGGGAAGAGGTCGCTGGGGTTGTATTTGTGTCCGAAACCGTGGGCTGCTAAGGCTAGCCTCCACTCCTTGGGTGTCCGTTGTGCGTGCTGGGCAGGTGGACGCCGTCCCCGCTGGTGTGTTCGGACGCTGGGTGGTGCCGTAGCATGTTGCGCGGCCGCGCGTTGCTGGGTTGTACGAGGGGTCGTGTTGGGCGAGGTCTGCCCGGTCGGGGTTGTTGTGGTTCGTGGCCGACCCTGCTGCCGCTGGCGTGACAGTCATCGTCCCGTCCTTTGGCGTGAGGAGGCGGTCCCGGGTCCGCCGCGCCGTTTCTTCCCTGCGCTAGGCTGGTGTGGGACTCGTGCCGTGCGCGTGCGGCCGTGCGTCGTCGCTGCAGGTCCTGTGGTTGGCGGCGGGTCAGGACCCTGGGGGGTTACCCGCACGTCGTACAATGGCGCTGCGGAGGGCACTGAAGATTTCGTGCACCAGGGCCGCGTGCGCCGCCCGGGCCTCCGTCTCAGTGCGGATGGCGGGTTGCAGCTGCCCAGGTAGGTAGGTAGGTATCTTCGGGAGCTCGGGATGCCTCCTTTGACATTGCAGGATGAAGGTCTTACCAAGGGGACGTCCTGTCCCTCCCATTGCCCTATGTCAGGTGCCTATTGAGCCGCTCCCGCATGTGCTTGCGAAGGCATTCTCGCGGCCACCCGGTCCATGTGTCCCAGGTGGGAGGGTGTCCCCACATGTGTCCATGGGTAGGGCCACATGCCCCCTCCTTTGGGCGGCAGCTCTGGGGGCTGCCCAGCCGTGTGGAGTATCTCTCACCACAAGGGGTATTGCTCCCGCTGGTCTACGGTACGACCGCCTCACCCTTGTGGTTTGAGTTGCGGGGCCACTCTGCTTGGCAGGTGACCCCCTCCTGGACTGTGTACCGGCTCGCCTGTCACCGGTTGCTTCCATGGCTCCGGGTGAAGTTTGCCATGGTCCCCGATGCAGCCTGGCCGGGCTCGGACCAGTGGCCTTGGAGTACCGCTCCTGCCACTGGCCCAGTGGTTCGGCTGGGTCGCCCCAGTGCGTCCAACCCATGGGCTATTGGTTCTTTCCTGTCCCTCGGCCGCCCTACGTGTGTGCAGTGTCCTTGGCCGCTTGGCTCCTGTTCACCGGTGTGCCCGCGCGGTTTGCTGTGTTGTGTCTGCGGTGTCCTGGGCCACTTAACTCCTGTTCACCGGTGCGCTCGCTCGGTGTGTTGTGTTGCGTGTGCGGTGTCCTGGGCCACTTGGCTCCTGTTCACCGGTGTGCGGTGCGCGTGTGCCATGGGTGGTTGCGTCCCTCTTCCTCCCCCCCTAATTTTCGTTTTTTTTTTTGATGGAAGAAAAAGAAAAACAGGGGCGCGCGTACACTGCAGGCACAGGCACGGGCAGCTGGTGCGGCGGTGCAATAGTGTTGTGTCCTCTGGCGTGTGTCGTCGGTGCTGTGGCGGCAGTCGCGCCCCAGGGGTGCGGCTCGCGCGTCCTGATATACGCGGGCTTGGGTCAGGGTGGGTTTGGTGAGGTGTCTCTTTGCTTCTGGAGCTGGCTGGTTAGGCGGCTGTGTGGGCTGTGGGTGTGGGCTGTGGTTACGTTGTTCCCTCGGCGGGCCTGGTTAGGAGTCAAGGGTTAGCGGTTTTGGGGTGTGGCTAGGGTTTGATTTGTGTTTGGGTTTTGGCTCGGTTAGGCGGTTGCGACGGTAGCGGGCCTGGGTTCGGTGCCTTTGCGCGTAGTGGTGCCCGTTGTCGTGTGCGTTGGCGTCCTTCGGCGGCCGGTTCGTTTGGTGACTTCCCGGCAGGGCCTGGCGTGGCGCACCGTGGTGGTGGTTTGCTGGTTAACGGAGTTAGGTGGCAGCGCCGCTGGCCGGGCGGTCAGGCGCGTCGTGTTGTGTGGTGCGCAGGGCTCCTGGGGTGCTGTGGGTGCCGCCGGTGTCGGTGCGCCAACGCTTGTGGGGTGGTGAGAGGGTGTGTTTGTGCGGGGCTGGGCTTTGGGTGATGTCCCACAGGCGAATGCCGTCTCGCTGTGTCTCCTGGAGGGTCTCCCGCAGGTTGCAGCTGCCCACCAAGCGCCAGTGCCCGGATCTGGTGGATCGCGAAGACGGGGCATAGGTTGGGCTCAGTGGGGGTTTCCGCCGTCGGTTCTGGGATGGCCTCCATCTGCTGCCGGCCGTCGAGGTAGAATCTCCACGCCGCTGACCACGCCCTGGTGTGCGGCCAGCGGCGCCGCGCCCACCGCCAGAGGCGGCAGAGGGCGTGGCCTGGGTGCCAGGTGCCTGCCGTCCCCGACACAATGGCCGTCAGGGGGTCCGGGGGTTGGTTTGGGAGCAGGGGGGTAGGGCTGTCCGGCAGGCCCGTGGTCGCCCGGAGCATGGAGTAGACGGCATCCAGGCTCCAATGGTTGTCCTGCGGGTGTGGGATGATCCGCACCTGGTAGTAGTGGCCATTCTCAAACACGATCTTGGCGATGGTACCGGGGTCATGTTCGCTTGGCGGGGGTGCTGCGCGCGCCGTCCCTGGGTAGTGCGCCGTCAGGTTCGTGAGGTTGTGCCCCCTGCTACGGGCGGTCCCGCTTTCCCATGCCTCCAGGCCCTCGTGCGGTGGGATACGGAGGTTGTCGGGTCTTGGTGGTGGGGCGGCCCGCTCCCGGCCTCCGGTGGTGGGTGCGGGCCTGGGGTCCGTCGGTGGCGCTATGAGCGTGTGTACCCAGCCCAGGTGTGGGACCCACACGCCCCCTTGAACCGGTTGGTGGGTGTTGAACCACCAGACCCACACTTCAATGAGGTCGTCAGAGACCTGTGTCCCGGGGGTGACGAGCGCCTGGAGCTGTCGCACAAAGATTTGGGTTGTCGGGGCATGTGGCAGGGGGACTACGGCGAAAAGCCTGTTCGGGTCGACGTTACGGAGGTGTTCCCGGAGGGTGGCCACCAGCTCGCTCGAGGGCGTGGAAGCGTGGATGTCGTAGAGCCCACTCAGTTCCGCTTCGTCCAAGAGATCCGTGCCCCGTTGCTGTGGCGGTCGGGGGGGCGGGGGGGGCATGGCCACCTGGTCTTGGTCCAGTGCCGCGTCAGCCGGGGAGGGGTGCCGTGAGGTGGCGCACGGTTGTCCCCCAGGCACGTACTCCGTGAGGGGTTCCCGTTGCCGGGGCATCGAGCAGGGCGTGGCGGTGGGCAGCGGGCCAGCAGGCTCCTTGGGGCTGGAGGTCCCAGTCATCTCTGTGTCCGCCCTTGGTCCGCTTGCGTCGTGTCCCGGTTGCCGCGATGTGCCCTCCGTGGCCCGGCGGCTTCTGGACTGCGGGGAGGGCTGCCCCCCCGCCCCTTGCGTAGGGCTGGTGTCGGGCGCGGGCTCCCTTGGTGGCGTGTCCGTGGCGTGTGGTCCTCTCGGTAGCGGATCGGCCGCTGACCCCGGGAGGGAGGCGGCAGATGAGCTGGACGTTTCCCCCGCCGTCTGGCGAGGGTCTGCTTGAAGCGTTGCTTGTCGCTCGCGCTCGGCCGGCGTGAGAATGGTGGGGATGTGCATCCGCTCGGTGCGGGGCCACTTGGACCGGCGTCTGCGGGCGGAGGTCGATGATGTTCGCCGAGCGTGGGGGTCGCGGGGGCCCCCTGTGGTCCCTGTCCATATCCTCATTGAAGACGACTCGTCGCGCTGCGGGGGGCGGCGTGCGGCTGCGGCGGCGGGATCGGCCAGGGTGCCTCGTTTCTTGGCGCTGCTCCGGCGTGTCGCCTTGCACCCTCGAGGCGTGGGGACTGCCCGGGCTCCTCCTCGGGGCGAACGGCCGCAGGGGGCTGCTGTATGTGCCAGAGGGGGAACCCCTACCGGGTGGTGGACCCCGAGGGTGTTCCGGGGAGTTTCGGCGCGCCGCCTGTCTGGGGGGCTCCGGGACGTCTTGGGACCGCGGCCGCCGGTGGCCTGAGGCGTGTCCCTGGTGGCCCGGTGATCCAGGGATGTTCCAGATATTATGGTCCTGCATGGCCGCACGGATGCGCAGGGCGGCGCGCTCGTGCCACCGCCAGTGCAGTCCGTTCATTTCATCTGGGTTGTAGGCTCCCATATGCGCCATGAGCCGGGTGGCCACATAGCGCCATTGGTCGGGGTGGTCCATGGTGGCGGGGGGCGTGTGCCCTGTCCGATGACCAAACGTGACGTCTGCCATGGTGCGTGTTCCCTCCGCGAGGTGGCGGGACCACGAAGAAAGTACTCATCGTATGCGGACCGCCAGTTCGAGCTGCTCCCCTGTGACAAGCCTGGGGATCCAGAAGCTTAGGTCTTGGGTCGCTTCTTGCTCTGCTTGTTCGCTGGGGTGGCCGGCGTCACCCTCCAAGCGTGCATAGTCCAGGTGTCCCCGCCCCCAGGGCGGGGCGGCCCCCGGCGGTGGGGCGACAGGCTGACTCGCGGTGTTGGTGGCCGTTTCCACCGCGTGCCCTCACCTGGGGCTTTGCGCTCGTCCCTAGTCCGGTCCGCCGCGCCGCTCGCGGTCGTCTGCCCCTCGCCCGTAGTGGCAATCTGCCCCAGGTTGGTGTAGTTGCACTGGAGGTGCGCTTGTCGTGGCACCGTGAGGGGGGTATCGTCCGCCTGGTCGCGTTGCGGCTCCGGATGGACGCGTGGAATCTCCGGTGCTGGGACCGCCCGGGGGTCATCCCTGCAGGAGTACATGATGGCATCGAAGGAGTCGTCGTCGCGGTTGTGCCCGCTGGGTGACGTTCCTCCTTCGTCTGCGCGCTGGGGTGTGTCGGGTGTGGTTTCCCGGGCCTCTGACCCCGCGCTGGTTTCCGGTGGATCTCCTGGCAGCCCCTCCCCTGGCGTGCTCGTGTCTGCGCGGGCCGCCAGGTGCGACCGCGGGGCAGCGCCCGCGTGATCCGCGGTCGAGGGCCGGTGGGGGCCGTCCGCACACCCGGTGTCCGGAGCTGGCCCCTCGGGTTCCGCGTCAGGCTGGCCATCTGCCAATGCCTCGTCTCCTCCGTGTGCCGTGTTGTTCGTCAGGTCGGCACTCCACACTGATGTCTGGTCCGTTTCCCCGCCAGGTTCCCCCATTGGTGCTGGTGTCGGCGTTCGTTGCGGGGGTCGCTGCAGTCCTTCCGCGCCCACCGCGGGCGCGTCGCGCTGCGGTTGGGTCGGCGGTGTAGGCGGTTCGGCGCCATCGTCCGCCAGCGGCGGCGCCCCCCGGGCGTGGCCTCCCGCCACGGGTGGCGGCTCGGGTAGGCCTCCCGGGTTCGCGGGCTGCGGGGCGTCCGCCGGGGCGGCAGTGCGTGGCGGAGTCCGGGCCAGGGCCGGGGCCGGGGGCCGGGCGGCCGGGAGATGACGGTTCTGCCGGTCGTGCCGGCAGTCTGGTTGGTGGGGCGTGGTGCCGCTCGGGCACCGGCCCGCCGTGCGTTGTGGCCGGTAGGTCCTCCGTGCCGGACGTTGCCGAAGCCCGGGGGGTTAGGCCCCCGGTGGGGCCGTGGGTGTGGGGGTGCCCGGCGTCGGAGGGCCGGGCGGTGGTGGCGTCGGTCGGGGTAGCGGTGAGTGTTCGTGTGGGGAGGTTGTCGGTCGGCGTGTACGTTGGGTCCGCTGCCGGCCGATCAGGTGCGCCATGGTGCGGGCGGGTTTCTGGGTGGGCCTGTGTTGTTGCCGCTTGGCTGGCTGCCGGCCGTGGGCCGTGCGCAGGCGCGACGGGTGGTGTTAGGGGTTGCGGGCTCCCTCCGGGGCTCGGGGCCGGTACCCTGTGCGGGTGTGCGGTGCTGGGGGGCTACCGGGGCTGGGTACCCACCGCCCCCGTATTCGTGGGGCCGGGTAGGGCTCTGCTCCTCGCAGGTGATGCTAGGTGTCCCCGGCTCCCTGTGGCCGCGTGGTGTTGTGTTGGTTGTCGTTGCGCCGCCCGTTTGGATGCACGCTCTTGTTGGGGGCTCTCTGGTGTGCCGGCCCTAGATGGTGCCGGACCGCCTGTAGTCCGCGTGGCGTCGGCGGCGTGTTGTTGGTGTGGTTCGGCGGCGGGTGTGGAGGGGGCGGAGGTGGAGGGGTCGGGGGATGTGGAGGACGTCGCGGCCGACGTTCGGGCCCGTACGTTCGTGGCCCTAGTCGCTGTCGTGGCGCGGGATCAGGGCGGGGGGCTGGTGATGATTGCGGTGGTTCTCCGGGGGGAGTAGGATGAGCCCTCGAGCAAGGTACCTCTGGCCATCATCATGGCCACCGCTGCATTGCCGTATGTGCCCGGTTGTGGTGGCGGGACGTGCGACTGCAGGGTGCGCTGTATCAGCGATTCGAGGCTGCGTGGAGGGGGTATGCCCCTCCACGTGACGTAGGCCGCCATCAGCCTCCCGGTCGCCCCCGGGGTCATGGCCCCGCCGCGGTGGCAGAAGTCCCCCCACTCGGCGCCATGGGCGCCGCGGGCGACGCCCATTGCCCATTCCGCGTCCCCCACCAGCCAGCCAAAGGCGATCGGGAGGCGGGTGGTGAGGGTGACGACGATGTTGCCGTAGTTGTTTTGGTTCTTGGGGCTGACGTAGCCCCAACTGCCGGGCAGGTTGCCAATGGGGGGCAGACTGCCCCGTGGCGCGTCGTTGTAGTCCTCGTGGTCGGGGACGTAAACCGTGGGGTCCGCGTCCGGGTCTGGCAGCGCCCAGATTGGTGCGCGCCAAGGGGGGGCGGGGGGGGGGGGTGTCGCTGGGTCCTCGTCGCTGAGGACGTCCAACCACTCGACGTCGGGGCTGTCCTCCCTCGCGCCGTCGTTCCAGACGTTTTGCCGGATCAGAGTCCGCAGCGTCTGGAGTGTGAGGTGTTCGTCTTGCGTTTCGCGCGGCGGCAAACCTGTGCAGAGTCGGTGCGGTCGCCGGCAGAGTGGGCACGACCACAAGTTCGCGATGCACGGGCTGCAGAACCAGTGCAGCTGCTCTGTGCCGCCGCAGCCGAGGTCATGCCCGTGAAGGGGGTTGCCGTCGTCGTCGTTCACCTCCATGCAGACCACGCATGGGTTCCCCGGCCGTGGATGCGGTGCTTCACCTTCAGGCATCCTGAGGAGAGGTGTCGTTCGCAGGACAATCGGGCCACTACAGGGGAGGGGGCGTGCGCGCTCCGGGCGGTGCTACGGTAGGTGCCTGGCTGCTGCCGCGGGCACGTGCGTGTGGCTAGTTGCTACGTTGCGCATCTTGGTAGTGGACGAGGAGATTATAGTACGTGCGGCGGTCGTGGGATGTTTGTTGTGCTTCCTGTGTGTATACTTGGACGCGGTGCTGTGGCTGTGCGTCCGCCCTTTTGACGGCGGTGAGCTGCATGTGACGTATTGTGGCCCTGGGTTGTGGGGCGTGGTCGGCGACGACCCTGTAAAGCTGGAGTGGCACCGCTCCTCTGAGCACTGCCTCCTTGATTTCCGGCTGTCGCATCAGGCGTCGAACCTCATTTGCCGGTGGCGTGGCCGGGCTTCATCCGGCGTGTTGTGTGATGGTGTTCTCCGGTGCCCACGTGGCCAGGTGGTTGTCCCCTTGGGTTAATGGGCAGCGCTTGAAGTGTTCCCATGTTTCTGGCTGTTGGAGATGGCAGGGGCATATGGTGTATTCCGGGGGTATGTCTATACCTCGCCGGGCATACCAGCGTGCCACCCTGTCTAGAAGGGGTAGCTGCTGGAGCAAGAGCTGGGCACGTCGTGTCTGCAGGTGCACCGGCATTAGGGATGGGTCAAGAGCCGAGAAGTACAATGCGGTGTGCATTTCGTGTTGGAGCCGGCTCAAAAGGGCGTTGTCGGCTTGACTGCCCCGAATGTGCGCCATGGTGCGGATGGGTTGTGGGTAGTGGTATGCTCCCCCCGTGTTGTTATAGATGCCATCGTCTGGCACCCAGGCTGGTGGTTCCCCGGGGCGTGGGATGGGTGGCAGGTGCTGGAGGTGTGTGTGCATGTGGTCTCGTAGCGGTGGGTCCTCGCTGTCCGGCATGTGCTCGGCAAGTTGGTTGTGGGCGTGCAGGTCTATGTGTCCGTTGCCCAGGCTATACCGATGAGATTCTTGTTTGACGAGATGCAGGACGACGTGTTTGGGGAGGCGCCTCAGGGCTGTCCAGAGGTGTAGGGCCTGGGTGCCAAGGCTAGAGTCAGTCGCCTTGTGCAGGGGTTGCCGCGCCAGCCTGCAGACGATTTGGAAGTCCACCGCTGCGTCCACTACTACCCACACATGGTGCGTCTGGTCACGCGGCGCTTGGTGGGTGTCATGGACGGCGTCCACAACGATCGCCAGCGTCTTCAGTTCTCCGTGAGAGGGAGCCCCGAAGATGGTAGCCCCCGTGAGGTGGCGTTGGTGCAGTCAGTTTGTCGTGTCCACTTCCAACTCTAAAGCCGCCCCCCCGGCCGCCGGGGCGAGGCTTGTAGTGCCGGAGGCATCCGCGAAGATGATCGTGTTGTGGTTGTCCGGGTGCGGTAGGCGGCACGGCATCGTTGGTTGGTAGGCATGGATGTGTGTCCTCCGTTCCGTGGTGGCCCACGGCGTGTTGCTGTCCGGTCGGAGTCTCCGGGTAGCATACACCCCCACCCCCTGGCGGATGATCTCGGTTGCTGCCGGGTTCATGCGGACATAGTCATTGTTCCTTTCATGGCCCTGTGTCAGGTAGCCGTACACGTACTGGAGCAAGTATGCTGTCTGCGGGTGGAATGTGGTCCACTCGACCGTGTGCCAGTCCTGTACTTGGGAGCATCGGTGTTTGACCGGGTAGGCTGGGGCCTCTGGCGTGGCGCTGCGGTGCTTGGCTATCACCGGGAAGGTGATGGCTGGGTGCTGGGTGTTCCGAGTGCCCCTGTGGAATCTCCATTCCACCTTGGTGCTGGGGTCCCACGTCACTGTGGCCGTGTCACTCTCTGTGGCCTGTTCGAAGTGCGTGCGCAGCCACCGGTGCTGTTCCAGGGTAGCGTGGGCGGTTGGCATGGGGTGGTAGCGCGCCAGTAACTGGAGGAGGGGCCATGGGGTGGCCAGCGCGTGGGGCCCACATCGCCAGCAAGTGGTGGGGGTGCCCGTCAGCTTGTCTTGCGATAGTGGCGGCGGACAGAAGGGGCGCGCCGTGGGTGGCGGTAGCATCCACAGGTTGCACCCCGCTTTGCCCGGCCGCAACGTGGTCTTTAGCCCGTTGGGTGCTAGGAGTAGTACCGCTGGTACCGTGGCGCCGGGTACATATTCCACTTGCTCCGGTGGCCGGTGGTGGGCTTGGTTCCCTTGCGATGGGCTCGGTGGCAGTGGTCGTTTCTGCGTGTTCCAAAACAGGTTGTACGCCTCACGTACTTCCCCATCTGTTGGCTGGGGGTGCCCGGTTTGGGTGGCCGCACTGCGCATGTGGTTCTCCAGGAGTGATTTGTTGGGCCACTCCGGGTGTTGAAGGAATGGGACGTGGTGTGTGTCCACTCGTTGGAGGGCTTTCATCTGGTTCGGGGTGACCCGTACGAGGTGGAGGGTGGTGCCCAGCAGGTCCAGAGTGGTGGTGCTACCAGTTGGTCCCCCCCCCACATCGGTGTGAAGGACCGCCAGAGGGCCGGTTTCCCTGCACCGATGGTTCGTTTGGATGACGTGGTTGTGGTGGGGCAGTAGGAGTTGTAGGTGGTTCCATATGCGGGTCCCCACCTTGGTGGGGAGACCCCGCTGGTGAAGTATGTATTGGGGGCAGGTGTTGCGGTGCTACTGGGCCTCCCGCAGCGTCAGCGTGAAGACTTCCCGTACCTCCGGCTCGGGATTGTGCATGAGACGATGCAGGTGGGCCGCAGTGTGAGCTGTGTACGCGTTGTGGACGAGGTGGTTGGTGTTGTCTTCGTAGTACGGTGGCGATGGCGCACGCATGGTTGCAGGCAGTGACGTGGGCCGGTGGCCGTGGATGGTCCACGCTCGTCGTACTGTGGTGGTGGCCGCTTCACATAGGATTTTATGACGTCCAAAAATCCCAAAACCTGCAACATAAAAAAAAACACCCATTCAAGTGGTTAGCATGCTGTAAATTGTGTTTGGGCGATCTGTGTCCCCATACAACATGCTTTTTTGCATCCAGCACCCTCAACATAGGGGTGGGGAGGTCTTCAACTGCTTGGCTGAGGCCAAAAAACACAATTTTTCACCAAAAAGCGGCCATTTTTTGCCGTTTTTTCCATGAAAAATGGCAAATTTTGGTGCATACGCATGCTGTAAATTGCGTTTTTGTGCCCCTACAACCTGCTTGTTAGCATCCATCACCCTCAGAATGGGGGGAGGGGGTCTTCAACTGCTTATCTGAAGCTAAAGAAACTCAATTTTTGGCCAAAAAACAACCATTTTTGGCCGTTTTTTTTCATGAAAAATGGCACATTTTGGTGCATACGCATGCTGTGAATTGTGTTTTCGTGATATATATGCCTCTACAACCTGCTTTTTTAGGAACAAGGTGGAGCAATCTGAAATCTCATGATACCTCCCCTAAATCTACTTATAGTAGAATTAGACGTCAAACAAGGCAAATATGGCTGTTTTGAGGCAATTTTGGCACCCGCCGTTGATACATCTTGATTCAAGAGCATGTAGGGTCACATATGGTGTTTTGCCAAGGCCAAACTAACCTTAACAATAAGGGTGAGCAATTTGAAATCTCATGATACCCCCCCTAAATCTACCTATGCAAGATTTACAAGTTAAAAAGGGCAAATATGGCTGTTTTGGGGCAATTTTGGCACCCGCCACTCAATTATCTTGATGCAGCACCATTTAGGGTCAAATATTGTGGTTTGCTAAGGCCAACCTAACCTTAGGGAGAACCTTGACCCATTTGAAATCTCATGAGACCTCCCCGAAATCCACTTATGCCACTTTCTTCGTGAAAAAGTGCCAAAAAAGGCCCGAAAAGGCGGTATTTTGGAAATATCTCCCTAAAGGTTGATGAGATGACCGTCATTTGATCATAGGAGCAGGATATGATTGCGATTGGCAGATTGCGCTTCTTAAATCTGCTTGACTGCGCACAGAATTGGCACAAATCTCGCAAAACGAGCCAAAAATGCTTGCGGCGGCGGGAAAATCGCGACCGCAGCGGTTTCAGCGGTAGTCCGGCAACTGAATTTTGGGATCTGGCGACTTCGCAAAATCATATGTGTTGTAGCATGTGTTGGGGGTGCGTTAGGTGCAAGGCTTGGAATCCTATAGCTGCGTTGAGCACGGCTTGTAGGAAGTATGCCAGGGCCTGGGTGGAGAGTGCTGTGATGCGTGCTATAACCAGTGTCCTTGTCAGCTGCCGTAACAGGTTTGGCGGTAGGGTGACCCCGCCTGCAGTGGCCGCTTGCTGGACTCCCAGGTAGGTGGCCGTGTGCACTGGGTCCATGGGCAGGTCTCCGGGGCGGAGGGGTGGCGGCGGTGCATTGTGTACCATGGTGGCAGATTTGACGTTGTGTACCAGCAGCTGATTGCCCTCCAGATAGGTGGTGACGACGTGGAGGACCCTGGTGGCTCTGGCGGGGTCCGGGGTGGTCGGCAGGGGTTGGCGCGCAGTGGCGGTCACCACCGCCATGTCCTCCGCAAACGCTAGGAGCGTGGTTCGTAAGGGATATGGTGCCACGTCCGGGTACGTGCGTTGGATGTAAAACGCCAGCGGGAGGATGACGAGTAGGAAGAGGAATGGGCCTTCCGCACCCCCTTGTGGGACCCCACTGGCGGGGTGGATCCATGGGGTGGTGCCCACGTCGGTTTTCACGGTGTACATGCGGGTGGCGAGGTATGCTTGGAGGAAGCCCTGGAAGGGGAGTCCCATGTGTTCCCAGATGGCCCGTAGGAGGCGGTGCGGGGTGTTGGGGAAGGCCCCCTTGACGTCCAGGGATGTGATGATGAGGCTGATCGGGTTAATGTCCACCACGGGCATGGCACACGCGCACCGCACACAGCGCGCACACCGGTGAACGGGCGCCACGAGGGCCAGGACACCGCACACGCGCGTGCACCGAGGGCAACAAGGGGACGAGACACCACAGCCTGGCACACCGGTGAACA
The DNA here is from genome assembly GCA_964036045.1 of Eutreptiella sp. 'Long Island Sound 2002'. NCBI lineage: Eukaryota > Euglenozoa > Euglenophyceae > Eutreptiales > Eutreptiaceae > Eutreptiella > Eutreptiella sp. 'Long Island Sound 2002'. The sequence goes on from OZ038394.1 coordinate 14,577,882, forward strand.
AGAGCCAAGAGGCCCGGGACACCGCGCACGCAAAGCAACACACCGAGCGGGCGCACCGGTGAACAGGAGCCAAGTGGCCCAGGACACCGCACACGCAACACAACAGACCGAGCGGGCACACCGGTGAGCAGGGGCCAAGGGGCCCCGGACGCCACACACGCAACACAACACACCGAGCGGACACACCGGTGAACAGGAGCCAAGTGGCCCAGGACACCGCAGACACAACACAATAAACCGCGCGGGCACACTGGTGAACAGGAGCCAAGTGGCCCCGGACGCCACACACGCAACACAACACACCGAGCGGACACACCGGTGAACAGGAGCCAAGTGGCCCAGGACACCGCAGACACAACACAACAAACCGCGCGGGCACACCGGTGAACGAGAGCCAAGTGGCCCAGGACACCGCACACGCAAAGCAACACACCGAGCGGGCGCATGGGTGAACAGGAGCCAAGTGGCCCGGGACACCGCACACGCAACACGACACACCCAGCAGGCGCACCGGTGAACGGGAGCCAAGTGGCCTAGGACACCGCACACGCAACACAACACACCGAGCGAGCTCACCGGTGAACAGGAGCCAAGTGGCCAAGGACACCGCAGACGCAACACAGCAAACCGCGCGGGCACACCGGTGAACAGGAGCCAAGCGGCCAAGGACACTGCACACACGTAGGGCGGCCGAGGGACAGGAAAGAACCAACACTGCATGGGTCGGACGCACTGGGGCGACCAAGCCGACCCAGGGGGCCAGTGGCAGGAGCGGTACTCCAAGGCCACTGGTCCGAGCCCGGCCAGGCTGCATCGGGGACCATGGCAAACGTCACCCGGAGCCATGGAAGCAACCGGTGACAGGCGAGCCGGTACACAGTCCAGGAGCGGGTCGCCTGCCATGCAGAGTGGCCCCGCAACTCAAGCCACAAGGGTGAGGCGGTCGTACTGTAGACTAGCGAGAGCATACCCCTTGTGGTGAGGGATACTCCATACGGCTGGGCAGCCCCCAGAGCTGCCGCCCAAAGGAGGGGGCATGTGGCCCTACCCATGGACACATGTGGGGACACCCTCCCACCTGGGACACATGGACCGGCTGGCCGCGACAATACCTTCCCAAGCACATGCGGGAGCGGCTCAAGAGGCACCTGACATAGGGCAGTGGGAGGGACAGGACGTCCCCTTGGTAAGACCTTCATCCTGCAATGTCAAAGGGGGCATCCCGAGCTCCCAAAGATACCTACCTACCTACCTATACCAGCTCCGGAGAGCCGTAATCGGTCTACTCGCCCACCCACCATGCATATCCCACGAAATTTTACTACATCTGTGGGTCTTCACGAACATATAGAAATTCGGCATAGACAATGGGGGTGAGAATGAGAAGAAACCATCCAATAAATATCTCAACTCTTCCGATAAATCATGGGAGTTGGGTTCCAAGTATTCAAAAATGCATGTGCGCCATTGGCTGGCTTGTGACAACCATAGGGATTCATTTTCGTCAGAATGGGGCACCAATTTAGCATACACCGCATTTCCATTCACCTTGGAATCCGAAAGATGTCTATTCACCTCGAACAAATATGCAAGAACCGACATGAGAACATTGCCACCATCCTTGTACGACTTCAAAACCAAGACCTGTTGCAAATAATCCTCAACAAGATGGGACTTCCAACCAACACCACTTCGTGGAATCGACTTTTCATTCCAATCGGAGAGCGTCAAAAAGCACACATTCTTAAAGCAACAATTTGCATTTTGAATTGCAAAATCATTGGGTGCAATGGCTTCCAAAGTTTTGCTTGAAGGGTTTGTACCACGCTTGCATTCGAGAAATTTGTAAGGATACATAGACATGAGATCAAAACGCGGGGGGTGTTTCAAATAATAGCAACTCCAAATCAAAACAAGCTCCAATTCTTCACACTCACCACGAACTTGAGGAATCATCGTACTAATCAAGCGGGAAGGACTCACATATGGCACAAACTTAGTTCCTAACGATAGAAGGAACGAGAGGTAGGGGGGCGGTGAAGGAACATCAGCCCCATCCAAAATTAATGGACGGCGTTTCAGGACAGACGTGATTGAACCACCACCTTGATGGGACGCATCGAAATCTTCATGCATAAAATTCATCATGCGTGAATCCAAACGCCTCCATTGGCGTCTCATTTCATCGCACAATTTCCTTCGGAGATGGCGGCTTTTCACTTGACCCGGCGACGGCCTCTCGGACGCGTGTTCTGTTGTGCATGGCGCTTGTGAGGTGACCTCGGGGAAACAACGGTTACGGATTTGTGGCTTCCATGAGAGCTCCTTTAACTCCGGCTTGAGTTTCGGCTTTTTCTCGAGAGGTGTGAATGTGTGGAACTCATGGCACTTCGGCTCGAGTTTCGGCTTCAGCGGGACTTGGAACTTTTCCTTGGACTCCGACTTTGGCTCCGACTTTGACTCGCGCTTTTGCTTCCATGAGTACCACCACCACGCCGTTTTTTGGAGACTTAGTATCAAAGGTAGAGGACATATGCTTCATCATAGCACAGAGATCCGCTAATTGATCATCAAATTCACGCTCTCTTTGGTACTCTGCATTAGGTGCCTCGGCTAAGACCTCTTTTTTGTGCAACAGAATCACCTCACCCGATTGTTTTCTATCATAGAGAAGCTTCCAACGATCAAATTTCTTGTCAGCATTAGCATAAATGGCGCGCACGGCTTCTACAACTTGTAGAATTGCACAATCTCTCTTCAATTACATACCCGGCGTGGGATCATGAACCGGACCCCATCCACGGGCAAGAGCAATGGACAAAGTAAAATGTTGATCCAACGCGGTTTGAGCTTGCTTTTTAAGCTCTTGAACCCTAACCCCATCACTCGCCAATTGCGCACGCACATATACCAACTTTTGATCATATTCTTCCATATGAATTTGTTTTTGTGACACTTCCGCAATGATATTATGTTCTTTGGCACTTCCATTTCGAAAGAGCGTTTTCTTTGGTTTGAATGCATTGTCTTTCAACCATAGTAATTTAGTTTCCGTGAACTTGCGATGGTGGGCTTTCTCCAAAGCTTTGAAGTAAGAAATGAATCATGGACGCAACGGCGCCGGCACTGCATCGAGCCTCCAACGAGGCGGTTTCCGTGATCTCTTGGGGTTTGTGTTAGACATAGCGGCGCTCGAGATAAACTCAATGTTAGGCAGTAGGAAGTGTGAGCTATGCAATTGTCCTGGGATGAACACTGGGAAGCAAGCAAAATGAAGCCTGAACCAATGTGTGACCGGCGATACACAATCCAATTCGGAAATCAGCAATGAAGCACTCAGAGCAGTTTCGGCTGGAAATGACCCCTCATCAGTCCAAAGTACTGTAGTGAATGAACAAATCACACAACAGACAGAGTGTTACAAAAATAGAAATAAACAATCAAAATCACAGCGATAAGGCGACAAATTCACTTCTTCATGAAAATTCAAAAGCAGACTGTGCGTGCGACGTGTTTTTGTGACTTGCGCGCGATCTCTGCCTCTTTGGCGAGACCCTCAGAGCTCTCACCAATAAGCGCATCGAAGTTGTTGCGCGATATATAGTCAGACAGTTCATTTTTTATACCAGGGATATGATGGACCGTCAACCTGAACTGGCTCAGGTAGGTCCACCACCGCTTTAGTTTCGCTTTCTCCGGTGGTGGGCCCTTCTGAAAAAACTTCACCGGTTCCTGGTCACAGAGCCAGACAATAGGATTAGATCCCAATAGTCGGGACTGCGATGAGAGCACCAACATACCGGCCAGGAGTTCCTGGTCATAGGTGCTGTAATTGGAACGCGCTTGGTTCCATTTCCAGTTCCAGTGTCCCAGTGGCACAAGCCGCCACTCACTGGTAGGATAGTCATGCTTCAAGGAGCCATCACAGTTCAGTCCGCTACTACGATAATGGCAGTTGGTTGATTCAGTCGGGTTGGGCTCCTGCCATCGGTAGATTCAGTCAACCCCCCCCTAAATCACTGGCATCAGTGATCAGGACTATCTCGCCCTTAGGGCGGGGTACTCCTAGGCGGTTGGAGGAGGCAATTTTCCTCTTCAACTCCTGGAACCACTCCTCCTCTCTGGCGGTCCACCTCCAGGGAGTAGTTTTCTTGATTAGGTCAGTGAGAGGGGCAGAGGAGAAGAGAAAATTGTGGATGTGGCGCCTATAGAAGTTACAGGCGCGCACAAAACTCCTCACGTTGTGTAGACCCTTCTTAGGGTCATCGCGAATCTGCATGTTCTTTTTTTGCACTGTGCATCCCCTCCATCCCCGGGGTGCTAGGGAAATCTGCATCTCCTGTAGGGGCTGCTTCTTAGACGCGGCTGGTTTCCACCAGCCATACCCCACTTCAAAACCTAAATACTCCATCTCTCTTTCATGAGCTCGCATTTTTCGGGTTTGATTCGGAGATGGTTTTCCTGACAAACAACAGAAAACTCACGGAGGAGGAGGACATAATCCTCTTGGGTATTAGTACCCAAAGTCACCTCATTGAAGTGGGCCTCCATTTCTGCACCTCGAGAAATCAACTCCTGTACTAGAGGGCTGCGCATCAGTATGTACAAAATTTTGTTCATCAGTTCCTGGAAGAGTGCCGGGGCATTAGCCACCCTGAAAGGCATGACCTTCCACTTAAACACACGACCCTTAGGGGTTATAAAAGCACGCAGCTCCTGAGCTGCGGCGGTTAGGTCGACCTGCCAGAAACCACTGCGTTTGTCCATTTTGGTCTAGTACCTGCATTTGGCAATACGCTCCAGGGTACTTTCCATGTTAAGAATGCTCCCTGAGTGGTTTTGGGTTTTCTTGTTGACCTCACCATAGTCAACAACCAATCGTAGGTGAGTCGATCCTGGTTTAGCAATCAAGAAGCAGGGAGTGCAGTGATGGGGGTAGTCCCCCTTCTTATATTCCTCCACGAGGCCAGCATCAATACATTCTTGGATCTGGCGCTCGATTTCTTCAACCTGAGCCTGAGGAGCGGGGTAGGGACGACGCCTCACTCGCGTCTTCTCAAATTCAGGTTTCAGTTTCAGGTTCATTTGGACCAGCTTCTTACAAGAGAGGGGGGGCGGCAAGGCGCCGAACACCTCCTCATAGGTTAGGAGCAGTTTCTTCAGTCGGGGGTCAAGGTCAAGACTCTCGATTTTCTGCAGGAAATCCTCCTTAGCATGGAGGTCGCTCTTACCATGCTCTTTCATTTTCTGCCGATCAGCAGTTTCGGCAGGTACTGAGCCATCGTCCCACTGAGGGGAACATTGCTGCCCATACTGCAGAGAATACACTAGGGGTATCTCAGGGTCAGGCAGTGTGTAGGAATCATCGTGCTTCTCAGACCAGATGAAGGATTTCCATGTCTGTCTGAGGTAGTGCAGCCGCTGTTGGTGCTCAATACCTTCGGCCTCCAGGTACAGCAAACGTCGGAATTTTTGAGTGTCATGCTCAGGCAGTGGCATGTTATTAGAAGCAGGCCGCGCTAGAACATCAGGACTCTGAGCCACGGGTTCACCTGAGTGTGTATGCTGCATGTGCAGCACCGGTTTCCCAACAGGGGAAGTTGGTTCTGCGGTTGACTCTAGGTCTACCTCCTGCAGCAACAGCTGGGCCAGGAAGGCACTGTGTTTGAGTTCAACACAGCTGGGATCAACAGGAGGGATAGTGCTAGCGATTTCAGACAGATGATCGTCAGCATCCTCCTTCACAACTGCACGTTCCAGATAGCCATTGGGGGATTCACACCCTGTAAGTGTGGCGGACAGGTGCTCAGGAGATCGTTTTTTGAGATCAGAAAGGGTCAGGCCACGATTTTCAGCCATGACCTCTTTCAGTAGCTCCTGATCCAGATCACACAGGGGTACAGGGTTGGGGGATCCATCGACAATGGATAAGAAACTGGCCCACTCAGAGGGCCTGCATAGCTGCGTCTGAATCCTCAGGCACATAAATGGGACCGTCGGGGAGTTGCACTCATCCCACAGTCATTCGGTCCAGCATACGGCGCCAATAAGCGTGTTCACCTGAACAACCCCAGTCAGGGGTGCACATAACAACCCTTCCTCCCTCATAAGCGATTTTGGTTAGAACTTTCACGAGCAGGGAGAAGGGAGGGTTAGCATACGCTAGGCCCATTGCTTTCCAGAAGAAATGGAAAGCGTTATTCAAATGTTTCGAGCAGTACAACTGCATGATGTGCTGTTGTTGGCTCGCAAACAATTCCACCTGGATCTCATCCAGGGATACCTGAAGGGCCGCCAGTCCATTTTAAAGAAGGTTACGGGCCAATTGGTAGTTTTCAGTACGATAGTTAGTCTTGGCTGCGTAGCGTAGCCCAGACTCTTTTCGTCCTGACGGCTCCAAAGGTACGGAGAACAGCCGACTACCAAAGTCGCAGTGCAGAGAATAGGGGCGTTGAAGAGACGGCATTTTTACCTGGGGGTTTCTTCGCAGGAAGTCGGTGCCAACGACGATGTCAAAGGCGTCAATGTCCAACATTCTGCAGTGTTGGGTCACAGTTTCGTCGCCAAGACAAATAGTCACATCGACACCCCCCAAGGAATGGATGGTACGCCCATCCCCTACTCTTATGGCCACGGTCTTAGTTTTCCTGAAAGTCTTTAGCACGCGCCGGGCCACTATAGAGAGTGTTGCGCCGGTGTCAAGCACTGCTCGAAAAATTTGATCGCCGATTTTCACGAGGATCAAGAAAACCAAGTTCTCCTCTACGGAGCCGCCCCCTTACTCCTCAGCAGGGAATTTGACATCCACCCCTGCGGCCATTAGGGACTTGGCCATCCAGGCCAGTCGCCTCTTCTTGGAGTTACTCCCCTCAGGGGAGGCGTTATCCCCCTGTGGGCGCTTCTTGGGGTCACCCTCGGCAGGAGAGGAAGAAGTAGCGGGCGCTCATGAGCCCCTCTGGGGGTTTGGGGTTCCACCCTTGCCACCCCCCTTACCTCGTCCCTTAACACCCTTCTCCCCATTCTGGGGAGTTCTGGAGGGTATTTCGGTCTTCTGGCGTTCAGCCTCCTGCCATTTGTGTTTGTCACTCTCACGTTTTTTAATGTGACATTCGTCCTCGTAGTGACGACCTTTGCCACAGTAACCACAGGTGATGATACACCTGAAATGGTCCTGATGTGTCAGCCTTTTGCCATCTTTGGTGTGCTGCTGTCGTTTCATTTGCAGCATACAACCACTGCGGAGGTCGCAGTCAGGGGCATGACAAGGTGCCCCCTTGTCATTGATAGGCTTACAGAAGAACAGCGGGGGGGTGCCTGCTTGAGGCTTAACCTCGTTCATGACACGCAGGTTACCCCTACCTTTACCACCACCCTGTTTGGCGTTGGTGGCATTTTTGGGCCCTTTCCCTTCGCCACATTCGGGGGTAGCCGTGCCACCTCGACCCAGGTGTTTCTTGAGGAATTTCTCCATGGGGGAGTCATTCTCCCTCTCAAGGGCCTGCTCGATCAGCAGGTCCACAAGGTCATCGTACGTGTGGGTCCGACTCTTCCTCTCAGAGGTAGTGCGGCAATCGTCCCACTTACGGGCAGGAATCTTACTCATGAGCCACAGGTTAGGTTCTGTGTCCCCATAGGAACCCACGCTCATCCGTGAGAGCAGATACTCCAGGTCGCACACGTATTCAGAGACTCACGCAGCGGAAGGAAACTGAGGGAGCATTGGGAGCTCCTCAATCTGTGTGCGTACACTGAGGTCAGTCTCATAGACCGGCAAAGTTTTCTCCAGTCTTTGGAGAACCTCGGCTCATGTTGAACAGGTTTTCACAATCTGCTTCACCTGTTTTTACAAAATTTTCTTTTTGCATGAGCGTTTCAGCAGTGAGCATTTAGTGGCCACATCCACATGGGATTGGCCGGTCAGCAAAAGAAACTCAGCAAATTCTTCTGCCCATTCGGGCAGATTGTTCGGGTCCAACTCCGGCAATTCTAGCTTGATGTTTGCCTGGGCAATCGGTTCGCCACTCTTCCCACCCCCTGGGGTTAGGCCTGAAGGGGGGGGAGGTACGCCGGCGAGGGGTGCCAGGGTTGTTAGCCCCCTTTTCTCAGTCGCTGTCACAGGTACTGAAGCGGTACCCAGAACCCCATGGCTAAGGTAGGGCATACAACCGGCCTCCGGTCCACTAACCCCGTGTACGGAAGGGAAGACCGGTCTCCGGTCCACTAACCCCATGTACGGAAGGCGCCCGTTGACGCCCGGTGCGAGCCCGGCGGGAGCGTGTTCCGTGCTGTAAAGCCCCGCATCGGCAACCGATGCAACGCCAGCGGAGATTTGTATATCAGAACATCAGGAATCAACAGGGTTTTATTTTCATATTGTTTCCGTCAAGTTTTACGCTTCCGTTCTGATGGTCACTGTTTTGACTGCTGGCGGTTGGATCGCGACTTTACCGTAACCGCCAGTTTAACTGTTTATAATGGAACTTTTAACGCAATCCGTCACGAAGGCTCCAAAGCGTTCAGGAACTGCATGGACGCTTCCGCAATTTTCACATCTTACACTCGCAACCTTAATCCGAATTTTTCAGGATGTCGAAATCGGATTTTCGACTTCGACATCCCCGCACTTGATTTGACCTCTTTCGAGTGGACCTACGTGCTTCCCTATGCACGAATCAACTTTCCTTTTATCTTGCCCCCCATTTGACTCAGAGATATGGGCAAAACAAAGTTGATTCGTGAGGCCACTTGTAAGGGTCATATCTCGTGCCGCTTGCGAGGAATGACAATAAGGAAACGTGGGATGTATTCACAATACTCCCGACCTAATTTAGGAAGCTTTATATGCCTTGCGTTTCCACACGTGCGCGCTAGTGTAATGGATCATGGTCAAGAGGGTAGAGTTTGCGTTATAACTCTTTGGCCATGACATTGCGTGCGTTAAGATAACTTTCGAGTGTAGCGCGCAAGTGTTGGTGTTGCATAGGAGCTCTCCTTGAGTTCCTATGAGCGATTGACACAAAGTTATGCCCTTGGAGGGGCATGACATATCGTGGGGGGAGCTACCTTTTTGGGCAATATGGAGTATGTGCCTTGTGTTGTGTTGCGTGCCCATTTGGCGGGTCCATCGCTCCAAGACAAACCCGCCAATGGACCTCATATTGTGCAAGCCCCTTCTCCATACTCCCCACAATCAATTGCAAGCCTAACCTTCGTGAAGAGAAGCTTGTGTGGTGAACCCGAAGCGATGCGTTGGGAGCAAGGTGTGTATTTTGCAATTTTCCATATTTTCATGTGCCCACTTGGGAAGCGGCGCTTGTAACCTTTCAAAGCGCCCCAAGTGGAGCACATATGTGGAATCGAAGGTCATTAGTGTCAAGTCATTGTGTTTAGAAGGATTAGTTGATTGCACGATCCAAGCCGAAGATATTATAATATAATTGTGCACCTCTCAATGCACTTTTGTGTGTCTTTGTGCCAATTTTGCCATTTTTGGCCCGTCATGATGTCAAGTGGCGACCGTGTATCTCAACGTTGCGTTCAATTGACATCATGACCCAAGTATGTTATTAGGGTACATACTTCGGTGCCCAACATATCTTGGACCCGGCGAATAACTCCTCTTAGGCTTGGCATACCGTGGCCGCCATGTTGGCGATTTGGGACTATCCCAAATCATGGGCTCACTTGGCGACCCTGCCATTCCCAATACCAGAGGAGTTGGGCGACGCCCAAAAGATATGTTGGACACATATGACTTGATACCAATCATATGGCACACTCCGGTCCGAGTCAGGCATGTGCCTCATTTGCCCCAACCATGAGTGTTGGCATTTTTGGCCATTTTGAGCAATCTTCCACTTTTGCTGCCCGCCGTGCACCATGTTCTAACCTTCGTGCACGCCGGACGCTTGGACCAATGGACCATATATGACATGGGTGATATGGACATCGGTCCCCATGGTTCACACACCACGTGGGCGAAGCGGAGCAACCTTCGTTAAGGCGCTAGCCCAAAGTGAGTGTGGGCAATTTTGCCATTTTGGCATTTGTGGACCCAATTGGGATCGTCACCACGCCAAATGGCATGGAGGTCTTTGAGAGCCGAGGGCATGGGAGTCTCCGCTGGACTCCCGGTGGATCGCGTATGGAATGGCGGATCTGATCTCCAAGCCGGCGTGGAGATATACTATTGGGAGCACACCAAATTTTGGCTCATTTCAAGCAGCCGAAATGACTCAATTTTCGGACCCCAATTTCCCCCTTCCGTGTGGTCAATTGGCGGCCCCATTTCTCCAAGCCCATAGGGAGCCCAGACCTAAATTCAAGTTGTACACTCAGATATAAGTCCTAGGTCCTGCCTCCTACCCTGTGAGCCATTGGCCTTACCTTGGCTGGGCGGACCACGCGTGGGAATGACGCCAATTTTGGTGATTTTGGCATCATGACCCCACTTGACTGTTCCGTGTTGCCCTGATGCCGGGACCTCAGAGGGAACCAGGTTGGGTGAGGGCTCCAGGGGGTTCGTACTCGAAGGGCATAGGGTCAGTTGCCTCGTCCCTACCTCTGGCGGGTCCTGACGAGGGGTCAATTTTGGGAATTTTGGAGCTAATATCAGTTTGGGCTGAAACAGCCCATTTTCAGCTACCAACTCCTGAGGGAAATATGGCGGGGCCATATCTCTGGCTCGGAGAGGAGTTGGGACCTGCTGTTAAGGGAGCTTTGGGAGCCACTGTCGGTTGGCCTTGGAGCCCCTTGGTCCCCAGGAGCTCGCCTGTGGCTGGGCGGGACACCTCTCCCATTGGCAGGGTTTCAGGGTCCGGACTGAGCAGAGCATGGGTTGTGTTTGAGCCCCCGCCCCCACCAGCCACTGAGAGGGTCGGACCTGGGATTGGGATATGAGTTGGGACTGAGTGTCTATGGTCCTGTGATGCCCTTACCCCAGTCCAGTCTTAACCCCATGTGTACATATCCTCATGTGTTGTTGTACATACTTTTGTTCCCTCTTTGCAGAGTGGCAAGGATTCTGAAACGCTTTGTCACATGACACGAGCGTATTGATGCCCTTGTGAGCGTAGTGCTTTGCCTGCCTGCTCACCTGTGCGTGTCACCGCAGCGTCCCGTGGCCGGCCCCCCACGGGAACGTGTCAAAAGCGTTTCACCGCCGCGGGGTTACCCAGCCCTCGCGTGCCACTCGGGGCCACCGACCCCGAGCAGCGCGTCGCAGCAGCTCGCAGCTCGCAGCTCGCAGCGCAGCGCAGCAGCTCGCAGAGCAGCGCAGCGGCTCGCAGCGCCGCCCGGCGACAGCGCTGAGTTCGTCACGGAGCCCGCAGCGCCGTCCAGAGCATCGCCCTGACCGCGCAGCGACCGTGAAAGAGGTGCACAGACCAGGACTCCCGCATCAGCCCCATCGGCCGACCCGGAGTCCCATCGGCCGACCAGCAAGGCCGCGTCAACCACCTCCACAACCACCGGCTGACCAGCACCAGCCGCACTCCCAATCCAGTGCTGCAGCACCCGCCTCAACAACCACCACCAGTTCGTTGAGTTGAACGAGTGCACACCAAGGACCTCAAGACCAACTACGCCCCCGCTGCCATGGTGAATTGGCAAGAAGCGGGCAGGACGTGGCCGCGGCCCCACCCCCATGCAGCGCAACTGCTGCGTGGGTTGGTATGGGACCAGCACTACCGCCACAGCCACCCCCAGTGCGAAGGCGGCATGCCCAGGAGCTTCGAGCTCCGCACTGACATCGCCCCCGACCGCCTGCAGGCCGTGGAGGACTGGCTGCGGGCGGAAGGGTACGAGTACCGCCACCAGCAGAGGCGCTGGAGGACCTGGACCCGGCCGGACAGGCCCGGCGAAGGGCTGCGCCCCGACGGGATTGAGGAGGACGAGGACCCCAACCCCTACCCGTCGGGCGCCTCGATCAATGTCTCCATGTGGGACATGATCGAGAAGAAATTCCCGGAACCGGGGAGCGAGCGCAGGCTGCAGGGCAGCAGCAGCGCGTCTCCGGGGAAGGAGAAGCGGTCCGCCGGGGACAAGAAGCGGGACCGGAAGTGGCGGGAGTACCAGGAGTCCCTGGCCGCCGAAGCCGCCCAAGGCGACAAGGGCGGAACCCCAGCCCCCAGTCCCCAACGGGCCAATGGTGGTCATCACCCCGGCTCCACCACCCTTGGCGACTACATCCGAGTCGCCAGGCAGACCAAGGCCAAGCCCCGTCCGCTGCTCCTGAGGCCCCAGCAGGCCCCAGCAGGCCCAAGCAGCGACGTGGAGTCGGCCCACCGCGGGAGGATGCCGGCCGACCAGGCCAGCTCCAGCAGCAGCGCCGCTCCCGCCCAAAGGGACGTGGCGCGCGCCTGTGAGCGCGCCTGTGGGGTGCCCTGCAATCTTCGGGTTGCCCAGCAACGGGCCAAGCAGCAGAACGCTGCCGTGGAGGGCGCCGTCGGCATCGCCCATGAGGAGGCCACCGCCTGGGGCAGAGGCATGGGCTACCACGCCTCGAAAGTGGCAGCCATCGCGGCCGGTCTCACGGCTGCGGCCGCCCATGAGGCAGTGGCTGCCCGGATCAGGGCAACCGACGAGGAAGCCCGCCGGACGCAGGAGGCCATTGCCTGTAAGGAGGCCGAGGTGAAGGCGCTGGAAGAGGCGCTTGCCCAAGAGAGGGCAAAGAAGGAGGCGGAGGAAAGGGCCCACGCCGAAGCAACGGCTAAGGCCCAGGAGGACGCCGCCAAGAAGGAAGCCATCGAGGCCGCGCGACGGAAGGTCGCTGAGGAGAAGGCCAAGACGGAGGCGGAGCTGGCAGCGTTGGAAGCGCAGAAGGCGCGGCTGCAGCAGGCCCGGGAAGCCGAGGCGGCTCGTGCTCGGGAGGAAGCCGAAGCGCGAGCTGCCGCAGCCACCGCCGCCGCAATGGAGGAGGCAGAGGCAAAACTCCGCCGCGAGACTCCCCCGGGAGGATCACGAGTGGAGACCCTTCGAAAACTTTTCGAAGAGGACGCCTCCTCCAGGATGACGCTGGACGAGGCCGACACGGGCAGCAGTGGGAGCAGTGGCCCCACCGCCCGTCGACGGAGGAAGGGCAAGGGGAAGACCCCCGAGAGGCCGCGGAGGCCAGCGGGTGGACAGCCCCACGACAGTGACCCCTTCTTCACCGCCAGTGACGGGGATGAACGAGGCCGCCGACATCGCCAAGTGGTGGCTTGGACGGGCGGAGGAGGCGGAGACGTCCCCATGGAACCGGAAGGTGAGGATGAGGATCTCCCTCCTCCCTACCGGAGCTCGGAGCCTTCCGAGACCGAGACGCCCAGGTGGGGCGACATGGACGAGGATTACGACATGGACTTCGGCATCACGAGGAAGCGCCCATCCTCGGACCCACCGAGGCGACCCGGCGGAGACCCACCGGGACCCCCTGGCGGAGGACCATCAGGACCCCCTGGAGGACGCCCACCAAGTGGACCCCCTGGAGGCGGACCACCGGGCGGGGGAGGACCCCCTGGACCGGGCGGACCAGGCGGAGGCCCTCCTGGAGGACCCCCTGGGGACCCCGACGACCCACCAGGGAACGGCGACCCGGATACCACCTGGCGGTGGATTGTCTACCTCCGCAGGAGAGTCCAGTTGCTCGAGCTGGAGGTAGACACGGGCAAGGGCGAGATGGCTCGCATCTCCAGGGTCGCCGCGCGCGCGCAGAAGGAGCTGGACATCGCCAGGGCCGAGACCAAGTCGCTGACCAACGTCGTCAGCGGCCTGCAGCAGAGGCTGGACGCGCTGGAAGCCCGTGGGAGCGACGGCAGCGACCACCCCCCCCTGGAGTCGGGCTCGTCGGACGACGGCTGGGGACCTGGACCAGGTCCAGGCAGACCCCAGGGCCCCTGCGGAGCCCCCAGGAGTCGCCCCAGCGCCAGTGCCCCCTCTCTAACCGCCCCCTCTCACCACAGCGCGGGCCGCCGCAACGAACGCGTGCCGCCCGGCAGTGGCAGTGAGGATTGGCGTGATGAGTGGCTCAGCGCGGAGTACCGCAACCGCCGTGCTCCACCGCGGACACCGGTACGCCCCCGGCGCCCCGCACCAGCCCCTGGTCCAATCCCAATGGCTGGTGGACGTTATGGTGGACTCAGGGATGAGGTCCCCGGAGGAGACGTGGAATGGGATGTCGGTGAAGGTGAGGACCTGGATCTGGACCTGGAGGAGTTCGACATCAGCCGGCCGCGTGGTGTACGACGGGAGGCCGCTGAACGCAGCCGCCAGCGCCGTGATGAGGATGCGTACATGGACGCAGTACGGACCAGGTTAGGGTACATGAAGGAACCGCGGCGTAGCCACAGGGATTCCATGGAGGAGATGGACGTGGCGGCCGTGGGAGTCCGTGGGCAAGGCCGATGGGAACCTCGGTCGACCTCGTGGCCGGCGTTCATGGTCTCCAAGGCCGCGGACGCCGCCGTGTGGGAAGACTTGAAGGACATCAAGCCCCCCATGTACGACGGCAACCCCCTCAACCTCGACCGCTTCTTGGAGAAGCTGGACGATTGGGGGCTGACCGTCACTGAAGACCTGCCTCCCGCGGATGCGGAGAGATATGTCTTCAAACGGTTCAGGTACCGCCTGCCGGAAGTGCTCGGCGAGCTATACTTCGTGGCGACCAAGGAGGGGAGAATCAGGACCCTCAAGGAAGCCAAGAAATGGCTCAACGAGCAGGAGCGGGTGGACGCTCCGCAGGTGGCTGCCAAGCGCTGGAAGTCCATCAAGCTTGAGCATGATGGACGGGAGATCCGCCTACGAGATTGGCGAGACTTCCGAGGGAAATACACCCTCTTCCGCCGCAACGTGGAGGATTGGAACGAGGGTGACGAGCAGGCTCGCCTGCTCTCCATGCTGCCGGAAGCATGGATCAAGAGGGTCACCAAGGAGGAATCCAAGAGGGCCAAGTCCAACCACACGGTCAAGATGATGCTCCCCAAGGAGTATCATACGAACGTGGTGGCTTGGGCGAAGAAGAACGTGGCCCGGGATGTCAAACGGCACTCCCTGCGGAACTTCTCATCACCGTCTCGGGCGATCGCGAGAAGACCGCGATGTGGTGCCTTGACGATTGTGAGTTGAGCGGCCAGACCATCCGTCTGCAGCCCATCCCGGCGCGGATGAGCTGCGACGAGATCCTGGAGTGGGTTTGCGAGGAAGTACTCAAGGAGTACCAAAACCTCAACCACACCCGCGGGTTGAGGCCCGGCGACCGCGACGTCAACTACGTTGGCGAGGGACCTGGCGGGGAAGATGCCATGGACCCAGCAGGAGCCGGCGGCGATGAGACTCTCGTCGACGATGACGACGACGATGAGCCCGCCGAAGTGGCCGTTTGTGCCTTTATGGCCAGGAACCTGAGCGCGGGGAGCAAACCGGGAAACTGGAAGCCCCTGCAGCAGGGTTGGAGGAAGCAGGAGAAGAGGGACCCTCGCCGCATTGGCGACCCTGCGCTGTCCTTTGGGGAGTTCATACGAGCTCACCCTCAGGGCTGTTTCGTGTGTTATGGGAGGAAGCAAGGCTTCAACCATGACCACCGAACATGCCCCGTCCACAAGGCCGACACGGAGGCTTACAAGAAGGCGCACGGGTCGAAGAAGCGTGCGCCCGCGGGTATCCGGGAAGCCAAAATGGAGGTCGACAAGGACGAACTGGCCAAGCTGATGTCGTCGGTGGGGACCGAGTTGGCCAAGGAGATCCAGGAAATCAAGAGGAAATGGGTCCCCAGGTCGGACAACAAGAACAAGGAGAACAACCAGAACAACCAGAACAAGGACAAGGACAAGAAGCCTACTCGTAGTGAGAGGAGGAAGAAGGGCGTCAACGACGTTGAGGCCGAGGAGAACACCCCCTCTTCCACAACCGACGCCCCCTAGCGGAGCCCCTGCAGCCAAGGGCCCCAGCTAGGGCGGTCGCAGGATGGTGACGTGGGAAGCGCCGAACCATCCCAGTCGGGAGTCGATAAGCACAAGGGGACTGCCGCGGGCGGAAGGCCCGGTCCGGCGCCCAGTCGCGGAGGCGGGGTAAGGGCAAGTGAAGGCACGAACCCTTGCACCCGTCCGTCCTTCGCGACCAAGAATGTGTTTGATGTACTACAGGATCTATCCGAGAGTATCGGAGGATCACCCGGACCGCAGCTGGATGCTGCAGATGGGCAGCCTGAGCCCATTGTCCACGACCTGCACCAGTCGCTTGTTGAGCTTCTGGAACGGCCGGAGATCCTGAGTTTGCACGCCGTGCGCCGTGTTGGTCGCGAGCGGCAGTTGCATCTTAAGGTCCGTGCCTTATGCGGGGAAGTGGAAAAGGTTTTCGACGTGTTGGTCGACACGGGCGCTCAGGTCAGCTTGGTCAAGGCTGGCCTACTTCCACCAGAGTGTCTGACCGACAGTCGGAAACCTGTCAGGCTGAAGGTGGCGAACGGCCAGTACATGGTGGGAGGCACGAAGGAAGCGGCCATTGGGCTGCAGTTCGTGAACCATCGTGAGCTGAGCCGCCCAGACCTCGGCAAGGAAATCCTCCTGCACGGTTGCTTCTACGAGGCCGAGATGGACTGGGACATGATCGTTGGGTACGACTACATGATGGAGACGGACTCCGGCGTTCTCCCGGCCAAGGCCTCCATGACCCTGTACCAGGACGACCAGCTCTCGTGGCTTTTGTGACCTGAGCACCATGTGGAATGCCAATGGATCCACCCCGAACGCAATCAGCTCGAAGTTGCCGCGCTGGACACTGAGCCAACTGGTCCTGCAAACCAGGAGTACGGCGTAAGGCCGGAAGTGGCGAGCCGAGTTGTCGCGGACTTGGGAGCTTCGGATCTGGCCCTGGATGCGTTCTCTTCAGGAACCTCCGCCCATCTGCGGGTGTGTGAGAAGTACTGGAGCGCACAGGACTCCGCGTGGAAGAAGCACTGGGGTCCGCATCAGGGATTGATGTGGATCCATTGCCCCCGTTGGGACATTCCAAGAGCGATAGCGAAGATTCGCAAGGCCCGCTCCAAGGCAGTGCTGGTTGTTCCTATGGGTTGCACCGAGGAGGAAAGTACCCGACATTGGGTAGCCTCATTGACCAACATGACCTTGAACAAGGTCGTCCTACCGGCTGGAGAGAGTGTCTATCAGGACGCTAAGGGACAGCCCATGCCACCCCAGAGATGGCCAACGGAATTCCACTATGTGGATGGGGGCCTTGATCAGGCCGACACCACGGACTTCGTGTGTGTCAACCGCATCATAGCGGAGCCTTGGAGGCAATGCTTTGCGGTTCCCCCGGTTGACATCGAAGAATCGGATTCGGAAGAGCCCCTCACTGAAGAGGAGTGGGATCTGGTTCAGGGGTATATGGATCAGCCCTTTCACGACTGGGGAAACCGGCGTGAGGGCAAAGGCCAGGACAAAGCCTGGTGGGAAGTGGACTCGATCGTCTCTGGTTCCTATGATGGAGATACCTTCGTAAGGAGGGTACTGGACCACCTATCCAGCCAGGACGAGCCAATCGGGGGTAACCCACCCACCTACGGCGATTTATTCCGAGGCAAGACCAGAGATGGCCCTTTGGGCCACCTGGGAAGACCACCTGAGCTGAAAGCGAGCGGGGTCGCTACCCCTCAAGTAAGCTCCGTGGTTCAAGTGCCCGGAAAAGCCAAGGCGGAGTCTGATGACTGCCCCAAGATCCAGGCATTGAGGGCCAGGCTGAAGCAGAAGTATGGCGAGACCTTCTTCAGCGGAAAACCTGTGTTCCCCCCACCGGTGCGTGGACCGTATGGCGAGGCCAAGATACGACTGAAGCAGGACCCCCGTGTGTATCGGCACCGGGAGTTTGCCCTGAGGGGCGAGAGGAAAGAGGCCATGAAGAAGATCCTCCGTGACTTCATCCAGAGAGGCTGGCTTAAGCCGTGCCACTCCGAGTGGGCCTCTCCCTGCTTCGTCGTCCCCAAGAAGGTTGCCGGTGAGTGGCGGCTCGTGGTCGACTACCGCGGCCTGAACGCCCAAACGCAGCACGACAGCTATACGCTGCCCCTCATTGAGGACATGCTGCAAAAGCAACACCGGCGGAGGATCTTCACGGTGATTGACCTGAAATATGGTTATCATCAGATGCCTCTCGCCGAGGAGTCCCGTGCCTGCACAGCCATGAGCACCCCACTTGGACCTCTCCAGTGGAAGGTGATGCCCATGGGCGTTACCAACGGCAATGCGGCTTTTCAGCGGATGCTGGAGAACCTGCTTGAGCCGGTGCGTGACTGTGCGGACCCCTTCGTGGACGACGTGATCATCGCGTCCGGGGACCCCAGCATGAGCTACGAGGAGCTCCTGGAGGCACATGAGAGGGACGTCACTCGAGTGCTGGACCTTCTGGTTCGGCACAAACTCACGGGCAGCAGTGACAAGGCCACCATTGCGGTAAGCGAGGTGGTCTTCGCTGGCCACGTGGTCGGGAACGGGCAGCGAAAGCCCATACCTGGCAAGGTGGCCGCGATTGAGCACTGGGAAAAGCCCAAAACGGTCTCTGAGCTACGGGCGTATATTTGGGGTTCTGCAATTACTACTCGGGGTATATCAAGATGTATGCCGAGTATGCAGCCCCCATGACGACCATGCTCAAGGGCAACCGAGAGGAGACCAAGAAGGGGTCCAGGAAGGCTCTGGTCTGGACAGCCGAGTCCGACCGTGCCTTTGAGGGGATGAAGCAGGCGCTGCTATCCGCAGTGGGTCTGCACCTCGTGGATCCCGTCCGAGGGTTCGTCCTGCGCACCGACGCTTCCGACTACGCCATTGGCGCTGTGTTGGAGCAAGTGCTTGACGACGGGAGGCACGTGCCCGTGGCCTTCTGGAGCCGAGTCCTGGCGGAGGGCCAGAGACGGACGTGGACGCCCCGTGAAAAGGAGGCGTATGCCATCGTCATGGCTCTCAGGAAATGGGCTGGGTACATAGCCCTCCATCCCGTCACCTTCTGCACCGACCATCAGAGTCTGCAGTCGTGGCACAAGGAGCACGTGGACACCCCCTCAGGTCCCGCCTCCCGACGGGCAAGATGGCATGAGACCTTGGCCAAGTTCGACCTTACGGTTGTTTATATTCCTGGAAAGGATAACACCGTGGCGGACTGTCTCAGTAGGTGGGCCTATCCCGCCAGCAAGGGCATGCAGGATATCTCTGCCGATGGCGATGAGGCGGAGACCGCTGAAGCCAAGAGGATCATCGAAATGGAGCGCCTGATGGAGCAGGAGCGTGCTAAATGCTTCGTCGTCATGGCTGCGGATGCCCCCCTCGCGTCGAGGGTGAGCAGAGCGGTCAGGGTACTCGCCCCTGAGGGAGCTGAGTCCGACAAGCACCTCTTCCCGGAGTCTTGCCTCCAGGACGACTGGACCGACGATTACGCCAAGTCTGAGGCCTTTGCGGCCGAGTATAGGGCTGTGACCGGCCCTGACGACGGGCAGAAGTGGCCAAAGGGGCTGACCGAGGAAGATGGCAAGCTCTACCGGAATGGTAAGCTGCTAGTACCGGAGTCCCGGGTGCTCGAGCTTTGCGAAGCTTGGCACCACCACATGCTGCACCCAGGGGTCAAGAAGCAAGCCCTTGACATGCAGCGTCGGTTCGAGATCGACCATATCGTTCTCTACACCGCCATCAAGAAGGTCAGGAAGGGTTGCTCGGTCTGTCAGGCCTGCAATCCCGATAACCGGAACGTCAAGGGGGAACCCCAATGGACCCCGGTTCCTGACCAGCCCATGGAGAGCGTGGCCATGGACGTCTTCTCCATGCCCGAAGTACACATTGGCAAGGAGACCTTTGACTGTGTGGTTCTCTGTGTGGACCGCCACAGCGGCTACGTTGTAGCCGTTCCGGCACGCAAAAAGGGGTTGCTTGCCAGAGAAGTGGCAGTCATGATGATTCGTCATTGGCTGACCGTCTTTGACATCCCCCGCACCATTTGCAGTGACCGCGGGCCCCAGTTTACTGGTGGCTGGTTCAAGGCTATGTGTTCCCTCATGGGAATACGTCATGCCAAGAGCGTCGCCTATCTCAGCCGGTCTAACGGCCGTGCTGAAGTGGCTGGACGGCAGCTGTTTGAGAAGCTACGCAAGATCCACATCACCAATCCACGTCGGAACTGGTTTGAGGAGATGTGGCCTGCTCTGAAGGCCCATCATGACACCCCCACTCCGGGCGGTTTGTCCCCTCACCAGATTCTGTTCGGCAGGGACCCCCTGGGTAGGGGACTTCCCTTGTCTGGTGATGGCATGGCTATGGATGCCAAGGAATTCTTCGCGCGGCAAGAGCAAACGGCGCGGGACATCCGCCAGCAGCTCGAGAAGGAGCATGCTAAGCGTCAGAAGTCCGCCCCGGGCTCGACAGCGCAGAAGTTCAGGGTGGGAGACCCGGTGTGGGTGATCAGACCCCGCCCTATGGGCACCCACCGCACCAAAACCTGGTTCACACCCGGCGAGGTGGTCCGCAGGATTGGTGAGGACACCTACCGCATCAAGGTGGGTCACGGACAGTTCCGGGAGCGCCACCAGAGTCAACTCCGTGTGCGGGAACCCGATCTCCGTGGCCAGCATGTGTCCCTGAGCTATGCCGCACATGAGGCCGATTCGGACGACGACTATGCTGAGCAGGACGACTATACAGTCGAGAAGATCCTGGCTCAGCGTCCGAAGGCCTCGGCACCCGGAGGTCTGGAGTTCAAGGTTCGTTGGCGAGGCTATGGGCCGTCCCACGACACCTGGGAACCCGTCTCCTCGCTCGTGCCGCGGGTCAATACTCCCTTCGTGGAGTACATCCGCAAGCACAAGACCAAGATCCACGTTTCGGACTTGGCAGCACTCACCCGGGCGATTGCAGCCAGGGGTGCCTGATCAGCGCCCTGAGCTCTCCCCTGATGTGTTTTCAGCGCTTGTGAGGTCGACGGATTGTCCCTTACTTGCTTGCTCTCTTACATCTTCCAGTGACCTGCCATCAGAGTGGCCATATACCCCCCCCTGCTGAATCCAGAGGAGGATGGCCCCTCTCTTCTTCTATTCGTCACTTACCCCCCTGCTGAATCCTTGGGAAACCAGGTGGGGCGACTGACCTTCATTTTTCTGAGCTCTTGGGGCCTTGAAGCCCATACGACGTTGCGCAACGGATGCCGCTGTCATCGGCATTGCGATTTTTGGTGTGTGGTCTGGTCCCATGGCATTTGCGGGACCCAGACCAGTCGATGTGTGTCAGCTGACTATATATGGCCTGAACTCAGGCGTTTTCCTATCCACCCTCCTGCATTGCCTTATCCTGACCGTGGCGTGGTTTGGCGCTCTGTGCAGAGCGTGTTTACACGCCTTTTTACCCAGATTATTGCTTGTCTTTCTGCCCTCCAGGATATGTGCATCTGTATGTTAAGTGTCATCAGCCCATCGCTGAGGGATGGACTGTTTTTCACCACGAATCGGGATACAGAGGCGCCTTGAGTCGCCGTGTACATGTTCATACAGCCTGGTCCAGCCTGGACCAGTACCAAAGTACAGATTCTACTGTTTGAGTGCCCGTGATACCGTGTTGCCCTATTCGCTGTGATGTGTGGAGATCCTGATGGCGCCAGGCGGGAAGCCCAGTTGCCTGACTACACTCCCAGCGGTCCGCCACTGTCAGTCCAAGTGTGAGCCTACCGATTCGCAGACGCACTTGCATTCGGATGGCGGCCTCCGGTGCTCCTGACCTCGGTCAGTCTGCCTGGGAAACTGGTGGTTTGAGGAGTCGGGGCCTCCGCCCACACTGCATGAGGACTCCCTCATGTATGGCCTTCGTGGTAATAGGGCGAGGGAAAAGACGGCCTTGATGCCCGATCCCTTAAGGAGGAGCTCCCTTAAGATCTGGGGTTCTTAAGGAGTTCGACTATGGCACTCTGGACTCCCGTCGTATGGATATGGACATGGTGCGCCCGAGGAAGGACCCGTGGGGACTCTCCCCAGTCGGCGGGCCTTGGGAAGCTTGGGGTAGCCTGATGGATCTTTGTGGTCGCTCTCGACCTGTGGGACCACCTCGGTCGTCGTGTGTCGCCTATGTTGGCCGTGTATGCCACTGCCACTGTGGTGGTGACCGTAGCAGCCGGCACCCGGTGCGCCTGGTATGGGTTAACGGGTCCTTTGGATGCCGAACAATCGCCGCGAGGACCCGGGACTTGATACTTGATACTTGATACTATACATGTGCTACGAGCTTATACAACATCATACCTATCTTACTGTGACTTACTGAAGTGAGGATGTGACACCCCCCCCCCTTTCAGGAAGTGGTCCTGGGTACCCGCTGCCATGCGTGGGTGTTATCGAGCCCCCCCCAGGGTTTGCTCTAAGGAGGGGGGTGAAGCGGTACCCAGAACCCCGTGGCTAAGGTAGGGCATACAACCGGCCTCCGGTCCACTAACCCCGTGTACGGAAGGGAAGACCGGTCTCCGGTCCACTAACCCCATGTACGGAAGGCGCCCGTTGACGCCCGGTGCGAGCCCGGCGGGAGCGTGTTCCGTGCCGTAAAGCCCTGCATCGGCAACCGATGCACCGCCAGCGGAGATTTGTATATCAGAACATCAGGAATCAACAGGGTTTTATTTTCATATTGTTTCCGTCAAGTTTTACGCTTCCGTTCTGATATTCACTGTTTTGACTGCTGGCGGTTGGATCGCGACTTTACCGTAACCGCCAGTTTAACTGTTTATAATGGAAATTTTAACGCAATCCGTCACGAAGGCTCCAAAGCCTTCAGGAACTGCATGGACGCTTCCGCAATTTTCACATCTTACACTCGCAACCTTAATCCGAATTTTTCAGGATGTCGAAATCGGATTTTCGACTTCGACATCCCCGCACTTGATTTGACCTCTTTCGAGTGGACCTACGTGCTTCCCTATGCACGAATCAACTTTCCTTTTATCTTGCCCCCCATTTGACTGAAAGTGCTGCCCTGGGTCGTTGATGGTGCCGGAGGGCTCGGGGCCGGCAAGACCAGTGGGGCAGGCACGCGAGGAGTCTCCCTGGATGTTGTTATTGGGGGTAGAACCGGATACTCGAACACCAACGGAGGCAAGAGCAGCGACAACAGAAGCAAGGTCCATGCTGATTGTTATCCGGCAGAAAATCCCAGTCTATGAAGAAAATTGAAGCGGATTATTCTAAATACATCTGAGTGTCCAAAACTGTCTGAAAAGATTTAAATAATCCAATTATGTAAAAATGTTTGGCCGATCTGGCCCGCGAGCGCGCGTCAGCGGCAAATGGCGATTCCAGCTAAAATAGCGGAACGCGGCGGATTTACGGGGAATGGACCGCGGAATCAAATCCGGCATATCAGAAATATATAGGAAATATCCTGAGACTGAGCTGCGAGGCGGCGATTCCGCCGAAGCAAAGAAAATGACCAAAATGTAGCCAATCTGGGCAGAATGTCAGAAAATCTGAGCAGATGGGGCTAGCCGCACTTACACTCCCCCTCCAAAAACACACTGGGGTGTGTCGCTACGTCAAGGAAGAACGTAGTGCGGGTAAGTCCCAGAAAAAAATAGAAATGTAGCCTCGATGGGGCGAAATCTGCTTGATCTGACCTGACTTGGGCTGAATTGGCACTGAATCAGGATGGATGAACCTAAAATGAAACAGAATGAGAAGTGACAAACAGTCCTCCGAGCAGTAAAACATTAGGTCAAGGGCTAAAAAGCATGTAAACGTATCGAGAATCGATACCAAACCATGCATTGGTTGAGAATGAGGTAGATTATTGGTGGATTGAGTGGGGGGATCAAGAATTGGAGTGACATCTCAGCGCTCTGGCACAGTTTCGCTGTCGCGGGCACGCTACGGTGTCCTCGCCGAACTCTACATCGTGTTAGTCCCGCTTTTCTCGTTCTGAAAAGTGCAGCATGTGCTTCAGATTTGGCGCATCTGGCGGATGATCACAAGATTCAGCAAAATGAGAATGAATTTGGGCAGAGATGAAGGAGATTAAACAATCACAGAGAGGAAAAACAAATACAAATGTAGTCTACAGACCCTAAGTGCACCACAGAAGGTAGGGTTATTTTTCTGTGCACTTAGATCTAAACAGATCTTCGAGGAATGTGGGGAGATGACAAGGAAATCAATCTAAATTGTCCTAAAATGAGGAAATTCCCTAAGATGGAGGTGAAATGAAGCGGAATGTCTAGAACTGAAACTACTAATACTTTCGTTTAGACTAAAGTTAATATATATTGTCGTTTATTCAGCTCAATTGTGCTTTCCGGCACGTTGGTTCGCGAGCATCCAACAGATTCCATGAAAATCTGGATCATGTGATGATGCATCATGATGGGACATGCTGGCCCTGGATCCTTGGCATGTAACGCGCCGAAGGTTCGCTGAAGGCGCTTTACTGACAGTATATAACTGAGAGACACCGAGGAGTCCTTTATTTACAGTGGCGGCGGTGTCAATCGACTTGGACAAGGCCAATCTTTCGAATGAGTCCCACAAGACACTTGGATTCACCATTTTCGACAGTTTCAGGTCGGATTGAGCTCACATTGGCGTGTGCCAAAAATACAACGAAGCTTACGGACTTCAGAGGTTGCTGTTAGAAGTCCCTAGAGCTCCTATGTGAAGGTTGTCTGAACAATTGACGTCGGGGTTTCGTACAACAGTGGCAGAATGATGGACAAACCTGAGAAATTCAAGGCAAATTTGAGGATCCTGGATCTGAATCTGGACTTTGGCTTCCGCATCACGGCAAATGAAGGTAAGATCTGAGTTCCTGGCGTCGCATCTGGTGCAGCCAGTACTACAGGGGGTGCCTGTAGGGGTGAATGTCGCTGGCCAGCGTTTTTAATATGTACATTTGCTTCCATCTGCACGAGTAGCCAAATTCCAAAGATGCACAGACCAACAGAGACAAGATTACCCCGAATCTGCCTGAATTAAGCCTGAGTTTGGTTTTTTCTGAACACGGCAGCACACTCCGTGGCTTTCGGTTTTCGACTTTCGATACGCTACCGAACGGAGACCAAAGAAAAATTGATTGATTGACGTCAAATTATCAAACATTCGCAGTTCTCCACATCATGACATAAACAGAAAGAATGAACAGTGGATTGAGCAGAATGTGGTGGGATGGCTTCCTCAATTCGGCCAGGCACGAATACATGTGACCACCAACCTGTCTGGCCTGGCCCTCGTACGGCTTGGGCGCTGCAAATCAGCGGCCGAACTCGAAGCTTGGTCCTCATTTGGCTCCTGGGCTGGCCTGACCGCAGGAGGGGGGATCGACGGATCAGCCCTGGAATGTGGCTGCTGAGGGCCGTAAAAGGCTGGATCTCGATTCACCACAGGTCGTTTTCCGTCGCTCTCCACTTGTCTGTCTGGTTTCGACAGACAGTCTGTCAGGAGTACTCCAATTTCGGGGTGCTTCTTCAGGAAGTCGATGAACCCCTTGGTGTATCCATGGACAAAAGATTGGGCTGGTTCCCAGTTGTTGTGACTGGAATCAAAGCCCCTCCACTCACACAGAAATTCCCATTCGCCCTTGGCGTCACGTCTTGCTTCAACAATCCCCTTGAGTTCGTACTTTCCCCCTTCGATGACCCGATCAGACAAATGTTTCGCAGTCCGAAAAAGGGGTTTAACCCGATCCTTGGGGGAGGGGATCTCTCTCTTGAGGCGATCGCCCGAAACGTCAATTTCCCTGCTGACATCCACACGAATCCTCCACCTGTTCTCACCAAGACGCGCTGTAACAGCGAATGGCCCCTCCCACAAGGGAAGAAGCTTGTCATCTCCGTCCAGGGTGGTTTCGGATTTTCGAAGCCAAACTCGATCATCGACTTCAAAATTGTGGGGGTTGTTTCGGCCTTGATTCTGAACCCAAAGCCAGTCAGCTTGATGCTTCTCGATTAATTTCGAGACAGTTTTATCTGCTCGTTGGACGTCGTCCAAAAACAACGAAGCATCTTTACAGGGGCGAGGATTATTCAACGGCATGTTCCACCAACACTTCTTTCGTCCAAAGACAATTTCATTTGGAGAAAGGCCATGATACAAAGGCGTGTTGTGCTAACGGCGAAGCAATGCGAAGAGAACTTCCATCCAATGGAAATCCTTTTCACTCGCGAGCTCCTTACGAAGCAAGCCGGCTCTTTCGCCAGGCAGCGCTCGATGCGAGTGGATTTCACATCGGAGGTGGTGGATTCCAAGGCGAGCACATAATTCCTTCCACCATTCGGAGGTGTACTCTTTGCCTGAATCCGTCACCACCTCGGATGGGACGTCCCAACCTCCCATCCAGGTCTGCGCGCACCATTTGGCGGCAGCCTTGCCAGTCATCGACTCAATGTTGCAAGGCAACACTTGAATGTAGCCGGAATGACGGCACTGAATAAGGAGCACACCATTGACTTTTTTATTTGTCCAATGGCACTCTTCGTCATCGAGTTCACCGAGATAGAAGAAATCACTGGTGACTCTGTTAAAGAGGCGCTCCGGAATAGGATGAGGCCTCAGATGGCCGTGCTTCTTCGCGCTGGGGGGCGTCGAGACAGCACATTGGGCACATCCGGCGGCTACTTTCATGCAGTGAGTATATAGCCGTGAGCCAAACAACCTATGTTTAATCATCGACCACAGTCGACGGCCATGTGCGTGGGGGGACTCCCATTTATGCCACCAGTTTAACACTCGGGGGGCCAGGGCGTCTGGTACGCACAATTTACCCTCCATCCACAGCTTCCCCCCATCCAACGAATACTCTGAAAAAATCCCATCCTTGTGAGCATCTTTGGATTTGAGATTTCCAAAGACCTCTTTAAACATGGGATCCTGCAGATAATCGGACGTCCAGTCACGGATGATCAGGGAATCTTTCGGCAGGGGTGGAGTTTTG
Organism: Eutreptiella sp. 'Long Island Sound 2002'; assembly: GCA_964036045.1. Classification (NCBI taxonomy): domain Eukaryota; phylum Euglenozoa; class Euglenophyceae; order Eutreptiales; family Eutreptiaceae; genus Eutreptiella; species Eutreptiella sp. 'Long Island Sound 2002'. The sequence continues at coordinate 14,604,785 of OZ038394.1, forward strand.
GCCGGATCTCGACGCTTAATGCCCTGGATCAACCGAAATCTACTTACTCGTCGGGTATAGTCAAACCGTTTCACACTCCCTGAGGAGGGATCGGTGACTTTTTCCACGACTTTCAGTGTTTTGGTGCAGATCTCATGAGCATGCGCCGGATCTGAAAAGGCCGTGATGTCGTGACACGGCAATGCATGCTGTTTAACTGCGCATTGCATGCATTCACGTCGGAGGAGCTTTTTTTCCTCTTGATCCCACTCGATCACGACGTGGCGGTCCTGCTCCGTACCATGGATGTTGGTACTTTGCAGCCCCTCTGAAGCGGGGTAAGCCCATCGGCTCAGAGCATCCGCTACCGTGTTGTGTTTTCCAGGCAAATACGACACATGGAGGTCAAACAGAGAGAGAAATTCGTGCCATCTGGCCCGTCGACCAGCTGGGCTCGCGACAGTATCAATGTGTTCGGTGGCCCAATACTCCAGAGATCGATGATCCGTCAGGACCTCGACTCGATTGGTGCCAACCCACGATTGGTACTTTTTTAAAGCACAGATGATGGCGTAGGTTTCTTGCTCACGCGGCGACCATTGCATTTGGCGTGGGGCTAGCTTCCGAGACCAAAATGCAAGAGGGTAATGATCACCTGTGGCTTCATCAACCTGTTCAAGGACAGCTCCGATCGCGTACCTAGAAGCGTCGGTTCTAATGTAGAAGGGTCGGTCAAATTGGGGCACATGCAACGTGGCGACTTCACAGAGGGCCGCCTTCAAGTGATGGAAGGCCTCCTCGCACTCGTCAGTCCACTTGACACGAACCTTTGAACCTGCCTTGCCTGCATCTCTCCCTACCTTCAATAATTCAGTGAGGGGGGCAGCAAATTTGGCATAATTCGGCACAAAAGTGTGGTAAAAATTGCAACAACCCAGGAATCCTCTCAACTCCGTGATCGTCTCAGGGCGCTTCCACTTCTGAATAGCGACGAGCTTCCCTGGACTGGGTCGTCGGGTGCCATTCTCTAGGAGAGAACCACAAAATTCGACTGATTTTAAAAATAATTTTCCCTTCTTTGGCCCACAAATCAGCTGATTGGCGTCAAGAATGTCCAAAACTTGGTTCAGCTGCTTCTCATGTAGGGCCACCAGCTCGGCTTCGGTCAGTCCCTCCCCTTCCGTCGCGATGATTATGTCATCTATGTACACGCTCACGAAGGCACGAAGCTCAGGATGAGCTGAAAAAAGCACATCTTCCATCATTCTTTGAAAAAACGAAGGGGCACTCTTCAGGCCCGTGGGCATGACTGTCCACTGGACTGGGCCACATGGCGTGCACATACAGGTGAGGGGTCGGCTGTCCTTCCTCAACGGCATTTGGTGAAAGCCGTGACGGAGATCCAGCACAGAAAACAAACGACCTCTCGCCCTCTTGGCAATTTCCTCCTCAATGAGGGGCAGGGGGTGCGAATCCGCCTTGGTTTCGGCGTTGAGATTGCGAAAATCAAACACCATTCGCCAACCATCAAAAGTGTTCTGGTCTGCAGGCGGTGGCTTCGGGACTGTGAATGGTGCACAGCACCATTCGCTGGTCATACAACCCTCAAGCCAACCAAATTCCCTGAGATTTCTCTCGATGATTTTTCTGAGTATCTCATGTTTGTGTCCATGATTTTCATAAGGGCGCTGTTTTTTTGCCTTGTACCCTTCACGAAGCTCGATGAAGGCTTCACCGAACTGCCCACGGACAGGGGGGTCTTTGATCAACTTCCCCGAAAGGGTTGTGTCCTTCCGTTCCTCAAAAATCTTTTCTCTTGCCTTGGAACACAATTCAGTGTCCACTTGATCGCCAGGAATTACTGTCGAAAAAACTTTGGCGACTTCTTCGGCTTTGGCAGGAAGAATCTTCTTACGGATGTCCCTAAAGAGGTCCGTATCAACTGCCTCTTGAAGATAGGTGGGTCGAGTGTCGACATTCCAGAGATTCTCTTCGTGATCCAGCTCCTCGAAAGGATCTATGAAAGCTTCCACAGGGGGTTTTTCATAAAAAACTCTGAATTTGCGGCGCGATTTCAAATTTTTCCTCGCCCGTGTACTGAAGATTTTTTTCAATGTCGATCGTATTGGGGAAGAGGGAGACGAGGCGGATCCATTGGACGTTGGATCACCCAGGGTATCTGACGGACAAAAATCAGAAAAAATAGATTCATCATCAGTACCACGCTCAACCTCAGATTCAGACCCAACACAGGAATCTGTACTAGAATCAGCAGAATTAGAGTCAGAAAGCTTTCCATCCACCAGGAATGCAAGCGAATTCCAGGACCGCTGTGGCAGGGGACCTGTGTCGTCCCTGGCATACAGCTTAATCTTCCTGGGAAGTTCGATGTAATCTACACAAATGTCTTGTAATTCCTGAAACCAAGGCTTGTCGTCCCACAAGGGCACAACTAAAATTGCCTGGGTTTTATCTTGCTTGATTTTGTGGATGACCTGCCGGATTAAGTGAAACGGAGGATTAATCCATAACTTCTTGTCCCATTTATGGGTCCAAGCGTCGCGAAAATGCTTGTCGAAGCGCTTGTTCTCGCGGTTAGCAAAGGCATCATACTGTGGCCAAAAGGAATGGTGTTCATGAAAATATTCACAAATTGCATCGCGCCAGTTGTCGACAACTCTGTAGGATGAAGAGTGCCAGCGCGAAGGGCGTCGTGGTTGGGAGTCCCTACGAAGACATTCTAACTCTCGGGAGTAATCGGCACTCCCATTCACCTCTGCAATGGTGACATCTTCACCAAATTTTGGTGTAACTTTTTGCTTCAAAAATTCTTCTGCACTTTTAAACCCTGCGTGCAAAAAACGAAATTCAGAACGCTCCAAGGGACCTGACTCCAGCAAAAAACAACGCCGATGACCTACGGGCGCTACCCTGTTCTTGCGAAGCCAAGGATGGCCCAAGTAAAGGTCATACTTTATGTCGGCACGATAGAAGTAGTCATCCTTAAGGACAACTTCCTCCACATTACCTTCTTCCCAAAGGTCTTGAGCGACCAAATGAGTTGATATATAACAACCGCGTTACCCACCTGCGAGAGAATGTCCAGAAACTCCCTCGAGGGTAACAGGATGAGGCGATTCAAACACGCAGTCGTCGGGTAAGAATGAATTGGATTGGAGATTTACCTCTGATCCATTGTCACACAAACAAGTGGCGAGGTGGAAATTTCCCTTGCAATCAGAGACCCACAGCTTTGTGACAAACTGACGGGCCCTGTGCTTGGACTGTACACCAACCTCGTCCACTACAACAGAAGGATCCGCTGCCGGATCCAGGGGAGAGGAGACAAGCGACCCTACATCAAGTAATGGTCGAGAAGGAATCTGGGGATCATGCCTGAAATCGCCTGGGGAGGGGCGATTTTCATGGCTCCCCTAGGCGTTCTGACCTCCAGTGGCTGCGTTAACATTGTGAACACAGCCTGATTCGTCGATCCACTCATCTTGGAACGGATCATCTGCTGGATTCAGGGCATTTTCGACATAATCTCGATCCGCATCGGACACCTGATCTGCACCTGAGACCTGATCCACACGATGGTTGCCCTTTCCACGTCCACGGCCACGGCCGCCGGATGATGGACCACCACTGTCGCCACGCCCTCTACCCTTACCAGAGAAAGGGGTTCCCGAAGGATTTCCCTTACCTTTACCCTGTGATCCTGGAGCATTTCCCTTGTTTGTACCGGATTGAGGGGTTTGGCCTGGATTTCGATTTCCGCCTCCGGCGTTGCCATTGGGACTTGTCTGGCCGTTTGGCTGCCCACCGGAGCCGGATGGAGTCCGATTTCCTTTGCCTTGGGACCCGCCAGGGCCTCCAGTATTTTTGTTTCCACCGGAGGGGGTCGGATTCCCTTTTCCCCCCTTTCCACCATGCACCTGTCTGTCATTCCTGTCTGAATTCTGCGAATTACTGACATTTTCACCAATCACCTTGTGATCGTTACCAGACCATCGGTGATTACCAGTAGAATGCGTCTTAGCTCGGTTCGTAGAACCTAAAAGAAGGCAGATGCTACAATGATCCTGAACATTCCGGGTGTCATTCACCTTTTTGTTGCCCTTTTGGGCCCCATTTTCGGTGTTTTGCTGGGTATTCTTGTTTCCCCCAAGACCCTCATGGAAATTTTGATTGGCGGCGTCAGCGAGCCGCTCAACCTCTTCCCACAGTTCCTGCGGGGTGAACGAAAACACCCATTCCCTGGCCTTCAGGCGATGGCCGTGGAAACTTACTCCCTTGTTGAGGACTTGGACAAACAAGTCCCGATCCTCGTGTTCATTAAATTTGATTTTCCACGTGTTTTCAGTGAATTTCACCTTGGAAAACGACGTGGGGGAGCACTTTTGAAGTGCTTCCCTGACGGAAAACCTGTTGGCCGAGGCATCGAAGCCATCGACCTCCGCCCAACAGGTCTTGACCTTTTCTTCGGACTGTTTATTCCGAAGGGTGGCGGCGGTTTCTGAGGGGATCTTGTCAAAAATCAGATTTTTCAGCTCGGGACTAGAAAATTTTTTGCCTGAATGTTCAGATTCTTCCACTAAGTTCCAGAAGCGCTGTCTCTTGTCTTGCACTTCGTGCAAGATTAATCGCGAGAATGAAGGAAACTTCTTCAACATCTGGTGGTAATGGTCCTCAGGCAGCCGGGATCCACGTACCTCCAACTGTTCCCACACCTCATCAAAGGTAAGGGGGGAACTTGAATCCTCACGATCACTCCAGGTCCTGAGCCAAGTGTTGGCCGGCGCTCCCTCAAGGCAGTCCAAGAGAGCCATCAGGAACTGATCATCCTGGAGTTTTTGAGTCTTAACCCACAGTTTAAATTCCCGTTGGAACTGAGGCCAACGTCTGGGGTTCCCATTATACTTCGGTTGCTTGGCAACCTGACGAAGTCGCAATGAAGTCGGATTAAGAAGTGAATCCAGCCCAACACCGGCCGTAATGGCAGACACCTTGGCGGCATCATTAGCCACACCAGCTCCGGCGAGGGTCTGGGCGAGCAACATCTGGGCTAATGCATTGGAATCAGCAGCAGGAAGGGCAGTACGGGAGGCAGTTCGCTTGGCATTCTGAGCCTCAGTCCTAGCCTTCGCCGTCCTACTCTGAGATCGAGAGATTGTAACCCTTTCCTTTAGCTTAGTCCTGCTGATCCTTGCATCGGTGGTCTTAGAGTCCACCGAAGGAGCAATCGAAAAAATTTCTGTCGCCTCCTCCGACGGTTCTGTTGTTTGTTCCACCGATGATGCGCCCTCAGACCGCATGTGTGTCTTGAAAAGATTTTTAATTCCCAGCGTTTGAATGATGAGTTGCATTTGATCTTTGAGCATCTGGAGCTCAGTATCTCGCTGTAATCTGCAAGAGCAGTCGGCAGGACAGTACATACCGTGTCCTGAAGGGCCTGAGCAGGCTGTCGGACCGCTAATCTCAGTGGTTCGCAGCCAGGAGTCCACTTGGGGAGCTCCTTCAGCCCTAATTTCCAGGCTTGCCTGCCTGGCTGCCTCTAAAATTCCTTCCTCAACCGCGGCGGCTAGATCGTCGCGGATGGAAACAGGGGGATGAGGGGCGGAGGGCCCGGCAACAGGTGCCTTGGTCTTCTCCTTCGGGAAGGGGCTTGCCTCCCAGATCTGCAAAAAAATGGCAAAAGAGTCATCTTCTTGAGAACGCCACCACATCCTGGTATTAATTTCTTCTTGAAGAAGGAAAAAATATTCCATTAAAAAATCAGAGGCGATTCTTTCTTGTCCTATCAGCTTAGACGTGGCTAATAGACAAAGGGCCTCAAGCGCCTCAAGGTTACGGGTCACTTCTGAAGACAAATGGTTGTCCCATTGTGCCCAAGAGGCTGGTCGATTATAGGTAGGTACCTCACCTGGACCACCCATCTCAATGTCGACTGGGATTGGGATTGTAATTTGGGTCCCCACAGCTGCTGATTTGTGCCCTTCTTGGGCAGCTTGGGCTTGCGCAAGGCATTCCTCTCAAGGCCTCGTTCGCACAGCACCACGGCAGCGTAATTGTTACGTCTCCAGGAGCGGCGGAGTCTACGGGGCCGTACTGGGGAGCTAGCTGTGGTGGGGACACCAAAGGAACAACATTCAGGTAGCCTCTGCTACCATGAAAGTGCTGCCCTGGGTCGTTGATGGTGCCGGAGGGCTCGGGGCCGGCAAGACCAGTGGGGCAGGCACGCGAGGAGTCTCCCTGGATGTTGTTATTGGGGGTAGAACCGGATACTCGAACACCAACGGAGGCAAGAGCAGCGACAACAGAAGCAAGGTCCATGCTGATTGTTATCCGGCAGAAAATCCCAGTCTATGAAGAAAATTGACGCGGATTATTCTAAATACATCTGAGTGTCCAAAACTGTCTGAAAAGATTTAAATAATCCAATTATGTAAAAATGTTTGGCCGATCTGGCCCGCAAGCGCGCGTCAGCGGCAAATGGCGATTCCAGCTAAAATAGCGGAACGCGGCGGATTTACGGGGAATGGACCGCGGAATCAAATCCGGCATATCAGAAATATATAGGAAATATCCTGAGACTGAGCTGCGAGGCGGCGATTCCGCCGAAGCAAAGAAAATGACCAAAATGTAGCCAATCTGGGCAGAATGTCAGAAAATCTGAGCAGATGGGGCTAGCCGCACTTACATTGACTCAGAGATATGGGCAAAACAAAGTTGATTCGTGAGGCCACTTGTAAGGGTCATATCTCGTGCCGCTTGCGAGGAATGACAATAAGGAAACGTGGGATGTATTCACAATACTCCCGACCTAGTTTAGGAAGCTTTATATGCCTTGCGTTTCCACACGTGCGCGCTAGTGTAATGGATCATGGTCAAGAGGGTAGAGTTTGCGTTATAACTCTTTGGCCATGACATTGCGTGCGTTAAGATAACTTTCGAGTGTAGCGCGCAAGTGTTGGTGTTGCATAGGAACTCTCTTTGAGTTCCTATGAGCGATTGACACAAAGTTATGCCCTTGGAGGGGCATGACATATCGTGGGGGGGGCTACCTTTTTGGGCAATATGGAGTATGTGCCTTGTGTTGTGTTGCGTGCCCATTTGGCGGGTCCATCGCTCCAAGACAAACCCGCCAATGGACCTCATATTGTGCAAGCCCCTTCTCCATACTCCCCACAATCAATTGCAAGCCTAACCTTCGTGAAGAGAAGCTTGTGTGGTGAACCCGAAGCGATGCGTTCGGAGCAAGGTGTGTATTTTGCAATTTTCCATATTTTCATGTGCCCACTTGGGAAGCGGCGCTCGTAACCTTTCAAAGCGCCCCAAGTGGAGCACATATGTGGAACCGAAGGTCATTAGTGTCAAGTCATTGTGTTTAGAAGGATTAGTTGATTGCACGATCCAAGCCGAAGATATTATAATATAATTGTGCACCTCTCAATGCACTTTTGTGTGTCTTTGTGCCAATTTTGCCATTTTTGGCCCGTCATGATGTCAAGTGGCGACCGTGTATCTCAACGTTGCGTTCAATTGACATCATGACTCAAGTATGTTATGAGGGTACATACTTCGGTGCCCAACATATCTTGGACCCGGCGAATAACTCCTCTTAGGCTTGGCATACCGTGGCCGCCATGTTGGCGATTTGGGACTATCCCAAATCATGGGCTCACTTGGCGACCCTGCCATTCCCAATACCGGAGGAGTTGGGCGACGCCCAAAAGATATGTTGGACACATATGACTTGATACCAATCCTATGGCACACTCCGGTCCGAGTCGGGCATGTGCCTCATTTGCCCCAACCATGAGTGTGCGCATTTTTGGCCATTTTGAGCAATTTTCCACTTTTGCTGCCCGCCGTGCACCATGTTCTAACCTTCGTGCACGCCGGACGCTTGGACCAATGGACCATATATGACATGGGTGATATGGACATCGGTCCCCATGGTTCACACACCACGTGGGCGAAGCGGAGCAACCTTCGTTAAGGCGCTAGCCCAAAGTGAGTGTGGGCAATTTTGCCATTTTGGCATTTGTGGACCCAATTGGGATCGTCACCACGCCAAGTGGCACGGAGGTCTTTGAGAGCCGAGGGCATGGGAGTCTCTGTTGGACTCTCGGTGGATCGCGTCTGGAATGGTGGATCCGATCTCCAAGCCGGCGTGGAGATATACTATTGGGAGCACACCAAGTTTTAGCTCATTTCAAGCAGCGGAAATGACCCAATTTTGGGACCCCAATTTCCCCCTTCCGTGTGGTCAATTGGCGGCCCCATTTCTCTAAGCCCATAGGGAGCCCAGACCTAAATTCAGGTTGTACACTCAGATATAAGTCCTAGGTCCTGCCTCCTACCCTGTGAGCCATTGGCCTTACCTTGGCTGGGCGAGCCACGCGTGGGAATGACGCCAATTTTGGTGATTTTGGCATCATGACCCCACTTGACTCATCCGTGTTGCCCTGATGCCGGGACCTCAGAGGGAACCAGGTTGGGTGAGGGCTTCAGGATGTTTGTGCTCGAAGGGCATAGGGTCAGTTGCCTCGTCCCTACCTCTGGCGGGTCCAGACGAGGGGTCAATTTTGGGAATTTTGGAGCTAATATCAGTTTGGGCTGAAACAGCCCATTTTCAGCTACCAACTCCTGAGGGGTTATGGCGGGGCCATATCTCTGGCTCAGAGAGGAGTTGGGACCAGCCGTTAGGGGAGTAAAGGGAGCCCCTGTCGGTAGGCCTTGGGGCCCCTCTTGGTTCCTAGGAACTCGCCTGTGGCTGGGCGGGACACCTCTCCCATTGGCAGGGTTTCAGGGTCCGGACTGAGCAGGGCATGGGTTGTGTTTGAGCCCCCGCCCCCACCAGCCACTGAGAGGGTCGGACCTGGGATTGGGATATGAGTTGGGACTGAGTGTCTATTGTCCTGTGATGCCCTTACCCCAGTCCAGTCTTAACCCCATGTGTACATATCCTGATGTGTTGTTGTACATACTTTTGTTCCCTCTTTGCAGAGTGGCAAGGATTCTGAAACGCTTTGTCACATGACACGAGCGTATTGATGCCCTTGTGAGCGTAGTGCTTTGCCTGCCTGCTCACCTGTGCGTGTCACCGCAGCGTCCCGTGGCCGGCCCCCCACGGGAACGCGTCAGTACGTCCTGTAGTTCGGCGATGGGGACTGTCCTAGCACGAGGATGAAAAGGGCTGGGGCAATTGACCGCCGGTAGCAACCTTGATACCCTTGATCGTTTGAAATTATCAGCCAACGTGCTCCATCCGGGAGAGGGTGAGGCTAGCGCTGGCTTGGGTAAGGGTTCTGTGATACCCCATTTTACCTTGGCAGCCACAAACAAGGCTGTCACGTCTGGGTCTTCAGATCAAGACAGTAATTTGGCCAGTAGTTCGGCCGTACGGTTCAGGGCACCATAGGTTGGCCCTGGGGAATGGGACTCCTCCACATAAGCTGGGCACACTTCAGGGCTCCTGCTAGTGATTGGCAGCTCTGGACGCCATGCTGGCCCTTTCGATCGCCTGGGTAGAGACACTGTGTCGGCCAGGTCCGTAGGTGGCCCAGAGTAAGTGCAGGAACCCCTGTCGGTGTATGGTGGGGATCCCAAGGCTTCAAGTGGTTCCTCTCCATCTTCCCCTCTGACGGACTTGTAGTACTCCTCGTGGAGAAGATATTCATCCATTCTCCTTCTAAATTTGTGTTGTTTCTCAGGTCCTTCAGCTGCTGTAGCCGTAGACGAAGAAGCTGGGCAGGTAGAACGGGAGATGGATACGGCAACCCTTCGGCGAAGGTGTTGCAGGCTGTCACCACGGGCCGCTAAGGCCTCAGTGGTTAATCTGGGCGCTTCTCCTTCCGCCCTTCCGTGAACTGGATCTTTAATGAGATCCAGATGCAGCTCTGAGCTTGGGCTCAGTCATTGAGATGGGCCCAATGTTGCCAAGTTGTACTTATACACTCCGAATTGGCCAGATCCTGGCAGACAGCTGTACTGATGGTGTGGACATTTTGTTTCTGGTTTTTCGCTTGTGTACTTCTCAGAGTCGGTTTGAAAGGTTCTCAGAGGTTCCCTCTGCTACCGGAAAGATGTCCTTGATTAGTGCCGTAATACCTTTGATGAAATCCTGCAGGTTTTGATGTTGGAAAACCAAACCAAAGGAGCAAGTAGAGCAAGAACAGGATGTGGATGGAATGAATGAATAGTTTGGAGATCCAGTGCATCACAGAAGGGCTGTAGATAGACAAAGCAGGCATAAGTACAAAGATTCAATCACAAATGCATAAAAAAATGATTCTAAGTGAAAACTGGCCTAACTCTAGCCTCCAAGTTAGCATCAAGAGTAAGAAAAAGTCACTGCCATGTCTTTCCACGAGGGCTTGATCCAGGCCCAGCCCCCCTTAAAACCCTGCTAAGTCTAACTTAAGTATTTTTATCAGTCTTTTGAAGCTTTAAGTACACTTTCTCAACGTAACTATGGTTATAACCCTGGCCCCCCATGAAGTTCACCCCTACCACTCAACTGAGCGGAGGTATCTTCCTTCATGGAGGTTATACCGAAATAACATAGGCATTTCATGCCTTAGGCCTTGGTGGTTAAGCCTAGTGGTCCCCCACCCCAAGACCGCTATACTCAATTGTTTCTACCACTTACTGTGGTTCTACTTTTTAACTGTTTCTAAATTCAGTAGCTTGGCGAAGTCATAATCTGTGTCTGGCCTAACTCCTTTGCCCCATATTCCTAACCAACTCCATTTCATCGTAAAGAGTGCACATGAAGTGCTTGATGCTAACTTGGAGGCTAGAGTCAGGCCAGCTTTCACACAAAATCTTTTGTTTTATCCATTCGCGATTGAATCTTTGTATTTAAGCCTGCTTTGTCTATCTGCAGCCCTTCTGTGTTACACTGGATTTCAAACTATTCATTGATTCGATCCACATTCTGTTCTTGCTCTACTTGCTCCTTTGGTTTTGTGATTTCAACATCAAAAACCTGCAGGATTTCATCAAAGTCTATAGGGCACTAATCAAGGACATCTTTCTGGTAGCAGAGGCAAACCCTGAGTACCTTTCAAACCGACTCTGGGCAGAAGCACACGAAAAGCACACTGAAAAGCACATTGAATATGTCCACTCAACTGTCCTCCTGAACCTGGCCGATCAGAAGTGTACAAGTCCAACTTGGCAGTGTAGCCCACCCAAAGAGTGAACCGCCACTCAGGGCAGCATCTGGGTCTCAGGAAGATCCAGAGCACAGAAGGGCGAATCTAAATCCGCCCCGAACAACCCCATTAACCATGCAGACCTTAGCGGCCCATGGTGAGGACAGCCTGCAAAGGCTCTGCAGGCGTGTCGAAGCCTCCATCGCCCGGTCGGCCTGTCCGGCCTCTTCTTCTACCGTTCTTGGAGGTGGTCCTGAAGAACAAGAGGATCTACGAAGGAGGATAGACGAGTTTATGCTCCACGAGGCGTACCACAAGTCCACCGTAGGAGAAGATGGAGAAATACCTCTTGATGCCCTCGGGTCGCCGCCTCAAACTGAGATGGCTTCCTTCTCTTACGGGGGGCCATCTACAGACATGGCGGACACAGTATCACTACCGAGACAACCAAGAGTACACGGGCACCCGAGAGCATGGCATCGAGACCTGCCGACAACTTCAAGGGCTCCTGAAAAGAGTCTAGATCCTCTTCACCCAGAGCCCACCTATGAGGCTCTGGATCGCACGGCCGAAGTTTTGGCCAAACTTCTATCCGGATCTGAAGACGCGGATGTGACAGCTCTGTCAGAGGCTGTCAAGGCAAAATTGGGTATCACAGAACCCTTACCCAAGCCAGCACTACTCTTACCTTCACCCGGATTGAGCACGTTGGCTGATGATCTCAAAAGATCAAGGGTGTCCAGGTTGCTACCCAAGGTCACTTGCCCCAGCCCTTTTCATCCTCGCGCTAGGACAGTCCCAATTGCCGAATTGCAGGACGTACCTGTGACTGAGACTGAGAAAAGAGGGCTGTCAGCCCTGGCACCCCTTGCCGGCGTATCTCCTCCCCCTTCAGGCCTAACTCCAGGGGATGGGAAGATGGGCAGACCGATTGCCCTGGCAAACATCCACCTGGAGTTGCCGGAGTTCCACCCGAGAAATCTGCCTGAATGGGCAGAAGAATTTGCTGAGTTTCTTTTGCTAACTGGCCAATCCCATGTGGATGTGGCCACCAAATGCTCACTGCTGAAACACTCATGCAAAAAGAAAATTTTGCAAAAACAGGTGAAACAGATTGTGAAAACCTGTTCAACCTGGGCTGAGGTACTCCAAAGCCTGGAGAAAACATTCCCAGTCTATGAGACTGACCTCAGTGTGCGCACACAGATAGAGGAGCCTACCTATGCTCCCTGAGTTTCCTTCCGCTGCGCGAACCTCTGAATACGTGTGCGACCTAGAGTATCTGTTTTCACGGATGAACGTGGGCTCCTATGGAGCGACTGACCCCCACCTGTGGCTCATGAGTAAGATCCCCCAATGTACGTGGGATGACTGCCGCGCTAGCTCTGAGAGGAAAAGCCGGACCCACTCGTGCGAAGAACTGGTGGATCTGCTGATTGAGCTAGCTCTTGAGAGGGAGAAAGACTCCGACATGGAGAAATTCCTCAAGAAGCACTTCGGTCAAGGTGGTACCCCTGCCCCCGAATGTGGCAAGGGGAAAGGGCCTAAAAACCCCATTAACGCCAGCCAGGGAGGTGGTAAAGGAAGGGGTAACCTAAGTGCCATGAATGAGGTTAAACCTGATGCAGGTACACCCCCTCTGTTCTACTGTAAACCTGTCAATCACAAGGGGGGGCCTTATCATGCCCCTGACTGCGACCATCGCAGTAGTTGTATGCTGCAGATGAAACGACAGCAGCACTCCAAGGATGGGAAAACTGTGACCCATCAAGATCATTTCAGGTGTAGTATTATCTGGGGCTGTTGTGGCAAACGCCGTCACTACGAGGACGAATGTCACATAAAGAAACGCGAGAGTGATAAACTCAAGCGGCAGGAGGCTGAACGCCAGAAGAACTGTAAGGGCAGCAGTGACAGCACTCAGATTCTACATCAATGTGATCAGAATTTCAATGATTCTCAGATGTACATTAGTGCAGTAAATTTTCCGCTTGTTTTTATGTTTTCCGTTCGCCGCCAGATGTCGCCCGTGAGCGCGCGTCGAGTCGCATTTGTCTTTTGTGATTTCCCAATCGGATTTATTTAAATTATTTTGAATGATTTCACGTTGTGTCATTCTGTGCGATGAATGCGCATTGTGATTCCATGTCTGCACCATTTTTGTGAACCGGGTTTTCGTACTCTTCATATTCCACCATGCAGTTGAAAGGACTTACAAGTGCTTCGCATATGTCGCCCCTCCGAGGCTGGATATGGGTCTCAAGAGGGTCAGTTGGGTTCGGAGATATCAGGGGCAGTGTCGGGCGTTACGACCCCTGGGGCATCAAGGCTACAGGCTTCGCAGTTACAACAAAGATCAACCACTATGCAGCGGTTACATGGTAGCAGAGGAAATCATGACTCTGCTTCTGGAATCTCCACGGACACCCTTAGATCATCGGACTTTAGCGGGGCTATCACTCGTTCTGAGTCGCTGCGTGTTCCCCCTGAGGTTACCTTCGTGGCATCTCCCCAGCAACCCGAGGATCATCCTTCAGAGTGCCCTTACTGTGGCCATAGGCATTGGCCTGGAGTTCATACTTGTGCTGATTGTTGTGTGAACGCCCCACCCAACCTTAAACCCGGTCGAGAATCCCCCTCCTCGAGTGAATCTGGTTCCAGCTCTCAAGCTTTGCCTGATCTTGAAGACAGCAGCAGCGAAGGAGAGCAGTCTGAAACTGGAATTAGTGGTGATTACTGGGAAAACCACATTCAGAAAATTTGGAACCAAGAATTTCTGCAACGCCAGAATTGGCTGCTGGCGGAGGCGAGCTACCGTGGCTGCCTGAGGGACTGGTTCAGGGCGTCGTGCCAGTTCATCAGGGACAGCGGCCGGTTGCGATCCGACGCCCAATTGCAGGAACAAGAGGACTGGGAAGAGCTGTTGGACCAGTTCGACCACCAGGGAGCCGTGATGGTGCAGATGGCCATCATTGCCGAGGAGAGACGCCAGAATGTGCGTCAGCACGCTGGTCCGTCGGGCGCCTGGGGTCCGAACAACGACGAGGTCGACGAAATGAGGTGTGATTCGACGCATTCTCACCTCTCCAGGGAGCAACTGTCCAAGCTTCCCAACTCCAACTCCAGTGTTGACAGCTGGGTTGATGAAGTCAGAAGCAAAGGAAAAGGTACGAGATGCCCTTCCTGTGGCGAATGCGCCAAGGACTGCTCCTGTCGAAGACAGATTTCGTCGCTGGAAGACAGAGTGAAGGAGCTGAAGAAGGCCGCCAAGGAGAAAAAGAGGGATGATGACAGCAAGTGGAAGGAGATGGAGCAGAAGCTGGAGAAGCTTACAAATCTGGTACAAAATCTGGGCACTACTGGGCTCACTGGACCAGGGCCAACAATGGCAAGCCACCCAGCACCTAACCCCTCAGCTGCACCTGCATCCACGCCTTACGGCGTTCCACATTCTCCGGCACCCCCAGCTTTTACTGGTTCACTCCCAGCTCATACTGGAATTTCTGGTATCCCCCCTACTGGAATTACAAGTCCTATTGGGTTCAATCTGGGTACCGAAGGAGGAGAATCTTCGTCGGAGAGGTCTGTACTGTCTGTTGGTACTGTCGGAGACATTGATCGAGAAGCAAGGACCACCGTGAAGGAGAGATCAATGGCCTTGAAGAAGAAGGACCGGCAGCAGAAAGAAAACGAAGCATAAATCCAAGAAAAGCAGAAGAAATTGAAGGAGATGAGGCTGCATCAAGCACAACCAACGCCGTTCGTGCAGCCTACTGTGGACCAGGCGTTGCTGGCGGCCGCAATTGCGCAGGCACAGGCAATGGGAGGCGCCGCTGTCAACCCCGTGTTCGTCAATCCGGTTGGCACAGCCACAAATTTCAACCTGAACCACCTGCTGAATCCTTTGCACATGAGGCTGAGAGGATCAGTAATGAAGCAGCCGAAGTTCTCAGGACACCCAAATTACTGGGCGTCCTTCGAGAGGCAGTTCATGGTGTGGCTGCAGACGGAGAAACTGGACAAGGAACTCTGGATCCTTGGGTTGATGGACTGTTTGACTGGCAAACTCAGGGAAAGTACATATAATCTTTATGTCGAAAGACAGAATCAAGGAGATCCCCTGACCTAAGAAGAGTTGTATCGAAGTCTCAAGATAAAAGGCTCTCGACTTCCTGAAGATCATTACAGGAACTGTCTGGAGAACTTCAGGACGATCAAGAAATTATTTCTGGAAGAAATCCAAATAGCAAGGCAAGATTGGGAGTTTTTGGTGCAAGAGGCGGAGAACTCGGGAGATGGCCTTTCTGAAGGCGAGATGAAGAAGATCCTTCTGAGCAAGCTCACCCCGGAGACCAAGCAGAAGATCAGGGACTCTCAGGCGGACCAAAAAGTCCTGGGCAACTGGGTTGAAGTCCGAGGATTGCCGGAGACTATGGGAAAAATGGCAGTTCGTGAGTTGCTACACTCTATCAGTGCTACTGGATTGAAAGACATCCCTATTCGTGAGGGCAGATGGAGAGTTGGTTTCCATGATTCTGAACAGTCGGAGTTTTTCTGTAGCATGGTGGATGGCAAAGTGAAGTATAAGGGAACAGTTTTGAAGGTGCGGCCGTGGATCTTCTCATATGGAGTCGAGCAGATCTTGGACCAACTTGAAAAGTATGCAAACTTAGAACGCCGGAAGTCGCAGGATGCACAAGGCTTTGGAGGCAAGGTCAACGCCGTTGGTGAGAAGGGATGCTCTGTGTGCATTGCCCTTGGAAAGGAAGGTCGAGCGTCGACTCACACGACCGCAGATCACAGGTGGACGCCCTCAGATCTCAAGACAATTCAGTCCAAAATGGATGGAAAGGGAAATTCTCCCAAAAATCCCCAGCAGGATGGAGCACGAGATGCTGACCAGCATGGAAGGGGAAAGGGTAAAGGGCAGTCCAAAGGAAAGAACAGAGACTGGACACCAAAAGATTACTCGCAGCAAGGCGGAGATCCAAGTGGCTCAAGATGGACCAATGCTGGTGGAAAATCTGGTGGAAAATCTGGTGAAAAAGGTGGCAAAGGCCAAGGAAAGTCCGGGAATCAAGATGATTCCAAGGTGAATGGCAACCCCCTGTACACGGAGACGCCAGCAAACAAGACCTTCGGCAACAACAAGGATACTGGAGGTCGAGGCAAGGGCAGATTCAACGAATCCAACCCCAATTCTAACACCTCCAACAACAAAGGCCAAGGAGGTAAGAAAGGTGGTGGTGGAAAGTCATTTGGTGGTCGTGGACGTGGAAAAGGAGTCAATGCCGTTGAAGCAGGAGAAAAATGGGTTGACGAAGGACAAGTACAGGACGTACAGCCGAACGTCGAAGAAGAATGGCAATAGGGAAGCCAACTTGCCCCAAATCCCAACACTGGGGTTGAGTGGCAGGAGACCAAAACCATCAGGGTAGTTGGGGCGGTGGATGGACGCTGCTGGGATAGGCTGGCGCGGTCCTCGGGCCTCCTGTACCCTGCCTGGGTCCTCAGCGCTGTCCGGCGAGGCAAGCAGCGCCAGGTTGTCTGCTGGATCCAGGTCAGAACGACAGATGGTAAAGTTAAACTTGCCAAATGTCTAATTGACAATGGCTCAGAGGTCAATCTGGTAGGAAAAGGCTTTCTGCAGGAGGATGAGGCGAAGATGTCCTCGACACCTGTCCAGCTGGAGGGAGTCAGCGGACATCGCCTTGACGGTGGCGACAGAGAGGCAGAATTGGCGGTCAGATTGGTGAAACAATCTGTCTGGAGCGTGGAAGAGACGGTCACTGAGGAGTGGTTTGCTGGAAAATTCTATGAAGCCAGCATAAAGTATGATTTATTCCTGGGTCAACCCTGGCTTCACGCTCACCGTGTGTCGCCCATGGGACACAGGACATGCTTCCTCCAGGATCCGTCGACCAGCGACCCGTCTGACCCGTATTATCTGCACCCATATACCTAGAGCATCCACCAATTCAAGGAGCGAAATAAGCTGTATTTTCAGCAAGATGGGCAGGAATGCACAAGGAATCAAGAAGAATTCGACGAAGGAAAGGTGGAATCATTGATCTGCAAGAAGTGGAAGTCAGTTTGCTATCGTGTAGTCGACAAATGGCGGGACATTCTGGTGGATTATTTCGAAAGGAACCACAATTTTCGTCCTCAAGTTGATGCCTTTGCAAACAAGAAGAATAAAAGATTTCCGAAGTTCTACGACGATGCCTGGAGTGAGGACTGGTCTGAACCTCTTTGGATCAATCCGCCCTTCGACGTTTTTCCTCGTGTGGTGCAGAAGCTGAAGCAATCCTGCGCAAAGGCGATTTTAATTGTCCCCAATTGGGCGAAACAAGAGTGGTTCAAGGACATTATGGACATTTCAATCGACATTATCGAGCTCCCTCACAAGGGAGTGAAGCTGTATTGCGAAGACAATGGCAAGCATTTGCCACAGCGTTCGTGGAGCACGTTGGCGTGCTTAGTTGACGGGAATCTGGGAGATTATTGGCAAGATGACAGTGAAATGGGAACAGAAGAGGTCATCTCAAATTCCTCAAGAATCGACGAAATTGAGGTGGATGAAGGCGATCGAGAGCGGAATCCCGACGTATCGTCGCGGAAGGAGGGAAGGACAATCGGCGTCCCTCAAGAGAACGCCTCCATCCATTACAATTCGTCCCCACCAGACAAGAATCAAGCCAAAAATGTCAAGATTTCAACAAGAATGATGTCAAATCTCCAAGAATCTCGCCTGAATTGACAGGAATGAAGCTGAATTCGTCCGACCATCCCTTCAAGACATTCGTGGACCCCTTTGATTGGTGGGAACCCACGGAGGAGCGAGCTCAGGTGAGCTTCATCCGCCAACAATGCGACGAAGAAGTTTGGAATGAAGTGGCCAAGAATATGAGACCACGACCAACAATTCGCAAATTGGTAGACAGAATGTCGGTGATTAAATGTGGGAATCAGGTCGACGGAGACAAGATATCTGCAAGAAGGGACGCAGTGGTCGAAGATTATCAAGATGACGTGCTGAGTGGGAAGTTGTGGAAAAACCCCCCAATTCGATGTGAAAATGGGGAAGCCAAGATTGACATAATCGAAGGCTCAAAGGTGCACAAACAACGTCCATTCTATCTACACGGCACCAAAGCAGATGCCCTGCGAAAGATTATTGAGCGCAATCTCTATGAGTTCGGTTGGTTGGAGGGCTGCATGAGTTCTGAGTGGTGTTCAGCACCATTTACTGTGCCAAAACCCCCACCTGCTGACCAATCCAGCATAGATGTTTGGCGTCTAGTGGTGGATTACAGAGCCCTGAATGCCGCCACGGTACCAGACGCGCATCCTCTTCCTTTAATCGAGAAGAAGATCGCCGCGAGAGCCAAAGGCAAGCTCTTTACTGTGTTGGATTCGCGCCATGGCTTTCATCAGATGCCCCTTCGAAAGGAGGATAGGCATTTGACGGCAATGTGCACGCCCTGTGGCACTGTCCAGTGGACTGTACTGCCGATGGGTCTGAAGAATGCGCCGTCGATGTTCCAGAAGATGATGGAGACTATTTTATTTCAGAAGCACAAGTCTCTGGATTTACAAGAATTCTGCAGCATCTACATTGACGACCTTCTGATTGCCACGATTGATGAGTGCCTGAAGTTGCACGAAGAACAAGTTCGAAAAGTTCTCGAAGTCCTTCGGCAAGAGAAGCTCGTGTGTGGACCCAAGAAGGGCAAAATGTTCCTCCAGAGTGTGGAATTTTGTGGCTCTGTCTTGGAAGATGGGACAAGAAGACCAGCCCCAGGAAAAATGGCTGCCCTGCAGCTCTGGGAAAGGCCTAAAACCATCACGCAGCTTCGTGCCTTTTTAGGCTGCTGCAATTATTACCACGAGTTCCTTCCTCTCTACGCCAAGTTCTCTGGTCCATTGACAGGGTTACTCAAGGTTGGCAAAATAGAAGGAAAGAAGGGATCTCAAGTCAAGCTCAAGTGGACGCCAGAATGTGAAGAGGCATTTACTGGTCTCAAGGAAGCACTGGCAAATGTGGTTACATTAAAGACTCCGTGGTTGGATGGAAGACCTTTTTATATTCGTACAGACGCCAGTCGTTACGCCATCGGTGCTACGATCGAACAGGTCGATGACGAAGGTCACCATCATCCTCTGGCTTTCTGGTCTCGCAAGCTTACAACAAGACAGTGAAATTGGAGTCCAAGGGAACAAGAAGCCTACGCAATCCTTTGTGCCTTACGGCGTTATGAAGGTTGGATCTTGGGCCATCGCGTTGAGGTACTGACTGACCACAAGTCACTGGAGAGCTGGAGGACAGAACATGTGGATACCCCTGGTGGACCAGCTGGGAGGAGAGGCCGTTGGCATGAAACTCTCAGCAGATTTGACCTCCATGTGACTTACATTCCGGGTCGCTACAATACAGTGGCGGACGCCCTGAGTCGCTGGGCCTACCCAGCCTCGGAGGCTTACTCTGAAGTGAGTTTTCATGGGACAGCGACGGATAAAGCTGAAGTGATCGAGTTTGATAAGGAGGAACAAGCACTGATCAAGAAACATTGTCTCCAATGTTCGATTAAAAATCGGATGAAGGTGGATTTGGTCAGATGCAAGGAGATTACCAAGGCAGATCAGACTGCAGGAGTTAACTCTGACTCTGAGTCGTCGCTGCCACTCCTGAATGTGTTGCCTACGACGAGATCCAAAGCGAAATCCACGCTCCCTCCACAACAAAAGGACAAGGAAACTTCCTTCCTCTATGTGGATTGGACGAGGATGTACAAGGAGGACAGGTTCTTTGGGTCTGTATACCACAAGTTGAAAGGGGACAAGCCTTACGACTCTGAAGAGACGTCTGATTTCAAAATCCAAGGCGACAAGTTATTTTGGCAAGGACGGATTTGTGTTCCTGATTGTCTGATTGACCAATATGTCAAACATTGGCATCGGAATGAGACAGCCCACACACATTCTCGTGTTCTGGAGCAGGGGCTACAACACAGAGTGTACACACGGGACCTCAAGAGTGCCTGTGAACGAGTTGCCAAAGGATGCAAGCAATGTCAGGGGACCATCCCCAAGAATCAAAAGGCAGAAGGACTACTGAAGGGATTACCAATTCCTGAGAGGTTGTTCGACAAGGTGACGGCGGATGTCTTCGAGTTGGGACAAATCCAAGAGGAATGTCTCTACACGAGGAAGCCTATCGATGGGGCTTTGTTAATTCAAGACCGCCACAGTCGCTACATCCAGGTCCTCCCTTGCAACACGAAGCATCTCACCTCTGAAATGGCTGCCAAGTGGACTGCAAGTCAGTGGATGAGTAACAGGGATGTTCCCAGTGAAATTCTGACGGACAGTGGAAAAGAGTTCATTGGGACTTGGTGGGAGAACATGTGTGCTCTATTGGGAGTTCATCATCTTCGTGCCCGAGTCTAAATCCATCGAGCTCTCCCTGCTGAACGCGCTGGAAGAATTCTTATTAACATTCTGAGAAAATTCCTGGCGACTGAAAAAGACTACAATTGGTTGGAGACAATTTACTGTGTCTTGAGAAGATACCATCGTACCAGGAATTACACTGGATTAAGTCCGAATGAGCTTGTTTTTGGTCGTGAGAAGATGGGTCCAGGACCAGTGATGTATCATCCTAGGCAGTGCTACGACGCCTCGCAATGGTTTGAGAGGATCAAGGATTTAGAATCCAAGTGGATCCAAGCCAAAGTGGAGAGTGGAGCAGATTGGTTGAATTTCAAAAACAAATCGAGAACGCAATGAAAAACCCTTCGAGAAAGGCCAGCAAGTTTGGCTTCGTAAGTCAGACGAGACCCTGAAGGACGACAACAAATTGTTACCTTTGTGGGATGGCCCATTCCAAGTCAGTGGTCAACTAAGTGAGACTACATTCAACATTGAAATTGAGCCAGGCAGGCATCAAGAAGTACATCGTGACCGTTTGAAGGCCGAAGTACCCTGCCCCAAAGGAAGGTTCAAGCCTCTCTATTGGACTTCGAAGTACCTGAGCGACAGGAAGATGGTCACCAGCAGTTTCGAGTTGGAGAAGATCCTTGATTCCAAGAAAAATGCTCGAAACAAGTGGTACTTTCTGTGCAGCTGGAAAGGATTCGGTCCAGAAGAAGACAAATGGGAGCCAGCTTCAAGTTTTATCCATGGGTATACGGAAACTTTCATCAAGTTCCTGAAGAAACACCCTGAGATTGACCGTGAGCTCTCGCTGATCAAAGATTGTGTCACCAAGGAGGACTTACAAGCACAAGAAGAAGCTCCAATTGTGGCAGAATCTATTGGAGACAAGATCTGATCAGAATTTGAATCGCCGAAACTTTCGAAAAGGTTTACGGTCGACATTTACCCTTGGCATGGGGACAATACAGTCTTGACGCATCGTCTATGTGGTTCGATGAACAGATGATGGGACATTCTGGGGTCATCCTGGTCATTCCATCCATCATTCTCATCATGGTCATCATGTAAATCATGTGCTTCATTGTAGATGATTCAAATCGGAAGTTCCGAAAGGCCTTTATCTTCAACCACGACGACACCCTCGTGTTTTGCTGTCGACTGGACCCCTCTACTCGCCTTGGGAAGGACTCGTTCGAGTTGGTGCTCATTACAGAGATTCTAGCACATGACTGAGTCTGATCCATTTCATGTGTTTGACAGATCTGCTCAGAATGTCATTTCAATCAGCTCTTACATTTAGACTGTTGGTTCATTTTTCAATCGACCACTGTCAAAGGGCTTATATAGACCAAGTGACAACGATGGTGTTCTTACTTGTGTCGACTCGCTGTTCATCTGTGGATTGTGTTGGAATCCCCCTCAGAATCAGCCCAAATTTGGCAAATTCCTGGTACCAAGCATTGGATGCTCCTACATTCTGGAACTATATTGAGTCAATTACCACTTCTGGCTTGTACTGGATCAAACATGAAGCCCTGGAGACAATACTGACAGTGTGGTGATCACGCACTGGGTTTTCTTGGCCTTTCTTTACTTTTACATGATTGGATTTCCATCATGGGATTCATCATCATCGTCATGAGGATTTGACCTGGATTTGGTATGAATGAGAACTGGATCTCCGTTCAGCACTACACACAGTGTATATCGACAATGAATTGGACCTATATTGGCTTGTTTCAGACTTCACCACTCTCAATAGGTGTGCGATTCACTGATTTTGGTCTCAATTCAGTCACATTTTGTACCATAGTCTGGCATCTGGTCTCATGACTGCAAATGACACCGACCAGTTTCACATATCTTGGACTCCATGAAGGGATACCCTATTTTTTGGACGCTCAACGACATGGCGACACTCGTTTTCTGTTTTCTGACAGTGGGATGTCAGATCCTGATTTCATCATGGATCATGGATCTTGATCATGCATGTACATTCTTCACTCAGACTTTCAATTTTCGAATTTTCGAGCTTGAACGAAGCTATTTCTGTGTGCCCTAAGGTACCTATGCGTTTCATTCAAGTCGATGGCAATCGCGAAGCACAGATCTCAGCACAATTTTGCTCCATTCAGCTCAATTTCACACACTTTGCCTTAGATTAGTCGGTTTTTGGTCACTTTAGCCGTTTCTTTCACTTCACTTGACCCAGCCTGACATACTGGCGTATGTTTTCAGAGGGGGAGTGTAACGGCAGCAGTGACAGCACTCAGATTATACATCAATGTGATCAGAATTTCAATGATTCTCAGATGTACATTAGTGCAGTAAATTTTCCGCTTGTTTTTATGTTTTCCGTTCGCCGCCAGATGTCGCCTGTGAGCACGCGTCGAGTCGCATTTGTCTTTCGTGATTTCCCAATCGGATTTATTTAAATTATTTCGAATGATTTCACGTTGTGTCATTATGTGCGATGAATGCGCATTGAGATTCCATGTCTGCACCATTTTTGTAGACCGTGTTTTCGTACTCTTCATATTCCACCATGGAGTTGAAAGGACTTACAAGTGCTTCGCATATGTCGCTCCCCGAGGCTGGATATGGGTCTGAAGAGGGTCAGTTGGGTACATAGATTTCAGGGGCAGTGTCGGGCGTTACGACCCCTGGGGCATCAAGGCTACAGGCTTCGCAGTTACAACAAAGATCAACCACTATGCAGCGGTTACAAGAACCAAACACCCACCAGAAACCCCCAGAATGGGAATAAAGGTGGTAAAGGAGGTGGCAAGGGGGGCCGCAAAGGTGGACCCCCTAACCCCCAGAGGCGCTCATCAGCGCCCGCTGCTACTCCCCCTCCTGCCGAAGGTGACCCCAAGAAGCGCCCTCAGGGGAATAACGCCTCCCCTGAGGGGAATAAGTCCAAGAAGAGGCGACTAGCCTGGATGGCCAAGTCCATCAGGGCTGCAGGAGTGGATGTCAAATTCCCTGCTGAGGAGTAGGGGGGCGGCTGCGAAGAGGAGGACTTGGTTCTCTGGATCCTCGCGAAAATCGGGGATCAAGTTTTTCGAGCGGTGCTTGACACCGTTGCAACAGTTTCTATAGTTGCCCGGCGCCTGCTAAAGACTTTCAAGAAAACTAAGACCGTGGCCATAAGAGTAGGGGATGGGCGTACCATCCATTCGTTCGGGGGGGTCGATGTGACTATATGCCTGGGCGACGAATTTGTGACCGGACACTGCAGAGTGTTGGACACCAACGCCTATGACATCGTCGTTGGCACCGACTTCCTACGATGAAACCCCCAGGTAAAAATGATGTCTTTCCAGCGCCCCTATTCTTTGCACTGCGACTTTGGCAGTAGGCTCTTCTCCGTACCTTTGGAGCTGTCAGGACGAAAAGAGTCCGGGCTGCGCTACGCATCCAAGACTAACTATCGTACTGAAAACTACCAATTGGCCCGTCACGTTCTGGAAAATGGACTGGCGGCCCTTCAGGTAAACCTGGATGAGATCGAGGTGGAATTGTTTGCGAGCCAACAACAGCACATCATGCAGTTGTACTGCTCAAAAAATTTGAACAACGCTTTCCGTTCCTTCTGGAAAGCTATGGACCTAGCGTATGCTAACCCTCCCTTCTCCCTGCTCGCGAAGGTTCTAACCAAAATCGCTTATTAGGGAGGAAGGGTTGTCATGTGCACCCCTGACTGGGGCTGCTCTGGTGAACACGCTTACTGGCGCCGTAAGCTAGATCGAATGACCGTGGAAAGAGTGCATATCCCCGACAGTCCTATCTGTGTGCCTGAGGACTCAGACACAGCTATGCAGGCCCCTGAGTGGGCCAGTTTCCTATCCATCGTCGATGGATCTCTCAATCCTGTACCCCTGTGTGACCTAGACCAGGTGCTACTGAAAGAGGTCATGGCCGAAAATCGTGGCCTGACTCTTTCTGATCTCAAAGATCGATCTCCTGAGCACCTGTCTGCCACACTTACAGGGTGTGAATCCCGATGGCTATCTGGAACGTGCAGCTGTTAAGGAGGATGCTGACGGCCAACTGTCTGAGGTCGCCAGCACTATCCCTCCTGTTGATCCCAGCTCTGTTGAGCTGAAACAAAGTGCCTTCCTAGCCCAGCTTTTGCTGGAGGAGGTAGATCTAGAGTCAACCTCAGAACCCACTTCCCCTGTTGGGAAACCGGTGCTACACATGCAGCCAATACACACAGGTGAACCCATGGCCCGGACTCCTGATGCTAGTGCGGCCCGCTTCTAATAACATGCCACTGTCTGAGCATGACACTCAGGAACTCCGACGGCTGTTGTACCTGAAGGCCGAAGGTATTGAGCGCCAAGAGCGGCTGCAATACCTCAGACAGACCTGGAAATCCTCCATCTGGTCAGAGGAGGACGACGACTCCTATACGCTGCCTGATCCTGAGATACCACTAGTGTATTCTTCCCACTATGGGCAGCAATGTCCCCCCGAGTGGGATGATGGTTCTGTACCTGCCAAAACTGCTGATCGGCAGAAAAAGAAAGAACTTGGAAAGAGCAACCTCCATGCTGAGGAGGATTTCCTGCTGAAACTCGAGAGTCTTAACCTTGACCCCCGACTGAAGAAACTGCTGCTAATAAATGAGGAGGTGTTCAGCGACGTGCCGCCCCCCCTCTCTTGTAAGAAACTGGTCCAAATGGCCCCTGAAACTGAAACCTGAATTTGAAAAGACGCGAGTGAGGCGTCGCCCCTATCCCGCTCCACAGGAACAGGTTTGAGGTTTGAGGTTTGATTTTTCGGGTACTAGACGCCTTTCAGCCCCTGGGGGCCACCTGGTCGGGCCAGGTGATATCCTCCCTACCGGGTCCTAGTGGGGGGCCCTCCAAGACGCACGTCCTGCCTGGTGGCGGAGTCCCCGGGGTTCACAGGGCTCGGAGCCCCATCCCTCCCCTGCTTCCCCTTTTCGCCACTCCCCGGTCAGTGCATCAATTCCCAGCCGTGGCTGCGGGCGCTTACCCACTGCGTCGCCCCCCTAATGTGTGGTTGCCCGGGGCGCCGGCGCTGCCGGGCCCGTGCCACTGGCTTGGGGCCAGTGGGACCCCCTTAGGCTGGCGCGGTGGCTGCCTAGCCTAGGGGTCGGGGCGTGGCGCAGTCCGCCAATACTGCCTTGGCGGATGCAGTGCCCCGTCCGTGTGTGCGCGGCGCTCACGGCCGGTTTGGGGGGCCCGGGCCGGTACCTGGTGATGTGTCTCCCCCATTTCCCCCTTCCCGCCCCGCCCGTCCCGCGCTGTGTGTGGCGGGCCGTCCCGTCCGGGTGTCCCTTACCCTCGCTCGCTGGTACGCCATTCCACGCGGTCTGTGCGTTCCGCGAGCTCGGTCCGGTTGCGCTTCTGGTATTCTCCGTGTGCCGTTTGTGTGTGTGTGCGCTCGCGCTCCCGCGGCGTCCGCTCCCCCCCCCTCCCTCCCCTGGGTGGTGTGGCGCGCGCACCTCGCGCGGTCCCGGCGCTGGGTGCTGGTAGAGCCGTTCCACGCGGTCCGTGCCCCTCCGCGTGTCCTGCCCCGCCCCCTTTCTCTGTCTGGCGTGCTTTGGGGGGGGTGTCCCGGTCCCGTTTCCCCCCTACCTGGCTTGGGGTGGGTCTGCGCGTCCAGGGCGTTCCCGTGCCGGGGGGTGGGTTGGGGGGGGGGGCGGCCTGTGCGCCGCGCCCCCCGTTTGCGCGGCCGGGGGGGCCAGTAGGGCAGGGGGGTCGCTCTGCCTCGTTCCGTCCCTCTGCCTTGCCTGGGCAGGCAACAAAGCAGGTGTCACTGGCGTCGTTCTGGTCATGGAGGGCGTGGCCCCCATACCGCTCCGGTTCATGCCCGCTTGCCGTCTCTTGGCGCGGCCCGCGTGGCGCCCTGGCGCGTTGGTGCGGGTTCGCTTGTTCCCCGCGGTTCCTGCGGGAGCAGGCGACTGGGGCGGGGGGGCGGGCCTTGCTCCGCCCCCCCTCTCTGGCGCCGCGGTCCCGCCGTGGGGGAGGGGGGACCATCCCCTCTGCCTCGGGGGGCTGGGGGCCGGCGCCGCCGCGGCTTGCGGGCCGGCGGGGCGGTCGGGGGGGGGGGGGGGGGGGTTCGCGCCGCCGCCCCCCTGCTCTCCCTCAGGGGGGCGGCCCCCGGTTCCCTACCCTGCCCCCCGTTTCGTTGTCGGCGTATTCCCTCCCGGCGTGCGCGTTCGGTCGGGGTCCTTGGGCCGCCCTGTCCACCGGATGCGGACTGCCTAGCGGGGGGGGGGGGGGGGAGGGGCGGCCCGTGAACCGCTCCCCCGGGGGCCCCGTCAGACCCAAGCCCTCCCTCCGTCCTCCCCAAGTGGGCAACTTTGCGGGTGTCACTGGCGGTGCTCTGGTCATGGGGGGCGCGGCCCCCATACCGCTCTGGTTCGTCGCCGCCTGCCGCCCTCGGGCGTGGTTTGCGCGTCGCTCCGGCGCGCTGGTGCGGGCTCGCCCGTCGGCCGCGACCCCCGCGGGAGCAGGCGGTGGGGGGCGCTCGGGCGCGCGGCGTGCGGGTCCTGCTGCGCCCCCCCCCCCCCCCGCGTTGCGGTCCCTTCTGGGGGAGGGGGGACGTCCCCTCGGCTCCTGGGGGGGCGGAGGGTCGGCGCTCCTGCGGCCCGTAGGCCGGGGGGGGAGCGGGAGGGGGGGGGGGGAGGGGGGGCTGCTCCGCTGCCCCCCGCCCCCTGCCCTGTCGGGTGTCGGCCTGCCATCCTTCGTCTCCGGCGCGCCCCCCTTGGGGTATACTCGTGCCGTTGGGCGGCCGTGGGCGTCGGGTGCGGCCCGGTCGGCCGCCAGTGGGTCAGTGCGGCGGGGGGGGGGGAGGGAGGGGGGGAGTGATCTCCTTGCCCTGGTTCGCGCCCCCGCCTTCCCCAGGCCGGCCTCTGTGTGGGCTGCTCCGTTTGCGCCGTCCTGGGCGCCGCCGTTCCGTTGTCGGTCGGTAGCGGGTAAAGCGGGAGCGTGCGGGCGGTACATCGGGGGTGCTTGGCGCGCGGCGGTGCCCCCCCCCCTGGGTGCAGCGGCCTCCCCGTGGAAATGCGGGGCCGCTGTCTCTCTGGTCGGCCTGGGTCCGCTCCTGGGCCGGGGGGGGGGGGGGAGGGGGGGGCTCTCTGGTCCCCTGACGCCGCCCCCCGACGGCCGTGGGGAGGCGGCCTGGCGGTACCGGCCCCGGGGGGCCAGCCGTCGGCTCGGGGGGTGCACTCTTCTCCCGCCCCCCTCTACCCTGTGAGAGCCGGACCCTCGTGCAGGCCCTCGCTTGGGTCCCCTGCTCCCCCCGCTGCTGTCGCGCGGCGCTGGCTGGCTGGGGGCGGCCGTGAGGGTCAGCGGTCAGCGGTTCGTGGGCTGCAGGGCAGTGGGCCCCTCCTCGCGCCCGCTGGCCCCGCCCTCCCTCCCACGGGAGGTGGCGCGCCCCCTCCGTCGCGCTGCATTGTGGGGGGGGCGTGGGTCAGGGAGCCCGGCTCCGCCGGGAGGGGCGTCCCGCGGCTCCGTCTGCCCCCGACTCTCTCGCGCCCGTCGTCTGGGCCGTCACTTGCGTCGCCGCTTGTGCAGGGGTTAGGGCTGTGGCGGTGGCGGGTTTCGCCGGCGGTAGCGCCAGTGGGTGAGGGCGTTGCGCAAGGCCCGGGGGAGCCAGTTGTTGGCGTCCACATCCTTGATGCGGAGCACCGCCCCCCCCTCCGGGAAGGCCGGCCACGTCGGCTCCCTGTCGGGCCAGGCCGCCCGAATCACCGAGCGGAGGACCCTCTCGTGGTCCTCCAGAGTCGCCCACCCCCCCGGGGGTACCTCCCGTTTCACTCCGTCCCTCCGGAGGAGCACGGCATCGAAGGGCCGGTTCCTCATCCCCCTGGTGGTCCCCGAGCAGGCCCAGCTCAACCACCGGTACACCTCCACCACCAGGGGGAGGGCCTCATCACCCAGAGGGTCCGGGACCGTGCCCCAGTCCCGGTCCCAGGGCCCGGCCCCCCTTGCCCCTCGCGCCGGCTCGCCCTGCCGCCCCTCTGCCTGCGGCGCCGGCGCCGCGCCCCGTCCCCCCCCCGCCGACCCCGGAGCCACACCCTTGTCGCGGCGAACAAGGTCCACCCACCCCACGGGCGGGCTCAGCCCTGTGGATGAGGCCTAATTTGGCCGCCCTCCCTGTGCGAGGACTCTGAGCGCTTCTCACCGACGTTGCGCCAAGACCAGCGGCAGCCTACATCAAACAGGCTAGGAAGGCCACACAAACACACACCGGCAGCAAGAGGCAACGCGCAGAGCAAGCCCCAAGTGGCCCCCCTGAGGCAGGCGGCCCCATACGCCGCGGCCTCGGGCACCATGCCAACATGGTGGGGAGCTAGCGCCGTAACCATCGACTGGACGTCCAGCGCTGAGCCAGCTGATCCCAGGACTGGAGGACGTCCTCAACGCACCGTCCTCCTCAAACACGCGGAGCGACCGGCACCTGGGGTGGGTACACACCAACAGAGCAGCGCGCCAGCGCCCACACCCCGAGAAGTGCACGCTACGAGCAAGCCCCGCGCCGTGCACGTGAACAACAATGCAGCCAGAGCCCATGACAGGTAAGAATGCCACACGAGGGCGGCAGCTGAAGTGCCGCTGACACAGCACCCCCATAGCCCCTGCATTGGTAACGGGGCGGGGGTTGGCTGCAGTCAGCTGCAGCCCACGAACTGCAGCACGACTGTGGCTGCAGCAGCTGCAGCACACCTGACGTGGTGCTGCAGCAGCACCCCCACAGCCGCTGGATTGCTACCGGGGGGGTTGGCTGCGGTCAGCTGCAGCACATGGACAGTACATGGACTGCAGCGTGAAGAGGTGCAGCTGCTGCAACATGAGGGCTGCACCTGGTGCGTTGCTGATCGAGCACCCCATAGCCCCTAGATTGGTAACGGGGCGGGGGTTGGCTGCAGTGAGCTGCAACACACGCTGCAGCACCCAACTAGCCACAGCTGCTGCAACACTCGGGCGGCAGCTGAAGTGCTGCCGATGCAGCTTCCCCCATTGCTCCTGCATTGGTAACGGGGCGGGGGTCAGCTGCACTGAGCTGCGGCCCACTAACTACAGCAAGAAAGTGGCTGCAGCAGCCGCAGCACACCGGAAGTGTTGCACGTGCAGCAACCCCGCAGCCCCTGCAAAGATAACCGAGCTGGGTTTGGCTGCAGACAGCTGCAGCACGCGTACTGCAGCATGAAGGGCTGCAGGTGCTGCAGCGTGAGGGCTGCCCTTGACGTGCTGCTGAGGCAGCACCCCCATAGCCCCTAGATTGGTAACGGGGCAGGGGTTGGCTGCAGTGAGCTACACAACATGTGCAGCGGCATGAAAGGAGAAGCAGCAGCTGCTGCACAACGGCTGCACCTGACGTGCTGCTGGTGCTGCACCCTTGACACCCCTAGTTTGGTAACCAGGTGGAAGTTGCCTGCAGCACCCAGCGAGCCCACCACGTGGTGGCACAAAGCCCAGCGCGTCGAAGCACCGAGTCCACCATGTGGTGGCACGCGGCCCGCCGCAAGGAAGCACAAAGCCCACCGCGTGGTGGCACAAAGTCCACCGCGTGGTGGCACAAAGCCCACCAAGTGGTGGCACAAAGTCCACCGCGTGGTGGCACAAAGCCCACCGCGTGGTGGCACAAAGCCCACCAAGTGGTGGCACAAAGTCCACCGCGTGGTGGCACAAAGCACACCAGGTGGTGGTACAAAGCCCACTAAGTGGTGGCACCAAGTTGCGAGGCACGAGCATGTAGTGCGCGGGGTGCAGCGAGTGGCGCGACAAAGAGCGAAACAGCCGGCAGGAAACACAGCGCGTGGAGGGGCCCTTGGGTGAGGGGCCTCTCTAGTGCTAGACGGAGACCTCCCGCCAACCGTCGGGGCGTGCGGCTTCCAAGAAAAGCCTATATCGTCAGGTCATGCTACACCTACACCTACGGCCCCCCTGCCAAGGCCACCCGCGCCGGCTCCGCCCTCGGCGCGGGGGGGGCTGGCTGGTGCTGGGGTCGTGAGGGTTGGGGGGGGGATGAGTTCTCCAGTGTCGGGGTCGATTTTGTAGAGGTGGGCGTGGTGGTGGTGGTGGTGGTGGTGGGTGTGGTGTGCCGGCATTTGTTGGATGCCGGGGGGGATGCACCGCACCGGCTGCACGTCCGGCTGCGCGGGCGCCCCCCTCCCCGTCCCCCTCCCTTTGCTCCGCCCTCCCCCCCCGGGCTCCCATGCCCCGTCCTGTCTGTCCCCGAGGGCCCGCGGCGCTCTTGCCCTTGCCCTTGGGTCCCTTCCCGGCCCCCACGCCTCTGTCCCCCTGTCCGTGCCGTGGGTCCCGCCCCCTGTCACCCGCGCCCTGGCCTGCACTGCCGGCGCCCGTGCCCGTCCCGTGCCTGTGCCCATGCCCTTGGCTGCGCCCATGCTCGCTCACCGTCCCTCGCTCCGCTCAATGCGCTCCGTGGCCACCTGCCTGGGCGCCCGGCCCGCGCCCCTGCGCGCCCTTCCCGCGCCCCGGCCCCTTCCCGGCTCCCTGCCCCGCGTCGCGCCGTCCGCTGCCCGCGCTCTGTCCCCCTCCGCTGCTGCTGGCCTCGGCGCGTCGTCCGTGTTTGCGCCCTTGCTCCTTGCCGCGTGTGCCCTGGCCCGCCCCCTGCGCGTGCCCCTGGGCACTCCCCCTGTCGCCTCCTGTCCCCCGCTCCGCGCTCTCCCGTGGCTGGCACTCTGCCCTGCCTGCGCGCCGTCCTGCCCTTCCTGGATCACACGCCGGGCGTCCCGCTGCCTCTGCAGCTGCGGCAACGTGACGCCCGGCGGCGAAAGCTCGGGCGCCGGGAGGCGGACGTGCCGCGTCCGCCCCGAGGGGAAGGGCTTGAGAGGGGGCGGCTTGGGGGGGCTGGTGTGGGTGTGGGTTGGGTTGGTGTGGGCGCGGTACTTCGCGCCCTACCTGCCAACTGCTGCTGCTGCGGCGGCCCCCGGCGAGGCGCCCGGGGCCCGCGCGGGGTCCGTCCCCTGTGTATGCGGCGTGCCGGGGGCCGCGGCGTCGCCGGCCGAGGCGGTGGCGCGGCTCGCTGGGGCCGCGGTCTCAACCCCTCGTGCACCCTCCCCGCCCCCGTCTGCGGCCGCGGCAGCCCCCTGCGATGCGCCCGGGTCCTGCGCCGGGGCTACCCACATTGCCGGCGGCGCGCCGGGGGCCGCGGTTGGGGCCGCGGCGCGGCTTGCTGGGGCTGCAGTCTCAGCCCCCCGTGCGCCTGGGGCCCCCTCCCGGGGCGGGGCGGCAGGGCTTGCTGCTTGGGCGGCGGGGGCGGTCTCCTCGGCCGGCTCAGTCCCCTGGGTCGACGGCCCGGTGTCGGCGGAGGCCGCCCGGGGCTGCCCAGCCGGCGGCCCGACCGACACTGCCGCCTCCACCAGCCTCTGCTCCTCGCCCTCCGCGGGGGTCTCCCCAGCCGATTCTGGGGAGACCGGGGAGCGGGAGCGGGACCGGCGGTGGTGGCGGTCGTCCCGCTGGGGGGAGCCATCGGAGTCCGACGTCTCTGTTTTCCTGGTAGGCATGCGTCGTGGCAGGTGCGCCCTTCCCACTACCTCCCGGTGCATCTGTGTCGTGCCGTGGGCAGTGCTGTGCAGTTTCCGCGAGGGGGAGGGGGGGAGGGGGTGGGGGGCCAGCGGTGGCATCAGCCCCGTACGGGCGGGGGCCGGCGGCCATCCATCGGCATTTGGAGGGGAGGCGGGGAAGCCACGCGGCCAACGCGTCGCGCCAAAGCTCCCAGTCTGGGGCAGGGCTCAGGGCCCTGGGCCCCCGGGGGTCGTCGGGTGGTGCCGGGGGGAGCCGCACTAGGTGGGACCCCGTAACGGCGGTGACCCCCTGTGTCCGCAGGAAGGTGTGTACCCCGTCCCGCGCCGCGGGCGCCGGGAGGGGGAGGCGGGGTACGGGTGCTGCCCCGTAGAGGTGGGTGGGGGTGATCCCCAGGACCCGCTCCGGGTCCCCGCGGGTCGCGACGACAAGGAGGAGCAGGGGGGTGCCCGGGCGTTCTTGCCATAGGACCTGCCCCCTGTGGTGGGCATCCCTGGTCCTGGAGTGGAGGGGGGACAGGTCTGGGTTGGCCCAGCCGCGGGGCGCGTGCGTCGCCGGCGGGAGGGCGGGGCACCTGGCAGGCTCCCTGGGGAACGCCTCGCACATGACGGCGTACGGGGGGGCCGGTCTGGCGCCGTCGGATACCGGGTTGGTCGGCCGGGGGCGGGCAGGCGCCTCGTCCGCGCCTTCCACAAACACCGTGATTTTGCCCACCTCCAGGTCCTCGTCCGGCGGGTGCAGAAGGTGGAGCGCCGCATCCAGGTCAGACAGTCCCCCCGGGTACGTGGCCCGCGCCTGGTTCAGGTACGGGGCCGTGTCCCCGGGGCAGCGCTTCCTGAGGGTGTGCAGCAGGGCTGGGGCGCTGCTGCGGAGGGACATGGCAGACCCCGCTCCCGTCAGCCGCAGGGTGTCCCCCATGGACAGGGGCCGGCCTGACCGGTTGGACTGACGCCACTCCATCCAGTGCCCGTAGCGGGCCGCCTCCGGGCTGATGAGCCCCGGCTGGACGGCATTCATGATCCGGTGCATCGCCGGGAGTAGCGCGGGGGCCCCTGCTCCGTTCAGGGCGCGGACGGCCGGGAGGGCGGTCTCGCTGAGGAAAGCCCTCGCACTGCCCGCCGGGTCACGTCGTGCCGCAGCGTGCGCCTCATGCGCCTCCGTCACCGCGTCCGCTACCAGGCCTCGGACGGCCGCCTCCTGCGCTTGGCGGCGGGCCCTGGCGTGCCCCGGCCCATCCCCCCGTCGGCGAGGCATGGTGCTGCGGGCTCTGCAAAGTGTGGCGGCGGCCGGGGGTCAGGGCGCGAACACGTGCGACAGGTGCGCAACGGATGTGGGGTCCCGCAGGTGCATGTGGATCCACAGGAGGGCGGCGCCTGCGGGGCCCGCGCGTTCGTGTGAGGGGGCGTGTGCTCCTCCGATGCGCCGGTGCAAAGCCTCCTCCTCCGTGCGCCTGGGCGGGCCCGCGGGACGCTCTGGCCATGGGCATGCGGCCACCTTGGAGCACTGCGCGCACCTGTTGGCGCCTGTGGGCGCTGCGGAGGACACCGTGTGGCATTCCCCGCAGAGGTGGCAGGTGTGTGGGAGGTGGGAGGGCGGCGACCAAGGGCCGAGATGGCGGAGCCAGAGGTCGTCCCACCTCTGTCGGAGGGGGTCCCGGATCTCCAGCAGGCGAGCGCGGACGCGGCGCCGGTAGTCCCTGCCGCGCGTCTTCCGCTGGACCTCCCGCCACGTGTTGTCCGGGAGAATCCCGTGGTCGTGGAAGGCGGCAATGAGGTCGTCCCACGCCTGGCGGGGGTGCCCCTGGGGGGGGGTTGCCATATACACGGGGCGCCCGGTGAGGTGGGGCGCCAGCAGATCCCACTGGCACTCGTCCGCGGCGTCCCGGTGGAGGAGGGCCAGTAGGTTGCCGTCCGCGACTGCCTCCCACCCTACCTGCAGCCCGTCGCAGCTGTCCAGCTCCTGGCGCAGCGCGGCTGCAAGGTCGGTGGGGAGCATGAGGAGTAAGGGCCCCCGGGTGTCGTCCAGCCAGGACAGGGCGTTGTCGTATACAGCCCCCCCGGTTTTGAAGTGTGCCACAGCGAGCCGGGCGGCCCCGTCCTCCGGGGGGTGCCATCGGATGCTGGCCGCATTGTGTCCCCATGTGTGTATCTCCGTAGCCAGGAGCACGTTGGCGGCCTGAAGGACGATGCGGGGGGGGACGGGCGCTCTGACGAGCGAGGACACGTCGCCAGCCCATCCTGTTTGCGACGCCGGGGCCGCTTGCAGCCATTCCTCTGTCGCTGCATCCCAAGAGTGGTCAGTGCCCGCCCCGCAGATCATGGTGGGTCTCGGCCGGGTGTGCGGCCCCCACCCCTCGAGCGGGATGGCGGCGTATGGTTGCGCAGGGGTCTCCGTGGCGCGCGTGGCGGCGCACCACCGGCCCCACTCGCGCGCCCACTCCTCACCCACTATGCGTGCCTCCCACACGGTCATGGAGCCGCGCCCCATGATCCACGATGGGAAGAGGGCGTCTTCCAGGTGCCTTGAGAAACCCCCCGGCAGGTCCTGGTACGGGTAGGGGTCCTCTTGTGGCGGGCACTCCAGGGTGCCATTCACGACACG
Source organism: Eutreptiella sp. 'Long Island Sound 2002' (assembly GCA_964036045.1). NCBI lineage: Eukaryota > Euglenozoa > Euglenophyceae > Eutreptiales > Eutreptiaceae > Eutreptiella > Eutreptiella sp. 'Long Island Sound 2002'. The sequence continues at coordinate 14,639,502 of OZ038394.1, forward strand.
GAGGGAGGCTACGAAGTCCTTGCCAGGGCGCGGGGGGGGGGGGGGCAGTTGCCCTCTGCTGCGGTGAGCCATCGGTGTACCTGGGCCGCCGCGCTTAGCGGCTCGCGGAGGAGTTGCTCCAGCCAGTGGTTGGGAAGCTCCCATGCGAAATCTCCTAGCCGGAGCATGTGGTGGAGGAAATCGTCCACGGAGGTTCCTCCCGGCAGGTCGTAGCGGGCGATGGCACGGAGCTGCGCCTCTGCCTCCTCGGGCACCAGCCCAGAGCAGAAGACTTTCTGTGCATGCGGCGCCCGCGGAGCGCCACGAGGCCACCCACAGGGCTTTGTCCCCGGGTGGGAGGTGGCCGGCCGCCTCGTGCACCGCCTGGCGGTAGTGGGGCCAGAGGAGCCGCGAGTGGGCACACCCCACGTGCATGTGCACTGGGGTCTCCTCCGGGCCGCCGCATAGGAGGCACGGTTTGTGGGAGGACGGCGACGCTGAAGAGCTGCTCCTTGCGGACGCGGAGCCTGCGTTGCACCGGCGTGTGGCCGTCTCTGGCTCGCAGCGCCCGGCCGTTGGTGGCCGTCGCGTTGAGGTCCCGGGCTTGGACATAGGCTGTGGCGTGGGCCTCGCCCAGAGGTGTGTGTCCTCGGTGCGTCAGCGCATGGTCCGTCTGTGCTTGCTGCGCGATCTCGCCGAGTGTCCGCATCGCGCGGGGCCGTAGGTCGAGGTGGCCGTCATGACCGGCGACAATGAGTTGGGCGTTGCTAGGGCCCAGGGGCGTGTTCTGCAGGACGGTGTCATGGGACGCCGCGCAGTCCGCTTTGTGCAGTAGGGCATCGCTGTGGTGTGAGGGGGCTCAGACATACCAGAACGGGTGCCCGGCGTGTTGTCCTCGTGCGCGCAGGCCGTCCCGGAGCCACCGTAGGGGTATCTGGTTGACTACCCTCGCCGCGCCCGCGGGGACCCCCGTGGTCCGCTCGCGATCCGCGTGTCGCAGGAGGTGGGGGATGACTTCGGCGTCCACCGCATGGACCCATGGCCGGTGGGCGCCGTATTGCAGGGGAAGGGAGGCGGCCACCCCCTTCCCGTCGGGCACCGTGCCCGAGATGGCCACCGCCCACGTGCGGGTGAGGTCGGCGGCGAGAGCGATGCTGGTGGCGTGTTTGCAGGGTCTGCCCCCCGACGCATCGGAGGCGGTGTGGCCCCAGGCCTCCGGGACCCAGTAGTACCCGGTGGGGCTGCGCCACCCCGTGTTGAGGTCGGCGGAGTGCCACTTGACATTCGGGGTGGCTGGGGGTCAGTTGGTCCCCGCTCAGCGCCCTGGTGTTGCCGGGGCGGATCGCCGGGTGGTCGTGCAGTCGGATTTCTGCTCCAGCGATCGTGCTTGCCCAGGACCAGAGTGCCGTCACATGTTCCCTGAGCCACGCCGGGCCTCCGCGCTGGTGCACCACCAGGTGTCCTGTGCCCACCGGCTGGTCCTCTAGCGCGTGCACTGCCATGTGTGGGTCGTGCGTCACTTCTGTAGCTACCAGCAGGGCGGTGCCGCGGGGGAGTCCACGGGGCCTGGGCTGGCCTGCCCCCACCTGTACTACCACCCACTCGGTCTGGAGCTGCGCTTGCTCCGCCGCTCGGGTGCATTGGTCGTCCGTGGTCACCAACCACCCTGGCGTCGGCGCGTGAGGTCGGGGGCGCAGGTGCTCGGGCCAACCCACATCCGCGTTAGGGTCTCGGTGCTCGCCTTCCGCGAGTACGTCGCAGAGGATGTACATTAGGGCCGCCGGCGGGTGGTACGCCGCCCCCCGCGTGGGGGAGGATAGGCTGCCCCGACGGTGGTAGCCTCCGACGTGAAGGTGCAGGCCGTCCAGGGGCACCCGTCGGCCAGTGTGGGCGTCCTGCTTAGCCCTCGTGGGGTGGACGAGTCTCAGGCGGGGGTCCTGCGTGCCGGTGTTGTGGAAGAGGTGGACCAGGGTGTCGCGCCACCCGGATTGTTGGTGGGCTCCTGCTCGCGGCGGCAATAGTGGAGGTGCTCATCGGCGCATTGGTTGAGGCATTCCCGCACCGCCGTCGGCCACGGGTCGTTGTTGTTGGGGAAGGGGTGGTGTGGCCTGCGGTGCCCATACCACGGCGTCGTGTGCGGCACCGTCAGGCGGCACGTGTCGCGGTGTCGCAGCTTGGCGGTGCGCAGCGTGACGATGTTGCCCGGTGGGGACTCTAGTTAAACGTGGGCCGCTCTGGGGCACGCGATTGGGTTGTAGAGCCCCACTCCTAGGGTGGCCAGGGCCCGGGGTATGCGGTGGACCCAGTGGCCTCCCGCCAGGGTTGCGAACTCCGGGACGGAGTAGTGTACCTGGGGGCATATTCCGTGCGCGCCGGCTATTTCCCAGAACATCTTGGTGACCTCGGCGCGCACGGAGGTTGAGCGGTGGTGGACGAGTGTACCCATGAGGGCCACCGCTGCCTGCTGGCACCGCGTTGGCACCCGTCTGAGCCCCGGAGTCCGGTCATCCTGCAGGCTGTCTCGCGACGCGTCGAAGGCGTACCGCGCCCTGTCCTTTGCGACCTGGACCGTGATGTGGTCCAGGTGGCGCGCGGTGTCGGAGTCGTCGGCGATGAAAGGGGCGACGTACTGCGTCACCCCCCCGAGGATCGCCAGGATGGCGTCCTGCACCACCTTTCGTGGCGCGAGGGTGTTGAGGCACCAGTGGTGCACCGCCGCCAGGCGCAGCCGGTGTTTACGCTGCAGGGAGAACTCCCCGTCCGGCTGCAGCTGGAGTCCCAGGTGGGGGACGGAGTCCGCCGCTGGTACCAACTGCCATAGGTTTTCCAGGTGGGGACGGAGCGGAGCTGCAGGCCCGGGACCCCCTCCGTGGTGGCCATGGCACACTTGCGGGGGTTGAGCTACATGCCCATCATCCCCAGGTACGCGGCCACCGCCTCCACGCCCTCTACGAAATGCTGCAGCGTGTGGGCCACTACCAGCAGGTCGTCTATGTAGGCCTGGATGAGGCCCCGTTCGGCCTCTCCAGGCGGGCGCAGACAGTGCCCCTGTGCCCTGAGCAGGGGCTCCAGAAGGAGCGTGTACAGCAGGGGGCTCTCGGAGTTGCCCTGCCGGACACCGCGCAGCATGTGGACGGGTTGTGTTAGCCCGTGCGCGGTGACGATGCGCAGCCTGGCGCACGTGTGGAGGAAGAGCAGGAGGTCGATGACCTCTGGCGGCACGGAGAGGTGGCGCAGGATGAGGTGGAGGGCGCCGTGCAGGGCGGTATCGAAGGCCTTGCGGGCTTTGAAGGAGAAGACGTAGTTTGGCCTTCCCCGTTGGAGCTGCCGCTGCGCCATGAACAGTGGGGGGCCGGTGTTGGAGCCAGGGAGGGCCCCTTGCTGCCAGTCGCTGACCACTCCGTGCCTCGTAAGCACTTCCGTGATGCGCTGGGTGAGGGGGCCCGTGAGCAGCTTCATGTCCAGCTGGCCTAGGGCTATGGGCCTGTAGTCGTCCAGTCTGGCGGAGCCCGGTACCTTGGGGCTGAGCCAGATGTGCGCGTCCCTCCAGTGCATCGGTGGCGGGGCGCCGCGGAGGATGGCCCGGTAGGAGTGGACCAGGAGCCACTGGACGGGTGCCGGGAGGGCCTTGATGAAACGGACCTCCACGTGGTTCGGACCCGGGGCCTTGCCTTCGGCCTTGTCCAGGGCGGACTGGAGGTCCTGCATGGAGTACCGCTGGACCTGGGTCCAGGCCCCGTCAGGGACCCGGGGGACGTGGCGGCTGAGGACTGCCTGGAAGCCGGGGAGGTCCACCAGGCGTTTGTCATACAGTTCCCGCCAGAAGGCGCGAACCGCGAACATCACCTCGTGGGCCTCCGTGAGGAGCGTTTGGGTGTTGGGGACCCGCACGTTCCAGAGACCTGACGGGCCTGGGGCCTCTACCTCTATGGCTCCCCGCACGGCTTTCCACCGCTGGGCGATGTCGGGGGCGTGGCGGCGCCAGAAATCCTTGATGGCGCGCTTGCGGTCTGCCGCCAGGAGTGCGCGGAGTTGGCGGATGTCCTCTTCGAAGGCGGCTGCTTGCCTCTCCAGTTCCTCCTGTAGCTGGCCCTGTGTGGCCGGGCGGAACCCGGGTGACGCACCCCGCACCTGCTCCGCGAGCCGAAGCACCGCCTCGGACCGGATGCCATGCCGTGCTGCGTCCTCCTGGTACGCCGCCGGCGCGCACGCTGCCTGGGTGTCATAGCGGAGGACTGCCGCCTGGAGACATTTCCCGCTCTCTGGGGGGTCCCCCCCCGCCGGGTCCGTCCCCGCCGGGGACGGCTGCCGGCGTCCCACCACACGTGCCAGGGCGTCATACGCCGCGTGGAGGTGTTCGAACACCTTGTCCACTGCGGCCACGGGCATGAACCCATAGGCGTGCTGCTCTACGGGACCCAGCCAGGGCGCCAGGGAGGGCTCATCCTGCGCGGCGGTGACCGCCTCCCACAGGCAGTGTTGGACGGGCGCGGCCTCAGCGTCGTACCTGAGGAGGCGGCCCTCCGTGTGGCTGTAGGGGCCGGGCATCGTCGCGCGCCCTGCCGCGTTGAGGAGGCCCGGCAGGGGCAGGCGAACCGGGAGGTGGTCCGACCTGATCACCTGGGGGTGTGCCATGCCGCAGGCCCAGACGGTTTCCCGCAGGGACCACGGCAGGAGGGGTTTGTTGACCAGGAAGGTGTCCACCCTGTGCCGGGACGGATGGAGCGTGGGGGTCATGTCCTCCTCGCCGCCTGCTGTGGCCCTCCGGAAGCCGCAGGCCTCCCAGCCCACGCGGAAGTGCTCCGTGGCCGGGTTGGAGGTGGCATCCATGTAGACGTTGGTGTCGCCTGCGATGACCACCAGGTGTCTCCCACCGAGGCTGCGCGCCGTGGCATACATTTGTATGCCGCCCCAGAACGCCGCCCGTCCCGCCCACGGGGAGCAGCCTGCCTGTGGTCTGTGGAGGTTGATGAGGGTGAGGCCTCCCCCGTCCGTGCGGATTTCCAGGGCCGCGGCCTTCCCAGGGACGTTTTCCGTGAAGCTGAGCACCTCGTGCTCTGCCACGTACTTGCTGCTGACCGCGGTGAGGAGTCCTCCCCCTCTCGAGGTGGAGGTGGCTCCTGTCTCCGCCAGCCGGCTGCTGAAAAAGGGGGTGTACCCCTTGTCGCGGAGCGCCGCGGCCACGTGCATCTCCCGCATTCGGGTGGCGATCCCTGTTTCTCGGAGCATGATGGCAAAGCCCCCCTCCCGGGGTAGCATGCCGGTGATGAGGTGCTCCTTGTCAGTACAGTCCGCCGGTCCTCGGCGCCGTCGGAGGGTGTCCCGGAGGGACGCGTCTGGCGGGACGAGGCCGTTGCGCAGGTTCCATGAGAGGAGCCCTAGGGCGTCGTCCGCCGTGTCCTCCTGGAGTCGGCCGTCTCGCATCGGCATTGCCGCTGGGTCCGCTGGGGCAGCCAGGGCTCTGGGGTGCGCCGGGGCCATGGGGTGCGGGGAGCCCGTTCGAAGCGGGGCCGAGAGGGGGGCCAGGGCAGCCAGCCCCGCGGGGATGGACCCTTGTTGGGCCGCACCGCCGGTTTCTGGGGCCGCTCCGGGTGCCCCCTCCTCGCCGTCTGTGTTGCCGGCTGCCTGGAGCGGGGGGCGCCAGGCGTACGGGGCGTGCCACGGGGACCTCCGTGCCCTCCCTTGGAGGATGTTGGAGGCCACTTCCTTGTCGTCCGGGGGGGCTGCAGCGTGCACTGCGTGCCACGCCAGGTGTTCCAGCATCGACCCGCTTGTGTAGTACTTGTCTGCACACAGGGAGCATTTCGTTGGCTCTGTGGCCCCTGGCGCCGGGGGGAGCGGCACCGACTTTCAGATTGCGTCCTCGGGCGCTGGTTTGAAGGGCAGGTTGGCCAGTGGAACCGTGTGTGGCGCCAACGCGCGGCCCGGGGCCGCCGCATCAGGGGCTCGTGTTGCGGGCGTGGGCCCGAGACTACGGACGGCATTGCGCTGCGCGTCTGCCTGCAGCCAAGCTTGCCACTGCGTGGCGCCGATTTGGCGGTTGGGCTTGCCCCTCCATCGCAGGTCGTGGAAGGCTTGTAGCCAGTGGTACACTGCGGTCGGGACCGCCAGCTGGAGCTCTAGGTCGGCAGGGTGCGCCGCTGCCGGCCACACTGCCGGCCTCGCTGCCCTGGCGTTGTCCTTCAGCCGGACCTGGAGCAGGAGGGCGTGGTGTTCGCCCTCCCGTAGCGCCTTGACGATCATGCGGGTACAGTCCGCCACGCGGACTACGGCTTCGGGCCCCGGCAGGCGCTCGGGGTCGCAGACGACGATGTGCGCGTCCACCGGGCTGAACATGCAGACCACCGGCTGTGGGTTCTGCTGTCCCCGTTGAGCCACCGCCAGGGTAGCCGCCGGGCGGGCGTGTGTGATTGGCCCCGCGTGGAGGTCTGGGACGTCCGCGGCCCTGATGGCGTCCCCGTGCCACGTGGCCCGTAGGTGCTCCTCCTGGTCCGGACTCCAGACCAGTGCGGGGGGGTTGACCCATCCCGGTTCCTGCCTCTTGTTTGGGGCGCCGACGATGTGTAGCAGGACTGCTAGCAGCCAGGGGTCCGCCGACATATAGTAGGCCTGGGTGGGCCCCTGCTGCCAGTCGACATGGGGCTGGGGCGGGAATGCCCCTTGCCTGGCGGTGCTGTGCCAGACAGTCCAGCGGCCCCCGGTCAGGACGTGCGACCGGTACCCTCCGGCGTGGCCGTGTAGGATGGCCTGGTAGCCTGCCGTCTGCAGCACCAGTGCCTCCCCCTGCTGAGGCCCGGGAGGGGGTGTGCCGCCGCCTGCGTCCCTGACGCGGGTGCGCCCGCAGAGTGTGGCGTGCTACGGGTGGGGTGCATTGCGCTGCGGCCCTTGTATGCTTCCCGCGATCTGCGCTGGGCCGTGATGGTGGACGAACCTCTCCCCGCCGTCTGCCAGCAGCGCCGCCGCGACGATGTATAGCTGCTCCGCTGTGAGGGGTGCCGTCGGCATGTGCGTTGCGGCTGGCCGGCGGGGCTGCGCATCTCGGCAGGGGACGTGGGGCAGCAGTTGCGCTGGCCATGGTGACGGCCGCGACCGCCGACGCCAGCGCCGTGCGGTCCGTGGGCCTGTACCGCCTTAGCCCCGTGGTATCTCGGGCAAGGTGCCTGCAGGCCGCCGTCCAGGCCACCGCTCCGCAGTTCGTGCAGTCCGGTTCGGCCCCATCCGTGCCGTTGCTTCCCCTTTCCTGTACCGTGGTGCCCGTGTCGAGCGGGGGGCCCTGCTGCAGCGCCTCTGGGCCCTGCCCCGGCGAGAGGGCGGTCGGGGCCGGCTGAGGGAAGCTCTGCGCACCCAGGCGCTCCAGGTGCGTGTGGTACGGGTTTTGCCGGCGGTGCTTCGGGGCCGCCCGGGGTAGGAAGAGGAGTTGGTGTAGGCACCAGTGGCCTTGTGCGGTGTACGGGTTGCGGAGTGTCAGCCACTGTTCCACCACGCCCCCCGGGTGCGCGTCCTGGACGCGGCGGTGCAAACCCAGGCGGCCAAGGCGGTTGGACGTCCCCGCGGGCGGGATGTGGGTCTGCGGGTAGAGCACCCGCAGCGGCTCAAGCGCCAGGTCTAGCACCTCGTCCGTGAGCTGTTCCGTAAGAGCCGACGCCCTGTGCAGGGCGTGGCGGACCCCGGGTGTGGGGGCCGTGAGCTGTTCGAGCAGCGGCCCCGGCAGGTACCGTGCACCCGGGTTCGTCAGCCACTCCCTGGTGTGGCTCAGCATGGCCCTCCATACGTCCCTCGTAAGGGCCTGTTGGGGGGCCAAGGAGGGGACCGCCCGTAGGAGGCGGTGGCACGCCGGCGGCGATAGCATGAGCTGTGGGGCAGCCGCAGTGATCCACCTGCACGCCGTGCCGGGCACGATCGCCCCCCATTCCACGGTCCCCATGCCCTCGGCGTGGAGTAGCGTCTGGCCCTGGACCAGGGGGAAATACGTGCTCAGGCGCCCGCCTTCTTCCCTCCACCATACCCAGGCCGCCCCCGCCTGCAGGCTGCGGAGCAGGGCCACACCGGGGAGGAGCGGCTGCGGGAAAGCCCCCTTGACGGCTTGGGTTGCATGGGCCAGGGTGCCCATGGGCAAGTACAACAACGGGGGGATCCAGGGGCCGAGCAGCGGTTGCGCCTCCCCTGCGTCCCATCGCCACTCGGAGTCTGGCGGGGCGGCCGGGACCTTGCCCGTCTGCAGGAAGTGGGGTGCCCTCTTGTTGGGGTGTCGTTGGAGGGTTGCCGCGAGGCTGAGCCCCTCTGCCGCGGGTGCGACTGGGAGGCCGCCCCGGGGCCTGCGCCAGGGGAAATCCTGGCCGGCCGGCCAGGTGTGGAGGTCCCGGGCGATTTCCTCCGCGGTTCCTGTGGCGGCGTCCTCCGGTGCCAGGTGCCACATGACGGCGAGCACCGCCCACGTGGAGAAGGGCCACGCCCCTGGAGGGGTGTACACCTGGATGGTCCACTGTGGGTGCGCCCGCCGCACGCGGGATGCGTGGAGCACCCCTCGGACCATGTCCGCTGCCAGGACCAGCACCATTCCTGAGGGCTCCACAATGATCCCCTCCGCGGGTCCGCCGTGGCGGCCCCGGGTGTGCAAGGCCACTGCCGCTTGGCCCGCGTGGGCGACTCGGTCGACGGCCTCCTGGATGTTCACGCTGCCGCGTGCGGTCTCATCCAGGATCCAGCCCAGCGCCACCCCGTAGCGCAGGGCGGCGCGTGCAGCCGCGTGTCCCACCGCGGGCAGCACTCCGTCATCGGGGCCGGGCTGGGGTTGCTGCTTGGGGCACCAGCCCTCGCCGGTGCAGTGGCCCCGTTTCCACGCGGGGCAGAGGGCGGGCACGCTGCCCGCCGGCGTCGCAGGTTCCGCGGGCGTGCTGCCCGTGGAGGGCTCCGGGATTTCCTCCAGGTCGGATTCCGTGCCCGCGTCCTCTTGTGGGGGGTCTCCTTCGCCGCCTCTGAGTCCCAGCGCCCTGATGACCTCGTGTGCTGCGTCCAGCGTCGGAGATCGGGGGCGTGTTTTGCGTGGGGCCGCGGGTTCCGCCATTGTTGTGTCGCTGTGCCTAGGAGCAGGGGGCGTGCTGCGGATTTCCCGTGGCTGGTGTACGTGCTCTGGGCGCGGCGGGGCGTGGGTGGGGGAGCTCGTAAGCTGGTTCCGCGGGCCGGCGTTCGTGTGTGCGTGTGGGCATTAGGTGCTCTCCCCCCGCCGTCCGTGGTGACCCTGTTGCGAGGGGCGTCCGAGGCCGGGCGCTCTCCTTCTTCCGGCTGTCCTCCTCCTGGGGGCTGCCGGGGCCCGCTGTCCATGTGCTGTGGGCACGGGTGTGCCGGCAAACCCTGTTGGGGTGCGTGCCGCGGGGGTGGTGGGGGGCCGCCCCCGAGAGGGGTCGCCTGCCACCGTTGTCAGGGGCGTCTGGTGTCAGGCGCTGTCCCTCCCCCGGTCGCCCGCCTTCTGGGGCGGGCAGCTGGGGTTCCGCGACCCGTATGCCCCGGGTGCGGTCGGTGCGGGTGTGGGGACCCGGCACCAGCCCCACAGCGTGCGCCCTTGCGAGCTGGCATTGCGCGCTGTGGAGGTGGCGGAAGGGCGTCCCCAGGGGGGGTGCCTTTTACCGTTGTGCGGGGCGTCTGCGGCTGGGCGCTCCCCCTCTACCGGCTGCCCGCCCTCCACAGGAACAGGTTGAAGAAATGGAGCGCCAGATCCAGGAATGTATTGATGCTGGCCTTGTGGAGGAATATAAGAAGGGGGACTACCCCCATCACTGCAGTCCCTGTTTCCTGGTTGCTAAACCAGGGTCGACTGCCCTACGACTGGTTGTTAACTATGGTGAGGTCAACAAGAAAACCCAGAACCACTCAGGGAGTATTCCTAACATGGAAAATACCCTGGGAGCGTATTGCCAAATGCAGGTACAAGACCAAAATGGACAAACGCAGTGGTTTCTGGCAGGTGGACCTAACTGCCGCAGCTCAGGAGCTGCTGGCTTTTATAACCCCTAAGGGTCGTGTTTTTAAATGTAAGGTCATGCCTTTCGGGCTGGCTAATGCCCCAGCGCTCTTCCAGGCGCTAAGGAACAAAATTTTGTACATACTGATGCACAGACCTCTAGTACAGGAGTTGATTTCCCGGGGTGCAGAAATGGAGGCCCACATCGACGACGTGAGTTTGGGTACTAATACCCAGGAGGACCATGTCCTTCTCCTCCGTGAATTTTTCATTGTTTGTCAAGAAAGCCATCTCCGCATCAAACTCAAAAAATGTGAGTTTATGAAAGAGGAGATGGAATATTTGGGTTTCGACGTGGGGTATGGCTGGTGGAAACCAGCCGTGTCTAAGATGCAGCCCCTACAGGACATGCAGATTTGCGATGACCCTAAGAAGCGTCTACACGACGTGAGGAGTTTTGTGGGCGCCTGTAATTTCTATCGGCGTCACATCTACAATTTTACCTACTCCTCTGCCCCTCTCCCTGACCTAATCAAGAAAACTACTCCCTGGAGGTGGACCGCCAGAGAGGAGGAGTGTTTCCAGGTGTTGAGGAGGAAAATTGCCTCCTCCAACTGCTTGGGAGTACCCCGCCCTAAGGACGAGATAGTCCTGATCACTGATGCCAGTGATGTAGGGGGGGGTGGAACTATCTACTAATGGCAGGAGCTTAACCCAGCTGAACTAACCCACTTCCATTATCGTACCAGTCGACTGAACCGTGATGGTTCCTTGAAACATGACTATCCTACCAGTGAGTGGCGGCTGGTGCCACTGGGACACTAGAATTGGAAATGGAACCAAGCGCGTTCCAATTACAGCACCTATGACCAGGAACTCCTGGCCGGTATGTTGATGCTTTCGTCACAATCCCGACTCCTGGGATCTAACCCTATTGTCTGGCTTTGTGACCAGGAACCTGTCAAGTCTTTTCAGAAGGGCCCACCACCAGAGAAAGCAAAACTACAGCGGTGGTCGACTTATCTGAGCCAGTTCAGGCTGACACTTCATCATATCCCCGGTATAAAAAATGAACTGTCTGACTATATATCGCGCAATAACTTCGATGCACCTATAGTTGAGAGCTCTGAGGCGCTCGCCAAAGATGCTTTCCAGCATATGGATGTCCAGCTTGACCTGTTCATGCGCACTGCTGGAATCCTGGAGGGTTGGAGCCCAACTGAGTATCAGTCAGAGTACAAAGAAATTCTCCAGCCCCTCAGCACTGGTCTCGAGCCCCGTGTCATTGACGGGCACCAGTGGTATAGAAACAACCAGTACCTCTTCTACGAGGACCGTATTGTTGTGCCTGAGGCATGACTGGATGGGTGCCTACAGTGGTCCCATCTCAGTTCTGGTCACACTGGCGCTAATCGCTCAGTGGACTTCTTCCGTGAGTTTTTCTACTCTAGTCTAACCCTCATTGAACTGAGGTGTGGTATGCAGACCATTGTGGATGCTTGTGGCTGTCTTGCCAGCAAGCAGAGCGATAGTAGGGATAGGAGACTGATTTCCAGCTTACCCATACCCTATTGTGCTAACTTTCTTCTCTATGTGGATTTCATCCACGGCCTACCACGCTTCGGCGGCTATGATAGTTGCCTAGTGGTCACCTGTGGCCTATCTCGCTTCACCCGTGTGTTCCCTTGCAATAAGAAAATCACAGGTGAGTAGACTGTGAAAATGTTGGTCGAACAATGGTTCGAACCCTATGGGGCACCTAAGCAGGTGCACTCTGATGAAGATGTACGCATCCGCAGTGACACTGGGTGGTACAAACCAGTGCTAAATGCCCTCAACGTGGAGGTAACCACATGTGTGCCCTATACCCACACGTGTAACCCTCTTTGTGAGAGACAGAACCGTGTGGTGGAGCAAAACCTAAGAATCCTGATGAAACAGGAGCGTACCAAGGACTGGGTACGTCTAGTGCCCTGGGCAGTGCTGACCATGAACTCACAGCGGAGCTCTTCTACGGGTTTCACCCCCCACGAACTGTTCCATGGAGGACGACCTGCTTGGTTCTTCAAAGCCCCCTTTCCTGAGGACTTCAAGAGCCGAGTAAGAGATTGGCTGGAACACAAGCAGTCTATGGCTAACCAGGCTGGGACTAACCTGAGAAACATTTGTGACCGTGAACTGAGCCGTCAGAACCGCCTACGGCGACCTGCCAGCTTCAAGGTTGGTGACCTTGTTTTGGTTCACCATTCAAGCCTACCCTCCTGGCCACCTAACTGCCTACAGGACCCTTATTTTGGACCCTATCGTATCATCAGGATAGATGGATCCAGGATCCATGTCAGGTGCAGTCCACGTCTAGGTGATGAACTGCTGTGTGCACCTGAACAGCTGAGGCACTATCACTCCCCTGACGATTTGTCCTGGGATGAGTGGCGCCTCAGCGATAGTGAGGTCGAGCGTATTGACCTAGAGAACGCTGCCAGCCCAGAGGAGGCAGACAAACTCGAAGAGATGAGTGCCGATGAGATGGCAGTCGATGGTTACTACGTGGTTGCAGGTATTGCTCGCCACGAGTATAAACAGGGCTGGAACATTCTAACCCTGTGGGATGGCTATGGGTTATCTGAGGCGACCTGGGAACCTGTGTTCGCCTTCATACAACCAGATGGGAGTATCGACCCCATCTTCCGCTTCTACCTTGTTGAAAACAACGAGGGGCAGCTACTAACCCGTGCTGAGACTCTGTCCCAGCGTAAAAAGAAAAACTAATTTCCCTGTGTCAGTCTACTGACTGTGTTCTAACCTTACAGGTGCAGTGAGCACTCTTGTGGGGACATGCCTGTGTATGGGTGTAAGAGCAGTTGTCGCATTGCATCGCAGGACAGGACCGTTAGCCCCCCGTGACAACCACTCCCTGGCCGAAGGCCATTTGTTTTTCACAGACCACTGCTTACTGAGCACTGCACTGACCCTGTCTCTGCCCTGCAGTCCCATGCCTATGGTTTGCAGCGTGGACCAGGTGGCCGCTTATCAGGTCTGCAGCCATCCGAGTGTATGCCTTGTTGACCATGTGTTGCATGGGGACTGGTCTGATGTAATGACCTTGGGGAGCCAACGAAGAACGGTGGCTTACTACACCAGGGGGGAAGGACAGGCAAGGTGTTATGAGGCAAGGTGTGTCTTCCCTCCTTGGGGACAAGCGAGTTCACAGTTAGGACCCCTGACTGGTCCAGATCCATGGGGTTCTACCCTTCCCTGCAGGGTTTACCATACCCCTAAGTGTGCTACGTATGTCTGTGTGTGTTTCACTTCTCTCCCGGGCGTGGCTCCCGGAGACCGTGCTTCGCTGACGTCGGACGGAAGATCCTAAACAGGTACTATTACCACTCCTATGGTGCCCAATTTCTGTGCCGGCGCCTATCCTACAGGGAAGACGGCAAAAGCCCTACCTACTAGAGGGGAGGGGTGGCCAAGTGTGCTAAGGGCATACAAAACGCCCATTTTTGCTAAAGGCCACCAGCTAACGCACTCCCCTGCCCACGTGGAAAAGCACGCGGGACAGGAGACACCACTACACTACACTCACTAACGCCAGCACCAGCCTTCGAAGGCAGGGTGAGCACTCATCACTTGCACTCAACACCTGCCAGGCTTGCTGACCCTAACACCTACAACCTCTACTGGGAGTTGATGTCAATGAAGACTCGGGTCCTATTGACCCTCCTGTGAGAAAGCAAGAGAACACAGCGCTACTAAGCGACTGTGGCCTAACAGGGACGCCACTACGCGTCTCCCTGTCAGGGCTTGGAGGGAAGGCGTGCTCAGTGTGCGTGCACAGCGTGGATGGCGGTGAAGTCGGACTGCACTCACTGCAGTTATTTGTTTGTGTGATCTGCGCAGCATATATTAGCGCTGCTCAAGGGGACTGCACCAATCGCCCTTACCTTCCCACCTGAAAAGCAAAGGCTGATGGCCTAGGTTTGCGGCGGAGGAACGGAGACTACCTCCACGTATTATACGCTTCTCAGGTAGCCCTATGATACACTGACCTCAAACCCAGGTGCAAGCAAGCAAGCTTAAGGAACTCCTCCCGTTCTCTTATAGAACGTGGGGTGGAGCCCCTGGGTAGCCTAAACAAGAGTTGTACCGTGCGCATTTCGCGTGGCCTACCCTGTAATGCGTCATATGCATGCACAAGTATGCACTGGTCTTTCAACTCCCCACTCTTTCTCCTAATTTAACCCATCATAACCAATCACAGCGTGACTAAACCAGGAGGTGAGCTCCTCCTGGGCTTACCTACCTTACTCACCACGCATCATGTGAATGCTGAGGAAAACACGAGCGCAAAACAACCCTACACGCTTAAACAAACCTACGGCGAACTATAAACCACCCTAAGCGATTAATGCACTGTGTGTCATGCATGCTTTCCTTGTCTTGTTTCCTGCAGAAAGAGGAGAGAGAGTGGTGCACTGCACAGCGCAAAACAAGCCTAAGCGTTTTAAGCAACCCTATTTTAGCGCTACGGAAAAACGCACACGAGCAAACACTTTCTTTTCTTACCTGTGAAGAGAGAGGAAGGGTGAATTGGGGCACCGGGAAAGCGACACAGCGTGTGAATGCCTCAATTAGGCACATGCATCGCGAGCACAGCGCATATTCTAACCCTACGTGCGCGCTGCGCGCTCCATTCGCATCGCATACCTTCTATTCCTGTTTTGACCTGTGCAGAGCAGAGGAGAGGAGCACCCGAACCCCCAACGAACACAGCGGTTACAACCCTAATGTTTTAACGAAGCAACCAACACGAACGCAATGCATGCGTGTGAAATGACACTGGCATACCCGGAAGGTGGGTTGTGCACCTGCTCTGTGGTGCCGGTTGATTTTCGATACTTTTTCCTAAAGTTTATAAACATTTTGATGCAACTGTGCAAAAGCTTCCTTTAGAACTTTGAAAACTACGGCTCATACCTTCTTGTTCAAGAGCCGTTTTTGCTTGCGCAACCCCTTTTCTGGAGTCCGCTTCTGTTGCGCTTGTTTGCCACTCTAAGTTTCGGTGTAAAAATGACAATTTCTCGCGTTGTTTCGTTGATTTTTAGCGATTTGACTTCTTAAATCGCTACACCTTTCGCTAAACCACAGGATTCACTCCCTGTTGGTTACATTTTCTTTTTTTTTCAGCTCCTGGAGATTTGTGTTCTCCATTGGGAGTATTGCTCCGCCCTGGCCCTTGGTCAGGACGTTTACTGAATTGCTGTTTATGCAATGATAGCCGACCGCATTAGAGCGTTCGACTGTACCCTAGTGGGCAAGCATGTGTGCTCTAGGGAGGGAGTCCTGGGTTCAAACCCCACTACCCCAAATTTTTACCAAAGGCATTCGTCGCACGCTGGCGACTTTTGAGGAATGCCCCATCGCAGGGACATCATTCACGGTACATTACACTGTTTTTCAAGGGTACCAACAGTGTGATAGGCTTCTATGAACTGATGAGAATGTTTTTGGTAGTTTTAATGCATTTTCTGAGGTAATTTTGGGAGTATTTGAGCCTTTCTCCTTAGTCCTACTAGCTTGATCAACTAGTACTCCAGGGGGGAGTAAGAAAAAGTCACTGCCATGTCTTTCTTGCAGGGCTTGATCCAGGCCGAGCCCCCCTTAAAACCATTTTGTTGATGCTAAGACTAACTTAAGTATTTTTATCACGCTTTTGAAGCTTTAAGTACACTTTCTCAAAGTAACTAGGGTTATAGGTAGGGTAGGTAGGTATCTTCAGGAGCTCGGGATGCCTCTTTTGACAATGCAGGAAGGAAGTCTTACCAAGGGGACGTGCTGTCCCTCCCACTGCCCTAGTTCAGGGGCCTCTTAAGCCGCTCCCGCAGGTGCTTGGGAAGGCAGCGTCGCGGCCATCCGGTCCAGGTGTCCCAGGTGGGAGGGTGTCCCCACATGTGTCCATGGGTAGGGCCATATGCCCCCTCCTTTGGGCGGCAGCTCTGGGGGCTGCCCAGCTGTGTGGAGTATCTCTCACCCCGAGGCGTATTGCTCCCGCTAGTCTACGGTAGGACCGCCTCACCCTTGTGGCTTGAGTTGCGGGGCCTCTCTGCTTGGCAGGCGTCCTTGATTAGTGCCCTATAGATTTGGATGAAATCCTGCAGGTTTTTGATGTTGAAATCCCAAAACCAAAAGAGCCAATAGAGCAAGAACAGGATGTGGATCGAATCAATTAATACTTTGAAATCCAGTGTAACACAGAAGGGCTGCAGATAGACAAAGCAGGCTTAAATACAAAGATTCAATCACCAATGGATGAAACAAAAGATTTGATGTGAAAACTGGCCTGACTCTAGCCTCGGAGTTAGCATCAAGCACTTCATGTGCACTCTCTTGGATGAAATAGAGTTGGTTAGGAATATGGGGCAAAGGAGTTAGGCCAGACACAGATGATGACTTGGCCAAGCAACTGAATTCAGAAACAGTTAAAAAGTAGAACCACAATAAGTGGTAGAAAGAATTGAGTATAGGGGTCTTGGGGTGGGGGAACACTAGGCTTAACCACCAAGGCCTAAGGCATGAAATGCCTATTTTATTTCGGTATAGCCTCCATGAAGGAGGATACCTCCGCTCAGTTGAGTGGTAGGGGTGAACTTCATGGGGGGCTAGGGCTAGCGGCGCTGCTGTGGAGCAGACGAGGAGGGGGACACTACGAGCTGCTGTGGCCCCCGGGGGAAGAAGACGCAGAGGCAGTGGCGGAGGCAGACGAAGAAGACGGGACAGAGTCGAAAGGCGACGCGGAAGTGACAATGGGGGAGGATTTGGCAGAAGAAGGTCCGGAGAAGGGGGGGGGGGGGAAGAGAGCAGACGGAGGAGCACATGTGGCGGGATGTGCAACAAATACCGATCCAGGAGGGGGGTGAGAGTCGGAGGTACCAGGGACAAGAGGGTCCCAGGAGGGAGAGGAGGGGAGTGGGGGGGGGTACAGCGCGAGACAGGAAACTACGGGCGGGATTGGAAGGGGTGCTAGGAGTGCAAGTACAGGAGATGGAGTATATGGAAGTGCCAGAGGGTACGGGAAAGGCGAGTGGCACAGGAGGCAGGCAGGGGAGGTGGATGTGTGGGTCACAGGGGGGGGGGGGGGGTGGAGCTGCAGCACTGGGAGGATGTGCGGACCGGGTGGGGGGCAGGGAGAGCGGTCCAGATGCGACCGGACAGAGCGGTGTGGCTGGAGCCAGGATGGAAGGGAAGGTACAGGGTGGCGGCGAGGGGACGCCGGTGGTGGGGTTGGCATATGACGTGGCGAGCGGACCAGGGGGGGGGCTCCGAGTCAGGAATGAGTGGGGAGGGGAGCTGCCAGGAGGAGGACATGAGGCGAGTAGCGTGCGCGCACAGTTCACTGGGGCGGCATTGACTCCGGTACCCACGACACAGGGACACAGGGGGCAGAGGTTGGTGTATACGTTCTGAGAGGAGATGACGCTGAAGGCGGCAGAGGCCATCAAAATGGTGCTGGACGAAGGGACGGCGTGCCTGGCCAACCGCACGTACCATGTGCACCCGCACACGGGGGACAAGTGGCAATACGCGTTTCCGGGGGGGCGACGGCATGGAGAGTAGAGCGCCAGTGCCAGAGTGTGAGAGGCAAGGTGCTGAGATATCGGCCCTTGCCAGGGTGGCAGAGGAATGGGTGCGGGAGACGGGAGGAGTGGAGCACGAGAAGTGGGCAGTGGGGGCCCGTCAGCGTGCGAGGTACCGCAGGGGAGAATGGATTCTGCGGGAGGACAATAAGGCGATATTCCCCGTGGCGACGAAGGGGCCAGCGGCGGCACAGTGGAGGGGACAGGCAGTCCCGGATGACAGGGTGGGAAGCAGGGGGATGGTGGAAGTCGAGGTACGCCACAGGCAAGGGGCAAGGTACCAGTACGATGTGCTGGTCCCAAACTTGGTGGTCACCGCAGCAGCGGCGGCGGGTATGGAGGTCCGGATTGGACTCGGCCGGGAGGGACAGGCGGTACAGGTGTACACCATGGCACACTGGGAGGGACAGCCGGCAATCCAATGGATGGCGGAGCCCACGTGGAGGGAGCCGCTGCATCCCCAGGGCCAGGTCGGGAGGGGAAAGGCTGATGGGGCGGACGCTGCAGAGCTGGACAGAGCAGAGAAAGAAAAGGAGAAGCGCCAGAAGGAGGCAGCGGCGGAAGGGTTGGACATGCTGGGGGACGGCAGGGACAGAAAGGACATGCTACAGAAGTGGGCACAGAGGCTGAGGGGCAAGGCGACGGCATGTCAGAATGTCTTGATAGACAATGGAGAGGCACAGCCAGGGCTGGAAGAACGCATCAAAGAATGTAGGGGTGAAGAGGTACGGCAGGCGGTGAGCAAGGCTAGGTACCACCTGAAGGCCAGAGCGGAGGCAGTGGAGGACAAGTGCAGGCCAGAGTGCACGCTGGCCAGGTGCCTTTGCAGGCTGGACGGACCGCAGGAGCCCAAGGGAGGATACCATGGGATCACAGTACGGCAGCCCAGGAGACAAGGGCCCATGTGGCTGCAGATGGGGGAAGGGGAAGGGGCGCCGCTGGTGTACTTCCACCAAGTCAAGCACATGTGGGTGCGATATGCGGATGGTCGGAGCGGAACAGTGGGGGAGGAGGAGGAGGCGGGCCAGAGGCAAGCAAAGGCGCAGATCCTCACGGCAAGGAAGGTGCAGCCAAAACAGGCGGTGCTGTGGATGCAGATGCAGCGGCATGCGCAGGTAGCGGCGTTTGTGGACAGCGCGAGCAGAACGGTGGATGTGTGGGAGCCCACGAGGCAGGTCTTGGCCATGGCGCTGTACGTTGGGGAGACAGTGCGTCGCAGCAGAGGCATGGCCGGAGAGTGGGACCCAGACACAGAAATGCACCGGATGCGCAAGGTTATGACGATGGTAGACTATGACGAGGCGGCGGGGAGGAGGGCCAAAGGGCACACAATACAAGTAGTGTCCCCACAGGCGAGTGCCACAGGGGCTGGAGACCAAGGGGTCACAGACCTGGTGCAGGACGGACACACGTGATTGGTCGTGGAACTCAGGGGGGATAGGCGCCAAGCGGTGGTGTATACGGCGGCGCCGTTGAAAAGGGTGGAGCACCCGCTCATGCGGTGGGTCGGGGAGGTGGAAGAGGTGCGGGTTGAAAGAACGGAGGAGGTAAGCGAGATGGCCGTCCTACGGGCGTTGGAGTCGCAAATGGATAGGTGTGCGGAGGCGGAAGAAGCGGAAGATATCAGGGAACAGATCCGGTTGGCATTGGAGTGGGTGGCCAGCAGCAGGGGAGGGGAGCAGCCGAGGTGGATAGTGGCACCCGGAACGGAGGACGGGCACAGGAAGGAGGCATTGGAGAGAGCGAGAAGGCTCACGGAGGGGGCCAGGAAGCAAGGCCTGGAGGTGGAAGACGATCAGGGGGGGGAGAGGCCAAGTAGGTGGAGGGGGATGCGGAGGGAGAGAGGGGGACAAATGAGGTTCATAGTGGGGGATGGGGATGGTGAGGAGGAGCGAGACGAAAGGGAGCAGGACCAAGCGCTGGGAGTGGAAGGCCGGGAGCCGGGGCTGGCAGCAGGCGGGCGGGAAGAAAGAGAGGAGGGAGAAGAAGGGGTGGAAGAGGGAGAAGCGGAGGGAGGAGGGCAGGAGAGTGCTGCTGGAGACAGGGTGGAGGAGGGGAGCAGTGGGGAGGGGACAAGAGAGGGTAGTGAGAGGGAAGGCGGCAAGCGGGGGGGAGAGGCGGACGAGCAGGATCTGCAAGCAGAGCAGCAGCAGGAGGGGGAAGGGGAAGGTAGGCCAAGAAGGAAAGGGAGGAGGGGAATCAGGTACGGGGAGGAGCAGCGGGGCCGTGAAGAGCAGGGGGCTGTGCGGGAAGGGATGGTAGTGTATGGTCCGCACCAGGTGAGTGGGAAGTGGAGGAGGTATGTGGGAACAGTGGAGGAGATGATCGAACAACAAGATCGCAAGGGACATGTGACAAGGGCAGCCATCATGCAGTGCGAGGATCAGGGGGAGGGGATGAGGAGAGACTGCCGTACCCGGTGGAAAGATTGCAGGTATGCCCGCAAGGTAGGGAGATGGAAATACACGGGCAACTGGTTCCGGAGCAGAAGGCGAGAGAATTAAAAGGAGAAGAGGTGTCGACGGGGGGGAAGAACAAGAAGAGAAAGTGACAATTAATAAAGCGGGGGGCGGCCGGGAAGATGAAGAAAGACCCATTCCGAAGGCAGGGGGGAAGGAGCAACGGGGAAGGAAAAGGCCCAGCAGACAACGGGGAGCTGCGAGTGGATGGGGAGGGCAGGTGGCAACGCATGAAGTTGTACACCCATGATGACCCCGCGGCACTGTATCGGGCGGACAAGGCAGCGTGGCAGCAGATGAAGCTGCATGAGGCGGACCCCGACGTGGTGGCGTACCAGGAGATAGAGTTGTAGGGGAAGGACAACGTCGTGTGCGCGCAGATGTACGACAAGGTGGGGAGAGAATACCAGCGGGAGTGGGCGCAGGGGGCACCGCTGTTGGTGCGCAGAGGGCACAGCGTCGTGCAGGACAAGAATGTGGGAGCGAGGGGAAGAAGGGCGGTGTATGATGTAGCGACGGAGCATGGACAGGTAGTCATCATCAACTGCCATGTTCACATGGGAGGAGGGTCAAGGAGTATGTGGCGCAGCTGAGGATGGAGTACATCAGGGCGCTGGAGAGGGGGCCAGTCATCGTGGTTGGAGACTTCAACAACGATCCCCGGAGGAGGGGCGCGGAGACGGAGGTGGACCGCGAGGTGCGGAAGTTTGTGGAGGAAATGAGGCTGCAGGATGTGTCGTACAGTGCAGCGCCGGGCCCCTCACACTACCCGGCACCAGAAGGCAGCGCGCCGTCGCGGATAAACGCGGTGTACGCGGACCCCAGCTGGGTCAAGGGGGTGACAGCGGGATACATGGTGGGGCCGGAAGAAATGCAGGACAGGAAGGGGCATTGCCCCATGATGGTGATGGAGGATGAGCAGGGGTCGGACGAGAAAGGCGTCAGCCTGCCGCCAATGGTGAAGTGGCCGGAGGAGGGGGATGAGAGGTGGCAACAGTGGGGGCAGCGGGTACACGCCGAAATGAGGCAGGGGAACCACGTGCATCAAGCCATGAGGAGGGCAGCGCGGATATGCGGCTTTACCAAGCAAGGGGGGAGTCGCAGGCACAGCCCAAGCTGCAAAGACTGGTGGCCACCTTGAGGAAACGACAGCACGAGGAGGTCGAGGCAAGGGCGCGGGAAGAGGGAGCAGAGTGGCAAGCGGAGGGGACACAGGCGAAGAAGAGGGTGCGAACAGCGAGGAGGGCTGTGGAGGAGAAACACGAGAGTATATACCAGAAAGTGGTGGGGGAGCATGAGCGGTACATGGAAAGAGCGGTGCCGTACAAGTCGCTACGGTACATCAGAGAGCTCGCTGAGGCTGGAAAACCACAGGAAATCCGGGCGGTAAGACTGCAGTGTGGCAGGGTAACGGGCAACAAAAAAGAAGGGCTGGAGGAGGTGGCGCAGAGTTTCAGGAGGTGGCACAACTAGGGGCAGCAGGAGCTCAGCAGGATCACACGGAGAATGGTAAGGGCGTTACCGCCGGTGTTCACGGCGGAGCAGAGCGAGGACATACACCGCAGCAGGGTGACGCTAGGAGAAATTAAGGAAGCAGTGAAGGCTCTCAAGGGGAAAAAGAGCCCGGGAGTGGACCAGCTGGTGGCGGAGGCAGACCAGCACCTAGAGGCGCCGGAGCTGGATGGTCTAGCGGGGAGGGTCACAGAGGTGTTGCGCACAGGCGAGCCCCCAAGGGAATGGCGGGGCAAGGTGCGGCCCCTGTACAAGAAGGGGGATCACCTCAGGCCGGGGAACTGGAGACCTATATGCTGTGCCGCCACAGAGGCCAAGCTGGACTGGATGGTGATCTTCGGGAGGATACAGCGGCGGCTGTATGCAGCGGGGGTCATACCGGACAATATGTGGGGGTCTGTGCCGGGTAGGTCCACACAGGAAGCAAGCTTCCTGTACGATATGTACCTCGATGATGAGGACCTAGGGGCGTTCATGGCGTCTGCGGACGTGAAGGGGGCGTTCCCCAACACGCCGCATAGGCTCATAGAGGAGGTGTGGCGACAGCTAGGACTCCCATATGGTGACTTCGTCGAAAAGTACCTGCGCCCAAGGAGGTACACGGTCGCCACAGGGAAGGGGTGTACCGAGTGGGTAACCCAAGGCAGCGGGGTGCCATAAGGCGGGGTGGAGGGCCCATTCCTGTACTTGCTGGCCATGCTCCCCCTGATGAGTTGGATAGCGCGGGAATATCCAAAACTGGCGAGGGCACCACACACGTCGCCGGCGCAGGCGTATGTGGATGATGCGGTACCCATGGCGCGGGATGAAAAGGCCCAACAGGTGGTGCAGGACCTGATGCAGAGGTACGAGAGACATAACCACCTTGTCTAGAGCGCGGAGAATTCGGCGGTTCTGAGGAGGGGCTGCGAGGAAGGCATGGCGCTGGATGCAGGAGACGGAGTGGCATGGCTGAAGAGGGCAGAGGAAGCGGTGGTGCTGGGACATGTGCAGGCCATCAAGGCGAGGGGAGTCAGGCTACCCGACAAATTAGTCAGGGGGTTCAGGGCGATGCTGGTGGTCCTGC